>CM026077.1:25648427-26282348 GCA_014839685.1 Anableps anableps
AGCTCTGCGTCTGCTTGACTCTCATCTCCACACAGACAGGATAAACCAGTCAGCCATGGTAAAGAAACTCTCTGAAACACAGACCTCTTCCCGAAAAAATAAATAAATAACTTTAAGCTTAGCGCAATGGGTAGGGCCATGAAAGCTAAACACCAAAGCACTGATAGTCACTAATTGTATCTGTGACAGATGGAGGAAATATAATGTACATCAACAATGTGTTACATATTTATTTATATTAATTAAAATACTACTTGTTATAAGATGACCTATTTTCCTAGACAATGTTATAATTTTCTTAATGAATAATAATTGTCATAATTTAGTTCACACTATAATTCAGCAGAAAATTGTGTATTGGACTCACGGGACTGTAAGGTATTTTACTCTATCAATGTGCCCTCTGGTGGACTCATCACAGACAAAAAAAAACAAAACAACAACAAAAAAAAAACCTTTATTTTTATAATAATCACTTCTTTTATGAGATTAATTAAAGGTGTTATTGGACTGTACAACACTATATCCAAGGTGATCAGGAGAAACACTAAATTATTACAATGTCTGACATTTGATTATTGTAAACGTGCACATACATTTACTTGATTGTTTTGGGTTTTTTTCAGAAGTAGTCCAGCAAAATGTGGTTAAACCATTTTTATCTTTATTTCTTGTTATTCTCTTTAAATCATATACTATTTTTAGGGTTACAATGACATGCGAAAAGATATAAAAAATACCTTCCCTCAAAGTATCTCTTTTAGCAGATGTGAAAATTGGCCGATGGTACGGATCGTGCTACTGGCACAGATCATGCAGTGACAATGTAAACATTGAGTTGGGAGGCGTGGCCAGCAGCATCTTATTTGGATTTAAAGTGACAAGAGGCCCTTAAGCAGCTCATTCTGAAGATAGCTCAAAATAGACAGAACTGAGCAGACTGAAATCTCATTATCTGAGAATGATTTTGTGCAAAAAATGTAATGAACATGTTTTGTATAGCCCACAGATCTGTACTAACTTACTGAAGGAAGCATAATAAATCCCCTTTAACTGTCACTATAGGACATTTCATCTTTCCTGTACATGGTGGTTAAACCATGCTATGCTCACTGGATAAAATTATTAAGTACAAATATGTCAGACCTGTGAAATAGCTCCACCTGGTGCTGGTGTGCATGGCATTAAAGTAGCAACTTTGGCATAAAGTCCACCCTGAATTCATAACAAGCTCCTTTTTGGGAATAAAACTGACAGTCTATCACAGGGCAACATAGAGACACACAGGAGAAACAACCAAAACCATACACACACATATGCAAAATTAGAGTAACCAATTAACCTAACAGTTTAACTCTGGGATGAAGCCAGATTACCCCATGTCAACCTGAGCATGCCCAAGGAGAACATGCAAACCCCAAGCAGAAAGACCCCAGGTCGGGGTTCAAACCCGGGACACTCTTGCTGCAAGGCAACAGTGCTACCCACTGTGTCACCAAGGAAGAAATATATAGCCTTTTGTAAATAAAAAAAAACAAAACACAATTGTACATTGGTACCACTTTGTGGCACCTAGAGGTCTGAGGGGAATGGATCACCTTCATATTTTGACTTAGCCATTCCTAAGAAGACTATAGCATCACTTGGGAGATTGTTTGAGATTTAAACCCGGTACTGTCACATTATTTCTAACAGAAAGGGTAATATTGCCAAATCACTGGGTGTGTGGGTTACGGATAGCGGGATAACCAACAGCACTTGTGTCAGTTAGGAAATTTTCTGATGCAGGCTTGCTATTCTAGGGTACACACTGCCACATCAAAGTATACAATCCCTTTGGTTTAACAAATACAATAATTTCTTTCTCTTCTTGTTTTAACCTGGGTGCATTTTTTTCTCCAATGAAAAGATGATTTCTAAACAATAATATTCATATTTCCCACTTCTTAATTTCTAACCAAGAGGCAGTCTGATATTGGAAATATACATTTATGTTAACTTTTAGAAAAAAATATTTACTGCGCTAAAATTGTCTGAACAGAAGTTTCCCTAGTGTGGGACAATAAATGCCATTTACTGTGTTATATTATTCTTCAAATGATTTTCAGCAAACTGTAAAAAGAGACAATAAAACAATGACTCTAAAGTTGTTTGACATTAAGATCTAACAGCATGCATATTTCCTTCTCTTTTTTGTGATGGAAAGGCTTGTGGGAAGGTTTTTATCTTAACTCATTGTAAGTGAAGGATATAATTTTTTTTTCCTCATTCAGGCTGCAGACAGTATAGTTTGTCTTTAGCCCTTGGGAGAATTCACCTTCTGATCCTTACAAGCTGTGCTTTTAAATTGCTATTCATCTGAAAGCAATAGGCTATGCCTTTCTCTTCATATGCATCAGAAGTTTATGTATGATTTTTTTTTTGACAATGTTGATGTGTCTATGGTTTGATAACAAGGTTTTATGACACATACATCTCTGAAGCACAAAATCCCCACTTGCCTTTTTTTCTGAGACACAAAAAAGCGCAGTTTGCCTTTATAAAAGACTTCTAAAAACACCTACGTGGTATTGAGAAAGCAGTTATGTTACAGAAACCCTTGATTACCAAAGATATGACAACTTCAGTTTACAGCTCTCCTATCAATGCAGCGGTAAGATGTCAAACTCCACTTCTATTTATTGATCATTTTATTCTTAATTTCCATACCGCCTGTCAAGACACAGCTGTGCTGTAGCTGCCAACAGCAAGTAGGTAAACAGTTAGAGGTGAAAACATTTTTGTACAACTTCACAGTGCTCTTTTGTTCTCACAGGGTAGAGTAGAGAAGTTCTCCAGGCTCTCCCAGTAAGATGTCAAAGTACTTGTGGCTCAGAGTAAAGTAAAGGTAGGTGCTGTTTGCATGAGGTTTAAACACCACTGAGCTTCCTATGCTGAGGCTATGGGAATCACTTTATTCCCCGCCGACTCTGAAGAGTCAGAGAGGGGAAAGGCAAATTAAAACAGATTGGCTAAGAGAGAAATAGAAATGGAGATTGCTGCAAGGGGTTTGGCAAATGTTACAAACAGGCAACTTATGCTGAGGTACATCTCTCCACTCCTACACTTAACCTTTTACACAGGAAGATATAATTAAAAATCCTAATGAAGAGCACATTGAGAATTTATGAACAGCAGATTTGTTCCCAATTATCTCCTTCCAATAAGATGTTACTGCTAAGAAGAGTAATGAGAGGCTGTAAATATCTCAGGTCATTTAGTATTAAATGGAAGTTGATCATCCAGTTATAATGATTCCTGCTCTGCTTGACTTAGTTACAGGTGGATGTAAATAGATACTAATTGTTCAGCCAGTTGGCTAGTTCTCTAGTTAAATTAGATTACAGAATGACTGAAACAGTGATTCTTCAACTGACTTAGCCCACACTGGTGAAGGGGTGGTGTGTGTGTGTGTGTGTGTGTGTGTGTGTATGTGTGTGTGTGTGTGTGTCTGTCTGTCTGTCTGTGCCGGGGGGGGGGTGCATCTAAATGATGCCAGAATGTGCAGTGGGTTGCAGTTTAATTAACAAACTTGGGATAATTTGTTGCCGAGCTCTGATACGATCATTGAAAGCATATTAGATGTAAGAGATAAACAACAGAATGACTGTTTGTCACTGTTGTAATTTGCTAACTCATTATGGTGTAGTGAGGCCAAACTGGTAAAGATGGGTTAAGAGTTTAGAACAAAAACTAATTATCATATAGTTTTACTGTATTCAAATTCAATTCAATTCAAAAATACTTTATTTATCCCAAAGGGAAATGTTTCTATAGCAAAGGTAACACTCCACTACTTTTGTAACACTCCACTGCTGGAACTTCATTGCTGTGAAAAAGTATTTGCACCCTTACAGATTACAGACTATGGTTTTTGTTTTTTTGTCACAAGTAATTGCTACAGATCATCAAACAAATTTTAATACCAGATAGACAGACTGAGTAAATACAAATACCCTAAAATCTTGAGGATCATCAAAATGGTTTTTGGAATGTGCGATACTCAACTGTGGTTTTCATACAGAAACTCTCCTATAAATTCCATTTTTCCATGAACAATAACCTTAACTGAGGGAAGTGAGAACTGCAAGTCCTTTAGATATTGTTCTGGTTTTCTTTTGTGACCTCCTAATTTTGAAGTAATTTGAGAAACAAATGACTGTTTCTCATCTGTTCTCAAACTTATTTTGACTGGGGCCAATGCACTTGTTTTTTGACATCTTCCACCCAACTTACCTTGTCAGACAGGTTTTATTTAAGTGATTTCTTGATTCTACATGTCAGGCAGTAATCAGGTCTTGGTGTGGCTAGTAAGACTGAACCACCAAATGAATATGGTTAATCAAATGTGGTTCATGATTTAAAAGGCCAGCCCTTTTTTTAGGGGTCATCTTGCTTTAGATAGCTTTTTCCACTTAATAAACAAAGTAATAATCTGAAAACTCCTCTCTTTATCTCATAATAAAATTAGTTTGATGATCTGAAATATTCAAATATGACAAAGGGCAAAAGAAAGAAAGAAAAGAAATCTTTAAAGGGGTGAATGCTTTTTCATGGCACTGTTAATCTGATATAAGAATCCAAGTGACACTATTTTGGAGGAGGCATGGGCTGGTGTGAGACTCTCTTTAGCATGACAACTTTAAATAAAAACCACACACAATCACATAATCAAAACAAAAAGGTATAGTATGATATAATCACCTATTTTAAAACAGATCAATTATTTATACTGCTGCTAAAATACAATATATTACTACAATTCGAACAATGTTATGTTTAACGTTGATTAGACTGTGGCTGGAAAGTTGTGTTTAACCTGAAAGTCTTTTGTTGACCAAATTATTAAAAACTTTGCCATTGTACAATGATAAACAATGCTGCATCTTACCGCTTGTCTGAATAAATGACATTCCTCTAAACTATGACCTATGTGACCTATCAAACTCTCAAGCTGTTCACCTTGTAGAAGTTCATTTACAAAAGAAGAAAAAAGAAGCCTTGAACAGAAAAAGTTCAGTTGTTCTTGGCTGTAGAGCCGTTAATGAGTACCTCATTATCCATGGGCACTTCGGTGTGATAATATACAGCTGGAGTTGTTACTAAAAACAGATTAAATAACACAAGTGCACAAAAGTGAACACACATGTGTTGTGTTATAATGACATTTGATTGGCTATCTGTCTAATTGAGTCTCCAGAGAGAAACAGAGGTACTTAGCATCAGGACAGTGTTGGTTCAGCCAGTCAGAAAAGCAGCTATAAATCACTTGACAGCAATAAAGCGCCAGATGATTTTAAGATTTCAAAAAGAATGGGAAACTAAGCCAGAACTTCTTGAGCCTAATTTGGTCCGTCAATCATCTATATGTAACCATATCAAGAATACCTGCATTTAGTATCATCTCTCCTAGATGTTATTTGAGTTTATATTTTCTGTGCATTAAAGTTTGTTTTTTAACTAATATTTTTACCTATTTATTGCAACTTGCTATTCATTTATTGCCATTATACTGACAAGCCACTATGGTAATCCCAATATATCAAGCATATTTTCAAAACTTCTGGGATATTCTCGAACTTAAAATAAAAAAAAAGTATGTGCAACATAAATCTTTACTAAACACAAGCTCAAATATATGTATAAGACATTTCCATGACAGTATGCTTGTATGAAAAAAAATCATGAAGAAATGAAATAATTTATTTCCACAAACTTGCTCAAAAGATTGTTTTGAAAGATTCTAGAACCATCAGATTATTAGGTAACAGGAGGAAGTGTCATGATTGGGTATAAAAAAGATCTATTCAACCTACTCTGTCAGAGAAACACTGATCAGTATAAAGAAATGCAAAACTACAAGGGTCAGGAACTAAAAAACTGCTGTAAACTTGTCAGCAGTGTGCAGTTGAGTAAATGTTTTTTTTTTTGTTTGTTTGTTTGTTTGTTTATGAAGACCTTACATCCTGTTAACACTTGCTCTCACAGTCCTGCTGCATTGGTATCGTTTTCACACTATGGACAACTTGAGGTTGTCTTTACTTATTTTAATAACACAGTGATCTGATCAGATTGCATTCCTAAGCATCAGATTCTTTGTGCTTGAAACCTCACTGCCAAAACTCCCTGGTGCAATAAAACTGATCTTATCTGAGTTGATCAGATAAGAACTGGCCACAAAACCAACTCCTGACTCTAAAACTGTCGTCTTCTGGAGCCAGCTTCCAATAGAGACACATCAGCGCTGCACATACTTTCTTCTAACCTGCTTGCCAGGAAAGAGGACCTAAAAATCTTTGAAGTATGAACTGGAGAATTTCTAGAAAGTGGATTGTGTATCCCGTTTCTCTGTGTTCTTCCTTTTTGAGACACAAAGTCTCTTGACGTCTGCCTATCCAGGCCTGCTGATGGAATGCTGCATCATCAATGAAAAAGCCTTTTGGCTTCAACCAGGCACCGCCGGTTGTACCGAGAACTCTTTGCTGGGATGCCAGCTCGCTCACTCGCCTGCCCGCCGGAGGAGGATGAGTTTTTTTTCTTTCATCCTTTTTCTTTTAAGACCTTGGACATTGCTTTGACCCGATCAGCCGATCTGCTCTAAGTAAGACCTTTTCAGAACTTTGTTCTCGATCCATTATCTGGGCTGAATTAGGTGTTTAAAACTAGACTTTGTAATTGCTTCTTGTTGTATGTTTGCTAATGCTTTGCTGATTATATGCTGTGATATTTTTGCTACATTGTGTTGCTGTGTTGATCTAAGGCTAAGGGATTATCTGCATCCAGAATAATTGAATTGGACAGTGACCAGACTCTCTTTTGCTTCTCTCCCTTGTGTTATCATACTGCACCACATATATAGCTCTGCAAATCTGATTTTTCTCTGTGTTTTCTTTGTTTAGTTTGATAATTAGTCTGATTTGATTCATAATTTTATTGGTCAACATATATCCTTTTTTTTTTGTCCTTTTATCAGTAAATAGATTGCATGCCGGTAGTTAAAAAAGAGGTTATTTACAGAATAATTCAGCTGTAAGGTTGAGCGATTTTGTTAATAAATTCTCAGATTTGATTTGAAATCGGTGTGTCAGTGATCACTGCATGAACAGTTTCTCCTACCAGAGGTCCTGAATTCATTCTTTCATGGGAGACTGATTAAGGTTTGACTTAATCACCAGAGGCGGTGCTCTGATTAAACTAAGAACGTTAGGGTCAGTGATAATTTAATTAATAGTCACTTATTAATTATAATTATTGAAGATTACATTAGTCAAACATTAATGCGAATGGTGATTCCCAACACACTTATATTTATATATTATAAAAAATTCTATGCATATTAGGGCTGTCAATGTTAAGGTGTTAACGGAAGAATCTGAAAAGTTTATCGTGCTAATATTACATAAGGCCAATTAATCGAATTACCTACTTTGAACTAAAAGCCTCTTTCCTGCGGAGGGTTACCTAGTTCACAGCACCACGTTATGGGCTCGACACACAGGGTGCAAACGACAGTGAAAGGTGAAAGTTTTCCACGACAGCAACAAATGTTGAACATTTTTCAACTCTCCTGTGTCGCATGTGCACGTCTATGTGTACATGTACGAATTTCGCCAGTCACTTGGTTGGAGGAGGGCAAGCGATTCTCACTTCATCGCACAAGTTACATAGTTAGAAATTAATGGAGAGGGAACAATGTCACCTTCCGTGTGTCAACCCCATCATAAAGTCTTGTACAGCAGTCAACAATTTAGAGTCGCAAATGCAAGTGAAAAGATGAGCTGGGAGAGTCAAAGTTCTGAGCTCAACAGCAAATAATAATAATTAAAAAAAAACATCCTGATGGAAGTTTGTATGAAACCAAGGTAATATGTATGTATTACAATGATGAATTATCCTTCCATCGAAGCACAACCATTTTATAGTTAACATGTCTAAATTAATGTTTAAAACAAAATGACTTCCTTTAAACCTTCCTGAATATAAAAACCTGGAAAACTGAGAATCTTCAGACATGTTTGGTTTGAGACAATAAAACATTTTCTTAACTAGTTTTTGAAAATGTCCATACGCTGGTGGTTTTTGATAGGGGGGTATTAGAAAAGGGTGGGGCACCCAAGAACTAGAAAATAAAATATATCTTATCCATCAGTTGTCCCCTGAACAAGTTTGCTCCTACTTGTATGGATGTTTAGTGGAATAAGTTTCCCTTAGTTGTTGCTGAGTACTGGGAGACAACATTACCTGCTTTCTGCTGAAGAAAAAAAAAAAAAAAAAAAAAAAAAAAATCAGATAATTGCTTGCATTTTAATTTGTTGGAGAGTGGCAGAAGGTGCCCAGGGCACCAGTCCTGCAAGAACCACCACTGCATGCATATTTATATTTCAAGCTTACAAAGTTAAGCATAGTGTTTAATCATGATTAATCACAGGTCTAGAGTGTGATTAATCTGATAAATTTTTTAATTGATTGACAGCTCTAATATTTATACTATATTTCAAGTTGTTGCAAATAGTTTTGAATAGCTTTGATGCATAGCTTCAGTCCATCTTGACTAGTACAAAACTCAGCATTTCATGGGGGGCGTCTGGACCTATCAGGAAAGAACTTTAGAAACCTGAAGGGAGCTAAAGGATAGACTGCTACTCCTTGACTCTAAGGAGTTGAAATGCTTCAGACATCTGATAACAATAACCCCAAGGCGTAAGCCTTCATATGTGAAGGCCTGAGGGCAAACCCAGGACTTGCTAGACACAGGGAGCCATGGGCATCTTACTACTCAGGTAGAACTTGTAATTCTGGTCAGCGACAAGAAATCCATTTGACATTACAGATGTTGGGCTTTGTTTAAAAAGGTAAAAAAGGTGAAGAAAATAGAAGCAATAAAGCAATATTTGGAATTATAAACAAACTTATTTATTTGTACTCAAATGTAAAGGTTGGCTTAAAATCTGTTTTTAAAGGTCCACTTCAGCCCCAGGCGAAGTTCTTCTTCAGAATGCCTGTTGTTTCTTTCAAAATCTTATTGCTGCCCAATTTCCCTATTGCAGTGTTTAGACAATCCCACCTGCACCTTTGGCAATATGAAATGACTGCCTTTGCGTCTCATCAGAAGCACAGGAATTACATACTTTTTCTTGAAATAAAAAGTATGTGCTTGTGTTTGGACACAAGAGCCATCCCAAAGAATTAATAACCCAAAAGCTATTTTGTTGTGGTGATCTTTTCCAAAAACTATGAAAGCTCATTTGAATGTAAGGTTGAGTTTTCTTTGGTGGCCATGTTTGAAAAAGTAGTGTTGGGCATTTTCCAAAGACTTGCTTTAAGATGCTGTTCCAGGAGAGATTATTTTTCATCAGGCAAAGCATTGTAATAATTTATGAATCTTTGTCGGGTCTTGTAAAGAAAGGTAATGTTAGAATTCCAGAAAAAAATGAAACATTAACTATGGAGAAATCTTGGGTTTAGTCAAAGATGAACTTTTCAATGAAACACGGATCTCCAAAAAGACATAAAGGCAAGGTCAATGATAGCAATGCAGCAAAAAAAAGTCTGGTGACCGAAATCCCACCATTTTCAACTTAATTGGCCCTGGTCGAATTGCAATCATTTTCTGATCAGTGAGGCCACCATATCTAAGCACCAACAGCTCACAATAACTACAGCCATGGTGTAGAAGCTGAAACTTAGGGACAAAGTCTCTAAGTAAGCCATTTCCAGTACAAGTAAGGCATTTAAAATGAAAAGTCAAAGGAAGTACACAAATACAAGAAGCTATTTAAAAGTCTTTTCTATAAGATGTCGAAGCATGTCTAGTCCATTCAGGCAAGAAGAGAGAGCAGGAGTTTCAACAGATAACAGGAAGCTTGAATGTAACAAAGCAAAGTTGCTGTTTTGTCATTTTGCAATTTCAACCTCTGTCTGTATTGGAATGGCCTTAATTTGGACGTGTTGGCATCCTTTGAAGTTACAGTATGTATCTGTATTGTCCAGGGAATACACATGAAGACTTGCATGTGTGGCGATGCAAATCTGTGATTATTCCCAAAATAAGATGATAAAACATCTTAAACTGCAAACTGTTTTCAACAGTAAAACTTGTGTTACAGTATCTCCTAAACTCACAGTTGTATGGGCTGATTTTACAATGAAAACAGACAAAATAGCGTACGGAACCACACTGACCCGTGCCATACTTCTCAGTTGAAATGAGGCATTAGTCAATGAGGTTTGAAAAAAAAAAAAAAAGAGTTAAGTACTTTTTCTACATTGTTATGGCTATGGCATATGTACCTTGGTAGATATTTTATATACCACCTTTTAAGTGTTATATAATACTGAATTATTTACTTGTGAGTCTTTTTCTTCTTCACTTATCAACCAGCAGTAAAAAATCCTTCATTTTCATCTTTCTGATTAGCCTGTTGGAGGACTTTTCTTATATATATATATATATATATATATATATATATATATATATATATATATATATATATATATAAACAAACTCTTAACAACAATTCTTAACAACAAAAATCTGGTCTTCAGTATATTGACCAACATGTTTTTCTTTGTCACTTTCCATTCATTTTCCTCCATTATCTTTTTGTCACATCGACCTTTCTGGATTTTTGGCCTTTTTTAACTGAAGATATTTGACAAACAATTTCTTCTCTTCCTTTTTTTCCATTTTGCACCGCCCCAATTTTCACTAACTTTTTTCTTTTTAATCTTGTCTGCTTTAAAGTCTCCACTTTCCTTTTTTCTCAATTTGCTCTGCTCTCTCTCCTCATTGATTTACTACCCTCCCTTTTCTTCCACCACATCATTTTTATTCCCGACACATGTTAACAGAATTAATAGCTACCAGGTTATGCCTTAGAGAACCTCTGCTATCACCTTCTCTGCACAGGAGCAAGGTCCTCAGGAGAACTGCTGCCGCCTGGCCATTTGTCAGCTGGGGGATGATGTCTACAGGCTGTCTATTGGCCTGGGTGTGGTGAAATCAAGGTAGGACAAAAGAAAACATCCCTTTAAGGGACCTCTCTGTTCCAACTGAACAAGTCTTTGGAGATAGAAACAATACATACACACATATATATATATATATATATATATATATATATATATATATATATATATATATATATATATATATATATATATATATACATACATACATATATACATATATATATACATATATACATACATATACACATATATACATACATATACATATATATATATATATATATATATATATATATATATATAGGTTTTTTTTTATTATTAAGTCTACAAAAATCTTTACCATGAAGTTATGCAATAATTCCTCATTTCACTTAAAATAAATTATATTTCATAATTTTATACTTTTAAAAATGGGTCAATATATATATCCCCCTTATGAAATTAAGTGTTATCTTTACTAAAGACATTATAGACATTGTAGATTGCCATTGCTTAAACTGTGAATATTTTCTTTTAATAGAGGGGCATATTTTATACAGCACTGCACAAAAGCCTTTATTCAGTGGTTGATTCTTTAATTGGCTTTCAAGGAAAACGTTTTGTTGATTAGTTAATAATACATTCAGATATTTATGAATGTTTATTTAGATCTGATCTTTTGTCCTCCACTTATCTCCTTAATCTTTTCTCACTTTTAGGCACACACTCCCTAATATGCTGTCATGGTCAAGGACTGAACAGGAAACGGGTGATACATTATCAAATTAAAAGAAAAAATATACATTTCTACAGACAGTCTGGAGAAATACCTATCAAAATTTGTTTACCACATGACAACATATTTGATCAAAGTCCCACTCCAGTTTATATCAATAAGGTTAAACTCTGGACACACCTTAATTTTTCTCATTTTCAGACACTGTCATGGATTTGATTTGGGGATCATATTATTTTCCTGCATCATGACTCAGTTTGGGCCAAGCTTCAGTGAATGAATCAGTCAGATTCCCTCATATTTGGCTTCAGAATTTGCAATACAGATGAGTTTAAAGTCAGCTATATGAATGCTGGTGGACACCGATTATGTCATGCTTGATAAGTGGTATGAGATGTTTGTGCAGCTATGCTTCTGTTTTGTTTTTGCCAAACAGCTCTTAGCACTGTGGTCAAACATCTCTAATTTGGTCCTCTCTGTTCAAAAGAGTTTGTTCCAAAAGTCTTGGTGTTCAGACTGATGCAACCTTGCAAACTGAAGTTGTGTGGCCACTTTATTTTTAGAGGGAATAGCCTTTTTATTGGCGATCCTCCCATACTCCCTGATATAAACTGTAAAATTTAAAATGTCAAATGAGGTCTTCCAAGCTGCCAAAACTCCCACATTTATAGAGGTGATAACAGTTTCTGATAATTAATTCACCAAGTTCAGCAATGAATAGCATCCGATTATCTGATGACATGTTACTTTCACTTTCAAATGCCTTTCTTTAGTGGTCAGTGGGTGAGCAGCAGAGTTTGTCCTGAACACACACATTATATAAGGCAGACAACTGAGTTTCGATAACTTTCAGTCCCAAAAAAATCTCAATAAAAATTTTAAATTGTAATAATCTACAAAAAAAATTACCCTGTATACATTGTTCAAATTACTCTTTGTAATGTTGATAAATTATTTCTAAAATACTCCATAAATGTAAATATGAATAGTAGACTTTTCCTGGAAAAAACATGATCATCATTTTTCTCTTCTATGATTTAATTTTTATACAACTTTGCATGCAAGAACCTGTGGGGAAAACTATACACTCTCACTTCACTGACATTTAAGGCTTTTTCTCTGAGAGATTTGTCAATTTCTAAAGGACTGCTGTCTTCTTGATACAGCTTATAAGAAATTTTGAAACTATATTAATTGTTGTTTAACCCATGTTTATGCTGTGCTGTTTTGGTGACTGGTAGCCTATGTGCATTTGGCTTCATGAATAGGAAATGCACACTCTGCACAGTCATTAATCCCCTCGTTGACAAGACCATTTAAAAGCTTTTTCTCTCCTGCTGGTTCTTGATGTAACAATTTAACAGGGACCAGTGGCCACTTTCTGTTTGCAGGGGTTTAAAACAAAATGGAATAGTTTGAAACAAATTAGCCAAAAAAGCAGTGTGTTCGGAAAAAAAAACCCCATGCTATTCATTCAATAGTAAGTTTTGGCCTGAAATCCCTCAAATCAGAAAGAATCTTGGCTTCAATTATCAAGCAAATGCCATCATCAGCCATTCAGTGAAGGAATCCCCTGCAATATTCTCAACTGGATATATGTCTGGACTTTTACCTGGACATTCCAATACATGAATATGCTTTGATCTAAACTATTCAATTATATCTACAGCTGTATATTTAAGATGTTCCTCCTGAACTGTGAACCTCCATCCCAGTCTCAAGTCTTTTAAAGTGCTTGTAAACACCTCATAATCCCAATCATCTGACTTTTCATCTGCACCAGCAGCACTAGAATGGGAATTAAGCACATCGTTTACAGAAGGATTTCTTAACAAAACCTTGTTATATTAAAAGACAGATAATATTTAAGAACTGAGTAAGAAATTGGACTTGTGGATTCAGGGTTGTGGTGGTTTTTATAAAAAACCAAAGTGACTGGTGATTGATTTCCACAAAGCTGCCACAAGTTCATGACGAAAGTGGTTTGTTCTTCTAGCCAATGTGTGAGTTGGTGCTAAGAGGGAACCAGTTTATTGGTGCTAGAGCTTTATGCAGTGGAAATATATAAAATAACTGGTACAAAGAAAGCACTATTACAAGGTTAGAACATAGATTTTACAGTTTTACAAGAAAGCTAAAAAGTTTGATTTTAGTGTCCAGAACACCTTCGGCATGTTTGCTGTGTCCCCTGCATGCAGAGCCAGAGTGGGACTCATTTTCAGCCCTGGAGTCGCATGCCTCAGACCGGCCCACTTTAGATAATGACCTATTATTATTAAAATCATGTAATTATAATCTTACATATTAAGTCTACAATAGCGCACTGTTCTGTAAAGCCTTGTAATTCAGTGTGCTTTTGTAAAATATTTCCAATTCAGTGCAGGTAAGAGTTGCTTCATAATGTAGATTTATTTTATTTACTATTAGGAGTAGACCTCTCAAACAATAGTCTTTACAACACATCCTTTTCAACAATATCAGAATCTATATTCTGTTCAAATGAGCTTTCAGATATATCCAAACCTTGAAAATGAAATTAGAGTAAATAAAAAAAAAAATAAAATAAATATCAAATAAAAAAAAGAAAAGAAAAAGTGTTGCCTTTCCTCTTAACACTATGATCTCTTTTTCCTCTACAAGGAAACGGTTCCATCATAACTTAGATTTCAGAAATCTAAATTTTGTGAAAAAATTTCACAAAATGACAACATGAGTTAAAAGGCAAATCTTGAACACTATTCTTCACAACATCAGAAATTCCTTTCTTGCAATATCAAATATCAAGCAAATTAGTGTTCTTGAATAACTGATCCTTATGATTAAAACATTAAAAAAAACGTTACACTGTTCTCTGCAAGTTTGGTATTCAAAGTTTGACATAACCTTCTAATGACCCTATCTTTTTTTTTCCTCTGCATAATAGTAGTTTTAAAGGGGCAATATTACATATTTTCCAGGCACATAGAGCCATTTTAAAGCAAAATCAAGTAACTATATTATCTTCAGTTGTTACAAAAATGCTGTTCATATCAAATATGACTTAAAAGAAATTTGACTTTGTTATTTAATGGCTTGAAACTGGGCCTCTTTAAAAACTCTTGCTCTTTCTGAACCTATGCCTTCAGGAAATCACCATACCAGCGCTACTCTATTAACCATTTGACAATGTTTTATCAGCATTTCATTGAGAAGTAGTTAGTATAATGAGCTCAGCAGGTTCACAGTTCTACTAGGTGTTTGGTAATTTCTGCTGGTAAGTCTGGTGGTGCTTGCAGAGGAGGGCTGCTCTGTGAGGCGGAAGCTAAGAAACTGCAACTCTGAGGAGGAGCTTGGTCTCTAAGGTGATCCTAGGTCCATTCAGGCATTTTGCAAAGCTGAACGGCTGCCACGGGAGAATAAAGGATTTCTCAAACATGCATGAAAGAATCAAGTCAACACTCCAGGTATGTTTTGATAAGAGAATAAAATAATAACATGATGTAAAGCTCAAAAAAGTCGATTTTATATAATACTGCCCCTTTAAAGAAACAATACTAACACATTAATATGTGCCAGAGCAGCAGACTGGTCTCTGCAACTTTATTTATTACAGGATCATTGTCAAAAGAAATTAGAATTTCTTTCTCAGCTCCTGGCTCTGCTTATGACACTAAATCACGTTTTAGAAATTGTCATAATTTTCAGCAAAAACTTCCTATTTTTACAAAGTCCTCTGATCAATTCAGGTCTGTTGCAGTGAGGTGAATCATCTAGCATCTCAAGACACTTTTCATACAAAGGAGTTTTACAACATACTTTTCATTATAATAATTCTAATATTCATTCAATGAGTAATCCTACCTGTCCACTCTGGACTTGGTGGCTCATATCTGGTGCTTGGTGCTGCATCTTTCTTATGACGGAAGGGCTAAAAGACAGCTATGGGCCGTTGCGTCATAAAAATATTTAAATTATGCATCACTATGTTATATGCCACAACTGATTGAACAGTGGTTTGCCTTACCCATTTTATCATCCTCATTTGATGTTCATGTTCATTTTCTTGTTCATGTTTATTTTTGTGGAAAAGTTGCCAATTTTTGCACATTGATCTGCGTCTGTTTCCAGAGCTTTTCGACTTGCTTTCTCTGCGCCACTCTTGGTCGTTCTACTTTCCATCTGTTAAACACCACTGTCCGAGAGCATTGATGTGGTGCGTCTTTGGAAAAAAATAAATGAATCAAGGAAAGCTGGGTTGTGACTTTATGCTCTAAGCTCCTCCAATATGGGCATGGGTTGCATTTATGTTTATATAGCTTATAAGAAGAGACTGAGATGATGCAGTTTGGGTCCAGCAGCATTTACTTAGTTTTTAACTCGCAGCAAAATAACAGTGTTCAAGCAATGGCTAGATCACCTAGTGGTCACAGTAATTAAAACATGTACTGCTTTTCAACACAATACACCACAAAGCGGACATGGGCTCAAGGGACAGCGGTAGCAGCTTACCTGATCAATCCAGTGCCATGACTGCACGCCCAATATAAAAAACAACCCTTGCAGCCCAAATATCAGACCAGCCTACCAGGAATTCTCCTGATCCTCCCAATTAGCCAATCCAGGGCTGTTTGCATGGCTTATGGTAAACTACAAATGGACTTGTGGCTTTCTAGCAACAAAGGGTTCTTCTTGCCACTCTTCCATAAACACCAGTGAAGCACACCATTAACAGCAATTGTGTTAAACCATTGTCACACCTGATCAGTGCATCTCTGCTCCTCCTCCACAGTTACTATGAGCCTCTTGACTGCTTGTAATGCTTTCCTTGGTCATTCTGAAAGCTTAGGTGGTATCCTGATAGGTTTGCGGATGTACCATACTCCTCCTGTTTCTGAATGATGCATTGAACAGTGCTCAGTGTTCAGGGCTTGATAGATTGCTTTGTAAACTAACCATGATTTTATAGCTCCTCACAACTTTGTTCTTGACCTGTCTGCTGTGTTTCTTGGTCTTCATGATAATGTGTGTTCTCTTGTGTTCTCTAAAAAACACTTATATTCATATTGAGACTAAATTAGACATAGATGGACTCTATTTACTAATTCTGTGACTTCTGCATGCAAATGGTTGCACTAGATCGTATTTAGGGGTATCAGAGTAAAGGGGACAGAATGAAAATATGTGCCACCCTTTTCAGATTTTTTTTTACAATTGAAATCGATGTATCTTTTTTGTCCATCCCCAATTATGCAGTACATTTGGGTGGTCTAGTACATGAAGACCCTCCAAAATTACAGTAAATTGTGCAGTTGTAAAATTATAAAATGTAGAAAAGTTTAAGGGGGAATACATTTGCAAGGCATTGTCAGTTTTTGTGTAACAAAAATGAAAAGCACATAATTAACAAATAAAATGCATTTAGGTTCTTCACAAATGTGGTTGTTTCACCTGTTCTAATCAGCAGTGGCAGGAAAACAGAGCATCTGGCTTTTACACAATTAAAATGGTGGAGAGGCATCTGCACACATAAATTGCATGGATGTGATTTTAACAACAGTAAGGATGATATTCAATCTGTGAAAGAAAACTGATGTAATGGCAATTCAAACAACCAAACAGTCTTCTGTAAAAGCAAATATAACAAAATTTAAACCATATATTTTGGAGAAAATCAAATCTGTTCAAGTTTTCAGTCCTTCTAGGATGCTGCAATGGTTTTTTTTTAATGATTGTTGTGGTCTAACATTATCGATTTTGCTGCACCTTTTTTCAAAAAGTTGTGGTCAAAATTGGAATTTATTCATCTTTATTCTTGCCATATCATGATCTTACAAGAAAGTAAAATTTGCTGTACCTTCTTGAAATAGCACCCTAAAAAAAGTTATACCTCATGAATTGTATATTATATAAAAAAGTTACTTTTATTTAGGAAAGGAAAGGAGAAGGTGAGTGAGGGGTGCGGTCGATTTGAGTGGGGCAGATGGATGATGGTGTGTGAATGGTGGATGGGGGCTCTCACCTACCCCCCATCTCCACCACTCGCGGCCGGGACGGTATGAAAGAAATTTATTTTGTGGTTCATTTGTAAAGCTACACTTGCGATTTGTAAACATCAGCTGCAATGCTGGAGCGCAACCCGTTGTGTTCAGTCTATCTGCATGCACCTCTGCTCCACCCAATGCACTTCGCTATTGTTCACTCTGACCCACCCACTAGGCAGCAGCTCAGGGAGGATGTCACAAAAAAGAAAGGCTGTTATATTTCATTCATCATGCCAGTCAATTTAAAACCCAGACACTTTATTAAATCAAATGTATTTAGGTTCTTTATTAAATCAATGGAATTCTCCTGGATTCCCTGGAAAACATGTTAAAAGACAGTATGGACATAACTTTCAGATATGCGGAAAGTTCTGATGACTGGTGAAAATTGCAAGTCCACGCAAAAATTGCATATGATGAGTGAATTTGCATTAATAGTTACAATCGCAACATCGCAACTTCCTGGAGGGACTAAGTTTTGACTCAAAAATAGTTACTCAGCCAGGTACAGGGAAAAATAATAAATAAATTCCTTTATAAAATGTACCATTAACATTCCATCCAGCAAAAACAGGTAAAGGGGATATTTCAATATCAAATAACTCTTATCAATGTTATCCTTATGCAACAATGAAATTTCTTTCTTGCCTCAAAAAGAGTTGCAGTTTATATGGTGAAAATATTTTGTTGCTTTTCTAAAAGCTTTAAAGAACGTGTAATTTTTATAGATACATTTGAAATTGGATAGAGATAATGTTTGTGATGTTGTGGAGAGGCAAGTGCACATCTGAAGATGTGATTGTCCACCAAACTGCTGTGAGGTAGTTATAGGCTTACACCATGAACACAGACTATGACCAGGCATTATCTGTTCAAGATGATATTTTTAAGATGGGTATTTCTATAACACTTTCACAGTAAGAAACACGATCACTAAATTGTGATGATTAAGATAAACAGAGTGCAGCTATCCTTAATGAAACATCATCAATAAATGGTGATGATTAGGAAGAACAGTCTGCAGCTTTCCTTATAAGTCTAGGAACTGTGATCTTTCTACATTGCACCTGTAGTACAGACTGTTGAATGTGTGAAAACTCTGTGTAGAAATCTGTTGAGGCCTAAAAAAAAACAAAACAGAGGAGCCTTAAACAGTCAAATATTTACTTCCGGAGGGGGTGGAAAATTATGCATTGTAAAAGTCACAATTAAATCATCTGAAGTATAGCTAAGTAATTATATTTTCAGAATAATTAATTTCACAACTCTATAAGTAGAACATGCATATATCCGTCAAACATAATGTCATAAATTATGAGATCGATCGATCGAGCTCATATTGTCATAAATTATGATATATATATATATATATATATATATATATATATATATATATATATATATATATATATATATATATATATATATATATTGTGTAATTGGCTTGTAGTTGGCTGGGTAGCTCAATGGGTAGTTGTATATAGAGCAATAGCAGACATTGAGGACAGTTACAAGTACCTGGGAATACCACAAGCAAATGGCAGCCTCAATGAGGTCACAAGGAAAGGAGCCACAGCCAAATACCTCCAACGAGTAAGGCAAGTCCTGAGAAGCCAGCTCAATGGCAAGAACAAGATCCGTGCGATAAACAGCTATGCCTTGCCAGTAATCAGATACCCTGCAGGAATAATAAGCTGGCCAAAGGAAGAGATAAAGACCATGGATGTTAAAACTCGGAAACTACTAACCATGCATGGAGGGTTCCACCCTAAATCCAGCATCCTGAGACTATACGCGAGCCGTAAGGACGGAGGCAGAGGACTAGCGAGTGTGAGAGCCACTGTCCAGGATGAAACATCTAAGATCCATCAATACATCAAGGTCAAAGCCTCAACCGACGATGTGCTCAGCGAATGTCTCAAACAAAGGGGACCAGAGGATGAGGTGCTGGAGGAACCATCATGGGAGGATAAGCCCCTACATGGGATGTACCACCGACAAATAACTGAAATGGCTGATATCAGGAAATCCTACCAATGGCTGGAAAAAGCTGGACTCAAGGACAGCACAGAGGCACTCATCCTGGCTGCACAGGAACAGGCCCTAAACACCAGAGCAATAGAGGCTCAGATCTACCACACCAGACAAGATCCAAGGTGTAGATTGTGCAAGGAGGCCCCTGAGACAGTCCAACACATAACAGCAGGGTGCAAGATGCTGGCAGGGAAAGCGTACATGGAACGTCATAACCAAGTGGCGGGCATAGTGTACAGAAACATCTGTGCAGGATATGGACTGGAAGCCCCGAGATCAAAGTGGGGCACACCCCCAAAGGTGGTGGAGAATGACCGAGCTAAGATCCTGTGGGACTTCCAGATCCAGACAGACAAAATGGTAATGGCGAACCAACCGGACATCGTGGTGGTGGATAAACAACAGAGGAAAGCCGTTGTGGTGGATGTAGCAATACCAAGCGATTGCAACATCAGGAAAAAGGAACACGAGAAACTGGAGAAATACCAGGGCCTCAGAGAGGAACTGGAGAAGGCCTGGAAGGTGAAGACCACAGTGGTGCCTGTGGTCATCGGGGCCCTCGGGGCAGTCACCCCCAAGCTGGAGCAGTGGCTAAAACAGATCCCAGGAACAACGTCAGACATCTCAGTCCAGAAATGCGCAGTTCTCGGCACAGCCAAGATACTACGCAGAACCCTCAAGCTCCCAGGCCTCTGGTAGAGGACCCGAGCTCAGAGGTTGAGAAAGACCACCCGTGGAGGGTGAGATGGGAATTTTTTATATATATATATATATATATATATATATATATATATATATATATACATATGTGTGTGTGTGTGTGTGTGTGTGTGTTTCATATATATTTGATGGCAGAAATAAACAAAATTTGTATTTTTAGCAGGTTTCTTTTGCATCAGGAGGAATTCTTGTCTCTTAAACTCGAAAGTTATACAATATAAGTCTAAATTAGTTGACAAATATTTAAGTTCCCATAGAGATAAGCCAGACTATGGAGTGTAAGTTACAGTGTTCAAAGCTGAGAGCCGACATTCCCAAAACTCTCAACAGGCAATTATATATCTTTTACACTGTGGGAACAGTGAACACATCCCTCTGGAGTTGGGTATACTGAGCTAAACTGTCATGAGACTCCTACATGCTACTCAGTTGTTCCAAAAGACCAGGAAAAATCTCAAGTAGGGCACCTGATGATTAAAAAAAAAAAAAGACACATTTGCCACAGTCAGCTGAAGCTATTCCCTTTTCTGTGAATGTGATTGGTGGGATAATCTGCTCTTACCCTATTCATTACCATCACCCTGGAAAATTACAACTTTCTTTATTTTATGCTGGGTCAGAGATGTCAATGGCAGAGTGGGTTAGGATTTTGTAGAAAAGCTATTGACATGGAGGCAGCATAGAGCGTGGCAGGTCAGGTGAAAAGTCGACATCCACCCACCCTGACTGCATCTGCCTGTTGTCAGTGGCAACCACTTTCAAAGGAAGAGAAATGAGCATGTCTTCTTACTCTTCCTGCAGTGGTAACACTATCACAGTGCTTTTAGTTTATTCATAACGTGTCTACTCATACACAGCTTATTACATCTACTTGTTAATATTTAAAACACAATTTTTTTTTTCAAAAAGTATATGATCTCAGCAAAACAGACAGGCGAGAACACTCAAATAGAGGCACCTATCGAAGATTTTGTAAATGATTTTCCTCTGATTGTCACTGATTTCCATTTCTCTTTAGGAACTATAAATAATAACCTCTATTTTCTACTTCCTTAATAAATTGAATATTTAACTGTCTTCACAATAAAATGCTTATAGAAAAATATTATTTTTCTCTAAAAAAAACTCAGAGTTACAGAGGTGTGTCTCTCAGAATCACTGAAACTATATAGAATAATATTGTCCAGGTTAAAGGACATACAATTTTACTGGGGTTGCCACCTTTCAGAAATAAAAAAAAAGGGATGCCCACAATGGCTTATCGAGGTCATGACCACCATGGCCCGAGGTGCCTGACTCTCACGGGGTGGGGTCCCCACAACTGTGGTATCTTTATTTTATGCCTGTGTTTTGTTTGTAGGGGGGTGATTATGAAAGCAATTAGTCCTATACAGAGGTGGGTAGAGTACCAAAAAATGTACTTTAGTAAGAGTAGCACTACTTCAACATATTTTTATATTTTTACTCAAGTAAAAGTAAAAAGTAGTCATCCAAGAAATTGTCTGCAGTGTTGTTCTTCTGATCCATGCTGTCTGATATAAGACAGCACTGATTAGTGCATCACTGAAAACATTTTAAAAGTTGCCTTGTTCTCAGTCCCACTGATGCTGTCCAGACAGGAAATGAACAGCCAACATGCATTTGTAGATTCAGTTCTGGAAGGTTTTCATACCATTTATTCTTCCACCCACTAATATGGGAAATACCTAGCCGAGTCTTCTTTAGTCAACAACTTCCACATCAAAGGCTGTTGTAGGTATGACCTGGAATGAAATGTTCACAGAATGGAAAAAGACTGGTGATTGGTCAATCAGAGACTAGGAGTCTCATGTATAAACATTGCGTACACACAAAAAATTGTGCGACGCCACATTTTAAGCACAATTTGAGCTGTATAAAAATGAAGGTGGTGTGAAAGTTTATGTAAATATATGCAAACTTTTTACCTGCTATGAAAATGTGCGGCAGCCAAGTATACTTTTTCAGTGGACCATAACAAACTACAAAGCACCAAACTCACCTACATACGCTAAAATCTAACTCCATTCAGTGTTATTTAATCCAAGGACCCAATGTTTTTTCATGATTTTAATCATCTATTGTTTAAACTTAAATGATGAAACTGAACCACTTTTGTCCTCATACAATAAGCTAACACACACAAAAAATAAATAAAATGATGGTAAAATCTCACTCGAATGTAAATAGTAAATTTCCTCTGTTTTGTCACATATGTAACTACGGATCACTCCGTGCGCCGTTTGATGATTCTTAAGGTGGACAAGGTGTAAACAATCACACGTGTATATAAATAGCTGCACAAAGGTGTATGTAATTGTGGAATGATGGCAGATTTGGCACTGCTGGAGGACATCGCCAATGGAAGGATTCAGAAGGAGTGTGTGTTCAGAGATCAGACTGACCTGCTGGGACATGATGATAAATGGCTTATTAGCCGCTTCAGAGCTTCATCTTTGAGGTCTATGCAGAATTGGCCCCCACTTTGCAGGAGGAAACTAGAAGGCACTGTGTGTTACTGGTTCAGGTTCTCACTATGCTGGGTTTCCTTGCAAACAGAGCATTTCAGTGGGAATTGGCTGACCGATCGGGAATATAACAGTCATTCATCCAAGCCATGTCAGCCATATATGTTGCCTAAATACATAAGATTCCCCAACACTACAGCTGATCAGGCAGAAATTAAATTGCAATTTGCAGTTCATGAGCTGACTTCCTAACCTGATCGGAGCTGTGGACTGCACTCATATTGCTATAAGGGCGCTGTCTGGAAATGAATGCACCTTTATAAAAGCATTTCTATTCTGTAAATGTGGAACTCATATGTGATGCACAATTGTGCATAACAAATAGTGGCACGTTTCCCTGGTTCATACTGTGGAATAATTGATTTCCCCACTCAATACAAAGGATTCTCTGGCATTGACACTCGCTCCTGGCTGAAAATGCATCTGTTCAAACAAGCATTTTCCCTTTGATTGAATTCTAAATTTTCACCTTTGTTTTTTATTTGACATGTTTTTCTTTTAATTTTATTGCTTTTTTTTATTATTATTTTTTATTTATTTATTTATTTATTTTTTTTTTTTATAAAAGTGACCTTGTGCTCCCTGAAAGGTGCCTTTTATATAAAATCTAATAATATCATCATTATCATCATTGTTATTAACTGTAGTTGGAAACAGACTAAAGCAGAGGCTGTTGCCATGGTTATTCAGACACGTGGTAGGGGCCTTTCAGGTATTTATACTAATTTACACATGTATTTATGGGCGGTGACAGGGCAATCCACAGCACCTGTGCTCTGTTTCACGCAGATTGAGATGTATAAAGGAAAGGTGCACAGTCACATATGTGTACACGGTTTTATACATCTGAATTTTTTTGTGTGACGCACTTTTCAAAATTTGTCCCTACGCCAACTTTTAGTATGAAACCTTCACAGTCTTTTATACATGAGGCTCTAGAAGTCCAATCAGGGACAGTAAAGAGTAAAACTGGCAGAATATGGTCACCGACTGATTTCTCTGAGTACTGAAATCAATGAATACTGGTCTATAAGCAAGCTAGATAGAGGTGAGCCAGCCAAAGTAGAGCCTGTGGAAAAGGGAATATGATTACCCCATGCGGAAGTAAGGCTATATTTTTATTGGTTAAGATAACCATTGTAATACAGCTAATAAACCAGTATCATTGGGCTATTAACCTACAACATGGCTAATCTGTCCAGACAATCAATCACAAAAGAAGGGGCAGGATTTAAAACGCCCCAAAAACTAAAAACAAAAAACAAAAAAACAAAACAAAAAAATGTAAAGTGTAATGGCACACTAAGTCATACAGGGAAGATGAAAGGCTACACATTGATGATACCTTTTTAAATTATAGTCAGCAAACTTTGAATCTTAATTTATGTTCCTTTGGAAAACATCTCCTGACTTATACATAAAAAGCTTTTAACTCATTTATGTGGAAAAAAAACAGACAGTATTTATTAGTGATTTTTTGATGTGATTCACCACTCACTCACTCAAGTCTGCCAATAAAAGACTCTAATCTCTTACCTCTCAGTAGATGAATAACATTATTATGGAGACAGCACAATTCTGTAAAGGCTTTATCAAATCCATTAGAGGTGAATTAAATCTGAAATGTGTGTGGGGGTATATTAGTTTGGCATTGCTGATGGATCCTAAAGAAGCTATTATCTGGGATATACTTGGACACTGGAAATCTGTCTTCCAACAGTTTTAATTCTGTTAGCCCTAATTTAAAAAAATACCCAAAAGAACATGTAACATCAAAGACATCAATTACAAGAACACAGAGGTAATAAACTACAATAAATGAGACAAACCAAAGAACTATATTTTATAACCCATTATAAGTCAGACATTTGTCCCAACTAACAATCATCTAAGTTATCTATAATCCATATTTATATGTCGATGTAAATGCCTTTACCCCAAAACACTTTGTAAAAGTTAGTTTTGAAATAAATGTCTACCTGTTTGCCCCAGTAAGATGTTTTTATGAAATGACTGCATTACTAATATTAAGTTGAAACTGCTTGTCAAAAAATTACTGGAATGCCATATTACTATTATATGGAACATGGACATAAACCAGCCCTGTTGTGTGTCTCTGATCTAATCAAGCACAGCAAAGTAAAAAAAAAAAATACACATGATTTATATTAAGAACTTTTGTCATTTAGTCAGTTGGAAAAGCAATTCAGGTGATCTATAATTTTATGCAAATTAATATACAATTGAGATTACTGTATTATCAAATTCCTTTGATATTTTGGTCTGTCAGAAATAACGGAAACTTTTGCAGAAGGCATTCCTCTTGTGGCACTCCATCCTAGATGTGCACTTTAAGACTAAATGGGTCCATTTATAATGGAAAAAATGATAAAGTGAGTCTTGAGCTGACTTTGCAAAATATACCCCCTGTGAGCTTTGGAGATTCATAACTGAAGACCCATTTTTTTTAGAAACACACTGCTCTGAATACTGAACATCTGCATTCCCAATATATTTTCTGCCTATTTTATCTGTCTGACTATGATAGAAACAACACAAACATACTATTTTGTATATGTAACTGCTAATTTAGCAACCAAGTAACAACCAAGCGACTTATATCTATACAAATCCGGATTTTGTCTTTGCTTCAGTAAAGGAAGGATTGGAACTTGAATAAAAACTGCCACTTATTTTGCCCATCTGTTTGTTTGTTTATTTCAAACATTGTATGTCTAATGTATAAAAACCTAACTGACTGAGGATTTGCTTTGTTTTCCACAGGACGGCAAGGCTCTGAGCCAACTTTCCCCAAACATATTTGATGTGTGGCTTCCAGCAGATTTCGTGGTCTAATATTGCACCAAGAAATTTTGACTTCATTTACTCTTTTAGTATTTATATTATCAATACATATATTTACTTCAATATTTTCTTATGTTTTCCAAGTAACATAATGTAGTTTTAACTAAATTTGATATTTTCATTTTTTGTCAAACCACTGTGTTTCCTTTGTGATCACCTCCAAAACCCCCTGTAAATTCAGTCCCAGAACAAAAAACAAACAAACCAAAAAAAAAAAAAAAAAAAAAAAAAACAACCCCAAATCCACTTGTGTCATCAGCAAACAAAACACATTTCAAGACATTTGATACTCTACCAATGTCATTAATATACATTATACACTTTCAGATCTAAAACTGATCCTTGGAGCACCCCACATGTCAGACACGTGCCTCGACTTATGCTGATTTATTTGTACAAACTGTTGTCTGTTACATTGTATGTGAGTGTGTGTGTTTTAGCATTTCTCAATTGTATATAAACACTGGGTAAATTTTATGTCACCCTCTTAAACATGTCATGATGTAAAAATTTTCCTTCTTCCAACAAGCTAGATTATCTGAATAAACCTTTCATCCAGATTCTCCACTTATGCATTTAGAAAACAAAAGCTGCATGCCACTTATCTCTGGCCTGTCCTTGTTTATGTGAAAAATGAAAAAGAACGGATGTACAGCTGGACAAGAAAAAGAAACAAAGAAATACATGTGGAGGAAGCAGAGACTACCTTTGTCAAACATGTTTGCAGTGAAACAAAGGATGAAAATTAGTTTGGAAGGTGGAAGGAAGGGTTGCTAAATCTTTAGCCAAGTTGAAATTCATCTTTAGAACTATGAAAAATCCTCCTTGTGTTGTTTCTTAAGAAATCCAGGAAGTGCATGTGCTAAATCAACAGCCTGACACAACATGCTTTATAACTGCAATAAAAGCAAAACTGGGCAGACATTCAAAGCGGTGGAGTCCTGATAGCATTGAGAGGAATTCGTGCCAAGACTATTTGTGGGTGGAACCGGTTATCAAACTGATTCTTTAGCTTTTGGGGATGATTTTTTTCCCCCACTGACATAATGGAGACAACCAGACAATTAAACAATCTGTAATCCAATGCAAAATGACTAGAGTAGACCTATAAAGCAAAACAGAGAAGGTGAGGAAACACAGCGGGAAAGAGACAAGCTTTGGCCGTGGTATGTGGCTGTCAGTTATAATGAGAAGATGATGATTAAGCAGTTCTGCCTATTACTGATATGAAAATATCACGCAGCAGGAGTAGTCGCACAATACAGTCTTAAATGTTCATAATACACACAATTTAGTGTCGACAACACAAACGTTATTGATTGCACAGCAGAAGGATCAAGTTCAATAATGCCAGCAATGAAATTTAAAAAAACCACTGAGGTTTTGTCTGAGGGGGGCCAATGGATTAAAGTGATTCATCAGACCAGACAGCTTTGGTTCCGAGCTGGCCTTCACTAAGACTTCACTCGTTGCAGTGGAATGAGAAGAAATATGAAAAAAATGGTGAACTGAGGAATTTACTTCATTCATTGTCTTTGTTAATGTGAATAGGTGTGCTTTCAATGCTTAACATGGGATGAATGAACATCTTTTGTCTGGGGTTAAAGTTTGTGAACCAAATTGATCTGTTATGCAGGAGAAACAAAAGCAAAATTTTCTTCCTAGTTAAATAATTTGGCATACAGCCCCCTCACCTAAGTATTCACAGCCCTAGAATTTTTTCTAATTTTGTCGTGTGTGTTTTGTTAAGGTGTTTTAGGAATAAACCAACACAAACTAGTGCAGAATTCTAAAGACAATTACAAAGTCAGACTTCTATCACCTGAAGGACATCTCCAGGATTAAAGGACTAATGTCCCAACAAGATCTTGAGGAACTCATCCATGCGTTTAGCTTTAGTCACATTGATTACTGCAACAGTGTCTTCACAGGTCTGCCTAAACAAAAAAAATCAGTCAGACAACTGCAGCTGATCCAGAACACTGCTGCTTATGTTCTCACTAAAATCAGGAAGATGGAGCACATTACCCTGGTTTTGAAATCCTTCCACTGGCTCCCTGAAGCTCAGAGAATAGACTGTAAAATACTTCTGTTAGTTTATAAATCACTTAATGGCTTGCTTAGCACCAAAATACATCAAAGACCTGTTGTTATTGCATCAATCTTCCAGATCCCTCAGGTATTCTGGTTCTGATTTGCTCTGCACCCCCAGAACTAGAACCAAATATGGAGAAGCAGCTCTCAGTTTTTATTCACCAGAAATCTGGAACAAATTTCCAGAAAACTGCAAAACAGCTGAAACACTGAGTTCTTGTAATGAAGGCTAAAGCCCCACCTGTTTAGAGTTGCCTTTGATTAGTAGTAAGTGATTAGAAGTAAGATTAATCAATATATTTGATTTGTATTTGATTGAAGATTTTAATGATGGCATTTGACAAAACGTAATGCTTATTGCTTGTTTCATAATTGGTGACTGTATGAGGATTTTATGATGCAATTTGAACTGCCTTGTTGTTGAAATGTGCTATACAAATAAACTTAACATGACTTGAAATTAAAATACATATTTCTCAACCACTTTTTTTTTTTACAAAAAGTTTTTGAAAGCGTTGCATGCATTTGTATTCAGCACCTTTAATCTGATACCCCAAAATAAAATTCAGTGTAAATAATTTATTTCACTTAATTAATAACAAAAACTGTGTAATTTAATCTCAGTAAATGTGCAGTTTTCTATAGGAGAGTCACAGGGGTGATTAGGAATTAATACTAATATGTATTTTTTAATTGAACTGAACTGAAAAGGGGTTCAACAAAATATTAGGGTGCATTCACACCAGCTCTTTTTAGTCCGCTTTAGTTGAACTCTCGCTCATTTGCCTAAAAAGTAGGTGTTGGGGAAGTGAATCTGTAATCAAACTCTGATGCGGACTAAAAAGAGAACTCTAGTCTGCCTACAAACCTAGGTCTCAGCTCTGTTGAAGTGAACTCTGGTACAATTGGCAAGCAGACCAGAGATTGATCCAAAAACAGGAAGCGGACTACAGTGTAGGGCATTCTAGGTAAATACAACCAAAACAAACTTGCGTGTCTAGCACTAGTGGGAGAAATGGCTTCTGGCCTTTTGCCAAAGACAAAAGAGATATCCTACAACTAGTAAAATCTGATGCCATTCCATTTTTGTTTACATTTTGTGAAGAAGAAAGTTCTGCTTCGTGTTTTGTTTAGAGGTTTTCATGTCATTACCTTCAGAGATTCTTGGTGCAGCGCCACCACAGGCAAGGATGTAAATAGGTCGCTCAAAGGGTTTGGTTCATTTGACAAAGTGTAGTGTGAAAGCAAACCATACCAGCTGGAAATGCAACTAATGTTGCAATTTTGGTCCCCAGTAGAACTGAGTCTACTGGACTATCATGTGTGAAAACACCCTTAGTTTAAGGGACTGCCCACCTTTGCAACCAGGCTGCTGCAGCTTTTTTATTTTTTACATTTTTCATTGTGACAGATTTTTTTTATTTTTTATTTGAATAATACAGGAAATATGTTGCAAGAAGATATGAAATTATTTATCATGGCCTCATTTTGTTACACCACAAAAACCATGCATTTTAACAGGGTTATAGACTTTTTGTAACCAACTTAGAAATCCTGCCACAGAGACTTACTGGGTTTCAAACAAGTAAAAGCAAAGCTGGACTTTGTAGGGGTATTTAACATATAGACTGTTGTAGATTGATGCATAACTTGACAATCTCTCCTAATGGTTATATTGTTAACAGGTTTTCTCACTTGACATCAGTATTTCATGTTGGATTTGCAGGAAAATCCAATTAACACTGAATGATGACATGAAGCACCTGATACAACAGCTCGACACAACAGCAGCAGTTCTTTAAATGCTTGTCTGAAATTATCCTTGCATGGTCAATATGGACTGTTTTATGATTAGTCTACTAATGAGCAGGAGTATGTAACAAACAGCTGGTCTCAACTTCTCCCTTATGCAAGTAAACTAAGAAAGAACAAAAGTCTACAACAGTGCTAATGACTCTTTGAAGCTGTAGGGCTTACTGTCAAGAAAAGCCTATTATGAGCCTGGTAGAAGTTGGTTGGAAGTTTCAAGTTTAAATGTGAAGTTAAAGTAAAAACTGTAAAAAGATATGTAATCTCAGTCCTCATACTGTTACAGATGAATATACACACAAATACCCATATATAGGTATCTCTCTCTCTCTCGCTATATATATATATATATATATATATATATATATATATATATATATATATATATATATATATATATATATATATATATATGAATGAACTCATCTGTATAGATGATGATATGTTAAAAGTCTTCAAATTTCTTAGATTTCTTCAAAATCAGACTGCAAAATTATGAATACATTTCATACATTGCCAATACCTTATACAAAAACATTTGCAAATAGAATATATAGTATAAGATCTTCTTCTATAACAGGGACTCTGCAACTTCAGTCCTCTGATGCCACTGTCCTGCATCTTTTGGAAGCATCCCTGCTTCAACACAGCTGAATCAAATTAATGGTTAATGACCAGGCCTTTGGAAAACTTGATGACATGACAAGGAGCTAATTCAGGTGTGTTGGAACAGGGATGCATCCAAAATTTGTGGAACAGCGGCACTTGGGGACAGGAGTTGCAGACTCCTGTATAACATCTCACAAGGTTAGGGCATACTAAGAGACGGATCTTTGACTACTCCTCTGTGTATAATCTCTTTACATCCACCGAGTCCTGGTACCTTATTATCTCTTCTGTTCAAATCATCCCATGGGCTTTCTAGAGCATTAAGGTCTGGAGACTTTGATGGAAATGAAGGAAGGTTAATTGTGTGTCAGGTGGATGACTTTTGTGTTGATTTGGTCATTTGCCATGCACTCTAACAAGGTTCACTGACCCTTTGGAATATCAACATGTCCACAGTATCATAGATATTTCACACTACAAACAAGATGCTTTTTTGTGTATTCATCCTTAGTTTCATGCCAAACCCACCTCTTGCCAAAAAGATGAATCTTTGCCTCATCTGACCAAGACACAACTCCAGGTAAAGTCCCAAAGATATATACTAAACTCCATACATTCATATTTGTAATGGAATGATCTAAGATGATTTTTGCTGGGATGTCTGAAAAAAACTGTTGGCATATAGATAGTGTCTAATTGTTATGGAAACTCGATGAACCCAAGATGACATTCTTTGCTCAGTTTTCTATCATTGCGTTTTGAAGATACCTTTACCTCCCTTACTGACTCACTGTGTGTGGTGAAGTCAAAAATAGATTAAATATAGTGGCAAGTACCTAAAATAGCTTGACCTGTGTTATGTCAAATTCGTATCCCAGGGGAACAAAGTCATGGATTATTCATGAAGAGTTTTTAGAAAATAGGAATAACTTAAAGTATACATTTATTTTTCAGGAGTTGTTGAAGATGTCTGTGAAGTGTTAAACCCTGCAGAAGCCTGTAGCTGAGATGTTTTGCTTTGGGGTGATGGACACAGGATATATGGACACAGGCTGTACTCTGAGGAAGTGCTGTTTTTTGTAATGATACATGGAGCTATTGTAGTTGCTTGTATACATGCACACTGCTGCATCTTATTATAACTACAGCCATTATAAACCAGTTAAGACTATTTTTGGTCACACATAGACACACTGATACACACAGGGGAACACCCCTAAAGTGGGTGTCGCTTAGTTAGATATATACAGATGTGGTGCAATTTCTCTTTGCTTCTTTCGGTCCATCCATAAGATGTACTGTAAAAGCCCAGCGCTGTGGACCATTTGGTGAATCTCTGTAACTGAAAATACTGATTGTTATGTATCATTGACTGCTTTAAAATAGAAATTAAACTTGAGTTAATCTCAACCTTTTGCTCTGTTCCTTGTTTTGAGGTACTGTGATTAGGTCTCAGCCAAGATAAAGACACTGGGTGTTACAACATGTCAATAATTGTGCAACTGGTGGTTTAAAAAAAAACAAAAAAAACAAACAAAAAAAAAAAACAGCAAAAAAACCACAGTTTCCAAAAATTAGATTTTTCCTTGCTGAAGAAGTGTTCTTAATCTAAAGATTGCCTTTTTTTAGATTCTGTAAAGTGGGATTATGCTCCTGCAATCAAAGATTTGTTTATTTTTAAAGATTTTTACATATTTTTTCCAGAAGATCTACATTGTAATGCATCTTGCCAACAAATACACACTTATATTTGTATAAATATATAAACTTTAATAAACAACATTAAATAAATAAGTACAATTTTCTGTCCAATGTCTTGTTATGAACAGGGCCACAGATGCAGCAAAAACTTGAGATATTCAGTTCATGGGGCATCAAGATATCAATAATGGGTTGGTTGCATGCATTAATCCTGAAGACCTTCACCACCTGGATGTGAAACCTCAAATAAATTATTGTGTGTACCTTACTGCTGAACATGCTCAAAGGTTTTCAAAATACTGTGAAGAATAAAGTGTATTAACATGATCAGAACCTCCCCTAACCAACACGAAGTGAATACAGAAGAAGATAGAAAGCTCTTTTTTCCTCCTTCTGTCTTCTTCTCACTGTGAAGCTAACACTACCTCCTGCCCACCCTCAGAGCCGGGAATTGAATCTTAATTACCTAGAGGCTCCGTCTTATGTTTCATGGATGAGCTACCTCATTTGTTAGTTACATCCTATCCTCACACTTCTAATGCTCAGTGCCTGAGAACCCCTGTTCATCGTGTGAGCTGAGTTAATGTCTCAAAGACCCACTCTAATGAGTTACATGTCGAATCTAACATGGTATTGATGTGCTAATTTTAACTGCTATCTGCATTTCATTATGAGGTACAACTCCGAAGGTTTGCAGATACATGAAGTCAATACAGATTAAGATTTAAGTTGTTTTACTCAGTTTAATTTTTGCACACATTGGTTACCAGTATCAGGGTATACCAAATATTTGATAATGTACTGTATGGTTTCAAAATTAAAAAAAAAAAAAAAAAAAAAAAAAAAAAAAAAAAAAAAAAAAAAATCCATCATACCATTCCAATAGGTCATTTTAAAACACTTTTTAGCCTTATTAAAAGCTTACAATTTTAATCCGTCATTATTTTATACACAGTCCTTTGTTCATTGGGTGCTGTTTTTAAAGTACATTTTAAATAATTGTGTTTTGATTTAATTTGATAACACGATGCCACTGAATGCACCAAAGTTTTTTCCTGCTGTATTAAGCATAGAGTAATGCTGTGATGCCACCTCTCCCCCAACTGTTGCTGCACACTGCTGGTCAGATAGCTGGATGGAGGCCACTACACTTTTTTCTCATGGTTGCTAAAGGCAAACCACCCATCTCATTAATGCTCTTTTGAAACTAAAAGAAACAGTATAACACTCAGCACAATAAGCACACTAAAAAAATGACTACCTTCTTGAAAACGACTTTTGAATTTAGCAGGCATTAATTTTACATTTTTTTTAACACTATCATAACTGTAATAATAAATATGCTAGAATTTGTTGGCAGTAATAGCATTAATTGTTGCTTTTTATTTGACTAAATGCAAATATGTCCTGTAATGCGTTTTTATATTTTTCTTTAAATACGATAAAGAAAAGTGCAAATTCTACCTAAGGTTATCATACTGTGAGAATATCATATCATCCCATGTCTAGTTGTTATCATTCTGCTAAATTATTCCACAGGTAAATACATAAACTCATATTCATCTGTTTGTGAAACACATTGCAGTCATTTATTTGTGGTTTTGGTTCTTTCTTGGAAAAGAAAATGAAGCAGTAGTCTATTTTGAAACAATCCCAGATATTAAGGACAGTCAAAAAAAGATTAAAAGCAACAGCAGGACCACTAGTTTCATTAGAATTCCATATTGCTGAGATTTGGTGCACCAAAAGCCCCAAACCGCTGGCTAATGATGTGATCAAAGTGACTTTCCTCTGCAAAACACAGATTGCAGACTGGTAAAATGATTCATTATAGTTATATAAAGCGAGCACAAAACAAACAAACATAAAAATCAAACCTATTTTTAAGTCATTTAAAAAAAAGAAAAATTCTGACTTTATTGTGTTGATGTAGCCAACTATTATTGGTAAACAATTAAAAATAATTAATAATATAATCAGTTACCTTCATCTTGTTTTGTGTGGTTTTATTCAAGCGAAGTAATTTCACTCCAAACAAAAGCTTAGGAAGATGAAGAAAGTCTCCAACCATAACAAGTCAATGGAGTTCAATTTCAGTAAGTTAACAGTGACAAGAAAGAACTCTAATACATTAAATCCGTCATCAGAGCACTGACAGTTAAGATTGAGATTAAAATTTAAGACTAAACAATTGTTAGTGCAGCAAATTACGTGCATGATGCCATCATTTTATCATGTAAATGTGAAATTTATGAGATGTTATAATTGTTCGTACATTGTGTCAAATCTTGCACAAAAATAAAATAAACTAGCAAAAAAACCAAAACAAACAAAGAAACAAACAAAAAAAAAAAAAAAAAAAAACATAAAAAAATATTAATTCAAAAATGTTTTTTTCTGAAAGCTGGCCTGGTTACCAATTTCACAAAACCAAAGGTGTGATGTTCCTGAAGTTTTCACACCTTTCAAAGACATCTTGCCTCCCATAACTGAACATCGCCTCCTCTACCCAGAAAGAAAACAGCCTTACAGCAGGGAGCTTTTATGCTACTTGTATATTGTGAGATGGCTTTGGTAATCTAGTTTTAAATTGGTGGTAAGCTCGATTTTTTGTGCAAATTTACTTCACTTCTGCAAACGCTGTTATTAGTCTTTTTGATTGTTCTCCTTGTCTTTCACTGTGGGAGAGTTAAACCAGTTCTTATCCACATATTTTAGAAAAACCAACTTCACTGGAAGATAAAACAGACTTACTATCTGAGTATACAACTCACCTCAAACCTACAGAAAAATCTGATGAAATGGGTAAAAAAGGCCAAATAAAGAAATTAAACTTTAATTTCATCAATTTAATTCAAGTACACTCCTTAAGTTGGCCTGTTTCATCTCCCAAGGCCCTGGTAAGAGTGCATGACATAATAGAACCAGGAGATTGCAAATAAACATTAAAATGAAGAAGAGGAAGATCAGCAACAGAAACACAGAGCCACAGAAGGAGGGAAAACCAATAGAGACACAGAACTCAGAAATTCAAACATTTGCCATGTAGATTTCCTTCCTCCATCTTTTTGTAATCATTTTGCATCCCACTTTCTTTCATGTGCAGCTGTTGCTAGTTTGTGAATGCATAAGTATAACTTGTGTGCTTCCCAAAATTAGATTAAACTTTGATGAGCCTCTCCACATAGGCATGCCTCTGGCAATACAGAGCATGCCTGTTCTGTCCCTGTGCATGCTATGTGCCTTTGCTAGCATTTTCAACTCACGACTCAAACACAACCCTCTGACTGAGTACTATGGGATTATTTTATGGATAAAGGACAAAAAGCTAGCTTTCTGATAAAACCCACAATGTCAGCACAATAATAATAGCTCACAGTTACCTTTCAGATTCACACAGTTTTGCCCTTTTTCCTTTTGACACCCTGCTTATGTATCTTTATAAAGTTTTGTTATCTAGCAAAAAAGCAACTTTACAAAATCAAGTGCTGTCAAAATGAGTCTAAATGAATGCACAGAAAGCCTGTTTACCTCTCTGATGTCACTCAGCAACTGTTTTCCTGCACAAACTGTGGCTCACACACAATTACCTGCACTCTACAGGGAGACACAATACGCTCACAAAGAGCGAGGCAAGCTGCCAGAAACCTGTTTCCAATTAAATCCTGCACACACCTTCTAAGTCATTAAGAGGTGAGCTGGTAATGTGTTGAGATGTGGCAAAGAAAAAAAAGAAAACTTCAACCAATTAAGAGAGTGACGCCTGACTTGTTCTGCAGCGTAGCAATCATTACATCACACACCTGTGCCATTCTTTCTATGGTAGATAGTTTTGATAAAGCAGGCCAGTATGTTGTACACCTGATATAATCTCTGCCAGAGAGGCCCAACAATACTGAGGCTTAACTTTTATCCTGACAGATACTTTTTTCCATATTTCAGTAAGTTTACTGTGCAGCAGCTTCACACATTAGGCATCAAAAAGTTGCTGGGCTAAATTTTAGGACATAACAATGAATGGGTTTAAGAGAATAAATGAAAAGGACACCAAAGTTTCATACCTGTACATGTTTTGACATATGTTGTAAAACTATTTAAAAGTTATTTAATATGCAATGTTATACCAACAAATAAATGGGCTCAGAGCAATTACTGTGTTCCTTGTCAGACCAGAGATTCTCAAGTCTGCACTCTGATCCAGATCTGCACCAAATGACAAGTCAATCTGGATCTAGTCTGCGGTTTATTGTTTGGGAATGCTCAGCTGAGGTTTAACCAACATCCATGTGGGACAGACCTGATGTAACAGTTAATTAAGTTAAAAAAGAAGAAGAAAAAAAAGAAATTGGGGAAAAAATAAAACCGATGTCATAGGACCCAAGATTCAGGCAATGTATTGGAGGTAAAGAGTACCATTTTCTCCACTAAGCATCTTCAATATATAAATGCTTTGAGTATAAAGAGCCCTGCATGGTTGAGTTGAATGACCGAAATCAGTTCTCATTGTTGCAGCTGCATGACCAAAATCACGTAATTTTGTTCTCCGCTTCGTGTCGTCCACCCCTTCTTGTCACAAGTCCCCTAGCAAACATTTCACCCCCCTCTCCATGCGAAACTGTTGTGTGATTGATCTGAATTTTGAGGGTGTTTATTTATGTGGAAAACAGCCCCAACTACTTCCAGAAGCCAGGATGGACAGTTTTAAGGAGCAATTGGTCGAAGCCATGAGGAAGTACGTACTGAAACATAAAATAATAATAATAATAATAATAATAATAATAATAATAATAAGCAGGAGAACGTCCCATTGAAGCCTTCCATTCTAATTTTTTGATGACATGAAAAATAAAACATAATGTCCATCATTATCAAGAATCTGAACTGGTGAAATGGTGTTATGGATGTTAATAGTCGATCCTTTCTGCCATGATTGCTGTGTTTACTGTACTGTTGTAAACCACACACATGGCAAAACACTATTTCATTTCACTGCAGTGGGTGGGGTTTCACAGGACCTCAGCTCGGTGTGTCTTGTGGACCATGAAGGGTCTGTGCAGAAATTAACATCCAAAAACCATGTGATCGTGTGTCGACAGTTTGGCATTGGCTCAACTATTCAGAGCCCTTTAGAATGCATGTATGGGTCGTTCTTTGATTTTTATGTTTCAAAATAAAACAAGAAAAAACAAAAAAAAAAAATCAGGTGTTTGTTTAGTTTTTTGTTTTAAAACAAAATTAGAAAAACAACAATTGCAAAAATTGAAAAAGAAAATTCATATTTTATTTTAATGATTAAATCAAAGACAAGTTTTATATTTTGTTAATGCACCATTTAGGACCTTCTGGTGGAACTCTGGAAATCATGGCCTGAACTTCTGGCGCATTACGCTTTTGGTTAGTATATGAGCAATGACCAAAGCCTCACCATTAGTGGCGCTGGATTCATTTCTGAATCACGGAGGTTGTGGGGGTGTTTCATCACCCTGGACTCTCTGTTGGTACACACCTTGAATGTCTGGCACCCATGCTAAATTCTGTGCCTAATGCCTAATGTGTGATGTCTGTGCATACTTTTAATCACATCATCAAAAAGAGTCATTCTTTTGAAAATTAAACTAACTTATGTAATGAACTGCAGCACTCATGAATATGACGGTGCTCTCCACAGAGAGCAGATGGTATTTCTCTGTGTTTATCTGTGATAAAGTGTGTTATTAGTGAAATAAAGTGCTTCTTTTTTCTGTTTCACTGTCATTGTCACTGTTCAGACATTTGTGGTGTTTAAGATGCACCAGCTACTGTTCTATCTTCATTTTATAACATCAATGTGAGGGAGAACCAGGAGATAGAATGGCCACAAGGAGTCATTTTGACCACCACATTTAAATGTCAATTAACTCACCATGCAAGTTTGCACCTAAGATAAAACTTGATTTATTTAGCTAAACAACATTTTTAAAGCCAAAATTATACTAAAATACACAATTTTTTAATTTTACAGGTGATGTTTAATTATGCATCAAGTTTTTCTATTGAAAATTCTCAAACTATTATAACATTCATACAAAAGCAAATTTTGTCAACCAGTTCATTCAAGTAATCTAAAAAATATATATTTGTTAGATTTTAGCTTACTTTATCACAAAAACAAAATTCCAAAAAAATATTGTCAAATTGCCAAAATACATGACAAGAATGAAATAAAGTAACAGAACACACGAACTGGATATCAACAATCTGTAAAAAGAGATATGAAAGTAAAAAATTTTGTTCTAAGTATTTACGCAAGGCCATTTACAATTAGTTTAATAAAATAACTCACAGCCAGCACAGATCCCATCTCTTCGCCCAGCACAACTCACGCAAGCAGCTTTGTGACTTCTGTTGCAGATGTCAGATTTTTTATTTTTAGTGCAGCATTTCAGCACCAGCCACTGCCTCCTTTTTGAAGCCTGCTGCATATTTTGTTGCTGATGGCTTATACTTCCACCTTGCAGGGGTGGAAGTAATGAATTACAAATACTCACGTTACTGTGATTAAGTAGATTTTTTTTGGTACTTGTACTTTTAGGAGTATTTCTTTCAAGTGTGTAATTTTACTCATACTTAACACTACTATTAAAATCAGAAATTGCTACTAAGTACGCCCATAATTTTAAATAATATTCGCAAGAAGGACAAGAAGCAGGACTTTATTATTGCCTTTATTCATGCTTGACTGATAAACAAGCCTCCGGTCACTAGGTGGCAGCAGTGTTCAAATTAATCAACAGGCTGCCTGTTCAAGCCAGTAAAAGTAGCCTACTCAGACACGCTTGTGTAAACAGAGCTGACTGAGGAGGATACAGGTGTGGATGTTTTGAAACACATCTACCTCCATAGTGGAGAGATGGAGAAGTTTGTGACAGTGAAAAGAAAAACAGAAGCAGAGGTTAGTAAAGCAAGTATGATGGAGTATTAGGGCCAGACTAAGAGATTTTTTTTTTTTTTTAACTACAAGAATAAAGTCATAATATTACGAGAACAAAGTAATATTTCAAGAATAGTTATGCTATTGGCAGAATAAAGACGCAATATTGCCGGGAAAAAGTCATAAAATTATCAGAAAAAAGTCATTATAATGAGCAGAGAAAGTTCAATACAGTTATCAAGAACTGATGTGACTAGCTCAGTAAGTCCATGGTTCTTTCTTTGAAATTAACAATTGTTTAAACAAAGTCCTGCAGCTGATGCTGTGTTAAAAGATTAAGTATTTCCTTATGTGTAAAAACCAATACCAACTATAACTTCACAAGATGCTCATCCTCATTTTAACACAGTTTGGTGTAGTGTTCTCATAAAATTACAACTTTATTCTCGTATTAAAGAGAAAAACAGAAAAAAAAAAAAAAAACCTAGTCTCGCCCTAATAATCAGTCATAAACAAGTAACTGTAACTCACAGAAAAAGGCCAGGAAATAAATGAAGCCTATTTATTGTGAATGCAAAATGTTATGCACATTTGATCTTATCTGACAAGCTGAAATATGAGCAATATTGTTGCAAATTTTGCACAAAACATGTTAAAAAGCTCAAAAACCAAATCAAAAAGCTTTTTGCTGTTCTTTCAACAAACAAAATTCCTTTTTTGTTGTTTAAAAATAATGGCCTTAGTGCAAATTTCTGTACTTTATTTTTTTCTTTTCTATACTTTATTGTATACTTTACACTATACTTTATTGTTCGTCTGAGTAATATGCTTTGAACATGTTATTTAAAACATGTAAATCAAATTGAATGCCTGCTATTGACAACAGAATAAAACATCCATTGGTTAAGAAGTAATTCATACTCAGAGTAGTTTTTGAGTACTTTGTACTTTTACTTAAGTATTGTTCAACCCCAGTACTTTTACCTGTAATTGAATACAATTTAAGCAGTGTAACAGTACTTATACTGGAGTACAAATTTTCAGTGCTGCCACTTTATTCCACCTGCCTTAATGGCTTTTTCCCCTTCATAAACTTCGCAAGAAACTCCTCTCCTAGCTGCTGTGTTGCAGGATTTGGGTGTTACAGAAGTGTTTGTCACTTCTGTAACAGAATATGGGCATTTATTCCTGCAAAGAATCCAATATGTAATAAAATACAGCAGGCCATCTCCACTTACCACCCTTTACTGAATATTTCCTTGCTATCTGATCCAGAATGTCCACACCATGTTTCTTTTCATTGTTAATCTGGACAGGCTCCGGCTTTACCTTTGGCCCATCAATGATGCCCACACCCATTTAGAGACATTTCCGGTATTGCTACATATTAAAATAACAAATGTATATTTTATTTTGGATTTAGATGGCTGAAACAAAAATCAAACACTGTGGATTTTTAATTAGCTCAATTTTAAATTTGTTTTCATTTAAGTTTTAAAAACAGAAGAACAACAACAAAAAAACCCCCAGCATGGTTATTTTCTTTTTGTGATTTGTTTTGAAATAGAAAGACCAAAGAATGAACTATGCACAGATTTATAAGCCACTTTTACCTCACTTTTTGAAATATTACTGTCCTTAATTCTTGCGTGTTTAGAAAACCATGTCATTAGTTGAAGTAAAAAAAGGGAGAAAAAAAAAATCAAGTTTAAGACAAAATTTCTTACTTATCTATTTTCCCTATTATCCTTTACTGCCAACATTTAAGGGGCTTAAGATCACAAAGAAACCATGGGAATAAATTGTAATTTCTTTTGATTGTAAATTGACAGCAAATTTATTAAAATGGACTAAAATGGAAACAGATTTAGATCTCTGAATATAAAGTTCAAGTAGGAAACCCTGTTTAAGACATTACTGTTCAAGGAAATCTAATTACAAAACACAAAAAACTCACTTGAAATGTTATGGCTTATTTGAAAATGTGTCCCAGTGAAAAGGAAGGATATAAAATATAAGTTTGTCAAATCAGTTAAAACATAAATAAGGTTTTGATCTCTGTATCTCTAAAGAATAGAAATAGTTCTATCAGTAGTTTGTGTATTATCAGTTTCTGGCACTGAGTAAAGCAAACAACTTTGTGCACACCAAACTTCTTAGATGAACATCCAGATGTAATATAATTTGTATGTTTATGAATAAAATGACAGCAAGTGAGCCACAAACCAAGTAAGTTATCACTAATCATCTCTGTTTGTCGTTATATTTTATGAGTAATTACCATTAACGTAATCACAAAAACACTTCACAGGTACATCCTGTATAAACACAGTGGTTGTGTGCACAAGCTGCCTCCAGCTTGGAGCAATAAATCATCACCATCCCACCTGCTCCATCTGAAACTGGAATTAAACAAACTTATACAACACAGCCCCTATCCAGCTGTCCACATCTCATCTCTCTTATTTATGTACTGCAACAGTTGGCAGCCCATCCTTAGCTGCCATCAACTGTGAGGGAGCGAAGTACTATTTGTACAGGTGAATGGAATCTAAAGTCAAATTCTGAAACTATAATATATTTTTCAAAAGATTTCTTTGAATAAATAATTTAATAAATAAATAAATGTATTAATTGGAATATTTTATAAATAAATAAATAAATATTTTCTAGCATGTTACTGGTATGTGGAAATAATTCTAAAAAAAACTACATGTGAAGCTATATTCCTTAACCTGTGGTTGTCTTTTTTTAACCATAGATAAGCACTGTTTTAACACTTTAAACACAAAATGGAAATGTTAAAATTATTCTACAAAAAGGGAAGAAGTTTGATGCAACTATTTTTTACAGCTGATTTGTCAATGTCAAAATACTTTGACATAAATTAAACAGAAAAAAAAAACATTACAATGTCTTAACAAAGTCCTATTCTTAAAAAAAGAGAAAAAAAACATCAACAGCTATAAAGGTTGTATCAATACTGGGTTCACAAGAACAAGATAAACTTTTAACAGTATTTTAGGGGGGGAATTAAGAATTTCACGTTTTTTGTTTAATTAATCACAAACTGTATTTTGATTAGTGTGTAATAAGTGTAGAAAAGTGTAATAAGTGTAGAAAAATTCAGTCCAGGTTTGAAAAACCCATATGTTGTAGTTTTCATGCCTGTCTCACTTTAATGTCATCCAGAGCCCAAAAACGCATTGGAAATGCCAAACCTGAAAATTACTTCATAAATATCAAACTGTGTTTTAAAGAATCTCTAATCAGTTTAGAATCATCTATTTTGGGTTTGCCTAGTCTAGGTATTTTAGATCTTTAAGAATAGTTGATAAAATTCAGTCCAGATTCTTTAAAAATATAGTGCAATAGGACTTTAGTTTAGTGCTAATAGAGGCAAGGAAGCATTATTAACCAGTCTTTAATTCTGTCATTTCTTTAGACAGCAATAGTAGCTCAGGGAGGAGGTGGAGGAGCTCGATCTTTTCACAGATTGTCTGTTTTAAGAAATAAGCAAAAAACATATTTTTGTAAAAGTTACATACTGCAGCTTTAACTACTATAACTCGATCAATACAACGGTGTACCTCAGGAAGCACTTCCTTTTGTCTTCACAATAAGATTCTCATGTACATACAACAGGGTTTAATGTCTAAAGCACACACCTTTGTATTCTTAGGCACATAATAATAGCATAAACCTACTTAACAACATAAAGTTATGGCTGCAGAAAGCCGCTGGATAACAACATACTTCAGTTAGAAAGGGAATTAATATTGCAAGATGTTGTGCCACAGGAACACCTTAACACTCCTACCAACTTAAGATATTGATATAATTTATACCTGAATGAGCATCTCCAACCTTTTGTGACCATCTTCACAAAGTTCAATTGAGTCACAGCTTCATCTTCTAATTTACATATAAAATCCCTTTATAGCTCAAAGTCAGCCCAACAGACTGCATGAAAAAATTCCCCACCTACACTTACCTGAGTCCATAAACTCCTGATTGAAGTTGTTCCAGGCTGCTTTGTTCTTCTCCAGGTTCTCCTCCATGACTTTGATGTCAGCAAAGGGACAGTTGCATTCTGGGAATCTGGGTGAGCACCGGCACCAGCAGTCGTTATTGCGGCAGAGAAGCTCACCCTCCGAGTTACATGCCACGTAACTGAGGGCTGCCTCCACAAAACGCCCACGGAGGAACTCTGGCAGGACATCTTGCAAGCCTGACATGAAGACAAAGGTTAAAATGAATGTGTGTGAGAGAGCAAAGTTGCAATTTCAGCATGGAGAAGAACATTCCTAATATAGTATTTTAGTTTGGCAATTTTTTGAAAGGATTATAAGCTATGATTCGACCCACAGCAGGGAGCTGAAAGATTTTGGCTTTAATTCCCACCATTCATCATGTCAGATTTGATTGAAAATGATATCCTAAATGGAGGAATATGGATAAACATTTTTTAAAAACTGCTCCTGAATATGTAAGCAATTTGCATGGATAGCAATTTCATGATAGACAGACAGACAGACAGACAGACAGACAGATAGATATTCCCAGAGAACAACCACACCATACACATATAGCATGTATTCATTCATATGTGTACATATACATAAAGAAAAATAAACAGATAAAAACATATTACTGCACAATAATCAGTTATGGTATATATATTTTCCATTTTTTAACAGTCTAAGTGCCTAACTCTCTAAAACTCCCTCCCACATCCATTGTCCTTTTGCCTCAACCGCCCCTCCTCTCCATGGGTGGGAGGTAGATCAACAAATGAGTTACACAATTAATTATTAATTTTATTTTGCTCAGTATTTGATATAAATTTTGTTATATGAAATTAACAGTTTAATAAAAGTCCTAGTAGGTATGGGTTTGTTGTTGTGTTTTTTTATTCTAATGCTAAATTAAACTTGAAAAAGCACTGTAACCCAAATATTACACAAATAATATATTAAGTTATGGGATATTCTTTTCCATTCTTTAATGTATAACGTTGCCCTTACGCTATACATTAGTTACTTCAACTCACTTTTGGGGTTGAAAACTAACTCAGTATACTGGGTCAAACCCATAACCCTGCCATGTTAAATCCACAGAAGGCTGGATCAGCTTATATTTGACCCAAATGTACAGGACTGAGTTGGCCAAATAACACAAATTAGGTTGTTTTAACCCAGTAGCTTTTGCAGTGTACTGAGGTAATTGCATACTTAACCTGTGGGAAAAAAGGTCGGAATCAATTTCATTTCCCAACTTGAAAACATAAAGGTTACATTTTCACTGCTTTCATTGTTTAAATTGTATTAAAACATGCAATGCTAATTATAGTACCAAGATCTATGACTACACAGTGTATTGAGCCACATCATAAGCTGATGTGTATCCATATTGACATCTCTCAGAAATCAGCAGGTAGCTTGGTGTGTGAACCTCATGCTGTGTTCCCAAAATTGTCTGTAGTCCATCTCTGTCTCGCTGATTTTCTGTCTAATAATTGTTAATTTGTGTCAAAAGCTGCCTCTCTCTTCACAAGCTCTTTTTGGATGATTTTCGGCAGCCAAGTCAATCCCACTGTGCCCGGCTATGAATATGCATATCTCTTCTTTGGTATTTTCTCTTTTACTGGCATGGAAAGTGATATAATTAGTCACATTTTTCCATGTTCTATGCTTTGGCAGGTGCTTTGAGGCCTTTTTTTTTTAACTTTTCTGTGGGTTAGTTGGTGTGCATGTGGGTGGGTTGTGATGTGATTGTGTGTATGTGCACATACACAATTCCAATACTGCTGGAAGTTTCTTCAGTTTAGGAGACACAGTTAAGTAACACTCCAGTTTCATAAGTCATTATCTCACTCTCTCCCTACCTTGATAGTGCCTCGCCTTGTTTTCTTCTTTTTATTTTTTATGGACTAATTGTACTGATAAGATTAGAAGTAATCTCCATATAAATTGTGTTATTATAAGACAGATTGTTTTGTTTTGAAAGTCAGCACAGAATATATGATAATTTGCAGAGACTTGCAGAAAGCTGCCTCTAAGTTTGAATCTGTTTCCTGATAAATAAGGAGTCTTCCTTGATAATGTGCTAAGCAACATCCATGAATGTCACATCAGTGGGAGGGTTTGTACAACTCTCTTACATGATAAATAGGTAGAGCAACTAAACCATACTGCTAAATATAACTCTACACCAGTGTCTAGCAATTGAAATCACTTCCAAGACAACTTTCAAGCATCCGTTTTAAAAGTTTGGATGAGTATTCAAGCATCAGTTGGCTGTACAGTCATTTTATACAAAATTGGCTATTTTTTAAAGAACATTATGAAAGTGTAGACTGAGCACAAATTATTCAGCTTGGCTGTTAGGTGAGTTCTTGCCTGTGAGTCATCCTCTTTTCACCTTGCTGCTTTTCACCTTTGACACATGTCGTTACTGCGCCAGCACATCAGTATTCAGCCAAATGCATGCTGTGATCAGTATGACACTCACGGCTGCCTTTCCAAAATGAGTAAAAAATGCAAACTGGAATGTGTTCGGGTGCTACATTAGCCTTTATTTGCCATTTTATATTACTTAGAGGGACATAAAGCCCAACAACACTATCAAGCTTTTATGAATGTTACTGAACTAGGAATGTGGCAGACTTACAATGGCTTGCAAAAGTATTCACACCCCTTGAAATTTTCTATATTTTGTCACATTACAACCACAAACATACATATATTTATTAGAATTTTATGTAAAAGACCAACAAAAAGTGATATACAATTGTGAAGTAGAAAGAAAATTATACATGATTCAAAACATTTTTTACAAATAAAAAACTGAAGAATGTAGTGTGCAAAAGTATTCAGCCCCCTTTTCACTGAGTACAACCAATTGCCTTCAGAAGTTGCCTGATGATTGCTAATGACTAAATAGAACATCTTTGACCTTTGAACATCTCACAGAGTTAAATCCATCATCCGGAAATGGAAAGAGTATGGCACAACTGTAAACCCACCATGACAAGGCTGTTCACCTAAGCTTACTGGCCGAACAATGAGAGCACTGATCAGAGATGCAGCCAAGAGGCCCATGGTGACTCTGGACAAAATGCAGAGATCCACAGCTCAGGTGGAGGAATCTGTCCACAGGACAACTTTTAGTCGTGCACCGCACAAATGTGGTCTGTATGGAGTGGCAAGAAGAAAGCCATTGTTGAAAGAAAACCATAATCAGTTTCATTCTAGGGTCATTCTAATTGTCTACCCATCTCACCTGTTTGCTGTAGTACTTAAGCTCTCCTCAGTCTGCCTACCTCCCAGATTATTAACCGCCTTGTACCAGTAGCTTGGTCTCGTTTTATTTCCAAGTTTCTGATTTCGTTCATGTCCCCAGATTATTCGTGCCTTGTCCATGACAGATCTTTACAGACTTTCTGATGTTTGGACCACGACCCATGCTCCAAACCTTGCCTGTTCCCTTTAAGTATTTTGAGATCTACTTCTCTCTGTATATCCATTACCTGATTTTCAACCATGTTATTGGATAGAAGTATTTCAGTGTCTGTGATGTTCACAGAGGAAAATCCCACAAACCAAAGAAGGGAGTTGTGGATATCCTTCACCAGGACTTTCTTCTCCACATGATCAAACTATCCCTCTGAGTTCCCTAACATCCACCTCCTCTGACGTCACCACAGCTGCAGCTTTCCTGCTTCTTCTCCAGAGCTGCAAATTAGTGAGACTGATTTATTCTCTTCCACATTCCCTCTGGAGAAATCAAGACACCAACCTGTCCCATGTACTGAACCATTTCACTGCTGGTCATTCAACAGTGAAATGCATAAATACATCTTATTTTTCTCCTGTCTTGTGGCTGAATTTCTGAGTTGTCAGATTAACTCACTACAAAAACATTTAGAAAATAGGTCCAACTCCCCTTCTGTATCAGCAAATCCAAGCATTTGGCATTCAGGGGTGAGTAAATTTTCACTAGTGTAGAGAATCTGCATATTAAAAGTGTGAGGTAAAGATTATTGGGTCATTACAGCAATATTTGTGTAGCATTTATGCAAATCTCCAAGCAGTGATGCCTATTTGCAGCATATATTGTATGTATAATTTGGCCGCTTAATGCCAATGGTTTTTCCCAGATCATGCTGCAAATGCTACAGGTTCAGATTCACAGCAATGTAATGTTAGAACTTTATTTACTTTCTTTGCAAACTATTGAAATCCAGCATATATATGCAAGAAAGTGATACGTGATGCAGCAAGCTTTATTGGCTTTCTTGATTGACATTTGGGAATATAAGAATAATATAGAATTGCTATAAGAATTATAGCAATGACGAAAGCGAGTTTTGTATTTTCAAATAGGAATTTCACACATTTTAATAATAAATCAAATTTGGGTTAATTATAAAAGCAGTAAAGTTGAGAGATATTTAGGAACTTAACAAAAAAAGTCTTGCTATTAGTTCAATTTCCCAAAACTTCTAATTTTCCACAATCTTTAACTGGAATAAAAAGGAGATGAAGATAAAGATGTTGAAAAAAGCAAATGATGTTTCATCTTTGTGCCTCTAGGCTACCTTTCACTGAGTTCTAGATTAATTTGCTACCTATTTGACTTATATTAATTACATGTTTCTGTGTAAAGGGAATATCAACTATTGAGACAACAATTTAATCTGTTAATGAATCAAACCGCCATCAATTATCCATACTAAGATATTTTCAAAATTTAATTACATGCAGATAATTAGCCAAAAGTCAAAGTTTGGCCTAAGCAGCAGTTTATTATTGAACAGATTTTGATATAAAGCTCAATTCATGCCATCGTTTGTAAATGTTGTTTGGCTAGAACCATGTGCAGGCATATATGTATTATGTCTGTCTATCTGTTCATCCAGTTGAATGAAAGCCCTTAAATAGAACAAAATGATTGGAACCTTCCAGACTGCACTGAGCAGTACACCTGTGTTCCATTAGGGCTTAAAACAGTGATAAAAAAAAAATCCCATCACTTGCTTTTAATCTTCAGTATTATCTCTCCTTATCACACCAGGTCCCCAGTTACCACCATAAAAAAAACCTGTGGGTGTCCTCTTTCTGATGGGGGCTTTTAGGGTCATTACCCATGAGACTTTGCTTCCATCCACCCCCAGATTTAGATCACTCCAGTAGACTAGAAATAGCAGCCCCAAGGTTCCCTGTCTTTCTATCTCTCAATCCCCTGCAGAGGTCACATTTTTCATTTTGGGCAATTTGAAGCTCTTAAACCCACCCCATGATCACTACCTCCCTGTTATCAGTGCATGTCTTTGAGTGACTGTGTGTTCATTTTAAGCCTCTGCTTTGCTGAGTGCTAAGTCCGTTGCACCGCAATTCACTCTTGTCTCTGCAGGAGATGGCATTGGTACCCTTGGTCCGTTGTCCTGCTCTCAGGGCCTGAGTTTTGCATTGGCCTGGCTTCAGTGTATTGTGTGCAAGAGCACACACACTGGCGCGGATGCTCCTGTATCACATACTCAGCCTCATCCTCTTTTTCTGTCCACCATTTCCCTTATTGGATACAACGCTTACATCCGACTGACTTGGAATTTTCTGCTGACTTGTTGCACAGGATGAAATGTGTATTTACCTCAGCTTAGCTGTTTTATGCTCTCCTGAGATAGTTTTGTGCTCTTACACAAAAGAGTCAACTACATTGTGCATGTATGAAAAGTGCAAAGCTGTAATGCTGCAAAGAGATAAGGCCTGTGTGGTGTTGAGGGAGTTATATCCAACAGGTCTGTCAGTTTAAAGGGTAAAAAGCCTCCAGAGCCACAAACTATTTTTTTTCAGCAGATAGACTTCCATCTGGCTCACTTTCTATTCCTCCCTATATCTATTTCTTTTGTTGAAACCTTTACTGTCGAGACAGCTAGAGCTGTGATGTCAGAACAGGGACCAGTGAAAAATTTGGCATGCAAGCAACACATGAATGATTCATATAGTGCAGTGTACAGAAACAGCTTGTGTGCTGAGTATTTGTTTCAGTGACTGCCCAAACTTAGACCTAAGCAAAGGGAGCCACTTGACAGACCTCTCACCCTGCAGGAGCTCACAAGTGTCCTACTGCATCTGTACCCATGCCCTGCTCTCGCTATTGAAGGAATTCCAGCAAACTTCTAAAGGCCTGTTTATGGAACTGTAGGGGGAAGTTGTGGTAAATGAAGGCCACCCCATAGCTGTCAGCAGGCAATGGTGTCATTCCAATTAAAAGTGGGCCTGCACATTTATCTGTGTGCTTGCATAAACTCATATACTTACGTTTATGCAAGTTTATGCAAGTTTATGCAAGCAATTTCTAAAACAGGATTCGAAACAGACTTGAGTAGAAAATAAAAGCTTGTCTATTGTAAGAGAATTCAACTAAGCCAGGCCACATCTTCTTTCTCAAACAAGTTGAAACAATGTAAATGATATATTGCACAGGTTTAATAATTAATTGGTAATATTTGGAAAGGGCAATATCAAAGCTTCAGCAATCCCTCTCGTAAGGATTCATTTCATAAGGATACGGTTCACAAAAAGAAAGCAAATTCCTGTGGAAACACTGAAAGATTTATCTCTATATCAGAGATTCATACCTTTAAAAGTCACTGGTTATTGAAAATAGGCATCTACTGAACCTTGCAAATGTATTCAAACCTTTTGAAGTGTTTCATGTTTTGTCACAATAAAACTACAAATTCCAAAGTATTTTATAATGATTTTGATGTGAAGGGCTAACACAAAGTAGTGCATCATAGTGAAGTGGAAGGAAAATGATATATCCTTCTGTCCATTCATCCACTCTGAATATTGAACTCCCTTGAATTAGTATTTTTATAGAATGCGTTAATCACTGCAGTTACACCTGCTAGTGTTTTTAGAGTATATTTCAACCTGAAATTCTTCTTTGCAAAATTGATCGAGCTCAAAATAAATGGGGTGGAATTTGTAGACAGGAATTTTCCAGTCATGCCACTCATTGCTTATAGGATTTAAGTCTGAACTTTGACTGGACATGAACACGCTTTAGACTAAGCCATTCCATTTTGGCTCTGGCTAAATGTTTAGGGTCACTGTCCTGTTTGAAAATGAAGCTCGGCACCTGTCTGAAGTTGTTATATACATCCTCTAATAAATTTTCTTCAGGAATTGACCTTTACTTGGCACCACCCCTTTCACATCAACACTAACAAGCTTTTCTGTTCTTACTGGGGAAACAAAACATGATGATGCCACCACCATGTTTCACCATGAAAAGGTATGTTCTATGTGATTTGTAGAGTAATTTTTTCCCACCAAACATAGCATTTTGTATGTAAGCTTAAAAGTCATCTGGTCAGAGCACCTTCTTCCACATGCTTACTATAGGTGTATTCACACTTGACACATTTGGGCTAATTTAAATGGATCAGAGTTTATTTCCCCCATTGGTCCAGACTTTTTGTGCAGGTGTGAAGACATTCAAGCTAACCCTGGTGCAGACCAAACAACTGGACCAAGATCCACTTCTTCCAGTTTGGTATGGACCAAACAAGTGGACCAAAGGACTTTCCTGGTATGAACATACCCTATGTCCCCCTGGATGGTTTGTGGCATGCTGAAAACAGTACTTTGTATGGCTTTCTTTCAAAAATTGGTTAATTCTTGTTACTTTTCCACAAAGGCCAGATTTGGGGAGTGTATAACTAATTGATGTTCTGTTGACAAATTCTTTCACCTGAGCTGTCTGCTCAGTAAGTATGGAAGTTACATTTTAAATAGCAGGAACTGATTGAGACAAAGAAACTGGGGCAGATACTGATAATAGACTTTATGCAGAAAATCTGTTTATGTCCTCAACTACAGTTATACTAGCCTTGTATTTCCTGGCCTGTAGTGTATTAAAGTTGTAAAGGATAACATTGAAGATAAACTTCGCCCTCAGCATTTACCCATCAAGCTAGTAGCTGTCATTGATTAAATTCTAACCATAAAGTACCTCTACTGTGCTCATCAATATGTTAATAGTTTTAAACTTGCAGAATATAAGAGAAGGTTGCATGCTTGAGAGTAAAAAAATCAATAGTATTTATCCTACACAACAGTATCCTCTGTTGAGGTTTAAATGTGGTTGCTTTTCAAAAACCCAAGTCTAATTCCAAAATCTACCTTTAAGCTTTTAACCTCACATCAAGAGAATTATTAAAATATATTTAGATAGACTTTTGAGATGGAACAGAGACAACAGCAGAGTGGCTGGTCATGTGGAAAGAGGTGACATTTGTTTACTGCTTATGAGAATTTGCTATGAAGACATTCCTTCATGCTCTTTGTGACTGTTTGTGCACTGTAGAGCTGGGCTTCAACAGCCCTGACCTGCCACAGAAAACAAAGCTGCTCAGCTACTTCAAAGCCCTAATTCACAGCATTACTGGAACATACACTAAAGCGCAGACCAGTCCAACCATATGGGAAGGTTACACAGTATGCTTAGAGGATAGTGACATAAACTGTGAGATATTTGTTCTGTGACTGTGAGGCTAAAAGGGCTTCCTACAGACACCAACAGAGGAATATGAGAGACTCATCATTTTGCGCTTTAGACATCAGGGGGTGTGTTTTTTGTAGCCTCAGTGGAGTGTCTATGAAAAAGGCAAATGGTCAGCACGAAACAACATAGAGAAGTCTATGGTTATTGTGAAGGGTCGTCAAAATGAAGAGCACATATTTACATATATTTATTGTAAAAATACTATATTAATAGGTAATGTACTGGTTTATAGCCAGCCTAATAAGAGGAGAAGAAAAGAAATGTGATTTATCCCACAAAAAAAATCAAAGGCGTTTTTATATCCTTGTTGTCCCTCAGAGATAATTTATCCATACTATGAAAAAAAAGATCATTTTTTACTGTATTTTTGAAAAAAAGATATTGATTTTCTTCCTCTGCTCATGATCTGACACTGTTGTTTTGTGTGTTTGGCACCACCCTCTGACCGGGAGTTTTATAGTCCCTCTTGGTGGACCATCGTGGCCAGGTACAAATGAGAACATTTATTTCACTGTGTGGCTCAGCAAACTGTAGAGCAAACTGTGAGGTTGAAATAGGATTTAAGAGCAAAAAAATCCACAACAGACAAATTAGTCAAACCTGAAATGTTTACCATCAATATTCTACAGTGATTACAGATTCCTAAAACACAGTTTGTTATCCTTAAAAACGTTACTCTCATTAAAAACAAAAAAAGATTCTTAGTTTTTCCAAAATTATTGCTAAAATGTTTTCATCTCATGAACGTAATGTCATGCAGTTTTGTCTTGTGAGCTGGATGTAGTGCACAGTGTAATCAGTGCTTTGACCAGCAATATTCAGGTATTTGTGAAGAGAAATTAGGTCAGACTTACAGTTGTCTAGGTGCTTCTATGTCATCTGTCAGTAGTAGCCATGCCAGTCATCTCTTCAGGGATTATTCACATGTACTGCATGAGTCTAACTTCTCTAATACTGGGTTTCAACAAGCACTCATCCTACACTTGCCCCTAAGTGCAGTTATAGTTCTCTATTACAGTTTTTCACCAAACACTAACATGGAGCACTGTGTTGAGAGCAAGAATACTTTCTTAAGTTTTGAGATATATATTGGTGTGTCAGCCAATTTTTCCACCAACTGGTATCTTTTGAGTTGCCACCTCCTCTGACGCAGTTCTGTCCATTGTTACTGGACTTTTATTAGACTCTTGATGGGTTTCTGGATGCACACATCCTGAAGTGTGCTGCCCACACACACACAATAGAGGACCATAACTAATAACTTTGAAGGTTTCATTTTGAAGGTAATAAGTGTTGCAAAAACTAATAAAAACAACAGTGATTGGGGAATTCTGTTTCAAAAGCTCTACTTTGACTAAAGGATAAAAATACTAATAAGGCGACTTTATATGGTGCTGGTAAAGAAAAAGAAGTCGTCATTGTAGTAAAACAAAAACAAAGACAGAAGTCTACCCCTAAAACCTAGCACATTTAACCAAATTTGCCCCTAAATCTAACATCTACAAAGAGGGATGACCACTGTGGCATAAATATAGCAAACATCGAAAAGACACATTGAAAACATCTTTCACAGGATTTCCTTGTCATACCAGTAATGTTGGCAGACACCAGGTCTATTTAGTTGATTTTTTTTCTTATCATTAGAGAATGAAACTTTCTTCCATCTTTGAATGTTCCATGTCTAAGGCAAGTTTGTGGTGTGGAAACTTACTTTTCCATTTACGCCTTTCTGTCTCAAATGTTGTTTTATAATTATTGGGCTGCAGTTAGCATCAGTAAGTGCCTTAATTTGGGTAAAGAATCAGATTGTGTCTTCATGGACAGACATGAAGGGAGAAGATGTGTTTTTCTTTTCTGACCTTAAGACTTTGATCAGTAGTGTACAACATTCCAAACAGCCTACTCAGCACATCTCAAACTCTGGTGTCTCTCTTCAAACATCCGCTTGCACAAGGGCTTATCCCTACCCTTAACTCCTAACCATACAACCAATACTCCGCCTCATTAGTATTAGGCTCTGGTTCCCATCCTCAGTCTTGAAAAACTAGGTGATTACAACAGAAAGGTCCTGAAAAGGTAAAATAAATGAGTGCACACACTCATACATGCATATAAAATTGGAGGCTGATGTCTAAGGGAAAAAGTACAGCACAAACCGTTAGTTTCCAGTTTGTCAGCACATGTGTATATCACCTTTTTGTTTAATGATTCTCATAGATTTGTTTTAAATAAATGATTATTCCACAGTTAATAATTTCCAACACAAATACATTTTTAAGGTTGTTCTTCCTGTTACAAAGAAGCATCATATATGTAATGATTGAAGGAATTTAATAACTACTGAAAAGCAGCGTCCTTTAAGGAGTCAAGCACACAACTTTTAAGAATCTAATTAAAAATCATCTCATGCAGAGAACTGATAGAAAATAGTCCTGAATTTTTGCCATAATTATTCCTTAGGAGACTTGATACCTCAGTGCAGACTTGACTTAGTTTGACATGAGCTAGAAACAGTTTTTACGACCTAATTTTTTATCAACTTGGCTCCTGGGACCAATGCTTTAGAAAGGCAAAAATGGAAGCCATCAAGCTAATTGGAGAGACTAAGAGTAAAAGTTTACACCTGGTCAATGGTTGGGTTCCCCTTTCTTTTTTATTACAAAATCAATGTAAAACAAAAACATAATAAATGACTGCACTTTTAGAATGAAATGTCTACCCAGTGACATGAACTCTGAAGGCCCTTATAGTTCTTTTTTTGTCAGCTTCTTAATAAAAACTGTAAATACCCATATTTATGGCATACACTTCTATGGACCCAACTTGTCCTATTTAGGTACAATTATATTTTTTTTTCTCAGGATTAAAAACAAAGCAGTATAAAGATATCTTTTCATTTATTATTGCAGAATGTGAAAAGTATTGTGCTTTTACAACCCACACAACAACCTACACACTAATCCAACTTTAAAGACTATGTCAGAGTGTGAACAAAGCCTTCAAAACAGTGTTGATTAATTTTCTACAACATAGGTTTTTCTCTTTTACCTTTCTCAATACCTACTGTCTCTCTGGGTCTCAAACTAATGATACTCATTTTAGAAGAGGAAACACAAAGATACTAGATTTGACCTTGCTATGGAAAAGCAAGTTATGATTCAGTTTGTGGACAAAACTGATATTTATTTAATACCATCTGTGATACTTAAAGTTTCATATCTGTTTCAAGGACAAACAGTAAAAACCTGAAGGTTTGGACATGTTTAGCCTCCTTTTTATTCTGGGTCAAAGCTTGTCAATATAACTTTATAGGGCAGTTCTAAGAGGGAATGGCAGGGTAAGGCAGCTGGAGGAGATAATGACATTTTGATACTGTCTTTTTTTTTTACTAACCTTTTTTCATTACACAGTCCACCTAGGCAATATTTAGTCCTCCTACTTTCAAGAAACCTGTTGATAATCAGAAGATTTGAAAATTATAACTCATTCACAAATTTTAAAAGGACTGGTATGGTATGAAAAAGTGCTTCATGAGATGTTGATAGCCTGTTGAAAATTTCAGAGTCAAGTTAAGACCCTGTTTCCTCTGAAGGGAAAACAAAGAGACTGCTGTTATTATTGCAAACTACAATATAACCTGGAAACAGCAGGTTATATTATACAATATCATCTCTGTAGTCATGTTGTCTTTGTTTTGAAATACAAATGAAATCCTTTGTAACCGCAGAGCTGTGTAATGCTGACTGCTCTCTCATACACTGCTCTCTGTTCCTAATATAAATACTTGATGATTGATCAGAGAAAGGCTTTTAAAGGCTTTTTTACAGATATAATATAGATATACAATGTAGGAATGATTAAGAAATGATTAAACAATCTCACAGATAACATTAAATCAGACCTTTCTGATCGTAATTATTTAGTTGGAACCCACTGCTACATATTTTGAAGACAGCTCTGTAACTGTCTCAGTGGCTTCCTTTAAAGGTCAGCTAAAACTTATCTTTTTAAATCTGCCTTTTCTTAAATTTGTCTTGAGTATTTGTTGTTTGTTGAAGCACTTTGTGATTTTTATCTTGAAAGGTGCAATATAACTAAAGTTTTACTTACTTAGGCCTGTGTTTCCAACTTTTTGTTATAAACATGTTTTTATTAAGATAGTTCAATGTTAAATTTATCTAAAAATTAGAAAACAGTGTTTAATTTTAATTTCAGTTCTTAAATCAACATAAAATCTCTAACTGGTACATCCCTATGTAAGAGTGTAAAACTTAGTGAAATGAGTCCCTGCACGCTCTATAGCTATGCTTTCACTGACTATCTCGTTGTTAATGTTTGTATAAAGGTATGTCCCTACTTTGTTGTTGGATTTGATTGGATGCAAGACATAGATGGTATTAACAGCCTCGAGTAACACTAAGCAAGATGGCTAATATTTCAAAAGTACAAGCTACATGCACATTAAACAAAGAGAATGAAAATGAATAGAGTGGCTGTTGACAGAAACAAGCTCTCATCAGTGATGTAAACAAGGTGGCACATTGAGTTGTTTTGGTTTTCATGCATTACTACACAGTAAATTTAAGTCTTATAAAAGCAGATATTTCCTTTATTTCAGCCTTTGTTCATGAAGTATCAAGATGTTACCCAGTTCAATTTGATCTAAGCAGTTGTAGCTTGTTTAAGTAAAAGATACTTCTATTATTTGGGTTTTGCCTCCAGTACAAAGTTTTCTTAGTGGTAAAGAAGAGTGTTAAAACCATTATGGAGAACACAGTACAAGAAAGATGAGAAAGTGGCAGAAGTCAGTTTGATATTCTGAGAAAATATTGGCTGTCTTTACTTTAATTGTAGTTAGACCAAAGGTTTTGGAAAGGGAATAGTCCTGCAATTAAAAAAAAGAAAAGAAAAACCTTTCATCAGTTTCTTTTAAAGCCCTGTCAGGCAGACACAACTTGAAAATCAAGCTGTGATCACAGAAATGATTCATTGAGATGTAGGGCCACCATTTGAAGAACTACTTGATGACCAAAGAAGACAAAGGAGGGCCCGCTGTCTCCGACCCTGACTTTTGACCTCAAAATGATATGAGCACTTGAAGACTGACGAGGCAAAACACTCCACTTATCACACCTATAAAACAAAGAAAGTGTGAGTTTTCTAATAAACTAGACGCTGCCATTATGAACTCTATCACAAAAACTCAAATGGATCCATTAGCTTTCCCAGAAATAAATCATACCATGATTATTAAAAGGAACATTTGTCATATTACCTTTAGGATTATGATAACACTTCCTTCACTGACATATTTGGCCTCCTTTAGGTGGCTAATTTATGCTTTTTCAAATCTGTGTCCATACAAACTTGCAATTAGCCTCAACAGGATCTTTTCCTATTATTGGCTATTATGGTTCCTTTTATGAAAGCAGCAGGAGTTGTATTTGCTGTATTAGTAAATAGGACTCCATTAAAAAATGAAACTAGAATATTACTGTGTAAAACAAGCCACCATATTGCTCTTGCCCTTTACTGTAACTTCATGACAAAAGCAGCATTTGGTTTTTTGAACTCTGAAATCCAGAAAGACATGCTAGGAGCTGAGACAGTAAATGAAATATGGAAATCTGCCTGTATGAATAATTGAGTGGACACATCCTAAGAAACCTCTGAATACTTATCAAAGGCAAATTAGTTCCTATCAATATTAGATGTTAAACCAACACCAAACATGTTAGATGCATGGAGATCATAGTTAACCGCCTTGTACCAGAAAACTTTGTATATATTGCTCAGTTTCAGGCTAAATAGATTTTTATCGTTTATCCTTTTGACCTTTGAAATAATAAGCTTCAGTTAGATGATCCTTCTGGATAGGCTTTTTTTCTGTTTTTGCTTGGCTTAAACTTGGCTAGAAAAACTAGAGAAGGAGAATTACTAGGTGGGTGGGTGGATGGATGGATGGATGTTTAGGCTGAACTTAACTTAAATGCAAAAACCCCTTGCAGACTACTGTTGCAAATTCACCATAAACTGCTTCTAGCCATAATGCAGCCAGAGTGGCTTATGTATTCCACAAATGATAATGCAAAGTCTGAACATGTCAGCAATCAGATTGGGAGTACTTTGTCACCTTCTAGCAGTAAGAGTTATATCTAAATATGCCATATTTCAGTAATTTGCATACTAAATAACTAAATGTATATGTTTTGCATGTAATAATTTGAAATTGGAATCTTTCTGACAGCAGAAATTTAAATGATTTATTTTTATATAATTGTAAATAAATCCAATGAGTAATGAGGGGTTGTAAAAATGATAAAACCAAAACACAATTAAAATGGGTTTCCAGTATGGTCAATAATGAAATGTCATATTTTCTAAAACACAAGTATATTGTTTACAATATGGTAGATACTATCTTTATCAGAGTTTTATGGAATCCTATGATACTGCAGTCTCAAACTTTCTGTGATCAGACAGTTGAAAAAGTGAAAACTGTGTAACAGTTTCACAAATCTCAAGTGTAAATCATCACAGACATCAAAATACTTGGTACTAATTATGTCATTCTAAAACAAGCTTCAGTTTCATATATTTAAAACATGTTTCAATATTCTATTTAACCACCTTAACATCTTTTTTCAGCATTAGAATTTAGAGAGGCTGAAAGAGGGGGTTATTCCTGCTGGACATTTCCCATGCTCACAAAGTAAAGCAGAAGAACCACCAGTCTGACTGCAGCAGCGGACTGAAAATGCTGCGCAAGTTTGTCAGTATTCCATTTTTACCACTGAGATTTGTATTGTGTGTTGACATAAGCAGCTTATATAAGTGAAGCATGTCATTTTCCAAAACCAATCACATAAATATAGAGTATTGATGATGTTTTAAACACATTTCCTGTTCCAAAGGTTCCTGAATGTAGCAGCTGGGAAAATTTTGTTCAGCTGCTGTGTTGAGCTGTCAGTCATAATTCCAAAACCTCTGTCATCTGAGGCCCTGCCCCCACACCAAACAGGGTGAGAAGTTTGAAGCTGAAAAATAAATTGTGAAACTGAAAAGTGAATTTGAATTTTTTTTTTTTTTTCCCCGATTTCATTTTTTTTTTCAGATTCAAAATGATTTTTCAGTTTCAAATCCTTTTTTTCCGTTTCTTTTCTGTCAGTTTAAAAGATTTTTTTAAAACAAACTTTATGGTTTCAATTTAGCTCAATATGAAGTCCCTATGAGGAATTTTTTTGTCTACCCTTTTATTTGCCAACAAAAATTATTCCATCTAAACATTGCAAAAATGTGGTTGAAAAATGAAAGGTGAAAAGAGACAATATGACATTCAATTTTAAAATATTTTTGGGTAAAAAAAAAAAAAAAAAGCAACATTTCTTCCACAAACAAAAGGATGCACAAATCACAAATTGCATTTGAAAGAAACTAGAATCAGGGAAAAGACATGCAGTTCAGGTTTGACCAAGTCCATATATTGCTGTTTGTAAACATAACTCCATCTAAGACAGTCCTATTTCTAAAAAAGCTTTCGAAAATTCTCCTCCTTTGTTTTCAAAACTAGAATACAGGCTTTACAAATCTCAAACTGTTTTTTTTTTTTTTTTTTTAAATCACAAGTGTAGAACTATCAAGTTTAAGTTGGTCTGAGTTTTCTGTTCATTAAGAGAGATGATCAAAAGAGAGATGATCAAATGCAGTCCAGATTTCAAAAGCTGAAACAGCCTAATAATTTGCACTGACAGAAAATTATGAATCCAATGCAAATTTAGCATCGTTACCAGGTAATAACTAGGCACACTATTCTCACAGTGCTTTTAAATGGTTCATATCCTATCTGCTCAAGAGACGTTTTTTTCTACTAGGTACTCAAAATGCTTTTTATACTAACAATTTAAAATTTGTGGCAGCTTCTTTAATGCATATGTAACAGGGTGTTCTCAGCTAGTTGATAAGCAGTCTTTAGTGGACAACATTGTCAAAACAACAGGACAACTCAAGAACTACTTCCTTGGCTACTGCAAAATTAGAATCTCAAACATAGATACAGGTAGTTAATCTTAAAACACCCACCTTAATATCTAAAAGACATAATAGCATAGGTCATTGTCAGCAGACAAAATGGAATACTGATGGCAACTAGTTAGTGCTTTCTGAGACAGGCTGCACTTAGACAGGAAATACTGTGGTGTCCTAACAACACAAGATCTCTTGGTACAAAATCTCATAACATCCCCAATTTTGATTAATGTCTAAATGTGACTAGAAAGTAGCTAAGATTAATCAGTTAGGCTAATTAAGTCTAACTTTATGTGTTGAAACAAAATTTGGACAGGACTAAGACTTGAAAATATAAATTCTTCACCTTCCACTTGATATCGTTTGGTGAAAATTTGCTCATGAGTGTAAATAAACAAAAATGTAATTTAGTCAATTTACCACCAGAGCTTTACTTGTTTACTGAGTTTTGTAGATGGACTTGGATGGGTTAGGCTAAGGTCAGTGTGGGTCTGGGCTATCTCCAGCCTGGTTAAAAAAAAAAAAAAAACAACAGATTTCCTATGAGATTGAGAACCAGTCAGGCAGAAACAGACATATAAACTACTGCAGCGTAAAGCAAGAAGTCACCCAAGCCAGCTACTACATCAGAGGTAAGGGAGTTGGCAGGCAGGTGGATGGATGGATGTGGTGAATATCTATGTGTTTAAATGTGTGTGCATGCTTAATTTTATCCCATCAGTGGATCTCATCTACAGGTTTGAGGCTGTGTGCACGTGCATACAGCATTAAGCTGCACATACAATACTTGTGTGTATTTGTGTTTGTGAGGCCTTACCCTTAAGGTGGATCTTATTTTCTGGGCTATGCACCAACACCGAGCTAACGGAGTCCAAGCTGTCATAGTTACTGCAGCCGAGAGGGCCTGTTCTTGTTTCTGTTACCTGGGGGAAAAGAAAAAAAAAAAAGATCTATTTACCATCACATACAATATATGTGGTGAATGTTTTACCATTAAGTTAGCAATAAACATGGGAGATGTTTGTTGCTGTCTTTGATGGCTTAGAGTGCAGCTTGTGGCAGTTGTGAAAGCAAGCAGTAGGCTAGATGAAGTAAAGCCCTCTGAGAGCAGAAAAAACAATCTACAGCTCTTGCATTAGACTCCAACACCTGCAGCCACAGCTGTCTGCGATGTGTGGGCTTCTGTGTAGAGAACAGCAGAATAAAAGAAAGGAGAGAAACGTGTTTATCAGTTAACTTTAAAGCAGTTCTATTGCAGGAAAGAATGGTATATTGAGAGTTAGCTGGCATCCAACAATTGTGCTTGTGCATGAGGGTAAAATTGATGGTGTTTATTTTCTTTCAAGCACTCTGAAATGTACCCGATTTGGAGTTGTGTGAGTTAATAAACTGTGGGTTGAAAGATTTTTGTTTTTTTGTTTTTTTGTCCAAAACCTTATGGCTTCCACAATAAATAATTTCTTGTGACAGAAAACAGCAAAAAATGAAGCAAGTTTTGTGAAACATCAGATCCTGTCATGTTAATGTAGATTATGTGACTCTTTGGAGGCGCTGTTGTTTTATATATATTGCATGTATATTGGATAAAAGGTGTAAAAATCACATTTGAACTGGTTGGTTTCTGAAAACCAACTCCTTAATAATTAGGATTGTATTTCATAATTCAGGAATCACAAGTCTGAGGTCTCCATTAATCTGGCTCATATGATTCCTGACGCTGGCTGCTGTCATGTAAATGAATCATCAAACTCAAGATAAGACAGGTGGCTTTCTCGAAACACTGCAAATTTAGATGATTTGCTCAATCAGGCACCTTTACAGGAATTAGAAAACTCATCAAAAACACTTCTGACTGAAAATATTCCATTTGCTGACTTCACCTACACTGACTGTAATAACAGTGATAATAGAGTTGCATTATACAAACAGTAGAAAACCCCCCCAACACGAGTCAGATTATAAGTAGAAGAAGAAAAACAGCTGTCAAACAAATGACTCAAGTGAACTGGACTCAGTTTAGTGAGTCAGCGCAAGCCAAATCCATAAAATAAACTAACTTTACAATCTTTATTTCACAGTGCTTTTCAACATCAGGAAGAGGCATGTTAAATTGCCATCCCATCAGCATCTTGTAGACCATACTTATAGATCACTGAAAATATGCACTCCTCAGATAATTAGTACCTGGATTGGTCAGAATTATAGTTAGGCCAAGAATTATTCACATCTCTGGAAGGATTATGTTAGAAGTAACCATTTAATTTTACCAGTGTTTCTTGTGACTGGAAGCAAGATTAATGTTTTGTAGTGGCCCTGACAAAGCAAATGATTAGAGTGATAGCAAAAGGGACTTTAAACCTTGAAGACTTGGAGCTCATCTACTCAGGTAAATCATCAAAATACCAATGGAAACTTGCAAAAATCTGGTCAGCATTTTGCATATATTTGGTTCCTTTCAAGGGTTAACATACTGGACTTTTGAACTTCCTTTGTTTTTATGCTGTCTTGGGAGCCTTGACTTATTAAAAAAGTGCCTACATTCGGTTTCGATTTAATTGTGTTTTTACATTCATGTTCTCTTTTTTAAGCACTTTGTGATTACTGTCTGTGAAATGTGCTTTATAAATAAAATATACTTACGAGTGCTTATAAGAAGGGTAATTGCTGTAAGGAAATAAAGATTTTCACATTGATTATTAAGAAGTGTATACATAATTTTTGACATGCCATTTTTGAAATAAATAGGAAATAAAAAAAAAAAAAGATCTGTTTTGTTAAAAATTTATACTACGTTTACAGTGTTTTAATACCTTTTGAGAGATACCTGTCTCATTTCATGTCAGAAACAAACTTAGTTGAATACAATTAATGTTAAAGTTTAATTTCCCAGACATATCAATACTTTTGAGTTTAACTGTTAGTCAGGCTGCCATCAAGTGGGACCACTCAAAGCTACTGTATCCTTCTACACCATTAAAACACGGGGGGATCTGCAGCAGTGTGATGGAGGAATAATAAAGTAAAAAACCATGCATGCTCAGACTCACTGCAAGAATAAACAGAGAGTTCCAAGTGTTTTAAATTGCGTGACACACATGCTTGGAAAATAGAAAACTTAAAAGAGAAAGGGCTAAGCTGACATTTGTATTGAGATTCTCCGGACATTATACCACTATGCTGCCAAATTGGTTGCCCAATACTGTCACAGCTGTAGATGTGTTTTTTTTGTTTTTTTTTTTACTCTGTCTGTGATGTATTTGTCCAGTTACATCTTCCTGTAATAACTGATCATTATTGTCTTGTTACAATGTCATTACGTTACAATACAAGCACTTAAAGAGATTCTAAATGAATCAATGGCGAATTTGGCACAATTACAACTATGTGGCCCAGAAAACAGCAGGGTGATACTAGGAATAAGACTAAAACCCAGCTGTACACTTAAGAATGCTGAACAACCTAAGTCCTAAGCCTCCATGCAGGCAAACCAGTAGGAAACAAACAGAGCATTTTCTGTCATGAGGAAAAACACAACAAATTTATGTCCATATCGGACATCTCTGAAATATCTGCTCTGAAGACCAGTAAAATATTTATTTGGCTTAAACCTGTGACCTACAGGTCAGTTCTTCAGAAAATAGAAAATTCATAGAAAATATATCAACCATGTTGTTTCAGATTTCTCACACAAGATGCAATGCTGAAGGTGGCTAATTGGAAAACAAAGAATAATCAGAGCAACACAGAAGCAAAGACATGTCAAGTACATGAAGGGAAAGGGAAGAAACAAGAGGGACACAAGAAATGGAAAAAAAAAAGGTTTTTCAGAAAGAAAAAGTATGTATATGACAAATGGTTCCTTTCTTATGTGAGTGTTCAAAACAGCACAGTGTCAGAGGATGGATGTGGCCTCTAGCAAAGCTATTCTTCAGCTAAGTGGCCCATCTGGAAAAAGATGCAGCCTGTGCAGCAGTCTTGTTGCTCACATCTTCTCACTCTGTTTGCCTTAAGATTGCATCTATTATCAAAAGAAATAGAAGTTATCCTTTAAGGCAGTATGGGTGATACACATCTCAAAAATCTGTCAAATATATGCAAAAATAGGAGAGAAAGAGACAGTGCTGTGATCAAGTTAAAGATAACAGAGATAAAAGCGAGAGGCAGTGGAAGATGTGTGAAACAGGAAGAGGCTTTTTTAGCTTGTTGCTTAAGCAACAGATGTGGTCACAAAATTATGTTTTTGGAAAAAGCCCAACATTTGACTCTCATTGATATTTTCATCCAACAAAATGTCTCATCTGTTTGAACTGAATTTGTTTTCCTTGGGTGTTTACAGGCTGACCACAAAGACCAGTCCTCATTGGAAACTAAACTACCAAATTAGTTTCAGAGGGTCTGATTATTAAGATCTGACTCATACCACCTCCCTTTCTTTGACTGCACACACTGCTTGACCTCTTCTCTTTAATAGATCAGTCTTCCAGCAAAGCACAAAATAAAGCAAACTTTGCATTGAAAGTATCTTGCTGTCAGATGCACAAAGCAGAATTTAAATGAATCATCAGTCTCAGGGGGCATAACAGCTCACTGAAAAATAAATCATGTGAAGGTAGTGTTCAAGAGCAAGACAGTGTTGTACTGGAGGGACTTTTCATTAACTGTATAAATGATATTCTTTGTTTAAGGTTTCACAGTCAGCAGCTGACATTTAGTAAAGCAAGAAAGTTCATTGGCATGGTCCTTCTTCCTTTTATCTGTGCCATTTGTTTTTTCCCAACCCTGACTTGTGATTGGTCAGTTAAAATCTCGAAATTTGCATCATTTTCCATTCAGTGAATGGATTATAACCAAGCGATAACAGCTTAGTGTTGTTACTAAAAGAAGTAGACTTATCAATAGCTAATTTATATCTCTTATAGCAGTTTTTAAAAAAATGAAGCAAGAGGAAGGACAAGATGTAAGCAACTTTTTAAAATAAAACTATATTTTCTATGCCAAGACATGTCTTAGGTTTATTCAGGCTTCTTGAAAATGAGAGAACGAGACTTTCACCAGATAACATGAAGCCTGAATGGAGCAGCCTTTAGCCTCAGTGTATCATGGAACATGCTAGATTTAAAAATGTTTGCTTGAATTGTTTCAATACGTCATGGACCTTTGTCTGGTCAAAAACTGCCAAGAAAAAAAAAAAACACTTGAGTTTCATCTATTCACACTCCTTATAGTAGGTGGTGATAATGTCCTGCAATGCGAGTTGACAACCACCATTTCACACATAAGACACCACCCAAAGTTTGTTTACATATGTTAACTGAACATGGCAAATGCAGATATGACACCTATACACAATATGGATTCCGTTTTTGGGGAATACAAAGGGATAACTACTATGGATGTGCAACATCTTCAGAATTAACACAGAAATCGTCACATTGCTGGGCAACAAACATCATCTGGCTCACACTGAAATTCATGAGGGTAAGCCTCTCTCAGTTCTGGTTCAACAGTGTGGTAATAAGCAAGTATTCTCGCCTTGTCACTCGAGTAGTAAAATCTCCTGAGCATTCATCACTACCTATCTCTATGAGTGTAGTAAGACTTTGAGACCCTTATCATGAGCAAACACATGCTCAGTTCTCCCATTACTTTCTGCTTTTTAAGGTTTATGATGTTAATGTTACACCCATGGTTAAACTTTATGCTGCTTAAGTTTTTTCAAAGCTTAATGATTTTTAGTATTTAGCTACTGGTAGGCAGCCAGAAAAGCATAAGCTTGAATGCGCTTGAACATTTTTTCCCCTTTTTTTTAAATGCAGTTTGTGATTAAAAATCTGCAACTGAAAGACATTTTTTTCTATACTGCAGTGTTGGCTATAGTTTAAGTGAGATGATTCTTGGCTAAAGATTTCACATTAGTTGCACTTTGTTAAGTTATGTTGCATTCATGTGATTTTGAATGAAAACGTCAACAGAGTCTGCAAAAAAATTGTTGTTACTCTGTCGCTCCAATTGTTATACCAACCTCATAATTCATGGTTGAAAAAGTGTCTGAATTCAAAAAATTTACAGAAAAATTTCCTTTACTTAAGTCATTGTTTGTCACTAAGGGGCAATGGTGAGTACCTGAGTCTGACCATTTGAGAACCACTGCTGTAATGGTTAGTCATAAGATGCTCAATACAATACACAATGCCAACACCAGCTCTTTGTTTTGAAATAATATGAAAACCATATATTACAGCAACTATTATCCCTCACTAACACAATGTGACGTCATCTCTGCCTTTAATAAACACACCGAACATAAAAAGTAAATTGTGTTTAGTAAATGATTTCTATGTTGTAACAATACTTGCAATAAATGTTGTATTGTTTGAAAGCCTGTTTCGTTTCACCTAAATGGTTAAATAGCTGTACGGAAATTTCATTTGAGGGCTAAGCAGCATAGTTGAGTGGGTGAAAAACATGCCATATCCACTGCCAATACCAAACCGCCTTTGGTGGAGGCAGTGTGATGGTGTGGAGAGACATCTCAGTCTGAGCATGTTTGTTAATTTCATTTTCTCATCAGAAATTATACATGAAAAAAAAAAAAAAAAAAAAAAAAAAAAAATTTATTTGTTTTTTATTTTAAAATACAAAATGTGCATTTAAAACATGAGTTGTCTTTCTTTTTTGTAGTCAAAAGTCCAAAAGGAGAAATGCACATTTAGTTTAGCTGATATTGAAAAGAAAACATTAAAATAAAATATCTGGCTATATTTCATATTTGGTGTTTTAAATTAAAAATCAAACAACTTTTTTTTTGTGTGTGTGTGTGTGTGTGTGTGTGTGTGTGTGTGTGTGTGTGTGTGTGTGTGTGTGTGTGTGTGTGTTTTGTCTTTCCTCTCTGGCTTCTAATAAGAAAATCAAATTATCAAAATATGCACAGACCTATCTCTCTCACTGAAAAAAAACATGGCAGTTATCTTTGAAGGCAATCTCAACACATAGCGGTATCAAAAGATACTCTGCCACCAGTAAAAATGCCATATCTCCACTCTTATTGGCCAAACTTGTCCTAGATGTCAATTCTTGCCCCTACAGAACAAGGTTTTTCTGTGACTACGTCAAAAATCTGGGAGTGGAGAGGATAAATTGCCCTTCTAAAATGTCTTTTTTACATCAAACTTTAATCATTCGATAAAATAAATGTCACCAAACAAGAGTCAATGGCAAAATGGGTTCTTTGGCATTGACAGAGAGAATTTAGCAAGTATCCTTATTTAACTCTGCTGGTCAAACCCATAAGTTATTTTCATTTTAATGATGAATGATGAACCTTTTAAACTGAAAAAAACAGGCTTTTTATTATATAGATTTATTGCCAGGAGTGTCATTAAAATAAAGAAATAATCAACCAAAAACAAATTTCTCTTCTTTTATGCCAAGTTTAATTAATGACCTCTCATATGAAGAAAGCTTGAAAAAATATGTTAATGCTTTTCTTATATCTTCTTCTATTAAAGTTCCTAAAGAGAATTAAGCTTAGTTAAAACCAGTACTGGCAGGTTTTACAAATAAGAGACTAGAAATCTACCCCAAATCACTAATCAGAGCCCCTATAATTATTATGTCAGAGACAGTTCAGTAACATCACACAAAATGTTTTACCTTGTTAAACTAGGACAAACTAGGTCCTACATAATGCAACTATATATTAATTTAAAATTTTTATTCATATTAATTATACCTCCTAGCAAGACATTTTTGAGTCAACACACTTTGTCTGCAGGGACCATAAAGAATCAGAGCTTTGAGCAGTGCTCTCAGCTGAGTACACATTGGGCTTTTAGCACCTCCCGAGAGGAACTTCAATGACAATTCATCTGAGAGCTGCCACCCCCGCCTCTCAGTTTGTTAAAACTCCAAAGAGCTCTTAAATGAAAGGATCAATCAACCTGGGATATTTTACATTCAATGATCACTCAGTAATGTGAATTATTCAAACACCTCAAGGTAGGCAGCATTCCCTCATGATAAAACATTTTTTACTATATTTATTTTATTATTAATGTTTATATTAAATGTCTGGTGATTTTGAATAAGTCCACATTTTCCACAATTTAACCAGATGTATTTTGAAGTTATTATTTTAATGAGTTGTTTCACAAAGTAAGTTGATTTGAACTTTATTTGGACCTAATAGGACTCTAATTTTTTTGTGTGTTGGAGTGGCCTGAAATGGGATTGTGGCTACATAGAAAAAAATGAACCAAACCAAATAAGTTTTCAGTATTACTCACAGATTTGTGAACTTCTGGTTACACTAATACACAGTTTGATTATTAAGAAAAGTTTTCAGGTATAAGGAAACATTTGGATTAAAGGATTATTAAAGGTTAAGAATAATAATAAAAACCATGTCCACTATAAATTAGACAACAACTTGTGCTGTATCCATTTATTCATATCCAAAATGCATTGTATTTGTATAATCTGCTTCACTGAAATCAATAAATAATATTTGTGCTTAGTAAACCAGTTTTGAAATTTGATATAATTAAAAACCTTTAAAGGCTCAATGATTTGCAAACACGCTGAGATGTATTGATCAAACAGATTTATTTCTATGCGAAATAGGCTTTTACATTTATATTGTGCATGCAATACATGATTTAAAATGCATAAATTAGGTATAATTAATTTTACAAAGATTTTTAAATAGAATTCAGGTGTCTCCATGAAGTTGCTGTCAAGATTGTGGGTAGATTTTGGTTTTCAATAACTTCAAATAAAAATACAGACCTCTTTTGCATCAGAATTTCTGATGCTAGAGTTTCTCCCTATAAGCAAAGATCCTGGATTTCTCATTGGACAATACAGTCTTTTCTCAGTAAAATATTTTCTAAATGGATATGTAGCTAAGCTTTGTATATGGAGAGACTGATGATACGCTTCTCTCCAACCTCCTACTTAGTGCTGCAATGACACAAAGCCCAGTGGAAAAACATGGACGCAGGTCAAGTACATCCCACTCAGTGCTGCTTCCTCTTGTGTGATGAGTCTATATAGCAGAATGCATTGTTGAAAATGGCCCACATACTAGACATTTTCATCTAGTGGGAAGGTATAAAAGAAGATCCTTTGGATGGCTTTTATGTCTTTGTATCTATCCAGTTTTCATGTTTCTTTTTTGTTTTATTTCAGATTTTGTGTTTAATGTATTGAAATTTTAAAATGTGTTTTTTAATGAGTTGGGTTTTTTGTTGAAAATCTACTAACATTTAACTTTATCAAAAGTGTTAATTTTAGTATCTGTATTTAAGATCCACCATGCCCTTTTTCTATACAGGCTATTTAGATGTATTAAACAGTTGCAATTTCAAGTTTAGTATACTTCAGTTCTGTTTTAGATTCTGTTCTATATATTTTTTTTCTCTCTCTCACTCTGTAGTTGAGTCCAGCATCAAACAACAGGGCTGGCAAATCAATTCCCTTTACTCATCAGTTATTAGATCTCAGCTTAGACTAAAGACAGCTTCTTAAATAAAAGCTGGAACAGAACCTACATTTTGCTCATTAACCAGCAGGATGTAACTTCTGTAGTAGCAAAATCTTTCTCTTCACATTACTCAGAATATTACGTACTTTTGTACTTGGGCAGTAAATGTAAAAATATAGCAGAAAATGTGATTTTGGTACACCTGGTATAAATTAACTAAATAATGTTATCAAAGTGGTAGTGGTACACTTATTGTGTAATAGGTTGAGAGGTGAGGAGATTGAGATCCAGTTGTGGATCACTCTGGTAAACACCTGCAATACCTTGGAAAAGTATTCATACCTCTTGAACTTTCTATATTTCTTCATACTATGACCACAAACTTCAAGAGAAGTTTATGGGAATGTTTTGTGATAGGGCAGTGCAAAATAGCTCCTAACTGTGAAGTGGAAGGGAAAGCATTTGTGCTTTTGAAATGTTTTCTAATAACCTAAAAAGAGTGGCTGGCTGCAGATCTTTAGGGATATGTCCATTTTAGCTGTGTACATCTAAAAACTTATATATTTACCAATTTTCTTTGCAACATAGCTTGAGCCCAGTACGTGTGAACGGAGAGTATTGGTGCTCACCAATTTCCAAATCTTTCAACAGATCTGGAAGGTGAACCTCTGCCCCAGTCTTAAGTCTTTTGTATCCTCTTACCAGTTTCCATCTAGCCCTGTATTTGGCTCCATCTAGCTCACCATCAGCTCTGACCATTTTCACTGTCCCTGCTTAAGAAAAGCATTCAGAGATGGTTTGTCAGCGTTAGTATTACCCATTAGCATTAACATTTAGGCCAAAAAGTTAAATTTTTCTTTTATCTAAACAAAGCGCTTTATTCATACATATTTCCTGTGTCTCCCACATGACTTGTGGCAAACTACAAACAGCATTTCTTATGGGTTTTTTTCAATCCTGGCTGTTTTCGTGCCACTCCTTCATAATCATCAGATTTGTGGAATCTTCTGATGGCACATTCTCCCACATGAGCTTTGAATCTCTGCAAAGACTTACTGATTCTTTTGCATAGCACTGTGCATAGCTTAACTAATACACCATGATCTTCGGGTACTAACTGGTTTGTACAAACGTGACTGGCCATGGCAAAACCAGGAACAAGTCTGCCCCGGGTCGTTTTGAGTTATTAACAGATACTTAAAGTGTGAATTGTAAGTTTTCCAATGATGTCAAACACATGGAAATCAAAAAAGAAATTAAGAAGATCTGGTCATTTGAATGTTGGCTCTCAGGAAATCAAAGTTCTGAGATAACAGCTCTCAAAAGAATTTACCTCAAACCTGAAGAACAACCAGGAGGTGTTAACAAAGGCTGTTTTTTTACATTACTTTGCAATAACCCCACCGCCCAGCACTGACTGTCAAATAGTGATGGATCATGTGGCTATTTGAAGGGAAATGAATCTTCAAGATCATTTCACTTTAAAGAGCCATTAAAAATATCCATTTTTGAAAATTTACATTTTTCTAAGAACAAACCATTTTATTTATTTTGAGTCCAGTAGGCCTTTTGCTCCCTGTCTTGTCTAACCATTTGAATATTAGTAGGAGAACAATCAACTGGTTTGAGCTCCATTTTAAAAGGGCTCTTCAAAACAGAAATGGTCTGAGAACCAATCTGACCTTTGCATGCAAAAATTTCAGCAAGTGGAGGCCACAAGGACAAAATTCTTATGATATACAGGCTTCATATAAACTTGGCACCGAACCAATTATTTGTTGTTTCATTCAGATGTCTTATTTAAGTTGATGAAGAGAAGCATGGCCCACCCACCCACACACCTGCTGTCATCGCCGAAAAGCCAGCAGATATGTGAATTTTCTTGGCTATGCTTTCTCACCAGTCACTGAAGAAATATAGAATCAGACCAGGTAAAGCTAGACAAAGGAAATAATAGCATTTTCTGTATTTTTTAAGTAAAAGTTTAATCAAATTGGCCTTTTAAAATTATTAGTTCAAAAATAATTTTAGATTTCACCTTAATTCTCTGAACTGAGGTCTGTTAAGTAATGGTATTAAGGTAAGGAAAAAGGTGCTTTTGACTTTAAAAGACTGTTGTACTTTTAATTTGACAGTATCTCTTTGCTGTAAAACAAATGGAAATTATTCCAGATGGTGTGTAATAGGGTACAATATGTTACTGCGTATGTGTACAATTCCCTTTGAGACCTTAGAGAAAGTTGACATTTGCGAAGCTGTGCTCCCTTTGAGAGTTACAGTGCATGAACTGTGTCATTAATCAACACCTGCCTCTTTAGATAAAACAGAGGTGTTTCCTTGAACCCTTTTTAATCTTTTGAACCTTGAAAGCTTGCACTGCAACAATGATCTTTAAAAATGATTGTTTGCTGAAGGTGTTGGTTATAGACGCAGCACCGAATGATATAATCCCAAAGAGGAGTTTTATAGGAGCGTTAATATTGGACTGTCCATGCTCATAACTGGCTGCTTGGGAATCCTAAAAACTGCAAAAGCATGTGTTTTTGCAAATAAACACTGCATTTGCATACGCAATATAGTGTATGAGTAGCATACTGAAACAGGCATTTTTCAGCACGGCACTGAAGCAAAGATTATGCATCTGGGTGTGTACTGTAAGTACACATGCTGAGTATAGAGTGCAGTACCTTAATGGCAGAGGTGGCAATCTGGAGGTGGTGGAGTCGCCTAAGGGTGCTCTCCCGATCGGTGAAATAAGAGGCAGCCAGCTGATGGAGTAGCTCCAGGGACACCACAGAGCTATTGCTGTTGCCCTCCGACTTCTTGTTTAGCTTTTGCTTGTCCAGGAAAATGGTCAAAGACTCTTCTCCTGAAAATCAAAAATCAATTTATTAATTTATGCCAGATTACAAAAAAACTACTATTTTCCTTGGATATCCTGCTTTTTATTGAAGTGTTTTGGAAGGTTTGATGCTATCACTGTGACTTTGTTTTTTGCTTAGTCATTTCGATAATTTACCAGTTTTCTTGACTTAGTCCTCTCATATCAAACAACTACAGAACAATTACCATTGGAAAAGGGCTTAACTTCAGACATCTGTGAAGGCTTTGTGACTACTTCTTGCAAAACTGTATAGAATAACAGTGGGAAGAGTAAGATTAGGCTATAACCTGAACTCCAGCATTCTGAAGTATTCAACATCTTTGATTTAGTCTCAGAGCAGCATAAACTTAAAAAGATTAAGTTAAAAAGTGCAAAAGGTGTCAGCACTTTATGTGAGGTGCACAAGCTAGACGATGTATGTGAAAAGGGCATAATGAAACAGGTTTTCTTATTTCTGTATTTGCATCTATTCAGTCAAACACCAAAGAGATAGATTAAAAGAGCCCTGCTGTTATTTAGTCAGTCAGCTCAGAAGGCATTAAGGCTATATTAGTTTGAGTGAACCTAGTGCTCATGTGGTCCTAATGAAGTGTGTGGAAAATCTAATATTAACTGTAGTTCTTAGAGGCATTCTGTCATTTATTATTTTTTTAATGTAAGGATTAAGAAGCCAAGTAAATTGTGTCTCGTCTACATACTTTAAGACCTGCAGCTACAAGTGAAAATCATCACTGATGCACCAAGTCCTAAATGGATTGAAAACCTAATCTCTAGTATTTTATAATGATTTATGTAGTGTGAGCAGAAATTTAACCTTCATGTGAAATGTCCTTCAGATCATTGGTAACTTTTCTTGATAGACAACACTTTAAAATCGATGAATAACCAATCACATTCAAGATCAGCAATTACCAGGATTTGTTTTTGATGTACCGCCTCTTGTTCAGTCCTGCTGAGACTGAAACAGATCATTAAAATGGCCACTGTCTCAAATGCCTTCCGTAGAACTGTATGCTTAATTTTGCCATCATCAAGCAAAAGAAAACTATATAACAAGCAAATGTTATTTTTGGATGCTATGACCTAAATTAGGGCAGCATGATGGCTTGATGATTGAAACTGTTGCCTCACAGCAAGAAGATCCTGGGTTCAAATCTGAGGCAGTGCATTTCGTTGTGGAGTTTGTATATTCTCCTGCATTTTTTCTCCTGAGAACACCACTGTCCTTCCATAGCTCAGGTTTTAATTGGAGCAATTAAACTGGATATTCTAGATTGTCTTGAGCTGTGCAACTGTAACTGTGTCATATTATCATTGGTCCTGCGTGTCTATATGTTATAATGGACTGGTGATCTGTCAATCAAAATACACTCTTTTTGCCTATGACACACTTTTTGCCCATTGGTCGCTGAAGATAGGCATCAGCTGTCTAAGTCTCTGAACAGGAATAAGTGAGTATTCATTATGGATGGACGGTCTAATTTAAAGCCAGAAGGCTGTTTTAACCAATAAACTTGCATAGATAGTTTGCTGAAAATCTTTAAATTTTTTGAAAAATAACTTACTTTTTATTACTTTTATTTTTTACACTGAGTAGTTAGGGAGAAAGCTCAGTTATTAGCAATGCTACTTTAGAGGAGGAAGGGCCTGGGTTCAAATCTGGACATGAGATCTTTCTGCATAGAGTTTGCATGTTTTCCCCATGTATGCATGTATGCATGGGGAAAACATGCTTACTTAAGTCTGATTACTCTGGCTTCCTATCACAATCCAAAAACATGACCGTTAGATAAATTGGTTACTCTAAATTGTCATTAGGTTTGAGTGTGTGGGCATGGTTGTTTGTTCTGTCTCTGTGTTGCCCTGTGATTGACTTGTGACCCGCTCAAGGTATACCCCACCTCTCCCCAATGACAGCTGGATATATGCACCTAGTGACCTATACTGTTGTTGCTAAATAATATAGACTTGAAGTCCTTAGTTCTTTGTCAAATATTTCAATACTGCTTAATTCCTAATGATATAAAAGACAATTTAAAGCTCATTACATGAATTTACATGCTTCATATTAAGCAGATCACATTTCAAAGATTGATACTGTTGGCAACACAGATGAATATGGAACAGTAATGGAGGAAAACAGCAGAAAAAAAAAAATCAGATCAACATCAAGAATGTGCTTTTTTGCTCTGCATCAGTCTAATCAATACGCGGACTGGTTGTGCACATTTATCTTGGACTGTTAATTAAACATAAGAGTCTACCTATCAGTGTGATACTGCATTCATCTCTGCTCTGTCTCCCACACTACCCAAATATCTCCATCTTACAATTTTGTAAAATGGTGACATTTGGATACTTTTGGTTGAAATACCTATTTTTATTGTAATGTACATATTATATATACTATCAGTATTACATGATAGCCATGCTGTGTATTGAACACCCAATGGTTTTGTGTTGTGAGGCAATATCAGTTTTGTTTTGTTATTTGCTTTACTCTGCAGGGGTCAAGGCCGAAAATAGCTCCAGCATATAGCTATGAAGAGAGCAAGAGCTTAATTCATTTCCTTTGCTGTTTTCTTAGACTCCCACAGCTGTGTAAATGTTCTGCAATGGCAAGGAAAAGAGGAATTTTACAACTACAAGCAAATATACTGGTTAAATGCTTCAGGTTATATGGTGTGGGTCTAGCTTTCTTTTCCATTTGTCTGCAGTGGCACACTGACACAGGATATCACTCCAACAAGTCCTAAAATGAGTACCTTTTCTATTTCTATGTGTCCCATCAATTTGTAAAAACGAACACCTGCAGGTCCTCCTTACCTCCAAGGGTAGCAGAAACCAGGAAGTGGGTTCCATACTTCTTGATGAGGTTTTCGTTGATTTGTTGCAGGGTTGGCCGCCGCCCCAGTAACCGCAGGTTGCGTAGGAACTCTGGTGCTAAGGGCAATGGAGCTTTGAGGAAATCTCTCTTTTCTGTTGCCAAGCTGTTCACCTTCCAGTGGCTGAACTCCCTGCGGGTATGAACAGATTTACAAGTGAATACACACTGTGTTCTGTGGTTACTTCATCAGGCCACAAACGAGGACCTGCATGCACAATGACGCTCTTCTAGAATGTAACTGAAGTCTACATATATAGAAGTCACAGCTTTCTATCTTACTAAATCTGCATTCTGCAAGGGAGATGAAAGAATATCTGAAGTGGTGTCTATACTTCAAATCTAATGTCAATACATGATTTATCAATCGATTAATTTTTTTCTAAGTTACTCTGCCACAGACTGCCAATCTCTCCAGAAGTTACCACATCTCAGTAGAGTACAGTAGAGGTAGTCACCAGCCCCGATGCAAATGGGAACTAAATTAAGAGGGTATGGAAAATGGATGGGTTATTCAGTTCCTCACTGGATGTATGAATATTGTTTTATTTTTATGAATAAAGTCAAATGTTTCCCTAATGCAATATGCCACCTCTAACTTTGCTCTCTGATCATCACAGAGTAAAGTGTAGGTCATAAAAACAATCTTCAAATGATGCAAGTGAAGATTTTGCCAATTGACATGCTTGAACAGAATCAGGATTTTGATAAAAGAGGAAACATTAACCCTGTTGTCATGTAAGGGTGGATTCAATCAAAACTTTTATTGTAATGAGGAAATTTCTATTAAAATTTCAGACTTATTTTGCTTTCTGACCAAGTGGAAATATATGTGGATGAGAGCAACATTATGGTGATTTTTAAATATATTTATTGTGAGCAAAGAGAATAAAAGAAAAACATTACATGTACATGACCTGGAAATGCAAATGACTTGACATGACCATTATGCTAATACATGCATGATGTGTTGATTTATATATTTGAAAGACTTTTATGGGCTAATTCTGCTTTAACCTGTGTGAGTTGAATTTGGAAGTCCTTTTTTTAAGAGTGACCTGGCATCACATCTGGTCCTGGCTAACACAGTTCAGTCAACACAAATGACTTCTCATTTTCAAAGACCAAAAACTGCTGGAGTTATGCAGTTATAATTGTGTGGGGAAAAATAAGATGTAGTAACAGCTAGCTAGGTTAATCTGGCAAAAACATATAAAGCTGCCTCCAATTAAAATGAAAAAACATAAATTGTGCTTAAAATAATGTTTTATGGTCATGGTACTTCCCAATAAATGTTTCACATGCATTTAATAATAATCAAATTCCAAAACCTACATTCACCCTGTATTGTATGATTCCAATGGGGGTGGAACATGGGACCATGGTGGGCTCTTCCATGGGAGACACATGGGAGGCTGACGAGTGCACAGCTAGCAACCTTCAATAGGAACTAATATAACTATTCTTTTTTAGATAAACTAGATGTAATCACATGTAAGGTTTTTTTATCCTGATATTACAGTATAGTATATACATTGTATATATACAGTATATAGTATGTATATATGTATATTGGTTTGCTTTTACTGTATAGCAATAAATGTTCTTTCTAAACAGACCAACATTGACAATTATAAGTTAGTACAGTATGACAATAACTCATTGTATTTGTATGTACTACCTACAGTAATTAAAAATCAGATTTTTTTTAACATCAGTCAATGGTTTTGATTCTCAAATGAATGAATAAGTTAAACAAATGCATCTTTCTACAGCTTTTTACAAATATGGGCTCTGGGGTCAGAATTTGGAGTTATGTGTTAATTAGAGTAATAATATTAAAGTAAAAAATCCCTCTGTATCTTTTTTATCTTTTCTGCATCTGCTGTGATTGTGGCTGAAGATAGAACAACTGAAACTTGACACAAAAATATGTGCAAATTGCTGTTATCTACTGCAATTGCTGGGAGTGATTGTTACTGCATGTATTTAGTGAAAGCTCCTTTTTGCAGTTAGGAAACAAAAATGGAAGCAGAACAGTTGCAAGTCATTATGAAATACACTGAAATACTACACAGCACTTCATCACAGTTAAATTCTATATAGGAAGTATTTTAATCATTTTAGACATGACAACAAATTCAAATATTCAGGAAATAGTTGGTTGCATTTTATGATGCTTTTTTATTTCAATTAATAAGATTATGGTTCAGATTTTATGTTTACATATATACATATGCCTTATACTCATAAATCTGAAGCTCAGTTTGGGCCACACCAAAAATAGAAAAACAAAATAAAAAAATGGTGCAAATTATTTTAGTTCAACATAGAGAACAGCCTTTGCTGCCAGTCATTCTCATTTGTTCACATTTGACTAAGTAAAATATAAATTATTAATGAGCTAATTAATAAATTAGGCCAGAATGTTACCTCCAGGGGCATGTGTTAATCAAGCAAATAAGGTTTTACCATTCTTTGCTCCTGTCCTTTGTTTAACTCACCGAATGATTGGTACTAGCAAAGATATCAATTTAAAGTTATGAAATCGTAACCTAAATATTAAATTTCTTTCAAGTCTTTAGCATTATATCTATTTTAAGAGTTCTGCAGTAGTTCTGCACTTGAGTTGTTGCGAAGTATGAAATGCCCTTGCCAGAAAAAAATTTGTTCTTCATATCACTTTAAAAGAAAAAAAAAAAATCTATCAAGGAAACCCAGCTGATTGCATCGAGTCAATAACTTTGCAGCAATTCCTCTTCCTGGTTGTGCATGTAGTCAGCATGGACAGGTAATTGCACTGTAACAAGAACTGTGCAGCAAATCTTCATACTGAGCATGTATATAGCAACAGTGAAGAGAACTTCACTTTAATAGGAAGAAACCTCCAGCAGAATCTGGCTCAGATTGAACAGCCATTTGCTGAGACTAACTGGGGGTTTGAGAAGACAGAGTATACACAAAAAAACACAAGTCCAGGAGTACTTACTAGGTTAAAGAAAAAATAAAGTGATAATGGCTTCAGTAGCTCATTTAGTGGCTTCATCTAAGAAAGAAACACCACTGAACATAAAAGCTCTGAACTAGTTGTACAATCCTAAGGAGTTGCATGATGTCTGTACTTGTATGCACTGACCTTTAAAAGAGCCATAAAAGATTATGAGAACTATGTCAAACTTTATCACATTTTTGTTTCATAGGATTATCAAGATCATCATTAACACAATTATTATCAGATTAATGATCCCTGTTTCATAAGTTGGGTGTAGAAAACAAAGACCAGTAATTTTGCCACTCATTACTTAAAAAAGAGGAAGAGATCTTTTTACATTTTCCAAACCTTAGTTTTGTCAAATTCAATTGTGTAATGGTACTCCTTCAAATAACATAACATTGCTGAAAGCTATGTGCTCATGAATATATTGCATTGGGGTTTTTTACAAGTGGTGTGAACCAATAAAGGATTATAAATCATATTATGCAAAGGTCTTGCATATCCATCCATCCATCCATTTTCTTCCTCTTAACCAAGGTCGGGTTGGGGGGGCAGAAGCCTAAGCAGGGAGACCCAGACTTCCCTATCCCCAACCACTTGAGCCAGCTCCAGGGAAATCCCAAGTGACCAGCTGAGGAACACAGTCCCTCCAGTGTGTCCTGGGTCTCCTCTCAGTGGGGTGTGCCTGGAACACCTCACCAGGTAGGCATTCAGAAGGCATCCTAGACAGATGCCCAAAACACCTCAACTGGTTCCTCTCGACATGGAAAAGTACTCTGAGTCCCTCCCGGATTTCTGAGCTTCTCACCCTATCGCTAAGGGAGAGCCCAGACACCATGCGGAGGAAATTCATTTCAGCTGCTTGTATCCGTAATCTCATTCTTTCGGTCATGACCCAAAGTTCACAACCATAGATGAGGGTAGGAATGTAGATCTACCAGGAAATCAAGAGCTTCACCTTTTGACTCAACTCTCTCTTTACCACAACAGACCAGTGCAGCACCCACATCACTGCAGACTCAGCACCAATCCTATCGATCTCCCACTCCATTTTTCCCTCATTCGTGAACAAGAGCCCGAGATACTTGAACTTCTCCACTTGGGGCAGGACCTCCTCCCCGACCCAGAGAAGGCACTACCCTTTTCTGGCTCAAGAAAAGGGTAAAGGGCACTCTACCCTTTTCTGTCTTGAGCCAGAAAAGGGTAGAGTGCCTTGGATTTGAAGGCATTGAACTTCATCTCGGCCGCTTCACAATCAGCTGTGAACTGCTCCAGCAAAAGTTGAAGATCAAGCCAACTTTTGATAAAGCCAATAGGACCACATCATCTCCAAAAAGCAGAGATGCAATCCTAAGGCCACCAAAATGGAGCCCCTCAACACCTTGGCTGCACCTAGAAATTCTGTTTATAAAAGTTATGAACAGAATCTGTGACAAAAGCCAACCTTGGCGGCGTCCAACTCTCACTGGAACCAAGCCCAACTTACTGCCAGCAATGCGGACCAAGCTCTGACACCAGTCATACAGGGACCTAACAGCCTGTCTCAAAGACCCTGGTACCCCATACTCTCAGATTATCCCCCACAATATTCCCAGAGGGACACGGTCAAACACCTTCTCCAAGTCCACAAAGCACATGTAGGCTGGTTGGGCAAACTCCCATGCACCCTCCAGGAATAGGGGGACCACCACCCCAGTCTGCCAATCCAGTGGAACTGTCCCTGATGTCCATGCGATATTGCAGAGTCCTGTAAGCCAGCACAACCCCACAACATCCAGAGTCTTAAGGAACTCCAGGCGAATCTCATCCACAAGCTTTTTAACCACCTCGATGACCTCAGCACCAGAGTTTGGCGAGCCCAACCCAAGGTCTCCAGAGTCTGCTTCCTCAGTGGAAGACATGCTGGTGGGATTGAGGAGGTCTTTGAAGTATTCTGCCCACTGACCCATAACATCCTGAGTTGAGGTCAACAGCACACCCTCCCCACTATAAACAGTGTTGGTGGTGCACCGCTTCCCCTCCCCCTGAGATGTCAGATGGTGGACCAGAATCACCTCGAAACCATAGGGAAGTCCTTCTCCATAGCCTCTCCAAACTGGTCCTATGCTCAAGTTTTTGCCTCAGCGACCACCTGAGCTGTATGCTGCTCGGACTGCCATCAGCTGCTTCCAGGGTCCCAGAGGCCAAAAAGACCCAATAGGAGGCCAAAAGAGGCCAAAAAGACCCAATAGGACTCCTACTTCAGCCTGACAGCATCCTTCACCCCCAGTGTCCGCCAGCGGGTTCAAGGGTTGCCACCACGACAGGCACAGACAACCTTGGGGCCACTGCTCCAGTGAGTTGCCTTAGCATAGAAGGCGCTGAACATGGCCCACTGAGGCTCAATGTCCCCCACCTCTCCACAGGTCATGAGCCCATGGGAAGGGGGACCCATGTCTCCTCTTTGGGCTGTGCCCAGCCAGGCTCCATAGGTGAAAGTCCAGCCACCAGGTACTCGCCAGCATGCTCCACCTCCATCTTGCATATATTAATGCAAAATGTTTTTCTTCTCAAATCAAAACTCTAATTTTAAAGTATCCTATGGCTTGTTTTGATTTGATGAAATGAGACTTACACAAGTCTCATTTTTTTCACAAGTTCCTCATACTTTTCATAATTGCATCTGGAGCATTAGACAAGTGGCTAAAAAATATTTGCACACATTAATAAACAAGTTAGCAGGGGGAATATTTTTATAGTATTTTTACAGAAAATTTTACAAGCAGCATGCCTTAAAGAGAAACCTATAAAACATGAGAGGAATAAAATTCTAAGGTATTTCAGCACCAAAAAGATGATTGCTAGAGTGCTATTAAATGAAAACCTGGTCCATAGATAATGGGTTATTCAAAGGATGAAGCATCTGTATGGCCCAGTTTCAGATGTTCTTCAGGGTGGTGCAGGTAATGTGTTTCATGGGGAGAACATTTCTGTCCCTTATCACCCCTATCCTCCTACTGGCCTCCTTTGGCCTGAGAGTCTATACCAGAGAGCCATGAATGACAGACTACAATCTGGATTTTATTAAATTACCATCTTCCTGTCTCTCTGCAGAGAGACGTTAGCCAGGGGAAAAGTAGAAATAGGCAAGCCATAAAACATATACTGTGTTTGTGAAGAAACTCTGCCTGTATGTCTCTAAGAAGAGAAAAATCCAACTTGGGTTGGATGGACTCCTAGGTGCTTTATTCCCTGAGAAAATTTATGACTGGTTTCTCTCAAAAATTCAAAGGTACTGGCAAGTATTAAACTTGGCAATGTAAGGCACTGCTATGAAACTAAACATAACTTATTTGAGGAATCAAACCCACTTAAATCTGAGCTGAGACCACAGCTAATGAATAATTAAAAAACACGTTTGACACAAGGATCTTTACAAAGTTCCTTTCTGCTCAGCAACATGCTGAATTTTGTGTCAGTATTAAAAAAAAAACCTTTACCAAACCAAACCCAGAAAAAGAAGATAACTGCTGTAACTTTGGATTTGTTGAGATTCTGGTTGGCTAGAAAACAAAAGGGTAGAACAGGGAAAACCTTGCCTGTTATTATTTGTCAAAAATATACATAATTTTTTTTTAAATTTATGACAACTTTTGTCAAAATATCTTGTTTGGTTAAAAAAAAAAAAAAACTGATTATAAACCTGTCAATCTGTCTCATCTTTGCTATTTTTAGAAGAAAAAATTGAAATTAAATCAAATTAGAAAAACTTAAGATTTTTCTCCAGGACTGCCTGTATTTGCCTTTTTCAATCTTCCCATCAACTCTGACCAGCTTTCCCGTTTCTAATGAAATAAAGCCTTCACGCAGCATGATACTCTCACCTAAATGTTTTATTGTGGGAATGGTGTATTCAGGATAACATGCTGTGTTCGTTTAAAGGGGTCTTTGTTATGCGTTTTCTAGTCATATAGATCCATTTTGTAACACAATCAAGCAACTATGTTACCTTCAGTTGTTATAAAAATGCTGTATATATCAAATATGGCTTAAAAGAAATTTGACTTTGGAATTTAACACCTAGATATTGGGCCTCTGTCTCTTTAAGCAACTCTTGCTCTTTCTGACACTCTGCCTTCAGGAAGTCATCACAGCATCGCTCCTCAATTAACCCTTTCACAACATTTTTACCAATGTTGCACTGAGAAGTAGCTCGTATAATGAGCAGCAGATGCACCACCAGGTGTTTGTAACTGCTACTGCTGCTAGCCTGAAGGAACTGAGTGGCAAAGTCACAGGGCAGGGGTTCTCTGTGAGGTGGAAGCTCACAGCTTGGAAACTGCAGCTCCTAGGAGGAGCTGCATCTCAAAAGATGGAGTTCAGCCCCCCCCCAAGCATTTTGTACAGCTGAATGGCTGTGATTGAAGATTAAAAGATTTCTCAAACATGCATTAAAGAATCAAAGCAATAGTCCGGGTATGTTTTTGATGAGGGAATAACATTATAACATGCTGTAAAGCTCAAAAAAGTCAATAATACTGCCCCTTTAATTAATTCAGTAAAAAGAAAACATGCACAAATATTTTGCCAATACAACTTGAGGGAAAATTAAAATTTTCTCATTCGTACATAATGCTGGTAGTCTGCATTTGGGTAATTTTTGTTTGTTGTTTCAGGCAAGAGAAAGTAAAGTCTAAATTTGCAGATTACTGGCTAGACACAGCTAGAGCTAAGCAAATGTCTGTAAAATCCATTCATCCCAAGTCACTGAAAATGATGTCATCTCACTCCTTCAGCCACTGAGTTGTGTAACTATAATTGCAAGACCAGCAGATCTGTACAAATGCATGTGCTAACAAAACAGACTTTGGATATAAGCGGTATGAATGTGGTGATCTGAAACAAAATACCAGCAGTAACACACTGTTTTTCCCACAAGTGTACCTTCTCACCTATACACACACACTTAAAGTAGTAAATACACAGGAGGAGGTATAAATGCAGTGTATCATTGTCACAGTTTCCTACTAGCACATACTTTTTAGCGGTCAAAAGTTTACCATTACAGACAACATAGAACCATAATTATTCTGTTGACAGCTCAGTAGCTACTCGGAAACATACAATAGGCCTGTTCTCCCTGATATTATACAGTAAATATGAAATTGGTCATTCAGGCAGTACTATAATAAAGACAGCAGCAGGCTGTAATTAGTTTTTCATTGTTGCATTGAATACTTGTCTTCAAAGGAGGACTCAGTTTTGTTACCATTTATTACAGTGCATGACAAAGCTGTCCTTAGAAGGAATGGCCTCGGGAGCATATGGTCACACTTGTGCTTCATTAGGAGGTTCATTCTCTCTTAATGTGCCAATTAAGGTCTGCCCACAGCTGCACAGCGCAACACTGGTACAAGCTACCCTGAGCTGCAGCTGCACTGTTCTGTCTCAAAGGCGGTCCCAATAAGTCAGCCATGGGTGTGAGGGCACACTTCGGAGCAGCAGGAAAAAGATGTAAAGAAAAAAAAAGTCAGGAAAAACATAGACAACTTTCTCTTTCTCACCTGTTGTTTCCAAAGACACCTACCCATCCTTCACTTTCATGAGTTTTTCTTCCACTTGCATTCTCAGCATACTCTCCTCTTACAGCCAAGTCTAAGATATCTCACTTGTAAAACACTTTTCTCTGCATGACCATGGTGTAGCAATGTGCTTTGTTCTCGCTACAGAAACAATTTCTGCTCTTGCCCCCTGGACTCTGAACCATCTTCACAATAATTGCTCCACAATGACTTTTTTCTCAAACTTTTACCAAGCACACTGGTTACCTAAGTAACATGCCTGTGTGGCAATAAAAAATTGACAATTCTGCAAAAACCAAAAAACCAAAAACCTCCTTGCACTAAATTTACAACTTGGAAATGGTTCTAAATGACTAATTAATGCAACTACAGTGTCCTGAGAAAGTGTCAAACACCTTGAATGTTTTACATTTTGTCAGTATAAGTATTTTTGGGGATTTAATTTTACAAACCCACAAAAAGCAGTGCATAATTGTGAGGTGGAAGAAAAAGCGACAGTGGAGGGTACATGAACATACCAGAACTGACCCTATCTGAAAGAACTCTTTCTCCAAGGCCCTTTAAAAAAATCCTTACCTAACCTTATAGATTTAGCAACAACATTGACCTACCCCAGGTGATAGCATCCTAAGTCTTCAAGATGTAAATGTTTCGTGACTCTGAATTGTAATGCTCTAAATGCCCTATTGGCTGAATATCTGTGAGATATCAGAGTGTATAAATGGATGGTAAATATCAACTGTCATATCTGTGGTATGGGTGCACAATGTCTTCTAACACGTGTAAGCACAGCTGTTCTGTGAATTCCTCAGATTGTTATTGAATTTTAGAGAACAAACATTCTAAAGGCACAATGCAATACTAAAGAAAGAAAGTCTTTAAATTATAACACATTTAATCACAAATATTTTAAGTTAAAGGTCAATTTCATTCACATGCAGGCAAGTACAATTAATTGCATGCATCGGCAAGCACTATTTGTAGCTCAGTATTTAGTCCAGCAAGTCATAAGATGGTAGTAGTTGCCGACTGATTTAGAGGTGCTGATGTGGACTGATGTGTTTTCAGAGCTGCTCTGCAATGAGTGAGCACAGCAAATGGGGGAACTGATGGTGATCGGGCCCAAAAAGCAAAGAAGCACACTGCATCATTTACTTTTCTCCTCGCTCCGTTCCCTAAGAGTTAACAGTGGGGCTGCTAGCTGACCACTTGGCTAATGATGATAGATTGTGTTAATTAAAAGGTTTTAGCACAGCGCTGATTGCACCTGCAGCTCTGGAACTCATTTTTGCTGAAGAGGAGGAAATTTAGTTTTTAAATGAAGGAAAAAAAAAATCTTTACCTATGCAGAAATTTATTTTAGATACTCCTCCTGGCAGCATCCTGAAAAGAGCAACACCTGGATGTCATTAGCTGTCAGATATCACATGATAAAAATGTATGGTTGTTATTAATATTAATCATTAATCATGATTGTGATTTTGTGTTTTTGAGAAAATAACTATTGTTTGCCAACAAAGTTTGTTTTAAAATACTTTTAAAAATTAAGAAAAGTAATTGCATCACAAGGACATTGAGCAACAGCATACACCTGTATTCCTTAAAAAATATTTTTAAAATATTACTTAAAATAAAAAAGAAATCAGAATACACATCAGAAAACTATTCTCAAATATCTGACCAATATTGTTTTTTGCTGTTTTTTTTCTTCTTTTTGTTTAGATTTTCCTTTCCTGATACTTATTAATGTCACCCAAGTTGTGTAGGTGAACTCATTCCTCTTTCTTAATTCTACTTACACTGCCACATTTGTTGTCATCCTCAAGGAAAGTATGAGAAAAAGCCTTAAAATTCATTCATCTTTTAACTGCAGAAGTATGGCGTCACACCGAAGAAGTATGGTGTCACACTGAACATTTTGGAAAAAGCCAAACAATGTAAATATATTTACTCAGTGGAGTAACATTTCCCACTTGAGGAAATACTTGTTTTCACTAAAACCATCAGAAGCACAAATATTGGTACTCCTAACAATCACTTCAAATTAAATGTAACTGACACAATTTTTTTCTCCTAATTTTTTTCAAGGTGAGCAGAGTTTCTAAGAACTTATTAGTAACCCAGAACATTCCCAGTGGTATAAATATGACATGACACAGAGGTTGTTGTTTTTTAACCACTGGCCTCTAAGCAGGATGAGGGCTTATATTTGTCTTACAAATCCTAAACACTGTGTTAGAGAACTGCAGCAAAGAGTGGCACCTTTGGGTCACAAAGTCTCCACAGCAACCATTACATAGTAATTATATTCAGGAGGAATGCCAGAAAAACAAAGAATTCCGGTAGAGTTTGCTAAGCTTTAACTCAAACCCTGCTTTGATCAGATAAGACTAAGATTGATCGTTTTGGCAACAAACAGGTGAGTATGACACTAAAAAAAAAAAAACCAATATGTTGAAAAGCACTGCTCGACCATACTTGGGTACAGTGGATGATGTAATGCTTTGGGTCTGTATTTCTTTCAAAAGCCCTGGGAACCTTTTTAGAGTGCATAACATTGTAAAATCTATAAAATATTAGAAGATTCTGGTGGATTCTCCTAGAGATAAATCTTGTGGACTCTACCAGTAAGCTGAAAATTGGTTTGTCAAAAGGCATTTTAACAGGATAATGATACAAAACATATAGCCAGAGCAACACAGTGGTTCACCAGACACAAAAAAAATCTACCTTTTTCAATGGTCATCTCAGTCATATTGAGAAAATATTATTTGTTCATGTGTTTTTTCCCAATAGGTAAATATCCTCAAGTTAAAGCTGTAGGATGTAACTTTTACAAAAAATATATTTTTTGAGTTTAAAAAAAAAAAAAAAAATTTTAGGGATATTTGTTAAAGCGGTCACCATGTCATGACATTATAGTATGAGACAGATAATCTGTGAAAAGACAGAGCTCCTCCATCTCTTCCCTGAGCTACTATTGCTTTTTAAAGAAATGCATTGCTCCTGACCAAAAAAACAACCAATTAGAGCCAGGAGGGAGGTATTAGTGCTGTCAATCATCCTTGTATACACGCTGCGAAATGTGCTAATGGCAGAAAAACAACTTGCCGTTCTAGCAAATCTGTTTATCCACCATTATCGGTGGCAATGCTAACTAGCCTTGGCATTCGTGGCAGGCTATGTTGTGGTGAACCAGCTGTGATGTAGCAGAGAGCAAGTGGATTGTGTGAGCAGCGCTACACGAGGGTGATTGACAGCACTAAGACCCTTCTCTTGGCTCTGATTGGGTGTTTCTGACTGAGTCATGTATTTATGTAGTTAGTACTGGGAGCACTGGGAGAAGGCAGAGGAGCTTGATTTTTTCACAGATTATCTGTCTTACATTATACTGTCATGACATCATGATAATTTTGACAAATATGTAAAAAATATATTTTTCATAAAAGTTACATACTGCAGCTTTAATTTTTGGTCTTTTAAAAAATTTCAGTTTTAAGGCTTTTTAAATAAACATATTTACTTGGGGTGCCAATACATTTTTAATAAACCCCCAAAACTTATATTTTACCACCCTTATATTCATCATAATCAACGTGGAAATATTTATTGAACCATTAGCACACCACTAAAAGCCAAGATTTAAAAAAAAAAAAAAGATATAAACCCCTGCCATTTCAAAGGGGTGTACATTTTTTTTTTTTTTTTTTTTTTTTTTTTTTTTTTTTTTTTTTTTTTTTTTTTTTTTTTTTTTTTTTACCATGACTCTTTTGTGGTTTGTTCTACTTTCAAATCTTTAAGAAAAAAAATGAAATCCAAAAAGGATTTTGGCGAAACAAAGCCATAGAGAGGAAATGTGAAAGAAATACATAGAAGCGAGAATTGCAAGCTTTTGAGCACTTCTGCCCTTTCCCACCATGTTCACTACAAGCCTGTTTGTTCTGAGCTGTGACTCATGATGAGAAGTTTGTGGTATTGCAAGTGAACAGAGCTGAAACTTTATAATGAGCAGTTTCACCTGAATCAGGTACAGTGTTACCTATTAATAAGAACTGGCCCACTTATTATTTCTGACTATTTCTTGAGTTGGAGGTTGTGGGTTGGGGGAGTTGCACAGCCTTCAGGATTCTCCATAAGAATTGTGCTTCACTGTTCACAAGAAATCCTCCATGGAAATTAGCCTTGGTGCACAGGAAAGGTGATATTTTCAGCTTCCTCGTTGGAAGTGTGTTTTTATTGGCTATTACACTCAAGGGAACTAAGTTACTGAAGCCAAGAAGTGAAAACACAAACACCACTGAAAAGAAGCAACATCAGCATCAAAGAATGAATAAAACATCAAATTTGGAAGCACTTCTTGAGATGAACTCAATCAATTCTAAAAGCTGAAAAATGAAAATGTTTGCAAACTTGAAATTATGACTGACATGCTGACTTTTGTTACACATCACTCAGCTCGGAGGCCGAAGAGTACATATGGCTCCTAAACCTGAAAATTGGCACATAAAATTTTTCAAACAGCCTCATCAAACATTCAACCACAGGATTATTACTCCCAAACAGTACATATAAAATAAGCTTGGCTCTGCTCTGAAGCGAGAGCTGTTTCAATTTTTCACCCTAGGAGCTGAATCATGAAGTCGATTCTCTTGTCCTGGGATTCGAGTTCATTAAAACTCCCTGCTGTCTTGCAGGGACCCTCTAGAAATAGACCATCTACCCAATATGGAGGGAGAATACCAGAGCATGATTTTTAATGATGTCTGAGGTGCTCCCATCCGAATCATTACGCCTCTCCTGTAAGAAATTAAACTGGAAGTTCACTGCAAGGGACCCCAAACAGCGATGGCATTATGACAGCAAGTGGGAGCTGTGACATGAAGGGACTAATAGAGATTACTTTGTGGACAAAAAATCATACTGTAAAAAGTTTCAGAAATGCAGCATGCTGATTTTAGAGGGAAAGTCAACAGATTTAACATTTGGTAAGGTCAATATTTCAGTGCATCCTGAATCTGTATGAGACATCACCTGCCTATTTATGAACCTAGCAGATCTGGGTTGGGTGTCTCTGTTAGCTGTTTTTGAAATTTGTCATATTTAATCTGTGTGCATACTCAATATACTATTAACACATTACTAACACTGCTGAGATTAGAGCATTACAAGAATTTAACCCATGTACTGTTTTCCCTTAGGCCTAATTTAACTCATAAGCATTTAAAATTTCAATTTATTTTAATCCTTTAACATGTAATTCATCATGCAAAAGAATGAGAGTATAAACTGATATCATTCATCTCCTTAAATTATAAATATATATTTATGTTCAAAGGAAAGCGGTAGAAAAGAATTACACCTGTAATACTGAATTTCTGAATAAATCTACTAGTACTACTACTCTTCTACCACTTTTTATTTTATCTTTTGTACTTGGAAGTCACATTCTCTGAGTTCCCAGTTGGTAAAGAAACTCTCTAACTGAGAAAGTCAGAGGTCAGCTAGCAACAGTTAGATGAATACACAAACTATAAACTAAGAACTTCTGATGGTTTATATTTCTTATACCCAGTCAACATGTTCCTTTTGTGTTTTAACAAATAAACTAGGAGAGAAATATGTTATTGTTGGCCAGCTTTGCTACAAGTAGTTAGCACAAACACTGCTCCAGTGTGGTTGTGGCTTTAAGCACTGAAAGCGACAGTGGAGATGTGCTAAATAGGCCTTAATGTCATAGTTTTTAAGAATCAAAAGGATTTCCAGCCCAAACATATGGCCAAGAATCTTCAGTTTGTACAGTGTTACTATTTTTTTTCCACTTTTTCTCACCAATAACTCAGTTTGTGTTTCCATGAGAGATTCAACCAGGGCATGAAGTTTAGCAAAATATCCACCTTCATGTGGACAGGCCCTGAGGCATGCAAAATATATCTAGAACCAGGTTTGAAAGTGCCTGCTGACTTAGATGAAGAAAATTTACTGTTTAATAAAAGATGAAAGGTTCTTTAGGTATGTGCATAGCTTCCTTGATTGAACTGGCATAGAAGTGGCATTCTTAATTACACATTCTTTAAACAGTTAAAAAACGTCAAGAATACGCACTGCAGATGTGAGTTATCTATAAGAAATAGCTACCATGTGACATAATGTGTAGTGAAATTTACAGCACAAGAACATCGGGTTATGATCCATCTACATACAGTTAGCGTAACAATTACTACCCTTTAATCTGAATGCATTAATGAATCTGTGGTGCTGGCTAACAAAGGGTCCTTGTTTTTTACTCTAAACTTTAAAGTAAAAGTGCAGCAGTGCAATAAGCTCCAAACAAAATTCTTCTAAACTGCTGTTGTTTTGCACTTCCACCCTGGTTCATAATGAAACAGTAAATAGGTTCAATCCTTGCGAAATCTGTCCCATCAAGCATATTCTAGTGTTACTTTGTGTTTGACAAATGTTAACCCTAAGGATGTGTGATATACTCCTAAATTTGCTTCCTTGCCTTAATTTATCAATATCATACTGGTGAAATCAGGGAGATGAATGCCTTGGTTTCCCTATTACATTTCCCTCAGCTATTTTGAGAGTTGTGCTAAAACCCATCTCTCCTCCTCTGTGTATGATTGTGTGTGTGTGTGTGTGTGTGTGTGTGTGTGTGTGTGTGTGTGTGTGTGTGTGTGTGTGTGTGTGTGTGAGAGAGACAGACAGGAGGCTGATATGTCCTATTTCCATTGCACCTTAAAAAAAAACTAGGTTTGGGAGTTTATTAATTTTTGTTTCCAGTTCTCTTAGCTAGAAAAAAAAGAGACAAAGTCTATCACTTCAGCATTAGATAACCGTTTCTGCATTAAAATGAATCCATTTCAAATGAGAAGACTTCAATTTGATTGTTCCTCGGCTGAATAATTGTTCTGAAAGACACTGAGATTAAACATCTCTGGTGTCTTTGACATAAAAAGTGGTCTGCCAGTGTTAATTTGTTGAGATGTGCTCAGCCTGTTTCTGTGTGGTATCCCTGCCACTCCTCAGTAATACATTTCTGAGAAGCCACAGCTATATGGGCACTTGCATTATTCATAACTCCTACTACACATGGGAGATTACTTATTGATGTGCATAGCGATCCCTGCATCACACAGGGGGAAAGTTTTCAGAGTTTTTTTTAGGTCTGTCAATAGAGATAGTTAGGTGGAACACATACTTAAATATCGAGCTATTTAATGAAATTACTAACAAATAAAGACATGGGTAATTAGCACATTTTTCCATTTCTATGTGTCTTTTTTTCTATGTTAGCTTTAACATTGAGTTGGTTACATATTCATGTTCAATGAGATAATGTCAGCGTGTGAATGTGTACATGAATGGATGAATGACTGAATGAAGTGTGAAGCGATTTGGGGTCCTCTGGAATTGATAAAGTGCTATACAAGAACAAGCCATTTACTATTTACCAGTGTGATAAATAGCTATCTGTTTTCATAGTCCTTTAAATATCTTTTTTGAATTTATTTATTTCTTACAGGGACAACGTATATTAATAACATTTCTGTAAGTATGCCAGAGTTACCCAGAAGGCTATTTTTACCTGCAATCCCTAGACATATGGTAAAAATCACCCCAAAGGAATAAAAGTAAAACAGAAAAAAAATGTGGAACTCTTCTATTCAACTTTTAGAAGCAACAGTTAAGCAAAACAGCTCATTGAGCTCATAGACAAGTCAGAGCTTAATGTCCAACCAGTATAATTGAAGTCTGCTGTTTGCTAACATTACAGTCTCTCAGCTGACTTCAGTGACATTGGAGAAAGAACAGTGCATTAAACAAAAACTTTAAGCTTAAACCCTAAAATCTAAATCTTAGTGTATAACCTGAATCAGAAAATATGTGCTCCCACCTGCAGCTTTTTTCAGCTGGGCTCTAGGTAAATGTAACTGGTAAGTATGTTGAGATCACAGTTGTTCCAGGTTTATATTATTGTGCACAATATTATAAGCATGTGTCATAAAAATGTGACCTAATGAAACATAGCAGAATTAGTAATAGCTGTGCTGTATAATTTCCATATCATCTTGTTAGTGGTTGTCCATTGTTGAGAAGAACACAGTAATAATATAATGCAGAAAACACAAAATAACTGATGTTTTGTTGGATATTTTTATTTGCCAAAAGGAAGTAGAAAAACTTGCCAAGACCAGTCATACCTTATAAAAAATTTCCACACACACCAACTCCTTTTCAGACTGTTTTGTGCCAATTTTAGTTTTATTAAAATAACTATGAGAAGAGAACTTATACTAATGCCTCATAACATATTTTTTAATATCCCAGCTGTTTATTTAAATTACTCTTTGTGGTTTATGTATCATCATTTATCATGTACTTCGGCCTTATATCTCTTGTCCTCTCTGACATTTTACCATTTTAATATACCCAATCATGAAAGTGAACTGTTATATTTGAAAATAATAATAGTCTGCATACAAATACAAAACAGAGAGCTGTTATTTTTTTATTTTTTTATTTTGCAAAATTGGCAATTTCACCCAAATGAGATCAGGGATTACTGGCAGACAAATCAAGGATCCTTGTGCTCTCCCACTTCCGACATCCCCCACCAACAACTCTTACCCTGCACTTTGTGAATAGAGACTAAACCTCTGCATTATAATTCAAATTGACTTCTGCTAAATTGAAAGAGAGAGCATGTGAGAGGCAAGCATACAAATGCAGGTTATTCTGCCTCTTACAGTTCTGCCCTGGAGTCATTTCCCAATGGAAAATTGGCAGAATGTAGAAGAATCCAGTTTGTTTGTGCCTTTTATTCCAGCTGAGATGAAATAATTGAATCAGTACGTGTTTATACACAGATCTGGTGGCACTTCATAAATACAGCTTGCTGTCAATCTTGCCCTGCTGGGAGACTGTTTTGCCAGCAATTTCACATACTGCACACATGACATGTGCGCGCATGTGGGCAACAAGGACCAATTACAATCCAATTCCAATTCACTAGTATGAGGTGAAGATTGTCTGTGGCCCCAGTGTCACCAAAGACTCAGGGAATAAGACAGTTATTAGAGCTTGCCTTTGACAGTACTAAAAAATAAATAAATAACACTTTTCTGACAGAAAGCTTTAATATAACCTCTAGTTTGACATGGTTCTTGCTGTAATCTGTTGTTAGAAGCTCAGCAGATAACTGGTTAAACCCTTAGAAAGGGTTTAACCATCTTTAATCTGGCACACAACCCTAACCCGATTGTAATAAAGTCCTTCATGACTTAGGTTACTTTACATTATACACAGACCTATAAGCTGTTAATATTAAGACCTTTTAGATTTAGGTTTCTGTGAAAAAAATACATTTTAAAGTGGCTGATTAGGTAAAAGATGTGTTATTTACAGGGTTTCTAAAATTATTTTACGTTAGAATTCCAAGAATGAATGGATGATGTATAGATGGACAAACAAAGGAATGAGTGAACCGGTGGATGGATGGACATAAGGACAGATGGGACAGAGAAGTATGGTTGGATGGATGAACAAACGGAAATACAAAATTTGGAATAAATATTATTTCCAAATGCTTATTTTCTTTTTCTACACTTCCACAAGAGCTGGAAGATACCTAAATTTGAATGCACTCTTTTTCCACATACTTTCCCAGAATACACAGTAACCCTGTATTTATTTAATGAATCAATTTAAGTTGAATAAATATTCACAGAGCCTATATGATCTAGAGCTCTTCTATGATCACACATAAATATTAAATGCTATCAAATGTCACAGGATACGGCATCTCAGCATGAAATATTCCCATAAATATAGTACTTTTCTTCACAGTCCTACAAGTGAAGTAAGTCTAATCGATAGGGTGGAGTGAGGTCATTTAGACATTTAAAGACAAATAAAAAAAAATGTTAATTTCAATTTTATAGCACACAGGGAGCCAGTGAAGAGTACCCAGCACAAGAGTAATGAGTTCTCGCCAGTGTGATAAAGTTAGAAGATGAGCAGCTGCATTTTGGACAAACTGAAGGAAAGTGAGAACATTTTAGACACTCCTTGCCAAAAAGAAATGGACCTCGTAGTGTCCTATATATCTTATAAACTCTGGGTGGTCCCGACATTTTACCATTCCCCAGTGTGAGAATTTTAGGCTTTCTGCCAAACAGCACAATGTGTTAGAACTAACTGGTTCTAAACAACAACCTGGCCACCATCTGCTCTTTTCCATATGCTTAATTTGTCTTCCACACACACAATGGAACAAAAACTGAATATAGAAACAAGTAGTAATTTGTGGGTTCAACCCCCTTCAGGTTACTCAGAAGAAGCAGTTAATTTAACTAAAATTAAGGGAAGAGAAGCAAAGCTTAAAAACGTGGAACAAAATAGAACTAAGACAAGACATTAATACCAGATTTATTACAGGATGTCTTCAATTGTCTTTGTTGTGTTAAATCTAAATATGCACCTGGAAACCTATTCTCGATCCTTCTTTTTTTCCACACAAATGTACACTTTGTTGCTCCTTGCTAGACAAATCGCTGTTCATATCTACCTTTCCTTAACCTTTCCATTTGTTCTTCTTCCCAACACTCGTTCCTTTTTCTTTATCCCCTTCCCCCTTGTTCATTCATACCAAACTTAACTCCACTCTCGATTTATTATGGTGAGACAGTTTAGCAGTCCTGACATTTGAGTGTTTGCAACTCTTTTCTTCTGGCATTTCACAATTAGTTGCAAAATAAGACGTTCGCCATCTGTTTTCTCTGCTACCAATTCCATTCCACCTAGAGATTTTCTTGTGGATCATAGAAGTGAAGGATATATCTGAAGGATGGATGCATTATGCAGCAAAGACATGTTTTTAATAGTATCATCAAGGCCATACATCAAAGGCACAGACAATTATTTTTATTTTATCCTGGACAATAAAATTATTGATCATCCCTTTTAAAAACAGAATCAGAGATAATTTGAACGGACACAGCTGTTCAAAATTCTTCTGTCCAGCCTAAAAATCAGAACTCAGAGTTGACTGCTGTTCCTGAAAATTCCCAAATCAACATCAACACCATTCTTAACTCAGAAAGAAATTGTTCTGCTAGCAAAATGAACTAGAGATGCACTGATCAGAATTTAGTAGCCGATTTCCGTGTGGTTTTCATAAAGCTTTGACCTGCTGACACCAGTTTTACACAACTCAGGTTCTTAAGAACTGTAGAAGACATCCAAATAGGAATAAAATATTTTTTTCCTTTTGTTAGTCAGTAGTCATTAATTATTTATGTTTCGGGCGAAAGTGACGTCATACCACTATGTGAGAGAGCAGTCAAGCAGGGTTTTACTCTTAAAAAAAAGACAAAATGATTACAGTTGACATTTTAAATTTGATTTAGCAACTTAGTTTAGCATTACAAAAACAATACTCTGAATGTGTGTATCCTGTATGAAGTCCCTTACTTTAACTGTTAAACTCTAAAACCTGCCACCATTCCTATATCCAGGAAGTTCCATGAAGGATAAAATAGAAGGCTGATATTGATCAAATTAAACTTTTGTGTGCTTCATTTAGCCTTCCTCACTGCATGAAAAGTGGGATTTTCGTCCACCATGTGAATTACCATGGAAGTTCAAGCAAATGGCTGTTCATGTCAATTTGCAAGCTTCTCAGGAATCAGATGGAAATGGACAGGAACTGATGTGAAGTTTGTGTTTTAACGGTTTTTAAACTCAAAGACAATGGCAGGTCACCCCCTCACCTCTTCTATCCCCAGTCCTTGGTTTGTAATTAGTTTTATGTAAGTGCAACTGTTGGAAGCCATAGACATGCAACCATGTGAAGCATATGCTTTCAAACTCAAGGCAGGACATTGTGATAGAAATAATTCAATTAGTAATCAGAATTAAGAGAAGTGGTAAAGAGGTTCAATTATTGTGGGTGGCTGAATATATTGAAAGAGAAGGAAACAAATTTGCAAAAAATGTAGCAAAATAAGTTGTATTAGATAAGATCATCAAGATGTTTGCTCAAGATTGAGCAAACATGAAGTTAAAAATATAATTCAATGTTATTTTTGGAAAAAAAAAAAGGCAAAATCAATAGGATGAAGAATCTAGGAGCAATATTATTACACTACTCAAAAGAAAGTGGGACAGTTTAGGAAAAACCATAGCTTTGGTCATACTTGGTGAAATAGCACACTTAAAATATTCAATAAACATGATACAGGTTATAATGACTCTAATTATGCACAAATGAGGAAAATATTAGTTAGAAATCTTCTGAAGAATAAGCCTAATTAAAGACTTATGGAATTGCTTCAAAAGAATCTAGGTGATTTAGTCTTTGGAAATATATATATATATATATATATATATATATATATATATATATATATATATATATATATAAATTTTTGAAAGAAACAGGAATTCTTTAAAGACTATACAATAAAATAACATAAAATGGTACCTTGTACTTGTATACGACTAAAGCACTTCACACTACATCCAGTCATTCACCCATAAGCTACTGGATTGTAGCCACAGCTGCCCTGAGGCGGTCTGACAGAGGTGAGGCTGCCATGCACCGACGCCACTGGGCCCTGTGACCACCACCAGCAGACAAGGCAAGTGTCTTGCCCAAGGACACAATGACAGAGATAGATGGAACAGGGGCTTGAACTGACAACTCACCAATTACGGGACGAACTCCTACCTCTCCTGTCCCATAGAGAACAGATTCTGATCCATATTCCAATTCAGAAGGTGGTGGTAAAGCACTTTAAAACTTGTTTGCCAACTGCCATACAAAAAAAAAAAAATAAATAAATAAATAAATAAATAAAAAAATAAAAAAAATAAAAAAATAAAAAAAAAGCTGATATTGACTGAAAGAAGTTAAGCCCACAAAGTTGAAATACAAGACGATGCAGCAGCGTGTGGGCAAAAATACTTTTTGTATGTAGTTTTTGACATGGTACTATATAGATACTAAAGTGATGCATTGATAGCATCTCAATTTTTACGATCCTGGTAATGCTACACCTCAGCCCATCCTGTTATACCAGCAGACATTAAAACAGTATTGTCTACTATCAGACAGTGGTCTTACCAGATGACAATAAATGAGAAAGTGATTGTGGTATGGTATTAACCCACATAAGAAAAAGAAATTACCACAATACAAACTCACACTAAGAATGCTGTTAATGTGGTGCACATAATCGTGTCTTTTATACAGAAAAGCATTATGTTTACGCACCAAACAGTCAATATTTCTTTGTTTTTACAGAAAGCAGTCCATCATTTTTACAACACTGTAATGAACAACAGTGACTATTAGCCAGAGCAAGAGTGAGATTTTTTTTTTGTTCACATTTAGTGTTGTGAGCTCCTAAAATACTCACATATTACTCACACTTATTAGAGACTGAGCTCTGCTCACAACCAAGTAGTTACTTCTGACCTAGTCCAAGCTCAGAAGGCAAATTTAGACTCTGTGTGTGCAGAGCTACGACTTTATTTGTAAGCATATTTTGGTTTTAATATGTATGTATCTACATAGTTTTAAGAGAGAGCAGATGTTACGCATAAACTTTTTTCTGATGATTTCCTCGAGATAATGAGTTAATTTCCCAATGGTTTTCTTGAGATAATGACTTAATTGATCTCGAGAAAGCAAACTTTGTTTTCTCGAGATCACAAGATGATTGGTGTGTGTGTTAAACCTGATTCCATTATTCAAATGCATGCCACACCAGCGGGAGAGGACTTATAAGTGTAAGTCATGGAATGCATGTGTGATTCTATGAATAATTCTGTGAATAAGTGATAGGTAAACCATAATGACACTACGTTGTTGGTCATATGATTAAACCATCGGGAAATTAACTTATCTTGAGAAAACAGCCATCATTATTTCATGATAACGTCATAATTATCTTGTTATCTCGAGAAAACGGTCATTGTTATTTCATGATAACGACATAATTATCATGTTATCTCAAGAAAACGGTACTTGTTATGTTGTTATAATGACATAAATAACTCATTATCTCAAGTTAACCGTCGGGAAAATAAACATGTGAGTACGACCGCTCTCGGCTTCTGTTACAATCAGATATTTGCGAGCAAAAATCTTTTTTATTTTTCCTTCTTTTTGTAGTTACTGGCAGTAAGGCAGAGTGTGTTAAAAGCAGAGGAGCTTGAGTTCTGGTGGTGTCAATCAGGTCCTCTTGATTTCCAACAAGACGGATGGGATGTTGGAGGGCATATTTGGGTGGCTTGTGCGTCGTCCCTCATTTCACAGCCAGCAACTCAGTGACCTGTGCGGGGTACTTTTAAACTGACTGGATCCCTGTCCAAAGTACACCACAACACCGGTGTGTTCTAAATCTGACTGACAGAATGCTGCCTATCATTCAGAGGCAGCAAAAATACATTTAATTCCAGAGTTGATGTCTTAAATTCTGTTTTAAATTACAACATGGCTATTTCACTGTGTTTCTTGTGTGACAAATACTAAAACATTTAAGTTCATGTTGCAATGCATATGCATTCAAAACAGCTTATTGGAGATTAATAGGTTTTTTGTTAATTTTTCTTATTTGGGGGTCGGGGTCATGTGGGGAATGGATTATAAGCATCATGAGTAGAGGGCAATGCAGAACTGAATAATGAGCCTGATTGATCAGTGGTGTCAAATTTACCATCCTATCCTATCATGAGTAATATTTAAATTTAATCAGTATTATAAATAGTTTAAGGGGTGGAGGGTTACACAGAGAGGTATAACAATGAGCAAAAGTGACCAATGGTGATAAATTTACTGTTCAATCATGAATATTACTCTTTAGACGGATACAGATCCAGCCAATCACAATATTTTCTTGTAAAGGGGTGACGTGGTGCTAATTAGAACCATTGTTATGTGAATTGCCCCTCTTTTACACTCCCCCCCACATCCTCATGATTCATTAACAGCAGTTTCTGGCACAGAGAAACACGAATGCCACAGCCTGTAAACAGCTGGTAATTGACAATATTCAGAAGTGTTCACAGGCCGGAAATCTAGCTTTTCGTCCTGTACCTGTTTGTTTGGTTTTTTAAAGTCTTGCTCTCTCTCACTCTCTTGCAGGCTGAATGAACCACAGACATGTTTCCAAATGTCACAGAAAGTACAATTTCCTTTTACATGGCTCACTGATGACGGCTGATAAAGCTGAAAATTGTCAGATTCCGGTCACTAGAGTACCTCTCAGTGCATCTCTAAAATAAACTTTTAATGTTTTAATAATGACTATTTAACATGAATAAATTCATTTCTTATTTGCCCTTTTGGATAGAAACCATCACAATGGAGCTGTGCTGAACATGTCTCCTTAAATCTCATTAGTTAACTTATCAGGGAGGCACCATATGCATTTTTAGAGTAATATTGTTTTTTTTTTTTTTTTTTTTTTTTTTTTAACTCTTGGATTCAAACTAATAAAACCTCCGTGCTGTGGATGTTGTGCTTTCTGATACTTTACAAGCAGAATGAGCTTCATTTGACTTGTGCAGGACAGGACTCATGCTGTCTATATTTTTCTTTCACATTTAATTGGTTCTGTGGGGATAAAAATATTGGCTGTTGTGTTACATTGAAAGAATAATGAATTGTTATTGTTACATTATTACACCGGGAAAAAAAAATCATGTAGTTCAAAGCCATAACTCACTACTCTGCCCTTTGTAGCCACACAAAAAACAAAACAAAAACTGAAATCCAGCTTACACAGTGGCATCAAGTCTGGTCCTAAGGATTAAATAAACCACATTCTTAGCAGCAGTTTTTTATTCCTTTTGTAACCATTTGCTCATAAAGCTTTCACTCAGATAATCTACTCGGTGTTTTAGTTCATCAACTGCTGTGTTGTTTAAGAAGATACCAAAAACAAGGTAATGTATAAGTTCACTGAGAGAGCAGTTAACTAAATTACAATCCCATCTGCGTTTAAGCAGGTGGGGACGGATTCCAGTGACGATGAGGTGTTGACGGACATCTTCAACACCTGACAGTCACTTGCATCTGTCCCCACCTGCTTAAAGACTGTCACCATTGTCCCCATCCCCATATGCTCCACAGTGACAGGCCTAAATGACTACAGACCTAAAGCCTTAACCGCGGTAGTCATGAAGTGCTTCAAGAGGTTGGTCATCACCCACATCAAGAACTCCATCAACGTCACTGTGATCCCCCATCAATATGCCTGAAGGAAGAACCGCTTCACTGACGACGCCATCAGTGGTCCACACAGCACTCACCAATCTGGAGGGCAGATCCATCACCTCTGCACTGGCTTGCCCCAAGGCTGTGTGCTGAGCCCCTTCCTGTTCACTCTGCTGTCATATGACTGCATGGTAACACATCCCAGCTGTCATATAGTGAAGTTTGCAGACAACACAGCAGTAGTGCAATGCATTATGAACAATGATGAATTCAAATAAAGAGAAGGTGGAACACCTGGTGCTGTGGTGCAGAGAAAATAACCTCTGCATCAACGTCAATAGGACCAAAGAGATGGTGGTGGATTTCAGAAAGGACAAGCACCCTCTTCCTTCCCTGTAGATCGGAGGAGCAGCTATGGAAGTTGTTTCCAGGTACAGGTACCTGGGTGTCCATATATCCAGTGGCCTCACTTGGAGTGCCAGCACTTCATGTCTGGTTAGGGAGGCCCACCAACGTCAGATTAACAAATTGGGATTTTTCTGTTTGATGTAAAGAGGACAGCTTTGATCCTGATAAAGTTCTAGGTCAGGAAGGTAACACGAAAATTGGTCTCGAGGATGAAATACCTATTCCCTGGTGTTTCATGACACTGTAGAGGTCTGTGTGGGAGCAGCTGACCAATCTTGTGATAAGACAATTCAGATAATCCAAAAGAAAAGAGGCATGAGGAACACATACAATTTTCCATTACAGCCTTGATACCTGTGATCAGCCCATATCTATGTGAAACCTAACTGTGGTAAGGAAATAGTCACTCATTGGTTATAGTTTCCCCTCAAACTCAAAAGTAAATTTTCCCAACACAAGCTAAAGTTTAACTATTTTTTTCCCACAAAATCTACACAAATCTACTGTCAATGCACATACTGCAAGTTACTTTTGTTTTGTGTTCTACATCACTAAGAGTATTGCTTTTTCTGTTTCTTACACAAAAGGAGTGAAACTAGCTGACACCTATGTTTTTTGTAGCAGACCTAAAATGAGAGTCAGTGCCTAAAAGTTGGAAAGGCTATAAAATACTCAGTGAGCTTCTCAGAAGCAATTAGTGGCCATTGTTACAACTGGATCTATTGTGAGTATGACTCCTAGAAAGAGTATAAAAGCTGCAAACTTTAGGGTCACCTTTCAAGCCAGCAGATTTTTTTATTATTTTGCAATAAATCTGTCACATCACTTGAAATTTGATGTGCTTTGTGTGACCTTTCAAAGATGAAGACATTTAAAGACTTTTTTTTCCCTGCCAGTTGTTTTATGACAAGGCTGCACAGTGGCACAGTTGGAAGCACTGTTGGCTTGTAGCAAGAAGGTCTTGGGTTTGAATCCAGTCTGGGGTCTTTTGGCAAGGTGCAATGCAACCCACGCATGCATGTTCTCCCTGTGGATGCGTGGGTTCTCTCTGGGTACTTTGGCTTCCTCCCACAATCCAAAAACATGAGTTAGGTTAATTGGTCTCTCTAAATCTTCCTTAGGTGTGAGTGTGTGCATGCATGGTTGTTTGTCCTGTCTGTCTCTGTGTTTTCCTGCGATGGACTAGAGACCTGTCCAGGGTGTACCCCCCCTCTCGCCCGATGACTACTGGAGATAGGCACCAGCCCCTCTCGTGACCCTTCAAGGATAAGCGCGATGGATAATGGATGGATGTTTTTCGACATCACTGGATGATAAAATAAACTCTGCTCCCTCAAAAAATACCATGACATTCCTTAAGATGGGTTTTATCATTTGGAGGAAATTAACAAAATGTAAGAAAATTTTGTCTCATAAACAATAAGACAGCTAAGCTTTCTGTAGTCACTTCAAAACAAACTGTAAAAAGTTGGATTAAAAATATATTTTTTTTTAACCTGGCCTTATTAATTTGTTTCATTCTATAACACGTCAGTTACAATCAGAATCTTTTTGCCCCATTAAATGTTGGACTCATTTACCGATACTTCCCGTGTCCCAGTCCAATACTTTTTGAAACTCAATGCCATCCACTAAAATAACATATTAAGTTTACATTTGTGCTAGACTGTAAATATTGAAAGTTTTTTAGGGACGTTTTTGGTGCTTCGAAACAGAATTAATTAGGTAAAGAAAGCTATAATGTCCTATACTGTAATAGTATTTCCTTCTACAGATATGTTTGGAGCAACACATACAGATACAGTCTGCAGTAAGTCCATGTCTTGCTCCTGCTGAGGTCTTCCTGCTATTTCCGTACTGGTTTACTGAAGTGATGGAATACTGTTACCATGTTCACTTTTTTTAAGACTTGCTAATAATTTGGCTCACAACATAGCTATAGTTTATTATGTCCGGACAAAACTAACAAGCAAAGTTGTTCCCCTGTTTCATAATTTTAAGCCACTGTTTTAAAAGTCAAACATTTTTGATAAGTTCGATGCAGCTCTGAGACACTGGTCTCAGGAGAGCTCTTAGGCCTACAACTTTTTAAAATGACAGAATATTATTGAAGGGTTAGAATACTATGATTTACCCAAAATTTTGTGACCAATAAATACTGAAGCATCTTGGCATAAACTAAACTTAAAGAATGAATGTCAACCTATTTGGTCCTCTTGGTATCATCAGCGACTTTTTAGTTTGATGCAGTGTGGAAAATGAAAACTCATTGATTTTTGCTTCATATGAATTTAAATCAATAACCAGTTTGGGCATTAATGAAAAACTATTTAGAACTTATTTGTCTCAATTACACTTTTTGTAAACATTTTTAAAGTAGTTGCATTTTCCTTATGATATACATCATCATAACCCTTTATGATCTGAACAAGGTTTGCACAGCAAGTGAAAAACATTTAGATTGTTTGGGAGAACTCACATCGATGGAGCAACAAAAATATAAGCATAGGCTACAGTATTGCAAAATGGGCCATGATTTATCAAAATGCAGCTATTTCTGTGTGTCTTAAAGATGGATGAAAAATAAAGTGAACTTAAGTATGCAGTCTGATCTGTTCTCTAACAAAGACAGTTGTTAACAAAATAAACAAACCATACAAAACCATACAGTCAAGCCATGACGCTTTTTAAATTAAACTGCTCTGATACCACAGTGATGAATTTGTGCCAACAACAGAAAAGATCTCTGGAAATATTTGAGTGGTGTCTGTTTCAGACATGGAAGGAATACTTTTCAGACCTCCTCTGCACCTTGAAAAATGACTCTTAAGAACTTTCATATGCATTAAAAAGCGATGTGAGAACAGTATAAAGGACAATGCATTTAGCCAATAAATCATGAAAAAAATTGAGAAATACAAATATTTCTATAAACTTTTGATTACTTTTTCATACTAATTCAGACCTGTAAAATACAAAAATTAAATGCTGCACTTTTTCAAACTGAGGGGAATCTTGACGTAAACAGATTAAACAGATCAGGCAGTGAGAATTTAATCATGTAACATAAAACAGTTATTTTCAAATATTTTCTGAGCATTTCATATTTTACCTAAAATAAGAAAAGTCCTTGCTTCATGTGAAAATGTTATTATTTGAAGCCTTTCAATGCTGTGATATGAATAACAGAATTTTAACTTGAAAATCTGCATTTAATATGCAGTGACTTCAAATATCTTTTATTTAAAAAAAAAAAAAAACACCTCAGCTTGATAGATCAAACTTTGCATGAATAAATCTTTGCAAGTCAAATGGATCCTGTTAAAACTGAGATTAATTTTTTATTTAACAGACACTTTGCTCAGGACAACTACTACTGACTTTTTGATAATACGTCCCTTATTACAGCTTTCTTTCTCTGTGCAAACATAAGTCAGTACTACTGCCCTATTTTTGAGTCAGTTACCTAACACAATTATAAACTGACAAATACAAACCATGTCTTGTTCTGTCGCAAGTAAATTTTCGCTTAGTGGCTAAAATATTGGCTGCAAGCTAGAATAACTATTGATGGGTTAAAACTAAAACACAAAGTCAAGATTGATATTTTTTTGAAATAGTGAATAATATGACAGAATCTGGAAAACAAATGCTATATAAGAAGGTATGAAATATAAAAAAACATGCCAACAGCATCTCTGGACTTCAAACTGCAAAGAAAACAAGGACCAGAAAATCTTGTCTCTAAATCTTCCATTTGGAATCAACAATGTATTTCTATTGACTGATACTGGGGATAAGTGACATTGTCTTATTAACTTCTCCTGCTTAAGAATCTGATTTATTCCTTATTACTTCAGGAGAACTTATTATTTTTCAACAAGCATGTTAACCATATACAGTCTTAATGATATTACAACATATGGTCCTGAAACATAATTTAATACACAGATAACAATCTGATACATTATTGATGCATGAGTGGCAGAACATTTATTGAGGGACAGGGCACATTCATTCATTGTATGTTGAACGTGGGCGGGGCATGAGTTCAGATTCAGATTCGCTGTTTCTTTTGCTATACATACAAATATATCTATATTATGGCACTGTATTTTTTCTTTTGAAACGTGCAACCTTATGGATTTAAGTAATGCAGTCAAAAGATGTAAAGCAATATCCATGCAAGAAATTTATTTAAAAGAAAATTCCAAACAAAGAATAAAAGTCACATCACGTCAAACTAATATTACGCAGTTCTGGAGTTTCAAACCAGTCAGAAAAAAAAAAAAATAAATCTATAGCTTTGACAGACAGCGACAGTTTGCAGTGGGTCAATCAGTGAATGTGGTCTGATGTAAATCAAATCGCTTGCACGGAATACACAGCTTGATGCAGCTTATATTACCCCTGAAGTGGTTATGAAGAGCATGGAAGAGTTGCACAGAACTGTGCAGGATCTGCTAATGAAGATGAATCTGACTGGGGAGGACTGGGGCAGAACTGGTTAAAGTCGGTCCAGTGGAGAAGCGACTTTTAAAGTACTAGCTTCATCTTGTCCCACTTTAACCTTTACTTGTTCCTATACAAAGTTGCAGAAAACTTGAAAATAATTCAACCAGAGTTTTCTATAAGACAGTTTGTTGTATGACATACATTAACTAATGAATTTAATCAAATTGCTTAAGGCTGAATGTTTCCTGTCACTTAAATTGGACAATTTTCTTTCAAATTTAAAACCAACCATTAAAAACCTTTATCCAATTTAACCACTTTTGGATAAGTCTAACACTGTTTTCTACTGAGTCATTCAGCATTTAATGCAAAACTGCAGACAAAAAGCTACCCTGCAACCCTGCATGCATATTAGGAAAACAATGTAGTAATATACTGTATAGATAACATTTGTCAGAGAAGCAACTTAAATTGTTTCTGGAAAAAGGCACTGAAACATTTTCTTTATATCAGTGATGAACATTCCTTTTGTATCATCAAACTAAAGCTCAACATATTTAAACCTTTATGCAATTTTTCTTCTTTTTTAGTTATTTCAGAATTTCTGAAACCCTAATATGAACCTTTTATTCTATTAATCATTTTTATATGCTGTCTGCTTCAACAATGACAGCTCTTTACATAGTGACATATCATTATGTAGATGACTTGTTTTGTTATTGTGCAATTAGGTGACATTTAATTGTGTTCATATATGCAAGTTTTATTTTGATTATAATACTTGTATTTGCACTCCTCTCAAAATCCTCCCCCCTTTGTGCATTCAAACCCAGATTTTGTATAAAAAGCAGCTGTAATTTATGCAACAGTTGGAATCTCTTTTGTGTTGTCTTTTATGAAACTCCAAAATCTACAAAAACCCAAAACCTGTGGGTATCTTTATAAGTGGCTGCCCAGTGGGCAGACCAAATAGGTGTTATGGAAATTTACAAGAGTTTTGTTGGTCAGCTGGAACATACACACAGACAAAGGCACACACACTGTGCTCATCAGACAAATGTATCCTGCTGAGCAGGCTGTTACTTCCTGACTGTTTCCATCACAGAGCCACAGGCCTTTTTCTGCCCTGCTGCTCTGTCCATGCTAAGCTCTTTATGTCTCTGATGTTGCTGACCATATAAGAAACTCACTGTCTGTCTTGTAACACCCTATACTCAACCACCTACACACAGTCAAACACACACTCTACACCCAAACCCTATTTACAGCAGCCAATCCATTTCTAGCAGAACAGAGCAAAATAAAAATTAGACAAGAGTCATGTGCATTTCCTTAAAAAAAAAATGCTCAAAAAAATCATTGGTGTAACTTTAGAAAGATAAAATTATAAACACTGGTTATGCCACAGAGAATCTTCAGTGTGATATCATTGGAGGTGATGTAATCTTAATTTAACAGATGAGATCTACTTTGGTAGAGACTGAACTGGTTTAATCCCTCACTTTCTCAAACTTGGTTCTAGTCCTAATACCTCAAATACTACTATTTTTCAGGACCCTGTAATTTCTCAATGCCGTTTGTCCACAGCAACAATACTGAATACCAAGGTTGTTTTAAAGTCTTCTAAATTATAGTAATTATGGAATGGTTCAGATAAGTGTTTGCCATTTTTCACTTCCTCCTAATAAAAATACTTCGTTGGGTTCAGGAAAATACAGTTAGAAGCAAATATAAAGGAACAGTGGCTGCACCACCTGGACATGGCAAAAAAACCCCAACACAAAACAAACAAGCAAACAAAAAACAGCTACCATCAAATTTCTGAGGAGCCTATAGGGTAAAAATCCTCTACTGGCTGTAAAAGACATACCTCAAGACTTGTTGATAGCTGAAATTCAGGTTTCAGTTTCCACACTAAGGCATAATGAACCCTGAAGGGCTCCATATATGAACTCCAAGATGTGCACCACCACTGACCCAAAGACACAAGGAAAACCGGTTTCACTTTGCTCTCAACCACATAAATAAGCCAAAGAGGTTTAACAATCTTTTCTGTGGAGTGATAAATCAAACCTGTAACTTTTTGGTCCTAATGATTAGTGGTATGTCTGAAGGAAGAGGAAGACATATATGCTGAAAAGCACACAATGCTTACAGTGAAGCATAGCAGCAATGAGTGGAAGGCAAAACTAATTCAATCAAGCATCCGAAAATCTTGCAAGAAAATGTCATGCCATCTGTAAGGAAGCTGAAGCTTGAACGTCATTGAACCTTTAAGCAGCACAATGATCCTAAGCCTCATGAATCATATTTGAAGCAGGTCATCACAACAAAAGGGTGCTCTTCAAAGTACTAAAGATGCTTTTCATGAAGGGGTGGAATAATTTACAAAGTACAATAGTAATTAACAGCGGCAATTTGAGTCTGATTTAGAGAGACCAGTTGTAAAATTAGATGTGTTAAAAGGTCTTACCTTGCTACTTTGGACATCTTTCAATATCTGTTGTGTTTTTGACCAAAGAATAAGATTTATACACAAGCTAAAAAGTTGGTGAACTGCTTTTGAGACTAAATCTACAAATACTGTCTGACAGGAAAAGGGAAGTAGCTAGACACTTGCCTAAGGTTGCCAAAAGGGCAGCATAGCAAGACGAAAACAGCTCAGCTGTAAACATACAAGCGTATTGGCTTTCTCCTAAAAAGACTGGCAATCAGGAAAACTAGAGCTGGGATCTTGTAACTTAGAACCTAATTTTCACTGAGGGTTGAATAATTTTAGGTAAATTATAGGTTGAAATTTCTATATTACAAATGTTAATAACTTTAAGGGATACAAATAACAAGAAATAACAGAACAGCAGTAAATCCCCACATTTGCAATCAGACACTGGGTAAGATTTTTGCTTTATAGACATTTTTTCTGTCTGTCTTGAGCTCGTACTAGTTCTGCATGTACTGAAACTGTATATTCAAAACAGCTGGTATCTCTGTTTAAACTTCTGGAGAGAAAACCTCTGGTGTAATCTCCAAAGGCTCATTAAAAAGTCCAGAAAGGCCCTGGACTCTGCATTAAAAAGTAATTCTGTGAAATTTCTATGCCATCTGTGTTGTTAAAACTAAAAGAAAATGTTGGACACACTGATTTGAACAAGAGGCAGTATTGTCAGAAATGTGTGCAGTATTTACATCAGACTCAGAAGACTTTAGATTTTAAATGTTATGGTCTTCTCTTTTTGATTCATAGTTTTTAAGTCACATTTCACATTTTCTCTTTCAGCCAAAATTATGCAGTCCTGTTTCACTGACCTGTTTAAATTCCCTGATGTTAAGTAACAAGATATCTCAGCAGAGGTACCTGTTGTGACTGATGATTCATCATACCAAATGATATATTTTAAACATTTGTTTCTGTTAATTTAGATCATTATTGCTTAGAGTTATTGGATTTTTTTTAAAATGTTGATTTTATCCTTCAGAAAACAGTTTCCTTATAGTGTACAGTATATGTATTCAGTATTTGTTTGGGTCTACTTTTCCATGAATTACTGCATCAATGCATGAGGTACACAAAAATATATGGGTGGATGGCTGTTCTAACTTTGGACTTGAGGAAACTCAGTTGTAGCCCTTGTCCTGAATACATGTGTGTGTGTATTGGCTCTTGAAGCACTAGCTTCAGCTGCAGTCTACACCTTGTGAATTTCCCCCAAAATTTAATTCACAATCATCTCAAGTCTGCAGTTATTCCTGCGGCTTGTGCACTTTTTTCCACCACACTTTTTCCACTCAACATTCCATTAATATGCTTAGATAAAACTCTAACAATGAATTTTTGAGGTTTATTCAACTTGTGCATCAAGTCAATGACCATCTGCAGGACAGCCATTGAGTCTACAGTCCTCCCCATGATTGTGTAGGCAACACCATAGTTATAAAATTCAGTGTCTCTCTTAAAAAATATTTTTTGATCATATTACAATTCACTGAAATGCATACACCAGGACGTAATAGTGGCACCCTGCCCACAATCCAAGACACTGAGATCACACTGACCGTAACATAACCTAGTGACGCCTTTTAAAGCTTGGTAACATTGTTACATGTAACACTGAGTTATGCAATAATGTGATTAAAGGCTTTAGTAGATTAGGGATGGCTTAAAAATGTGCTGCTTCTATGTAGTCACATCATTTCCCCTGATTAAAAACTAATGAGAGCTGACAATTTTACTCATGTCCTGTAGGAAGTTACAGCAGAGAAAAGCCTGACAGCACTTATTTTCCTTAATGATAATCAGATATCACCATTAGAGAGGTCACTTGGGTACAATTAGAGACACAAGAGGCAAGTGCATTTCTCATGCAGTGGCAGTGTTTACTGTGTGACTCTGAGAAGCTTTCCTTATGCAATAAAGTCAAACAAGCACATATAGCTATAACTATTTTCTAACTGCACCATTATATAATTAAATGATTATTTAATCCATTCATTCAATTCTTGATGATCTATCATGCACATTTTGTTTACAATCACTTGAAAAATTGAAAAGTGCATTGCCCTCCATCGCCCCTTCTTTTTTCTTTCTGAGCAATTTTATCGAAATTAAGTGTTTATGTTTGACATTAGGTTGGGGCAAATGGCATAACATAGTAACATTCATCTAGAATAAACCTGTTTAGCCAGGCCAGCCAGCTAACCATTTCAAATGTTACATTTTCTTCTGGTAAAACCATTCTTGTATTTATTTGGTTTAACTGTCAAACTACAAAATGGAATCTCTCTTCAACCTTCTGCCAGACACCTGAATGTTTTGGGTCAAAACTGACTGATATTTGAAAACTTTAAAATTTCACCCCTTTACAAAAAAGTTTCATTTTAGAAAAATATAGAAGAGTAACCCCTACATTATGATGGTGCAACCACTATGTCTCACTGTGTTCAGTTTTTGATGCGTTGTGTTGTTGTCATGTCAAACATACCTTTCCTTTTAGTACTGTGGACTTTGATTTCATCAGAACATAACACTTTCTACATTAAAGTCCCGGGGGGATTTTAGTCAGACCTCAAAATACTTGTCTTGCAACTCCCTTCCTTAGTCCAGACACATGGAGCATACAGGAGACTGTTCAAAATTATTCACACTGCTGGCAGATTTTATTTTAAAATTATTTTCATTCAACCAATCCATTTGTTTCTAGTGTGAAATGAAATCGATCTTTCAAAAGACAAAAAAAAAAGGAGCTTAAAAGGAGTTTAAATTTAGAAAATAGATCTGTATTTATTTACCTTTTATTAAAAACAGTATGTAAAAATAAAATGTCAAGCATTTTTACAAACAAGCACTATTGCAATCAATCACTTCTCATATTTACCAACAAGATCTTTGTTGAAATATGATGGAAAAATTTAAAAGATTACATTAAAACTAAATTGGTTGCAGGTATGAATAGTTTTGGGTTTAACATAAGTACTTTTAAGAACTTCCAGCATTTCCAAGTATTGCTGTCAGCTTCTTGGCTCCCACTCTGTGTCTTACATTTTTCTAGCCCTTCGTCATAGATTCTTTGATCCACTGTAACCTCTCTGTAAGCTATGGGTAAGTTATTTAGCTTCATAAATGCAAATGGCTCAATGTCAGAAAAAAATAAAATAAAATAAAAATTTACAAGTACACCCAAACTTTATTTCAGATTAACTAGAGTCACTGTTATTACTGGCAGTTCTGAACCCAATAAGACTGAATGGTAAAATTAAAGCAAAAGTTGATTCAACATCATTTTTGTTTTAGGGTGTACAAAGCTATAAAACCATGATTTGAGATCCATTGCATTAATATAAATCATGAAAGCTACCTGTCTGTCATATAAAGAACTTGGAAAATGTGATAATATGTAAAACTGCAAGTGGTGTTGTTGGCTTTGGTGTAGCATTAGATTGTAGATGCAGTAAAAGCAGAAAACCAAAACAAAAGAATAAAAATTTAATGCAAAAAGGAAAAAAAAAAAAAAAAAAAAAAAAAAAAAAAAAAAAAAAAAAAAAAAAAACTTGATTAGTAACTTTATTTTGAAAAGTAGACAAACTTTGGCTAGTCTACCGCATATTATCAAGACCAAAATATGTGAGTATTTTCTTTTACAGAACTGTACATACTATACTGATTTAGTCTTTACTGTTCTGTTCATATGAATGTTCCAGAAATTAAGTAAGCAAATACGGGGAACAGTCAAACAAAAGACTATTTAAGGCAAAATAAATAAAAAAAAGAGTACCATCTGAACCTCAGATGACTCACATGTTGCCTCTGGAGAGAGAAAGCATTAAAATTCCTTAGCTAGGGATATTTGGCAGCAGCTCTGTGACACAAATGCAAATCGTTTATGTTAATATCAACTTGTTTGTTCACATCTAGGCTTATATAAAAAGAATTTATATATAAGTGAAAGCATTTGGCTAAACCTCCAAAAGTCAAAGTTAAGATAAAGGAAATCACTCAAAGTGTCCTGCTGATAAAAGTGGAGTTACTATTTCCACATCTGTCGCATAACCTTCACCTGTCATTTTATGAAGCACTTCCCTTCCGTCTGTAAGTGATGCTGTCATTTCCATTTGATTTAACTTGAGACAGAGAGAGAGAAGAAGAGCAGACAGGAGAAAGGGAAGAAGGGAGATGGATGAAGACAGAAAAACATTGCTGTTTTCATGTCGTGTTTGAGAGCAAAGAAACTCTAGACAGAAGGAATCGATTGAAGTGCACATCTTTGAAAATACACTCAGTCACCAGCTGAAACAATCAAAGAACAAAAATTAAAAACAAAAGAAAATATGTCATTTTCAGACTTAGGTCTACAATTGTAAACAAACAAAACAGTCTCTGATATCCCTTATGAAAGATGGAAAATCTATTCTCAAGTAGTAGGAAGGGTAGAGAATGAAATGACAAGAGGAAAAAAATCTGAATATAATTTACTCTAAATTGAGGAAATAGAAATTCAAATTGCAGCCTCAGCAAATAGAGTGAACATCATTCACATCTGCTATCATTTTCAGAATAATGATAATGGTGACAGGGGCCATTATCTCTGGACCTGACCCAGGACTCCACTACATCATTTAGAGATGACCCAGCTGACAGCCTCAAGACACAAAAGCTCCTTGCTGAGTGCTCAGTCTGTTCCTTAGGGAAAACTGTTTTCCCTATAAGGCTAATCAAATAGCATTCACATTTTCTGAATGGTATTCTTGACCCAAATGAGTAACCATTTTTTGCAGCCAAATAAAGCCATCACTGGAAACAATTAAAGCCCTAACAGAAAACAGCACAGTCTTCTTTCTCCCATTATGTAGTAGTTAGCATGTAGTTAAAAATACCAGAAAAATACAAAATATTTAATTTTGCATAAAGTGACTTATTATTATTATTATTATGAAATACAAAAATATGTATAAGGTTGTTATGTTTATGAACAATTTTCAACAAATTCCAGTAATCAGGGACAGTTTTTGATTCCAGCCATAGGGCTCGTTGCTCAGAGCAGCATTAGATAGAGGGTGACAAGAGCACTAAACAACCCTAAAACAAAACAAAACAAAAATATTTAAAAACCTACTATTTGACTTTTTTTAGTGGGGAGCAGCATCCCCCTTGGTTTGCACAGGCTGATGGTTACTGAGAACAGGTTGGTCAAGTGTCAAATTTTGTGTGGAAATGCACAGCAATTTTGTTTTTTTGTTTTCTCTCCTTCCTATTAAGTGAGATGATGTCCCACATTTTCATTGTGGTTTACTGTAAGTCAAAACTGTCCTGACAGACAGCTCAATAATATTTGGCTTATATCCAATGACTGAAGACAGTGGTGAAAGCTCTCATATTTTTGACTGTGTATGGTGTCAGTTGAAATGAACCCATGTGGGTGGAAGTGCAAGATAATGTGCTTCCATCCTCACTACCTTTAGCTATGTCCAGCCAGAAAATTTGAAGAAAGTGCTTTTTCACAAACTAGGATGGAACAACTTGAAGTAAATTTTAAGTCAAGGGAAACCTTGGTACAGGTCAAAAGATTTCTACATCAGGGAAACAACATATTCAAACAAAGCGTACTAAGAAAAGCATCTAGAATGAGATGGAATCTGTATGGGTTCTAGTATGCAAAATTATGGTCCTATAGTACTAGAAGCAAGGGTGGTGCAGGGAACACTGGGCGGCAGAAAATGCAGAAAGAATGTTTGAACTTTTTAAAATATTCAGTAACTTCTGAAATCATTCAACATGATTTGGAAATGATTTAGACACTCTCATAACATTATCATGAGACGCACCTGCCTGCGCCTACTTTCAAATGTTAAGTTGTACGTAGACACTGAGGATGCTGGGGGGGGGGCTGAAAAGTAAATGTTGAAAAAGGCTTCTACAGCGGATTTATGGGGTTATTTCACACCTTTTGCAGTTTGAAATTTTTAGGTCATTTTTTTGCCCAGTTTCGCGGTTTTGGTGATTTCATATTCAGATCTTTCCAGTAAGGCAGGTGTCTGCCACAGAGTGTCAATTTGGGGCCATATTTGAATTTGACCTGAAGTCACTTTTAGCACCTTGCAGGAAGATTATATGTAGAACAAAGGTGTACATGCTCCAGAGAATGCACACTGAGCTTCCTGCTTACAATTAGTAATGCTAACCATGTTCACCACTGATATAAAATGCTAAAAACAGTTCAAATGTTGAACCCAAGTCCTTTTGTATTCATTTTAATATAGTAAAACCCTGGTTTACAGCAACTGTTCTGTCATATATGGTGGGACATCGCTTCTCCTAATATAAATAATTCATGACTGGTCATGGTAGGAAAATGATTGAGGGATGATTGAGGGATATTTTAAAATATATTTTAAGAATATTGTTTATTATAGCACTTAAAGAAAAAGTAGACATGGCTAAAATAACAAATGTACAAAAAAAAAAAAAAAAAAAAAAAAAAAAAACCCAGCCTCAAATCTCTGGTTGGTGGATATTTATGTTAGTATACACTCCAATTCAAAATCCCTGATCTGAGAAAAAGTTACAAGTCATTGCATTTTATGCTACAGGATCATAGGCTGTAAGTTGAGCTTCAAAATGCAAAAGCAAGAAACAGTGGCAAGATGCTAAACAAATAGAAAGGGTACTTACTTGAACACTTCTTTTAAACTCAAACAAGATGCTCAAAACATGAAGACCATTATCCTAAAACATCCCCAACAGAATTAAAAGTGTGAAAAGACTCAAAAGTGAATCCCCCCCATTGTTCTTGTTGACCCTATCAACAATTAATTTAGACATGCCTGATCCATTTGTCTTGTATCCAGGTGGGAAAAAGGCTGCTTATGGTGAAAGATCCTTGCTATCCATTTCCAAATGCTTTCAAATGGATTTAGATCAGAGGAAAATGCAGGATGGTCCAAAAGAGACATGTCAATTTCCTGGAAGAAGTCCTTCATCTGACATAAATTTTGAATTGCCATTTTATTATTTTTAGAAAGATCAAGACATTATTCCACAGATGAAGACCTGAAACTCCATGAAAACTCATAATGGAGTTTTCTTCCCTGTGCCTTATAGAAAATATGTCCAGTTTATTTTCCTTGCCATACTACAAACATTGGAAACCATCAGCACCATTCATGTTGTTTTATTTCTTTAAACAAAAAAACAAAACAAACAAAAAAAAACAACAACAAAACTTTCATCCACTTTTAATGTCACATGTTAGTGCTACCCTGCAAAGTCCAAATCAGCAGGTTTGTGGCATGGGGAAAGAAACATGTGAACCCAATTGTGTTTAGTATATTAGACAAAATAAATGTAATTAATAAAAAAGCCTGCAGGAGTAGAATGTCAAAGACATGACTGTAGAAAATGGAAAAAGATGGTCTTGCTTGCATGTTGTGTTTAAACACTTGCTTTGGTTTGCTGCATGGTAAAATGGATACTGCAGCTCTTCAGAAACTGTCTTTTTGAGGACAATGTCGATAGTATACTGCAAGTTGTAAAATGTGTTCATAAAAGGTTCTTCAGTCATACAGCTTAGGACTGTGCTACATTCAGTTTGATCCTGCAAAGCTCATAAATAGTATAGGAATGAATAGGAAACATCTTAGGAGTCAAAGTGCATAACAGTGCCACAACTTGTAGTTGCACCCTCAGTATGCTCAAATTTATAGTTCCTGTTAAGAAGTTCAAACACATAGAGTCTTCAAAGCTCTAACCTGCTGAATGTTCAGGGTAAATTAACCATGTGAGTCATAAACACATAAGCTTACTGAAAGGTTCCCCCGAAAGTAAAGACATCAAGCATTTTAAAATCTCTTCTGTAACTTCAGCTAATTAACAACTAATCGGAATATTAACACTGAATACTAAAACTTAACAAAGCTAAAACCTGTCAGATTTTATTGCTGTCTGGCTAGGCAGTTCAAGTAAAATATGTTAGTCTTTCACACAGCTGTAGCTGGATCACTCCAAGAGATGAAATTAAATTTTTTCACCCATTTTACATTCTTTGAGATTGACTCTGTTTGACTTTGATACATTTGTAATGTAAAAGCAATTTGAAGGAACTTTTCAAATCATGTATTTTTGATTAAAATTGTCAGCAATGCACAATTGAATGAATAAAACTTCAAATACATATTTTCAAAGAGTCTAACTTAAAGCAGGTAGTACATGATTTAACAACTACAGCTAATATTTAGCTGATTAAACCTCACTTATTCTTAGCCTTACCTGTGAATATGGAAGGTGAAATGTGACCTACAGCGAGCTGCTCTCAGTTATCACACATGAGGTCCTCAAACTGTTACCAGTTGATTGAAAAAAAATCTAATTTTGAGCAGAGTAACACCAAAATGTATTTTACTTTTGAGTGTGAAAAAATTATATTTCTGCAAAGGTTTTTAATACCGTCCAGAAAGCTTGTTAAAGGGGGAATGAAGGTTTCAATGCTTGTTATCTGTACAAAGTATTTCGCTTTAACATTAATGTGATGGATAATTTCTCCTCTTTTAGATGCTTTAATCCCAAACAAACCTTCAGATGACTCTCTAGTTTATACCTTAAGATCACAGATATGCATCTTATGACAAAAGGTGCCAAGTAGATGTCTTTCATATCAAGAGATCACAACTCAAAATGGTGAGTAAGTAGCTCTTTGCGGGAACAGGGAGACACAAAAACCCACACTTATATTTAAGGGAGAGTGCAACTCTCTGCTCTCCCTTTTGATCTTTCAAATTTGAAGTGCATTCTCTTTTCAAATGCCCTTCCCCTTCTGCTACATGTACACACATATGAACACCCCTTCTCACCTGTAAATCTTGTATCTTGTAGAAAACCCCTGTTGGAACCTCTCTCTGAACTCTGTGTACTCCGGGCATCTGTGAAAAGGTCCTTTCTCTGACAGCAGCCAGTCAAGCTGCCCCCCACTCTGCCTTGTGTTGAAGCCCCATGCTGAGGAGCTGGATGGGGACGAGGAGGTGGAGGAGGATGATGCGGATGCTGGGGATGACAGGGAACCATGAAGGGCCTTTCCACTCTGCCCCCCGCTGGCCAGTTGTTCAGCTTGGGCAGGCCACGGCAGCCATAGCAACACCAAAGGCAACCATAGGAGCATCAAGGAGGACGCTGACCATCTAGCAAGGCTGGTGAAGCCATGGAAGGACCTCTTTTTTCTCATAGGCCAAGGAGTTGCCATGGTCCCGGTGATGATGTACTAGGGCACCTGGGACCGGCATTTCTTCTGACAGTCACCTCTTGCAGGCCTAAAAGACAAAAAAAACAACAACATTTTAACGTCACAATAACCATGTTAAAACATGTTTCATTGTGCATTGGAAATTTCAGTAATGCGGCTTGCAAACACTTGGAAATAAAGAATAAGTAAACATAAAATAGTGACCAAAAAAGGCCCCTCCTAATATAAATAAACCACAAGATCTTCACAATCTCATTTTTAGGATTTTGGAAAATGTTTTTTCATCATCTTTCTGTTAAATGACAGTATACAGCATATTTGAAAATATGCAGCAGCAGTCGCAAGAACTTATTTGGTAAAACGGACCATATGCACAATATTGGGTTAAGTTTATGCTATCCATATTTCATTTAATGAAACCACTACTATTAGACTGTATCACACTTTAATGTTGACAAAGTGTTATTGGAACCGTGATACCAGAGAATAACACAATAAAAAGGTATTTGTTCAAAATGTAAAAAAAGTTTTCAGTAAAGTCATCTATTTACATCCACTCATGTATTATTTTTAGACTCAACTGCCCTCCTGGCAATAAAACTTCAAATCCCTTTGAATACTGTCAAGTGGTCAGATTTGTTAGCCAAATGTAATCAGAGAACTAGCAAAGCCACAAGTTTTACTTTTCACTTTGAGACACAAACCGTGTATGTTTTTATATTTCACAGGTATTTTGTGTTTACCTGTCCTAAATCTACATAAGGTACACAGCAAGAAATTTGCCAGAGACCAAATCCATTTTTTCTCCTCCCTAAAAATCCATATTCTTTTGAATGACAAGCAAATCAAATGTCAACATTTGAAAAATATAAACATATTACATGAACTCATAAAGAGCTGTTTTAGACAGTACTTGCACTGTTTGTATCGTGTCAAATTGGGTTTTTTGTTTTTTTTTTACATTTAAAGAGACCATATGATCAAGGCACTGCTTGGTGTTGAGGCAGAGCAAGTGCCCCTATAGAGACTAGGGTTGGGTTCAAATCCTTGATTTGATTCCCAACCCTGGGACCTTTGCTGCATGTCATTTCACCTTCTGTCTCTCTCCACCCAGTTTCTGTCTGGACTGTCAATAAAGACCTCTAATGGTCAATTTTGGAAGTTTAGGACCAACCAAAAGAGACTGTTGAAACTGCCTTCATGGTTGCTGCATCTTCAGGTAATAACCAAGTAAAAACTGTACTTTCTTTTGACAACTCTTTAAATGCACATTAGCTGAAGCTAAAACACGTTTTTTTCAGTAAAAAGAATATCTGAGTAGTTGATGGATCATGTTAAAACACAATTCCAATGTCATCAAAGCAGGAAAGACCATTACTATTTCATGGTGTTGCTTTGATTCCAAACATCTGTGAATATACAAAGAACTCTGGCAAAAATAGAAGTTCTAGTTCGAATGTGGGAGTAATGCAAGACTGAGAGTAAAAAAAAAAAATTGCTTTTATTTGTCAAGCACAAAAGACACATTTCTATCAAGATAAATTTTATAGCACTATATCTGCCAACATTTTAAAGAAAGAAAAATAATCAGAAGTGATAATAGTTAGTTTATACTGTAGGTGTAGCTTTTCATTATAACCTACATGAGCAAAGACTCCATTAGGTACCAAAGAGATTGTGAGTTTCCAGTTGGAATTCAATCATCAGGGGTGCATTTTTGCTCTATTTCCAACTGGAAATTCAGAAAGTCTGACTTCTGAATAAAAAAAAGAATGCAACATAAAGGCAAAAATTGTATTGAGACAGCATTGCTTTTTCCATATATTCTGACAAATTATCTGTTGAGTGATACATTGCCATACCAATATTCAATCCCGAGTAAATGCTTGGAAGGTGTGGACAACAGCTTTGTATCATGATAAGATAAAACTAAGATGAATGAGTATTTAATGAATATTTAATGAATGATAAGATGAATATTTGTCATCATGCCTCACTAAAACTATACAGCAGGGTAAGTCAGACTGCAGAAAAATAATAGATCAAAGTATTAATTAAGTATTTCACAGAAAAAGTGAGGTAGGAAGAACAAAAGGCAGCTGCAAGATTCACATCCATGCAGATGAATGTTACATAATGGGCATCATAGATATAGATAGTGTTCACTAATCCATTGAACACTAAAAGCAGATTATCAAAACAGACTAATGTGAATTTGCCTACAGAATCAAACAAATCAGCCATATTATCATAACTTAAAGAGTCCCACAATTTTACAACCCACTGATAAATAGCTGTTTGTGAGCCACGTTTTTGCATTTATGTTTTAGATAATATACAAAAATGAAAGTCTGAATGTGTACTTATATGAACAAAAACCTTTTCTAACCCCAATATGTTCTATAAGTTTCATACTCTACTTCAGTGGAGCTTCAGTGCTGTATTGTCAACCAGAGGGAACCTGCGAGTCCAGCATGTGTTTGTGGTGTCATGCTGCAATGGGTCTAATATATAAGCTATTATAAAGCCATTATAAAAGAAATTGTAAAATATTGTCTAAGTATAAAAAAATTATATATTTGTTAAAATCAAGGTGAGAACAACTGTGAAGCCCTCAAAAGGATCAATATGAAATTACTTCATCAAAAGTTTTTGAAAAATAAGAAAAAAAATTGACTGAGCTGCATTTATAATGCACTGAGGGATGAGTGTTTGAGATTGCACCACTGTGGCAAGCCAGACAGCTTTCAGCTTTTTGATTTGTGTGTTTGGACAAGCATGTCATCAAACGCCTCGACACATATCAGTAAGTGTTAGCAGCACAAGCCACACCACAGTTTAAGTGTGAATTCTCAGCATTGAACATGAAATTTCCTTTCTTCTAATCTTGGTTTCATTAGACAACCAATGCAAACACACACGCACACACCCACACACACACACTGCATGAACGCCTTACAGAATTTTACAGAGCCCACATGAAAAGCTGAGACTCATTCTTCATTTCAATGTTAATGACGAGCAGGATTGCAAGGAGGACTCTTCGGGGACAAATCAGCATTTCAGAACAGAAATGTAAAGTAGCAGACAAGATGCTTTAAGTGGATTGGGATCTCAAGTATTCCCTGTGTATTTTACAAACAAATTAGGGAATTAATTTCAGGTGGATAAATGCAGGCTCAGACATGGAAGAAAAAAAAAAAAAAAAAAAAAAAAAAAAAAACACTACCCAGGGAGGTGCATTTTTAATTTTTACCAAATCTATCGATCTATCATGAGATTACTCTGGTTTAAAAAGGTAATTAGGGAAGTCATCTGTAGAATGGATATATGTATTTATGCAACTAAAAGCCAAATCCAACTTTAATGAAGCAGATTTTGACGCTGTTGTATATGTTGTACTGTCCAGAGGTAAAACTGGTGCAAATTAAAAAAGTGTGCCAGCTTTGGTTATGTAATGATAAATGTTATCACAGGCAAAAATCATTTGCAGAGCAATTCAGCTATGAATAATGTTTGAAAAGGGCTTCTTTTGCAGTCAAAATAACATTTTCTGAAATAGTGAGCAAAAAATTCTGTCCCTTCTGCAAAGGACATGGATAAAACCTTCCAATATGCTCTGACACAAATTCAAAAATAATATGAACACAGTATGTACCCTCAAACACAGGTAAATTTATAAACGATGAACAATGTTCAACAATGCTCTTTGCATTAAAGGGGCTGTATTATGTATTTTCCAGGAACATTGTGCCATTTTTATTGCACAATCAAATCACCATGTTACCTTCAGTTGTTATAAAAATGCTGCATATATCAAACATGACTTTAAAGTAATCACTTCACTTTGCAATTTAACACCTTGAAATTGGGATTCTGTCTCTTTAAGAAGCTCTTGCTCTTTCTGCCACTGTTGTGATGGCATGCTGATGGTGGCTTCAGCAACATTTCACCATTATCCTGTTTACAGCCATTCTGAGGAGCATTTCACTGAGAAATAGTTCATATGATAAGCTCAGCAGATGCACAATTCCACCAGGTGTTTGCTAATTCCTGCTGGCGCAAGTCTGAAGGAGCTGAGTGGGGGAGTCGCAGGGGAGGGGCGCTCTGTGAGGTGAAAGCTCAGATGGGGACTGCATCTTCAAACAAGATGAGAAGATTTTAGTTTTAGTTTTTGACTAATAATAAATATTTTCTTGTTTTCATAACAATAAAATGTGTCAAGGTTTGAACAGTTAATATATAATGGCTTTCTTGCTTTTCCCAATCCAAAATGAGCCTAAAGTTAAAAAAAGCACTGAAAATGATCTTTTTTGTGTTTCAAAATAAAATAAATATTTAATAAATCCCAAACTGTTCACCTTACGTTTGAACATTAAGTTTTTAAACTACAGGTGCACAACTCCAGTCCTGATTTCTTGAAAACAATGAAATGGCCATTTATTGGCAACACAAAACTTCAAATCAAATGCCAACTTTAGTGTGGTTAGCAACCAATGGTGAGCCAGTTGTGGTAGTCTTACAGTTCTTAGAAATCTGTTCTGTCTTGTCTCACCACCTAAAAGTGGGTGAGGCTTCTTAATTTAACAAGGATGTGATGAAATAGACTTTTGTTTTAATCCATGTTCATATACAACATGGCTTTGTCTGAACTTGGGGTGCTTATAATGAGGTACTTTAAATGAATTAGTTGAATAGAGAAACATGCTGATCATTGATACTATGAAAAACTTTTTGCTGCGTTTAGGATAAACAGACATATGTTCTTGCAATCAGAGAAATATGTCATTTTAATCAAGTGAAGCCACTAAAAAAAAAAACTGCTGTAGGATTTCCTTTAGCAGCTAATCATGTCACAAGGTCAGAAGTCTATCTCAAGAAAACTAAACAGATGCAACTGCTTGGCATTAACAAACTCAAAAAAAAAAAAAAAAAAAAGTCAAACCTAGTTTTGCTACCTGTCCCAGACAGCAACAAAAAGTCTTAAAATTCTCTTTTGAAGTGTGGTTTAGCTTCAAAAGCAACAAACCTATTGCTAAAAAGAGACAATGAAAAGCTGTGTAGCTTCTGAGACCAAAGCTGCAAATGGTGATTCTGTACCCCTACAGCTTCTTTTTCAATTAATTTTACTGTGCACCAATCATTTTCCAGTGTACTAAGCAAAGCAGAACTCGACGTAACTTTGTGCGCTCGAGACATGCAAAAGGAAAAGTTTAATTAAACTTCATTCTGACCATGGTGTGTTTTGATGAAAACTTTCACACCAAACAGCAGTAAGTCATCATAATAAAACTTCCTAGAGCAGTTTAAGTGAATGCTATTTTATTTATTTTGTTATACTTTCATTTCAGATAGTTAATCTTGTCAGTCCTGTGGACACATGGAAGATTTGTCAGTGTAAATAACCACAGAATTATTAATGGATTAACACAATGTAATCATTGTGTACAGGTTCATATCACTGCATGATGGGGGATAGAATGCTATAAATGCTGGGTCTATAACCTTTAAACACTGTAGGAATTAAGCAGAGGCCAAATGGGATTCTTAAAGATTAATAACCTTAATTAAAAACACCACTTAAGCACAGCAGCACAGTAGTCAAAATATTTTTACAAAGCTGCATTTTAGAATCAATTGCTTTTATTTAAAGCTTAGTAGCCGCATGTGTATTTCAAACCAGATATTTACAAACACAGAATAAAAAGCATTTAGCATTGGCATTTAGCAAATTGAAATAATTTTAGAAATTCTAACTGATATTTTACCATCCATGGTGCTGCTAAAATATTCTAACATATTAAATAGTATATAGTCATTTCATCTATTATGCCATAGTTTGATTTATAATCAATCTGAGATTATTTTGACCTTGACACTCAAACCAAAAAATAGAATAAATACCCACTAAATGTAGCATTCAAGTGTTTATTTATAAAGAATAGCATACTTTTTTTCCCCAATCGTGTTCTATTTTTAACCATGTTTTTCTTGACCAGAAATATTCCCAAACAGCTGAATTTGTTTTTGTTGCAAGAATGGGAAAAGTTTAGCAGTATTAGCTTTCTTTCACACAACTGACCAGATATGTACAGCAATAGGTGGAGGTGGGGCAATGCTACGTTACTCTATGCTCAATACAACCAGAGCAATCCTGGGTTACCCCTGAACGTTAAACCATAGCAACAACCTGAAACAATATTCTAGCGATTTTCAAACTGCAACTTCATGAAACTTCAATATTTCATGATGCCAGTTACCAGCTCATGCCTAGAAAGTATGTCCAGAAATTAGGTTTTACAGGTTGCAAAATAAACATAAAAGTAAATGTTTTCAACTTCAAAAGGCTGGAAGGTGTAGTTTACAAATTAATTTCTATTGCTTCTAAAAATGCCTCTCTTTTACAGAAACAAGCATTTACAATACCAGCCAGCTTCCTCCTCTTCCCTCCTCCGAGACTCCATAGCTAATTATAAAATGCATAAAACATGCTGTGAATGCCAGCAAGACAATAGGGGGAAATAGTGAATTTTTAGTCTTGACATTTAATGTTCGCTTTGCATTATTCACACACACCCTTTGCCTATTTACCCTTTTCCTCCAACCAAATCTGGGAAGGCAGGAGCTAAAGCAAGGAGCCATGTTCATATTGAATCTATTTTGAAGGAGAGGTAAAGAGGGAGGTAGAGGTGATGTTCGCACAGGGGTGCGAGGGCATCCTGGTGGAATGGAAAAATCGACCACGTGTCACGCTTAAATAACATCTCAGACACGACAGGGTAACGCAAAGCAGAGACTTATGCTTATTGGATTTTTTTCTGCCTTTCCTGGGCTTAGCAGGAAAAGAGTGGTTGTGCTGTGCTTGCACAGAAACAAGAAGGATAAAAAGGGAAATGAGATACATAGAAAAAGGTTGGGAAAGAGAACTGAGGGGAACGAGATGAGACGTATTGACAGAAGTATTCTTATCTGGAAAAAAGGCATCTTTGTGAAGAATGCACGAGAACTTTCTCATTAAAGTCCCCACCCAGCTGCTTAGTGACCAGGCCAAGTGGTAAGATAAAAAATAGTTTGACCTACAGACTTACTCAAGTCATTGTTGCTCCTCTTGGGAGGGCAAGAATTATGAGAGTAAGCCAGTGTCCAAGTTTTTTTATTCCTGAGTCAGAGAAATTTACCACCATCACTTTTTTCTGTGCCAAAGAGATGCAGCAGGAACGGGCTGTTGCAAGTACAACTACTTAGAGTCCCTTCTAGATTTATTCCATAGTTTCCTGTTTTGTCTGTAGATCTGAGCAAATGGAGTGGTGCACGTTTTAAATTTTGGTTCTGTAAGACCATATGCTGCCAAGCACCTGGCCTGGACCCACGGCAGAATTTAGAGCTGGTGGAAGTCCATCAGTATTAGAGGCCAGCTGTATTCCTCGACCCCATATGTTCGCCACTAACCTTCAATATTATGTTATGAGAGTCAGCAGCAATAGTCAGCCAGCTGCACACCTGCTCTGAGCCCCCTTTAGATTCAAGCCTGCACTGTACACATCAAGACTAGGTAGAGAGAGGTGGGAGAGAGAGTTGATTAAACACTGTTTGAAAACCATTAATATTAACAAAAAAGGATAACAGCAACAAGCAAGAAGGTTAAGAGAAAAGAACAGACACATTCTTGTCAATGAAGAGACAATGGATCAGGAAAAAGAACAAGAAAGACAAAATGGAGCCAGCATTTACATTTTGATAAAAGCTCAGTTTGCATATGAGCAACTTATGTATGCCACAGTGAACCAGTGAATGGCAGTGGTCTGCCAGAACAAGGGTGTCTTTGTTGCAATAGTCTATTTATCTCTATGACGCATCACCAAAAAGTTTTAATAATTATGACTTCTGGGGGTGTGAAACCTATTGAACATCTGTTTTAATTTTGTTTTTGGCTTCCCAGAATCACAAAATAATATGTTCATAATATGCAAATATATATTTTTTCAGGATTTATTTATGTATTAATTTCATTGTTTATTTTATTCATATCATAGTGATGTTTTAATTTGTGACATTTTTATTTTGTAAAGCTACTTTATGTATTTCATGGACTTTTCATTTTTAACTCTTTATTTCATGTTCTTATATTCAAATAAGAGGGCGGAGTTTTCTCTGTGGAGCAGGTCTGGGAGAGCAGCACTTGGCAGAGTGAGTTTACATCTGTTTCACACAAACTAGTCCTCCAACCTTAATGACCAGTCATAGTAAAGTGTTCCCCCTCCTGAGTCCTGTTTGGTCCAACTAGAGTAATATTGTTAATCAACTGGGTTCCCAATTCAGGCTGACAAATTGTTCAGTGGGAAATATGGAGGACATTGGAGAACTCTGAGAAGATATGCTAAGGTTTGCTCATGAAATAGAGCAACATGATTTAACATCCGATTCTATTTTGGCTGGTTTTGTGCCAAGGTGTAGTTATCCCTGACAGAATTTGCTTCCCCTCCATTGACACAACATGTGTTGTGCAGGCACGATGGGGCTTGCTTTGCTTTGTAAGTGGGGGAGTTAAGCTATGTTCATGTACTCTTATTTTGAAACATGCAGTTTCTGGGGTAGCAATTGCCTTGACTGGCAATAGTTGATTAAGTATTTATTAATTATGCATTAATAACTGATTATTCATCTATTTAATTGTTAATGAAACGGCTCTCCATAGAAATGAGGTAAGTTCGCCCTTCACAAATTTGTAGTCCTAGGGTTAAAGGATTTTACTAATTTTAGTGGATACAATCCACATATTACTATCTACTTCAGCATATTACGGCCATTGTAGATAGAAGGGAAAAAAAGTTGTCACGGAGGAGTAACTTTCTGCTGCCGACTTTGGGATTATTTCACCTATTTTCAAGAAAAAAAAAAAAAAAAAAAGAAAAAAAAACATAGCTATTGTCAGATGTCAAAAAGTCATAAATTTGCAAGGAAAAATTAAAACTTTCCACAATTAAAAGCATAAATTTACAATATCAAAACAAAGATATTCTCTGACATTTTAAAGTCAGAAATTTATAAGAAAAAAAACAAGTTGCTATAGACTCGCCATGAACACCTCAATTGGGATCCAGAATACACACCTGGGAGTGAGTAAAAATCTGGAACATGGCTGCGTTCAGTCTGCACCCAGAGGATGTCATTCTGATAGGGGAAAATAACCTGAATGTATCACTGACACTTTAGAAAACATCCAAATGCGCACCTCATAAATTTACCACCTCAATCTTAGAGGACTTCTGGTATTTGTTTTTGCCACAAATTACTTTATAATATTAGAAAAGAAGAGCTCTTTCTTACAAATGTCTGACTTTACGTCTGAGAATATCCACATTTTGATATTGTAAATATATGCTTATAATTATGAAAAATTTTAATTTTTTTCGACACCAGAAATTATCCAAGTTTTTTTGTGGGAAATTTACTACTCCGTGGCCAGTTTTCTTATATATCCAATGGCCCATCATACAAATCTGCTGCCTGACACACAAATGTATTTTCCACACAATTGTGGCACTATTTACGGGGAAATAGACATGCTTTCCAAAAGCACAAAATATGTTGCCAAGAAGCATTATTTCAATAGAGAAGTATTTAACCAAACGCTAATTCCATCCCTTTTTTTTGCCAAGTTTATATAAACTTAGCTAAAAAGAAAAGGGGGTGGGGGGAAATTTTGGCACAAGGTGGCAAAAATGTTACACTGTAGATAATAGTATTTAGAAAAAGTATAAAATGATGTGGAAAAAGAGAAAATAAATGTAGATCTTTAAGTCCAATAAATGCAGTGTATTTCCAAATTACTGTGTAACCAGCAAAATAATTTAATATTGACCAAAATAATTGTGATTTTTTTTTTTTCCATAATTGAGCAGTCCTAATGTGAAAGGGTTTCCCAGATTATCAGTTCCAGTTCAAACTAGATCCCCTGCTTTTTCAAAGGCTCACTTCCCCAAAAGCCATGGTATACAAATATGACAGCAATGGTCTAAAGAGCAGCCTCAGAAGAAACGGACTACAAAGCATCTTGGTCGCTGTAAAACAGCCCATTTTCTCTGATCACAGACCACAGCCTAATGACTTTTTTTTTTTTTTTTTAATTATAGGGAATTTATAAATCAAAACAGCTCATCAGTAGAGAAGCAAAATTGCATTATTTAAGCTGTCAGTGAAACTGAAAATAAAGGATGTAACTATCCTGAACACAGTGGGGAGAAGGCGCTCTAAAGAAACAAACACAGCTAAGCACAGCTGTTTAAATTCCAAGTAAAATCTGCTGAATTACAGTTCATGACATTAGAATAATATTTAACTAAACTTCAACAATGTATTATTTCAAAAATTATATTTTCATCTTTATCTTATATACCTGCAGGAGTAGACATGATTCTTATGAAAACTGCTTGTTCTATTCTTGACTTTTCCTCCTTTATGAGTTGATTTTTTTTTTTTTTTTTTTTGTTTTTTTTTTTCAAAAACAACACTAATTTAATGTAATGTGTTTTGTTTTTCTTTTTTATCTAACCCATGTTAGGGGGAACACCAATCAGTAGATGGCTGACATAAGATTGCTAAATGTTTTCAAAAGAAATAATAAAATGTTTAAAGAAACATTTAATCTTGTTTTTAAAAAAAAAAAAAATTAAAAATGCCTGTTAATGTAATGTCAAAAAACAAAACAAAAAAAACTATGGAATGACCCAAATCTTAAACAAGACTTACCAGTAACATCTGGTAATTTGTGGAAATAATTTTAGTAAATATTCTGAAATTAGTTTGATTAGGTTGGAAGGATCCAAATCTGTTACATTAAGGTTGTTTGGGCTCAGCAGAATGGCACCAGCAGGTATCTTACAGACCTCAGCAATCTGTTTGCACCAGACTGAACTGCATCAACTGATGTCCACGTTCAATCCTTGAGGCTGGCTGAGAGTTTTTTAAAGCAGCTTGTTGACAAACCCAAAAATGAGAGGAAAAAAAAAAAAAGATTAAAGCAGAAAAAGGTTGATCCTCATGCTCAAGCTAATTCCTGCATGTAACTCTCAATAATTTATGAGGCTCTCTCAAAACACCCCACAGACAATTGGGATGCCAGGGCTTCACTCACAGAGCTTTCCTGCTTTTTAACAAAAACTTGTTAGTAATTCAAGGGAAGAAAAAAGACTAAGGATTAACAACAAGTGTGACCTGCAGTTAAAAAGTGTGACTGCATTAATGAAGTGAGAACAATAAAAAGAGTGTTAAATTGCATCTGATTAAAGAGATATCTAATTGGCTTTTCACATGCTAACAGCACCTGCAGGGTGAGTCTTGAACAAGCAGGTGGTGGCAACCATAGACTGTGGTAGAAACTCTTTCATGCACAACTGACAACACATATGCATACCCAAATTAACAAGCAGCAAGGTCAGCAAGAAAACCTGTGCAACATAATCGTATTAATGTTCTGAGACACACTGATGCCTTGTGGTTATTAGAAGCTCTGCAAAATTATATGTTGAGTCGGCCACGTTTGTGTTTGTGTGTGTATGTGTGTGTGCTCAAGTTTCTTTGCACAACACATTACATGTGAGTGCGTGTGAAAGTCCCATCAGTGTGCTCTCTGGCCAATTTCCAGCTTGACAAACAAACAGCCATATGGTCAATTAAGGATCATCAATACCCCTGTTAACATCTTTCCTCGCTAATAATTAAGAAAACAGCAGCCTGTCAACCGCATCTACTACTGAAAGGCATTTTAGCCTTTCTCACATACTCTACCCACTCACTGGTGTTTGAAAAGTCAGTAAAAGCTACTTTTGCTCACACTGTGTTCCAGGTTTTTATTTAAACATCATGACTTGCTTTTCTAAATAGCGTAACAAGCTTCAGCCAGATCAAACCAGACACCCAGTCAAACGTATTAGTGGTTTGATGCCATTTATCCTTCTTGCTCATAGCAGCTTGATTACCTCCTCTGGTTAAAGCTAAAACTTATTGGATTGGTGCTGCTAACTGTTAACATACATGTAAACATTTAACACTGCTAACATTGTTAAATAAAATAAATGAATCATTGATCAATGTTTTTGCCGATGATTTTGATGATTTTCAAGTGTACTTGCTAGATAATTTTGATGATTTTGCTCGATGATTTTCATGTTTTGATGATTCTGCTATATACTTGATTGATGTTTTTATTATGTAAAGCACTTTGAACTACCTTGCTGCTGAAATGTGCTATACAAACTTGACTTGACATAACAATATTGACTCTCAAAAAGAGGGTTCTGCCTTTGTAACTTTGAAATGCAATGAGTCTTTTTTTGTTAGAGTAAATGCATAAGTCACAGGATGGATTTGTGACTTGTAAATAAGGCATGGGCCGGTATGAGATTATCTGAAAGATTTAGATCAGAAATGTATTACACGATCTAACCAATTAATAGTTGCCAAATGTAGCTAAAATTTCATACTTTTCCAAACTCAAATATGTAGATGCCTCAGTCCATTTTTTTCCCCAAAAGCTACATATGAATAAATCATCAATTTGTCTACAGAGGTTAGATTTTAAATATAGAATTGGCAAAAACCACAAACTAAAAGGACGGAGATGGATTGTCATTAAAAGGAAAAAAGTCTGGAGTGACTGTGGCTCAGTGGGTAGAATAGTTGTCTTGGGATTGGATGCTTATAGGTTTGATTCCAACTTCTGCCTGTCACATGTCAATGAACCCCTGGGAAGGGCACTTAACCCCAAGTTATGTACCAACCTACATATTGCTGTATAAATATGGTTGAATGTGTCTGTAGTGTAAAATGCTTTGAGTGGTCAGTATGACTAGAAACGTGCTATATAAATTCATTAAGTCCATTTACCATAACCAATGTTTTATACTCTTTTCTTTTTCTATACATATACAGACCTAAATTAACAATGAAAACAAATTTCTGGACCTCTTCAAGGTTTTGCGGACATAGAACCATGTCTGTAAGTATGACAAATAAATATACAGCCCTTTTTTAATTGACTGATGGACAGGACACTACAAGAGATAAGAGAGGGGCAGTGCCAGATTACTCCATTTATACTGATAGTGAAAACATACATGACTGACACGCTCTCAAGCATATAAGTTTTTTTAAAAACTGCATGTACCTTGTTACAAATAGTCATCTCATACCTACTTGCTGTTATAGGTAAACTAGTTTTGCTCAGTAACAACTGGAATAGGATTGAAACTTTTTCAGGACAGAATAAAGCAAATATTCAGAAAAGACGAATTTGTGAAAAAAACTTAACACTAACTTATCAATGAAATTAAAGTTTGAAGAAAAAGTTTTAAAAAATGTTTTTGCTTCATGTGATTGTCAAAATTTTCCCATTTAGCTTTAACAGCTGTGTGAGGTAATTATCAGCACATATAACTGGTAAAAATATTGGTAAAAATTAATGGTAATGCTTGCTACCGAAAATACTCTTTCTTTAAAAATCTCATCAAACAATTTACATTAGGAACAAACAGCAGCAAGCTAATGGTCTGGACTGAGCACTACTACCATTTTGGTAATGACCTTACATATTTAGGATATGTTAGAAATTTAAAAACCCGATTGTTGACAACAAGAACAGTGAAGAAAGAGAACCATCAATACCAGATATTTATATTAAAAAAGTAAAATAATAATTAAAAAACCCCACTAACTAATAGAATGTTAAAACACCAACTAAAAAAAGTGCCTCTCTCTCTTTGAAATAAGATGCTGGGTTCCTTACTGCACAGAGAGTTAACATTGCACAAGTACATAAGAGATGCCTCTGGGCCTCTTTAAAACACTCAACTTGCTTTTTTCAGCTATAAATGCACACATAAAGGTGAAGCTTTCCTAGGGGTCTTTAAAAAAAATCTCACTGATGAGTTTTTGCAGACCCTTTTTAGGTAAGTAGCAGCTGTCCACTGAATGGACAATTTAAGTTTCTCGTATTTAACCTGGGCAAAAAATAAAGTAGTATATTTTTGAAAAATATGTTTAGCTGGAAACCTACATATTGAATCTTTGTCAAACATGGGCAGTTACTTATTAAAGGTTAATGTGTTATGAAATATTTTATTTACCAGTATAACAATGGGCTTTAAAGGGGCAGTATTATGTAAAATTGACTTTTTTGAGCATTACATGATATTATAATGTTAATTCCTCATCAAAAACATACCTGGAGTGTTGCCTTGATTCTTTCATGCATGTTTGAGAAATCCTTTAATCTCCCGTGGCAGCCATTCAGCTGTGCAAAATGCCTGGATGGACCTACCGCCACCTTTGAGACCGAGCTCCTCCTTAGAGCTGCAGTTTCTAAGCTTCCGAGCTTCTGCCACACAGAGCAGACCTCCCCACTCAGCTCCTTCAAACTAGCCAGCAGCAATTAGTAAACACCTGGTGAAACTGTGCACCAAATGAGCTCATAGCTACTTCTCAGTGCAACACTGGTAAAAACTTTGTTAAAGGGTTAGCTGTTGTGATGACTTCTTGAAGGCAGAGTTTCAGAAAGAGCAGGACTTTCTTAAAGAGACAGAGGCCCAATTTCAAGGTGTTAAATTACGATGTCAAATTTATTTTAAGTCATATTTGATATATACAGCATTTTTGAAACAACTGAAGGTAACATAGTTACTTGACTGTGCTATAAAATGATTCTTTGTGCCTGGAAAACACATAATGCTGCCCCTTTAAAAGGCTTTAGCAACAGTATTAAAAGTAATGCATCCTGAGGTATGTGTTAGAGTAAAACCTGTTTCATAAGCAGATTTTGATGAGACAAGCATACACATTTAACCCACTTGAGGTTTATTTAAAGTTAAAGAAATAATATATATAGAAGGCATTCTTCAATGTCTGCATCAGTATTTATTTATTTATTTAATTTATTTATTATCAGATGGACCTATTTTAACTGTCAGAATATTTGAATACTCTACAGAATCTTTCACTAGTAGTGACTAAACAGTTACTAGTTCTAGTTGGACTGTCATTAATTTTATGATTTTTGAAAAAAAAAAAAGTCTTTCCATCTCTGTCACCCATTCATTCTTCCTTATGCAACACCATTCTTCCACTCCCTCATTAGCTTTCCTCTTTTTTACCTCTAAAAGGAATTTTACCCTCCCATCCACATTTTTCTCCATCGATGGGTCTGGTAATTACTCAAGCTGCCTCAAAGTCCATATATGAATACGGCAACATGGCCTTTATTAGTTGCAAGCTAGTTTAATCCCTTCCAAACAGGTCCAAACAGAGTCAGCTGGGCTTCACTTGATATTCTGCCGGCAGCAGCAGAAAGCAAACTCGGGTAATTGAAAGGACTCAGGGGGTGCTACCTAACACACAGCAATATAGGAAAACCTGAGGTTATGTTTAAAATATACATGAGTCAGTTATGCCACAAGATTCCAGTGTATGAATAATCTACTTTCTAAGTCACAGTAATGATGCAGAGTTTGTCACTCAAAAGACATGTAGGAGACCAGTTAAGGCAAAGCTCTAGGGAAAATTAGCTACATGAAGAAATCAGTCTGTTTTGTGGGGCAAAGGAATAGTTTCAGCTTCTCAAAACATAACCAAATAATAGCTGAAAAATTTGTTTGTAATCTTCATGATTCTTGAAGATGTTTATATCTCTAAACCAGGAGAGAATCGTTACTTGGCTGTTTTTATTCTTACCTTTAGGGAGTAATTACTTAGGTTGCACAGCTTTTAAACGGTTTCTTTTTTTTTTTTATCCCACTCGAGTTTGCATCTGCCTGATAAATTCTTTAGGAAAATAAATAATAAAAATATTCACGGCTGCATGTCATGTGTGTAACAAAAAAGCAAAATATGCCTGTAAAGATTGCGTTTGGATCAAACAAAAAAGCAATGACTTGTTCAAAAACATGTGTTGACTTAACGAGCCCTTCAAAAGAATTTCTACCATGTGAACTTTTCACATTTTGTCAGGTTACAAACACAAGCTTCGATGTATTGCATTGGGATTTGATGCGATTAAACAATACAAGATACTGCATTATTGTGAAGTGGAAGAAAAAATTATGCAGTTTTCAAAATGTGCTACAACTAAAAATCTAAAATGTTTAGCCTGCATGTGTATCCACCCCCTTTACTCTGATACCCCTAAAAAAAAAGCAGTCCAGTTCACGTTTCTATAATTTAATCTCAGTATAAATGCATCTGTTCTGTGAAGTCCTCAGAGGTTTGTTGAAGAACAACAGGAAACAAACAGCATCACAAAGACCAAGGGGACACATCAGTCAGGTCAGAGTAAAGGTTGTGGAGATGTGTAGATAAGCTTAGGTTACAACGGGTGTCTCCAAACCTAGTCCTTGAGATCTATTATCCAGCAGGTCTCAGATGTAACCTTGCTCCAACACACCTGAATCAAATGAATGGCTCATTACCTGGCCTTTGCCAAACTTGATGGCGATGCATGTAAAACCAGCAGGATAGTAGCGCTCTAGGTTGGAGACCCCTCGGTTCCATTAACCCAAGCTTTGTACATTTCAAACCTCACCATCAAACCTATAAAGACATGACTGTCCACCTAAAATTTTAGACTGGGCAAGGAGAGCATTTCTCAGAGAAGCAGCCTATTTACATTGTAACTCTGAAGGAGCTGCAGATATCTATATCTTAAGTAGAAGAATCTGTTGACCTGACAGATTTGAAGATTGATTTGAAGATTTCAAACCACAGTACAGGTTCACCTTCCAGGAGGACAGTGACCTCAACATATTGCCAGAGCTACAATGGACTGGTTTAGAGCAAAGAAAATGTATGTGTTAGAAGGCCCCAATAAGAGTCCAGACCTAAATCAATTTAGATATCTGTGGCAAGACTTGAAAATCAATGTTCACAGACCAGTTCTTTTTAATCCAACTGAGTTTGAGGTATTTTGCAAAGAAAAATAGGTAAGTCCCTATCTTTCAATGTGCAAAGCTGGTAGAGACATATCCTCAAAGACTTGAATTTTCAGTTGCAGAAATAGTTGATTCTATAAAGTGGCTAAAGGAGGCTGAATACAAATGCACAGCACAGTTTTAAGATTTTTTTACATTTTAGTGCTGGTCTAAAGCTAAAATAATCAATGAAATCCAAAAAAGTTAGTGGTTGTACATGACAAAATATAAAACAAAAACCCTGCAAATAATTTAATACTTTTGCAAGGCACTATAAATACTCTACTACTTTTAAAGAGTAGGCAATATATGAAAATATCATGACAGCATAACTGTAATACAGCCTAAAAATATTGTCAAACATTGTCTAATTATTGTACCAGTTTTATGCAGTTAAAGTCCAAATGTCATAAACCTGGCTGGTTGAGTCCAGCTCTTAAATGCTAACTGTCTGGAAAATAAAAGTGTGAACTTTGTATCCATTTGTACTAGGTTGCAGAGGAGAAATAACTTCTGAATTCAAATGTCATGACATAGATGGCACTATCATGACGGGTAATTACTGAATCGCCCCAAGCTGATGCTAAATATACTCTGTGTTGTTTGAGACACACAAACAATGTTAACAAGCTCTGAGCAGAATCTTGCCAAGCTGAATCAAATCTGAACATATACAAAACAGTTGGCAGATAATAGAGTGAGCACTGAGCCTTATGTGGGTCATTATGCTTTCCAGTCTGGTCGTGGAGGTTCATAGGGATGGCATGCAATTAGCACTGGCCTAAATGAAGCTGTAATGATTATTCCCAATATCACTCTGACAAAACGGCTTTGACCAAAAGCACTAACTGGGCACAGTGTCACTGTAATAATGGCTCGACTGACACATTATTATGGACAAGCTGATTCCTAACAATACCACAAACAGAGGCCAATTTGACAAACAAACATATCCATTAACGAGGTAGCAGTTGATGCAACTGTTGGTGTGTGGCATGTAGAAATTATAGTAGCACACAGGAGAGTTTTAGTTGCATGAAATGATCAGCTAAACTGCTCCATAGGTGTGATTTTTTATTTCTTGATACATATTCAGATTGACCTTAGGCAATTATTTTAGTGTCTGGTTGATTTTTTGTTTTCTTTTGTTTTGTTTTGTTTTGTTTTTTTTTTTTTTTTGTCTGTGCATATATATATCATTAGCAGGTATTGGATAATTAAATAGGAGTAAGAAAGTTTGAGCTGAGACAAATTCAGGCTCACAGAGGTCTAATTGCAATATCTTGAAAAAAAAAAAAAATCTCTGAATCGTGACACCATAGTATTTAAAGTGCATGTATTACTCATTTGTGACATGAGCTGCAGAGTCAGACAGCAGCAGCCAATAATCAATTATGTGGTCTCTTCTGCCATCTGCCAATAACCCCAAATTGACAGTAACTGCTGTTAATGGGCATAATTACACCATTGTTGTCCTATTGTATTTGACAGAAATTCATAGCTAAAAAGAAGCTGTTTAGTCCTGACAGCTTAGATTAAATGAATAGCACTGTTTTACAAATGCTTTCAGTCTACTGTAGTAAAATACTACACTTCTCTCACATCGCATAGACTGCAAATAAACAATTTAAGTTGTATCAGTGTAAGAGTATCAGAATTTTTATTTATTGAAATAAATTCAAACAAAAATTCACATCACTGTGCTTCATCAAATAGTAAAAATGTTACAAATAATTTCACAACTGAAGATTGGGTACATTAGTCCAAGTTGATAAAATATTCTAAAATGAAATGTATTTCCACATTAAAATATTTAGGCTCTTTATTTTCAACATTTCATGTTTCAGTACTTTATAGTTGGATTGTTATGGAGTTATTGCAAGGCTTTTCTAATTTTTTACCACAATATTTTCCAGTTGGTAATAAAAGTTTATCCCATGAACCCCTCAGCTGGTGAATTAAGTTTAAGTTATTATTATGAGTCTCAAATATGAAGGTATATTCTTCAATCTTGACACCCTGTACTTATGTTTGAGACTTTTATTTTGAAGTAAGAAAGGAAATGGCTCTTGAATTACCCTGGTGTGTTGATTATTAGTAATTCTATCTGGGCTGGCCAAAAACTTGGAAATAAAAATATAAATTCCCACTATATTTAAATCATTTTAGAGCAGCATTTTGGGTATAGAAAAAAGAAACTGTGACAGTGTGACAGACAACACAGGAAAGGTTTGTTAGCACTGTGAGAAAACCACAAATGCCTAACTGTTAGCCACTTACAATGCCAAAGATGACTTCTGTGTTTCTTATCAGCATTAAAGGCCTGTTTGATTTTAATGAGCCTGAACTACATCTAATCATTTCTAATTCAAAGCATAACAAACTTAAAAATTAAATACTGAACTGGTTAATTCTACACTAAATAGAGATTCTTTAAAATGCTGTTGAGATGCATGGAAGCTTTACATTGCTTCTGAAAACACAATGAGAGAGGGTTTTCAATGCTTTTTTTTTTTTTTTTTTTTTTTTTTTTTTTTTTTTTTTTTTTTTTTTGCGCAATTGGACTATGTTAGAAGTAGACAAGCCTAAAACCTTAATTATGTAACCTGGGATATGTTTCTTAATTTTTAAAAATGTTTTTCTGGCTCTAGTGGCCTTTATTTAACAGTTCTCAGACAGGAAAGCAGGTTGAGAGAGAAGGGGAAGATATGCGGCAAAGGGCCGGGACTCGAGCCTGTTATGGCTGCATTGACGACTAAGGCCTCCATATATGGGTCGCGCGCTTTACCCCAGTGCCATTGCTGCACCTTGCCTGGGCTATGTTATATTGATTAGAGATTCCTTAACACAGTTTGTGATTTGTCAGACCGTTCTGTATATGCTCATAAAAGGGCATCCTTAGTTTTTCCCAAATATGACTTTTGACCTCTTTTTCCTTAACCCATTATCGTCTATTGTCTGGTTTTGTAGAGCTGTATCGCTAAATGCATAAGCAACTGAAGTTTTGCATGTAACACTGAACATAAAATAAACACTATAACAAAAGGACATCATTTTGTCATTTTGGGACAGCTTCATTGTTTTGTGTATATATATATATATATATATATATATATATATATATATATATATATATATATATATATATATACATATATACATATATACATATATATATATATATATATATATATATATGTGTGTGTGTGTGTGTGTGTGTGTGTGTGTGTGTATGTATCCTTTATTTAACCAGGAAATAAAACTCATTGAGAATAAAAATCTTTTAAATCTCTTTGTTTTAAAATAGTTGGATGAAGGAATTGTAGGACAGTGAAACAAATCTTCTGCACCTTGATTTAGAACATAATTATTGGTTAATTACTTTATTTATAAACAGTCCACACTGTGTAAGGAATGTTGAAACTTGTAAGTTCTATGAAACCAGCAAGACTGAAACCACATGTTCGTGCTTCAAGCAATCTGTCAGAGACATCTCAAAGTCCTAAGTTTTTGAAAAGAAGACAGCTGGACTTCCTGTTGTTTTCTTTTCAAACTGTTCAACTACATAAACCTGAAACTCCCCTCCGGTTGTTAGAAATACAGAAATTCAAAGTACTGTGGATGAACGCTGCTCTCAACGGAATTAGATGTTTTTGCTTTTAGGCAACAGCCATGTCTAAAATTGTAACCTTAGTACCATATATTTATGTTATTTTTTCACAGTATACACCCAAATTAGCCTGAACAACAGACACTGATTACTAAAGCATTAAGTATTTGTAAAAAAAGATGTTGCTTTCAGTGGCTTGACTATGCAGTGCTTTCAAAGAACACTCTTTCATTTCACTGAGTTTGATGAATGCAGAAAAAAGGAAAACACAAGGCAAGATACTTTGCCAAAAGCTAAGTACTGATAGCTACATAGTTGGGTCAAGGCACCCTACCAGCAGAAGGGCTTTTGGCATGTTCCCAGTACAAAATTCAGGATCTACTAAAAGTGATTCAAGCAAGAAGGAAAAAAAAAATGTTAATCTGTGAAAGAGGAATACACAGCAAGTTACATATTGAGTTTTTTTTTTTTTTTTTTTTTTTTTTTTTTTTTTTTTTTTAAATTCATACTGGTTTAGTTCAAAAATGACATAAGACATAGTTTATACAAGTATGAAGTCCATGAGGGAGTCACTTGGACACATAACAGAAGCACTGAGATACAGAATAGGAGCACCCTACTTCTGGAAAACAATATTTCCAGCTGCTAGGGTTTTTCACTGAAACTCTGACACACAAAAAATATTTTCGTATTGGTTAGAAGTTTAGCTTAAAAAAAAGAGGTACCTGCAGCAGGAAGGGAGTGTTAAAATTAAGTGGTTTGTATGAAGTCACAACAGGCGTGCATACAACCTGAGTTCATCAGCAGAGCAGCAAGGATAACATGCAGTAAAGTCAAGATGCATTGATTTTTAAATGTTTGCATCTTTTCCATTCTAAAAGTCACAAAATTTCCACTTTCTCATTTATGAGCAGCTACAAAGACTTATTTTTATTGTCTGGATAATAAATGTCTCTACTTGCTGTTCAGTTCTTGAATGGCTGATGAAAAGATCTGTTGTATGAAAGAACTTACAATAGAAGGCTTTTTTATTGAATGGTTTTGTATACAGTTGGTGCATATAGTTATACTGATCTGAAAAGGTTTACAGTTCCTTTTATTTTCAGTTTCATGATTTATATGGGGTTTTTTTTTAATATGGTTAACTTTGATCAGTCACTTGACTTTTAACCTTTTACAGGACTTCAGAGATTTAAATCTGTTTTTCATTAACTATTGAGTCAAATGTGCATTAGGGGTTCACATTTTTAGACGTATAATGGATCTCTTTTTAAATGAGCTTGACTTTATGGTGATTGGTCACATTTACCCTGACAAGGGCTATCCCATCCATTTTAAGTCCATTTCACATGATAAGTAATGGCCGCCTTGAGCTCATTCATCTTCAATAAGTGGTGAGCAGGCAGGTGGAGAACCAAGGGCCGTCTGGTAGTCTTACAGGCAAGAGTGTTTGCTTTAAACTGTCATGTTTATGCTCATTCAGCACTCTCTTGTACATCTGGATGTTTAGAGTTTAATCAAACAATTTCTTTGCCTGACCTCTAAAATTACACAAAATAAGGATAAGGTTAATATTATATCAGCATAAAAGCTTTTTGTTTGATTAGATTATATCAGTTCTTGTTATATAAAAAAGGTTAAGATCAATAAGGAGAAGTATAGGGGAGTGGGTAGAGCAAATCATAAGTTCATTCTTATTATTTTAGCAGGAACATTTTGTTAAAGTATAATATATTAAACATCAGTTTAACCAAAGTTCAATAAAACAAACAAACAAGCAAAAAATGTTTTTTTTTTCTTCATCCAGACAAAATCAGTTGCTGAAACACTTTAAAGCCTTGGAACATCAGTCAAAAAAATATATGTTTTTTATTACCAAACTTATCTAAATGAAACTACAAACGTCATAAAGACATAAACAATTCCAAATCTTTCAGGGAAATCATCCATCCATCCATTATCCATCACACTTATCCATGCAGGGTCACGAGGAGGGCTAGAGCCTATCTCCAGCAGACATCAGGCGAGAGGCAAGGTACACCCTGGACAGGTTGCCAGTCCATCGCAGGGCAACACAGAGACAGACAGACAGGACAAACAACCACACACTCACACCTAAGGAGAAGTTAGAGAGACCAATTAACCGAACAGTCATGTTTTTGGACTATGGGAAGAAGCCAGAGAACCTGGAGAGAACCCACGCACACACAGGGAGAACATGCAAACTCCTTGCTGGAGTCGAACCCAGGACCTTCTTGCTGCAACGCAACACAACATTAGTAATATCTATATTTAGAAGTATATATTTGATTAGAAATCTATATATGGCCTGTCAGGAGACAAGACAAACCTTGGACACAAAATAGACATTACTGACAGTAATAAGCCCTTTCATTAAAGTATTTCAAGTTGCATTCTTTCTACCTCAATTGAATTCATGTGAACAACCACAGCAGCATGGTACAGAGGTTAACCTGTCTCAAAAGGAGATAAACACAGAGTAGCTGGTGAATAGGTGTGAAAGGGAAGGTCAGACTAGCAGTGTTTTTTTTTTTGTTTTTTTTTTTGTTTTTTAAAAACTATAGCTGTTCCAAGCCTGTAAACAGAGTCAACAATTTTCAGTCAGTAAAAGAATCATGTCTTGAGCCACTGGTTGTGATAAGAACCATACTCTTCAGTGTGGAAGTCTTTACTGACGTGAAAGATATAATTTAGCTATTTTCTATAACAGTAAATGTGTGTAAATGAAATCAGAAGAACCACAAAGAATGAATAAGCCATATAAAAATAAACATGTCTACAGTCCATTCACACTGCGAGGCAGCAAGATATTCAGAAGGTAAAAATAAGGCTGTTTTATCCTTTTGATAACTCAGCTTCTGTATTTCGTTGGACATCCCTAAATTGAGAAGGTTGCCAGACTTTTAGAAAGCTAGGAGTGAAGTTAAGGATTTATATTATTTAGGGAGTACAAAAACAAATGACTGCCTTAGTAGTGCTATCCAAATTAACTACACTAATTTCTAAATTCCAATAGGACCTTTTCTGAATCTCTGATCATGACTTAATTTATGTAATTGTGCTGTAATGGCTAAATGTACAAAAACAGCTGTTTCACACATAACACTTATACTTTGATTATAACCTCCTCCACATCCCAGATAGACTGAAGGAAATTTCCTCTAGTTTCACTGGGTAGACAAAAGAAGAAAAAAAAAAAAAAAAAAAAAAAAACAGTTAACACCAGCAGGTACAAGTTGGACAGTTTTCAGTCTCAACCTTGGTCTATTTTTTTTCTAAAAAGGTTAGACCTCAAAACTCAATAGTGTCCTTTGTGTTACACACTCATTCCTCTCCAATAACCTTTATATAAAGGGTTTTTCATAAACTGTGAACATCTGCTGTGTAATTCAATTCTAGAATTTGGATCTGTTCTGAACCAAGATAAAAAATGCAACTCATTCCATGGATGTATTGCAGCCTCATTATTCATTGCCACTTGTGTCAAGAAGAAACCTTCGCATAGGAGGAACCTGGAAATATTATAGGTCCCTGCACATAATTTAAAACAAAGAAGGCCAAGATCTAGAGTAAGTGCTGCATTGTTTTAATTCTGTGTGGGGGATGCCAGATACCAGGGGGCATGCATCATCCTTTTGAACTTTTACCACGTGAAATAATAATGAAAGGGCACAGCAGTTCTGACCCTGTCATTACAAAAATATGGTCTTTGTTGGGAATGCAATGGTTTCTGAGCTGCTACATAAATCAAAGTCAAATGGAAGGAAATGGCCCTCTCTCTGCTGTGGGATGCTTACGATGACATGTTTCGCTCCTATTTTAACACGGGCAAATTAAATGTAACGAAGTGCTATAGCATTGCAATACTGGGTATGAATTAAAGGAACATCTGTATATGTGTAATTCATGTCTCATGCTCCAGTTGCAACAGAATTAGATTTTCTGAGGTTAGCAAAAAAAAAAAAAAAAAAAAAAAAAAAAAAAAAAAAACAAAGGAACTCAAGGCCCTTTTCAAGGTGGATTTATAAGATTCATCAGGGTTACTCTTTGCAGCAACATTGAATAAAATAACTGCCCTCACAGAGTGAAGAAAAAAAATGACTGAAGTTTGCTTCCCCTTCCAACATCATTAGGCAACCCCCCTTCATTACAAAAACATATTAACAGCTTATATGAATTCACTGAAATATGTTGAAGTACTACTTTAGCAGAACAGACACTTTAGTCTCCTGGGTCTCAGTGGGCATCTATAGCTAGGTCAGACAGTGTGTGCACACACATATACAGGAAGTGTATCTACAGCTACAACACAGATAGATTGAGTGGTATTTCTTAATGATCCCCCCCACCCCCTTCCACACACACACATCTTAGACTCCTATAGAAAACTATTTAGCTAGCCGTGCCACTTCTCAATAATGCCTGAAGAGGTCTTGTAATTGCTTCACCGGGCTGCAACATTAGTGCTTCATTTTCCTGAACAGGGAGTGCAGCAGAAGCCATACAAAAAGGACCCATCCCGGGGTGCATTTAACCTCCACGTTATGCACCGTGATCATATCAAACATTACCCATCTTGAATCATCATGAATCTAATGGGGCTGATACAAACACAGAAAAATGTCAGTCAAGTGTTTCTTGTGTTATCAGAAACTAAAGCTGAAATTATAGCCATAAAATGTAAGGTCACAATCAACATTATCAGCAATGACAGAAACTTGTAATTCCATATTCTTCGGCCTAGTGATTCTTTCCAAGCTCAATTTGTCTCGCAGTTCATTATCACACACTGCAGACGACCGTATGATTTGACTCCGGTGAATACTGAAATTATCCATCTGTGGCTTTCACCTTGAGGAAAACCTAGCGTTAAACATTCTGAAGCACTTTTTCTTCTTTAGCCATCACCACTGAATTCTTGGCAATCTTGTTAGCCTTGGTTTGTAAACTTTATAGGAGCAAGAAACCAAGTAAGAAGAAGAAACTCCAAGTAAAATACAAGACTAGCTGGTAAGAAAATTAACCCCTGTAATGGTAAGGTTTTACTACAACCCAAAATAGTTTTGATATCAGGAATTGTGACATTAAACACACATCTTGTAAAATTATGGCAGTTGCATAGCATTTTATTTAGGGGTAATGCCCCACTTTGTGCTGGTTCACACAAACTCCCAATCTAATTCATGCAAGACTGTGCGTTTTAAATGTGATAAAATGTGAAAAGCTTCAAGAGGTAAGATCCTTTTACCAGGTACTTTTATTATTTTGTTAGTGTCTGTTGATCAATTAGACTTTAGTACTTTCAGAGACAATATGCAGCAAGGGCATTTTTTTAATCAATTTTAATAAAACATGATTGAAAACATTCAAGTATCTCAAGAAAAGAGTTAACACTGCTGACAAACTTGTTTTTAGTGGCTCACAAATGACTGCTGTTTGAGGGTCTTGACCTTCAAAATAATTTTTAGTTGAAGGAGAAAAATCTTGAGCAGTAAACATGATTGTTAATATGTATTGTCTGCTACTGTGTAGATTTCTCTCCATCATAAAACAACTACGCATATTGATCAACAAGACATATTCATAGTCATTAGAATTTCTAATGAGGTTCTATGGAATATCTTTTGACTTTTTTGTACAATATGTGCATTACTAAAGGTCTAATGCTCAGGAGGATATCCTGTTATTTACTGTTTATCATGATTAGCTGTATGACACAGATGCAATGCCAAGGTACTCATAACGATGAGCACAGGACATCCTCAAGGGAATGTTAGCATCTAAACAAAAGCACCTTGTGTGTATGTTGGCTGCTAAGTAAAGTGAATGCAGTAGAAGAGTAAGCATATGCCAGAATAACAAACAGGGTCTCAGTAAGCACATTTCTTCTCTAGCAACATAAATGTGAAACACCGTGTCTTGCAAAAGGTATTCATACCACTTGAACTGTTTCAAATTTTGTTTTTTCTTCATACTTTAATGAATTTCATCACCGTCTGATGAGATGGAGAAACATAAAGTAGTACATAATAATGAACCTAGAAATACATATGCTTTAAAGCTCTTTTCAAAAACATCTGAAAACTGTAGCTTTCTCCCTTTACTCTGATACCCCTAAAAAAATCTACTATAACCAATTACCATCAGTCCTGTTTGCAGTTTGTCACAAGCAATGAAGGGGACAAGAAAGAAAAACTAAATATTTTTGACCTACATGTGGAACACTAGATCTGGCCGAAAACTAGCACCTCGCATAACTTTGAAGACATCATTCCCACAAAGAAAGATGGTGGCAGAATCATGGTGTAAGGATTCTTTCCTTTACGAGGACGCTGTAAAAAGTTTGCATTATTGGAAAGATGGATGGAGGGACAACTCAGGGTAAAACTGGAAGAAATGTTGTTAGAGGCTGCAAACTGGGATGGAGGTTCACCATCAACCAGAAATATACAACCGGATCTAGAGTAGACGGATTTAGATCAGAACATGCAAATAATTCATTCTGGTTGGGACTGCATGTGACATCAACAGATTCCTGATTCGATGATTTTAGAGATTCTTCACTGGAAATTTGGAAATTCTTCACTGAACCCACATTTTCTCTCTTTTAAAGCAGAACTCCAGAGTATATTTGACAACTTTCACATAAGGCCAAATAGACAAAGTCAAAACAGATTAGCTGCTAATTCACCTTGATGTAAGGAAAGTATTAGAGTTGGGTATTGATACCATTCACTGTTGTGTCTTTTACTTCTCGTCCTTCACTTGTAACACATTAACATCCCCTGAATTGTGGGCTTGATAACAAAGTAAGCATAAAATTCTGACCAGCCTGAAAGTAAGTGCTTTTAGAAGGTCAAGTCATATATTTAATACAGGTTATTTCTAAACAACCTTGGCTTTTTTTATTATTTTCTGACACATAATTATCAATTTATATGCACCACATCTGCATTGCATTATATTGTCTTTGGGAACCTTTTGATATAATGGCACCTAAGAGACATAGTGATAGAATGTTCTTTACTGTGATTTCAAGTATGACAACGTCGAGGTTGGGCACAAGAAAACAGCCCTGCAGGGCATTCCATACTATGTTGTAATGCTGCGAAAACAGACTATATTTAGTTTGCAATCACACTTACTCATGTGCTTCAAACACCTATAACCTTTTTTTAGCCTCAATCAGTAAAAGTGAACTACAGATGTCTCTTTTGCAACACTTATGTTTGAAATTTACATGCAGTGAGGTGGGAGGACAGATGTGTGAAGGTTGAGGGTTACCAGAAAGTATCAATATGTGTGGATCTGCTGACATCTATACAAACTGCTTCAACCACTGCTTTAAAAATCACTCAGAATGCTCTCAAAGGTCAGAGCTCATTGACTATCTGCTTGTATGTAGGTGAGTGTATATTTGTGTGAGTGTATGCATTTTTAATTGCTGTGGGACACCCTTTGAGAGTTCCCCACCACTTCTCAAACAATTAGTTTAATGGAGCATTACAGCAGTATCTGGGTTAGCAAAGTCAATACATTGACATTCTGCAGCAATAAAGTGTCAGCGCAGCCACTCATATGTCCATGAAACTATGCCAAACCATTTAGGTAACACAGACTTTGTTTAAGTTACATCAGCTATTGAATATATTGTTCCAATAAGGAGATATGTAAATGCCTTGAACTATATATACACGCAGATACAACTGGATCTTTTCTTAACTCACAATATCATGCTTTGTTATTTATTCTCATAATTATTTTATGTTTTATTTTGTCAGTTTTAATCTAGATATTACTTCACATTGGTAATGTAATCTATATAATGTGATTTTGTTTTGAACAAGTTTATTACCATTACAATTAAAAACCAACAGGAAAAACTGAAAGTGGCAGATCATTAATGGGGGAGGGAAACTAATCATGTGATCTGACAGTGAACACTTTGTTTAGTATGATAAAATCATCAGTCAATGACAGCTTTAAAGTGTGTGTTTTTTGTTTGTGTGTTTTTGAGGGAGTAAATACTACATAGCAGTTTGTTTCATTAAAATGTGGGGTTTAGTGTATTACCTAAATTTGTTTTCACTTTAGAACAGTGATGAGCATTATCCTGAAGCAACCTAAGATTCTGTCACGGAAAGGCATGTGTGAAAATGCAGCCTATTTTAAGTGTTATAACACTGACACTCAATATTACTAAACATCACAATATGAATGTCTCTTTTCTGCACCAATATGTAAAAAGGATTGGACAATTTCCCTGCCTGCCAAAAATATGAAAGCTAATACTAAGTAAAAAATTTTAAAATCAAAAAACAGACATTTAAATTCCCTTTAATCTTGCAGTTCATACTTGAACTTGTACACCTAGAAGCACTTTAGAGACTGATGTTCAAGTAAATTTGCCCTGATCCATTCAGGAGCCTGGCCTCTATTTTTTGCTGTGCATGTCTTAAGTGTGGGTTCACGTGAAGTGTGTGCATGAGTTATTGTTATGGTCTTATTCCTCTCAGCCCTCAGGTTACAATGTGCATCCACTCAATGGTGCTGCTGCAGAACAGGATGATGTTTCTAAGGTCTGTTCTTTTCACATCTGTCTCTCCAATTTTGCCTAACTCAAGGGCAGTTAAGGTTAGCAGCCAAGCTGACTTGAAGATGTAAAGCAAACAGAAATGCAAAAGCAAAGGTTTTGGATTTATTATAACCCTAACGAATTAAATCAAATTAAACATTTTATATCAGTTGTGGATACTTGGAATCATTTTCTAAAACTAATATAATGTGAGGACACCTGCTAATTCACAACTAAAATTGTCCCAAGGTACAATAAAAAACAAATTAAATCCAGTCATACAGACAGAATTAAATTCAATTACATACATTCCAAGTTTACCGCTGTTATCAATCAATGCAGACAAGTTCAGTCAAATGGTAAAAAGAATCCATCTAAGGAAACCCAGTCAATTGCATTGAGGTACAGACTTGCAGCCATGACTCTCATTATAAATTAGCAAAACTTTTTTTTTTTTAATGGTGGATATACAACATCTAGCACTCCAGTTTGGTAAAAAAAAAAAAAAAAAAAAAAAAAAAAAAAAAAAAAAAAAAAAAAAAAAAAAAAAAAAAAAACAAGGAAAATATTGATAAATATTTGCAGTAAAAAGACAAAATTAGTTTTTAAATGTAAAACTAATATATAATTTATCTGTTCATATTTCTGGACATATAAACTATGTTCTTAGAATGAGTGGAAACACACTTGTACTTCTGTATGTATGCAACATGATCCTAACAGCAGCATAGATAGATAGAAATACAGGTATTAGTTAGGCATGGGCCAGTTCAGATGGTATGGTAATCTTGAAGAAAAATACCAGTTTGATTTTAGTAACGTAGTTCTATAAAAATACATAAATAAATAAAACTGGTTAACAGTCTAATTTCTTTTATTTAAAACAAGAAAGTACTGCTGCTAGACTATTACAATAATACTACTAATAATAAGTCAATGAATGAAATAACTAGGCTGACACAGTGCTACAGTGGTTTTTTTAGGTCTTACTTGACAAACTTGAAATACTATAAACAAATAAATAGTGGGTGCGCATGTTTATATACTGTGAGTATGGGTAGCTGAGAGCACTAAAACCCTCCTCCTGGCTCTGATTGGCTGTTTCTGACCAAGTGGCGCATATCCACCTCCTTGTGGTGTAGGACCACAGGGAGGAGGCAGAGGAGCTCGTTTTTTTTTTTTGACCCCCAGATTATCTCCATTTTAGATTATACTATTAGAATATAGTGACAGTTTTAACAAATATGTTTAAAAAAAAAAAACATATTGTTTATGAAAGTTACATTCTGCTGCTTTAAAGGTTTCCTTTTTCTGGAAAAAATGTGATTGCTTTTATTTTGAGTGGTTAGATTATAAATGGTTTATTTATTGGTCTTCTGAACAGACCAGGATGCCGAATCATTTCACACCAGTCATTCAATCACTGCGATGGATCTCTGTTTGTAAAAGAATGAAATTTAATTTTATTTGTCTGTGAGGGACTGAATGGTGTTGGGTCAAAATAAATCACAAAATTGCTTTTTAGAAATTAACCATTCACACCCCCTAAGTTATTAGACACCTGCGAACTGAAACAATTCAGAAACACTATTTAGTGATTATGCTCCTCAATTTTGGAACGGACTAAGTGAAAACCTGAGCTGTGCAGAAGCTGTTGGCTCCATTAAACCAGGAGTGAAAATATTACTGTTTTGTAGTGTTTCCATTAAAGATCAGTTAATTCTGATCATGTCTCAGCTAGCTATTTGTTTACATTCTAATCATGTCTCAGCTAGCTGTTTGCATAAACACATTATTATTCTTTTCTTTCTGAAATGCTTAAATTTGACTGTTTTTCAGTTTGCTGCTGGTCTTTAATGAAGTTGCCCTGAACTTTGTTCTTTTATCTGCCTATAAACACATTGGGACCACTTGGGACCATGGAAAATGAAGAAGCCTTCTTTTTGCGAGCTAGCTGGCAGTGCACAGCAACAAGTTGGTGAGGGGCAGAGCACATTACTATGTGTTCCATTTTGCCAGAGAAAATGGCTGATCATTCTGGCACTTTCTTGTGCTAATCAGATCTTTGTGATATGGAACATAAATACTCTAACCCTTCAGCCTTTTGTGGGCCAACCTTGGAGACTTTGTTCTATTTATTTTTTAATGGGGAAAAAAAAACTGATGTGGTGGAACATTGAACAGCATTTGTTTTTTTTGTTTGTTTTTTTTGTTTTTTTTGTTTTTTTTTTTTCCCAAATCTGACAGGTATAATGTCACTCAAAATTTGTAATGAAATTAAATAGCGTTATATTTCTCCTTTTCATGTGCATAGCCAGGATTAAACTTTTATTCCACTCTATTTATTACCTTGCTTGTCAGTGCTTTTACACTTTATTGGGCTCTTTTGTTGACACTATTGCCTCTTTAGGAATATCAATATGGTTTGGCAAATAATACATAAGATACATAGCCTACACCTCTATCAGAACCAACTATATCATGCCAGACAAAGCTGATTTTGGTGTCGAGACACTTTAAATAACAAGATATCCCTTGGTACCTGGGTTGATAGAGCTGTGCTCATCCCTCTCAGTAAGCAATATCATTCGCAAATAATAAGATGAATGATTTCTTTAGCAGTCTAGTAAAATTACAAAGTGATTTTTTCCAATCCTGTTGACATTAAGACTTGGCTTCTGTACAAGCCTTGTTCTATATGTTATACTGCAGTATGTAATTCAAATCAGAACGGCAATGTATGCAAGCCAGAATCTGTTTTCTGCAAGAATACTGGGCAGTGTGCAACCTTCATAATGCCTCATACACAACGTGACTGTTCAGAACCCTGCAAATATCAAATATGTTTGATATTCTTTGGGCATCTCACAAAGTGATTTTTATCACTGAGATTGAATCTGAACGACAAATGTCACAGAAATGTTGAAACAAAGTTATTATCTGCTTCACTGTTATCTATTAACCCTCTCTTTTTTAATTTCTTTCTTAATTTTGAAATAATAGTTCCATTATGTGCAAGCAAAATGACCTTAGAGTTGAAATTTGTAGCTCCTTCTCCCAATTAAGGGAAAGTTCAGAATGATATCACCTACCATGACTGTCACAAATGCGTTAAAGAAGCCTGTAACACTTAAATTATCTGTGCACCAGCATTTCAGGTACACAAAAAAAAAAAAAAAAAAAAAAAAAAAAAAAAACAGTGATAGAGTTTTGCTATGTGCTGGATGGCTCACGTTATACCTGTACCACAGAACCTTTAGTTGGTGAGTCCAAATATTACAACTACATGAACATATTCTTTTATTTTTTTGTATTTTGTGTTTGTTTGCTAGTATGTGTGTTGTGGGGGACAGAGCTCTCACTAGTTGGCTTGTTATAGCATTAAGAGGGGAAAGCAGGAAAATCTAGCTGAACAGATGAACAAAAATTGTTGAAACTAATTTTAACTAGGGATTTTTCTGTCACCATTTTTGTGAAGCAGAAAAACAGGGAGTGGAACGGAGGGAGTTTTTTGGTAGAATTTGGACAATATATGTCAAATACGTATTTATTTCCAATTCCACTGAGCTATTTATACTTTGCCATTAGAGCCTTAAAGCCAAATAACATTGCTGATAATTGAGCACTATTCCTCTGAAATTTTTTTTACCACTACCTCTAAAGCTTTTGTCTCTTTTCTATGTGCTCTCAGCAATTACTGAGGTCCATTTGTCTAGCAAATTACTCATATATTACTGCTCTTCAGCTGATTTTATTGTAGCTGGAATAAAAAGAAAAATTATGACCTGGAAATGTTGAAGTTTTCTTAATGGTTCACATTATATAAAAATTGCTCAAATTTAGCCCCAGTGTATTCAAAGGACATCATTGTTTTTCTGTGGGTAGGTAGTAATATTATGGTTTTTATTAGAGCCGTACAATTAACTCTATCACTGTGTCTTACAAACTTTAGTGAGGCTTACAGTTCACAAGAGCTAATTTAAAGTTTAGGTTATAAAGATTTAAATGAATCTGTACATATTAATCATGCATCATTTAAAATTTTGTGAATAAGTAATTTTGGACCCTAGTTTTTTCATCTCTACCATTTTTGTATTTGTCCTGTAATGAGCCAATTCAATTTTTTCCAGGTAAAAATAGGGGCCTTCTCACACACACATTTAGGTTACTCATAGTTAGCTTTGAGGAAACATGTTTTATTTGTCTATTTGTCTCCAGTAAATTATACCGACCAGCAGGAGGTCATTTAGATGTTATTTTGGTTCAGTCAGGGGTCACAATGTCTCATTTTAGGAGCTGGCTGACTCAAATGTTGATATAAAATCCTCACAAAATAAAATACAATTAAAATAAATAACGTGTGATTTCAGCACTATATATATATATTTTTTTTAACCACAGTTTGCAAAATGCTACCAAGATAAATAAACTGATATGCTGTGGTTAGGTACATTGGAACCAAATGGTTCATTTACAGGTACACAATGGATGTGGGTCTGGATGAAATGGCAAAGCATGGGTACAAAATGTATAAGGTAGCAAAAGGTTGATCTGATCCAAAGATATAAGCTTGTCCACTTTTATTTGTACCTGCATTCTGCTAAAAACAGTGGTTAAATTTTCTCTGATTAGGCCTCATGCCAATTATTATACTAAAGCTGATTTTCTAAAACAAAGGGAGGTATAGCTTCACCAGCTGTGGTTTAAGTTGTAGTTTAAATCCATAGCGCAAGAGCCTTGGTTGTCATTGTCTCCTGCTGACCACAGATCCTTCAAGGTAAAAGTTGCAATTAACTTAGTAATTAGTTCCTCCTTTTGTCCTTATCTTCCACCCCTACACAACAATAATAGCAGCACAAGAAAAGTAAACAGAATGTTCACTCTTCATACATGAAGACAGATAAAATCATTAAATATGTAGCAGGTTGTAATGACACTGTTAAAAGCAGTACTTTTGCTTTTTTTGAAAACCACAGTGCACCTCAATACAGTTTTAAAGCCCAGTTTCACATACAAGTAACAATTCACAGTTGCCATTTTGCAAACAGTAAAACCAAGATAATGATTGCATTTTGATATGTTGTGCATATATCTTTGTTAAAAAAAAAAATTAGTATGAGTACCATCCCACTTTCTTTATACTAACACCACCATTTTACATCAAGTTCCATTCAAAAGTTGACAACTCTGCTATATCCTTTGCCAAATGAGGTGATATTTGCAAATCTCTTCTATGAAGTAATAAAAGGGCCCCTAAAAGGGATTTTGCTGTTGCAGTTATTCAATTCCAAAAAATTACATCCTTCAATGTCAAAAAAAATAAGCAGTGCTAATTATTCTTGTTCAAGAGTAAGGGGAATCTGTTATTGATGAACATGTTCATTTTCACAGATTTATGCAAAACACTGTTTCCTTTCAGTGTTGATGGATGAGCAAATTCGCTTTTCATACTGACTGTTGATGCTGTCATGTCCTCTGGGTGAAGTGGACATGTTGAGTGCCCCATAAGAGCAAAATGTCAGATATCTGAAGTACAGAATTATTTCAATCTAGAACTGAATGTTGGACTACTTGAATAAGCAATGTAGTTATCTCAAGAGCCCTGCTGTCAGCATAGTTAAAACATTTCCTCATGTCAAAGTCACAGCAAGGGCCTAATTTGACTTCCAGCTTGATCATGTCCAAACTCAAATGCTCCACTGACTCACCGTGGGACTGAAAAGCCATCAAGCAGCATAAACCTATGCTTTTATGTTCATCTTATTGTCAGATAACCTCTAATGCACATCAGAGACTAATGCAATTACAACAAACTTATTTCAAGGCCTTTTAAAGTATCTGAGAACCCCTCTAATGGGTTTGGATTTGTCATGGGTGCTGCATCTACACTTAGGAGTGCTTGCAGTGAAAAAGAAAAGGAGTGCTTGCAGTGCAGTATTAATAAACATAGAGAGCTACTAATAAAGTAATCTGCCACTATGTTTTTTTTTTTTTTTTGTTTGTTTTTTTTTTGTTTTTTTTTTTTTTAGTTTTAGCAGTACATGCTGAGTTTAAATAGTCCTATCACTATTTTTAAATCAGTAAAACATGTATTGGCTTTTCTGCTGGGTTTGCACTTTGAGGATCGATGCAACAATAGTTCTGTTTAGTGCTGTGAATTAATTAAATACAGACAAGCATGCATGGCTCATCTTATTCCTACAGCAATGATTGAAGAATGGAAGAATTACAGATACTTCTCCAAGTTCCTCAATATTGCCTGTAAGAATTGGTGGTCACATCCTATCTAAAAAAAAAAAAAAAATCTATTGGCACAATTGAGGGGGAAAAACATTCATAGGGCTTTATCTAAAATCAGTAAAAAGTCTTTTCTGCATCACAGACTAAGAATGTGAGAAACTGATGACCTGAACTACTCTCTGCTTTAAGCAGCTTTGTGAGGGATAAAAAAAAAAAAAATAGCATTGCTAGAACTGCTTAGTTCACAGTATGCCAACAATTGAACCTTTCTCCAGACCCTCTGATAGCTAGCGCCATTTGACGACACATTTCCTCGAAGTGATATTGTTGGAAAGTGGCTGTGTACATGGGTTTCATTCCACTCTAATGACCCTGAGCTGAGCTAAACTGAGCAGGGATGAGGTGAGAAAATAGAACGGCCACACTGAGCAGGGCAATGGATTACAGAGAAAACGTTTGCAGTGCTGAACAGAGGTAATATGTCTATGGGAAATTGGGTTGGCTGTTCTCTATGCAAACAGGCTGATGTCATTTTCAAAGCATATTGATCTTGCCTTATCTCAGAGTCAACCACAAAAATTAAAAACCGAGGGATGTCTTTTTCTGACTTTGTTGAGTTTTTCTGAGAAGTTACGCAACCTTACAAGATATCTTAACCTTAAAACAACGTTCTTTTGTAGGTGATGATCCCTGGCAGAACATCTTAAAATAACTATTTGATAGCTTATAAATTACAGTTTACTCTCTTTATGAAAGGGACTATGGTCTTAAGGTTTGTGTCTGTAAAATTTGCCTTAAAAGAAATATCAAACTCAATTTAATTTATTATTATACATAAAATAAAATAGGATATAAGAATGACATCACACCCTAGTTGAGCATGCTCTGGTTGCAAGTTGGAAAACAAATAGGATTTTCTAACTGTTGTGGTTGCTGAATAATTTAACTGCTAACTACTATACATGCCAATTGAATACAATTCTCTCCTCTGTTTGAATTTATATTAATATGTAGCCTACTCACAATGTCATTAATTCTGGGTCTTTATGAATGCATCTCTACCATCATTTTTCTAAGTAGGAATGATGACACAATAAACAGCAATGATTTTTTTGAAGCTCTAAGCATATAAGATTGAATTTATACAGAGAGCCAACAAGCTCAAATGTATACATATACTTAGACTAACATTTAGTTAAAAGTCCCTCAATAAATTGCAGAGAAGCTACATTCTTGTTTCATCCATCAGTAAAGTCCTGACATAATTATGGTTTATTTCTTTTAGGCTACAGTATATTTAAATCAATTGGTTTCCTGGATAGGAGCCCTCTTTTAGACAAAGTTCACAAATTTTCGATTGGGTTGAGGTCCAGAAGCTTTAAGCTTTAATTCTAACGTGTCTTATCCATCCCAAAACCAGTTTTGAGGTCTTTGGGATCATTGTCCTGTTGGAACACACTACCAAGTCCAAGTTGAAACCATGTCACCAAGTGTCAAAATGTAATGTTTATTGTCTATTTCATAATTGGTGGCTGTATGATGTTTTTATGATGTAAAGCACTTTGAACTGCCTTGTTGCTGAAATGTGCTATACAAATAAACTTGACATGACATGACATGAATCTGTTCATTGAAAGGACCACTGAGGTAGGCCGAAATTACTGGTCCCTCCACATAATGCTGTTGCCACCATCCTTGGGAGTGAGAGAGCATTAGCCGGTGTTAGTCAGTGGGCGGGGCTAGCACTGAACATGTCTTAAGTCTTTAGCAGCTTCTTCCATGCAGGACCACAGTGAGCTTCCTTGTGAACTTAGAGATAATTCAGACCAAACTAGAGATATGAGGCTGGAGTTGCTCAACCAGAGTTTGTACTAAATAAATAACAATTTATTGAAGTTTCTTCCACACTTCCAGTAAAAATATTGACCCAGTGTCATAGCAAACTTGGAAGAAGTTGTCTTGACTTGATGTTTGAAGTAGTCAGTAGCCATGCGACATCAGGGTCTTTATAAAAGATGCCTTAATCCTGCCCACTGAGTCTGATGGGTGAAGCTGACAGTTTAAATTAATTCATGAGGTGCTTCAGCACAGGAACATGAAACAATTTATTAAACTGTGAAATAATTATATCTAGTTTTTAAAATAAAATCAAAACATTCAATTAAGGCACATATAATTAATTCTGTATTTAATAAAATATTTCTGTATTTATTTCAATTTTTAATAAATTAATGACATTTAAATAATTATTTCATAAGTTATTTATTTATTTTAATTTGGCACTCTTCACTCTCCATATCCAAGTAGGCATTCAAACTTTGTCAAGCTTTCAGGTTTTCTGAATTGGAATTGAGAAATTTCAGTTACTGAATACCAATACATTTTTTTATGTCCAAGTTTCATTTTTTAAACCAGTTTTTCCCAGTAAGTTGTCACTGACTTCAAAGATCCAGGAAAAATATAAATGTGCGTTCACAAGTTTTTAGTTGTCTGTCATCAGTCAAAGATTTCTAATTTAATAAAATCTGGATCCTCTGTAGTTTTTTACCTTTCAATATCATTCGCATTTGGCCCCTTATTTCATTAAATGGCCAGTTGTTTGCACTGTCTTTGCCCTCTTTGTGGGCTTCAGACAGTACACATCCCCCTGCTTCTCTTTAACTTCAGCCCCATCTCCACGGAAACAGCTCTGGGGGACATGTTAGGCTTGACAGACCAATAGAAAAAGACAGCTTTGCTGGCATCTCCCCTGAAGTAAAAGCTCAGGTGTTACTTATATTCACAGGAGGTTAGGAGGTTTCAGCTGATGAAAAATGAGTTTTATAACAAAGCACAAAAGAATCAAATGTAAGTTGCTTGAGTAAGTTGCTTTTAAAAAAAAAAATAGACATTTTTGTACTATGCTGACAATTTTAGACTTGTTACAGTGATTTCATCACACATCACCTCAGGGAAAATGAAATGTGTTCAGCACATTCTGTACTTGACCTCACCAGGTTAATTTCAGGATAAATAGTGGAAACAGGGATTAGAACAGAGTGTGTGATGGAACACTAATATTTTTTCTTCTTTTCTTTAGAGATTACATTTTTCCTTTCAACATGAATCATCATTGTCATTGCACAAAATAATCACTGAGCGACACATAACTATATAATTTTAATGATCTGGTATAAAAATAAAAGCTTTGTGACCTTTTCTGTTCTGCATGCGTTTTCTAATTTTAAGATCTCACCTCAGGGAAAACTATACAAGTTATCAGCTATATACATGACATAGCCCATTGATTTTGATTTACACTTTTGCAATATTTTAAGAGAGCTTGATTCCACTTTGCTGTTTTCTGTAATGCTAATTAAATTAGGGCCTGCTTCTAATTTACGTGCTTTAAGATGATTTAAACTGCTGCAAGGAACTTTAGACCATTCGTAAAATATTATCAATAAAATATTTTCTCAAACTATTACAATTTATAGTTAGGATCAAAACTGGTCACTCGTCAGGAAACTCAAAGAAAAACAATCTATGGTGGATTCATCATAATCACTACCAGGTTGCTGACAACAAACTTTGCTGAGGCTGTCGCTAAGTGAAGAATCAAAGATAGCTTTGCAGTATCAGCTGTGAGAGAGAGTGAGTTGACAGGAGAACTGAACAGAGTACAAAAAAATTTGCTCTGTGTTTTCCATTTGAGTTTTCAAATTTATGTTTGTTATGGAAAATGCTTGATTTAGAAATTTGGCATAAAATTTGGTGATGTTAATGTTAACTGACTTCATCTTTGGAACACAACAGAGACTGTGGTTTTATTAACGCTAGCCACACTATGCTAATCAATATATGAAGATGCTAAAGACAGTTTAAAAGTTTACCATATTCTGTTTCTTTTAAAACATTAGTAATGCCCTGTTTTACAGCAGCTGCTCTCTTAACTCTGGTGCTAATTAAAAATAATTAATGCTCACTACAGGAAGGCTGGTAAAAATGCTTGCTGTTTTTATATTTTCTTGTAGTATAGTTCTTAAGTAACCGGAATCAGTGATATTTGGTATTGGTGTCAGAGCTTTCAAAAACCAGGGACTGGAAATCAGCCACATCATCTACAGTTGGGGGTGACTTAGATGGCAACGAAACCATCTTTTTCCATAAAAAAAATGTGTAAAAAATGTTGAACATGATAAACTGAAGAAATCTTCAGTTTTAAAAGGGACAAATAAGAATATTTTATTATACTAGCTGGTCAATGTCTTTCAAGCAATTTCTTTAAAACCTTTTTTTGGCTTATTTGTTTGAATATATGACTTTTAAAAAGATTATTTTTTTTACATTTGCAACTTTTTAAAATAAAGTCAACTTCATTGATTTACTTAGACTGAAGTAACTTAAATGAAGTTGCTTTATCATTTGCTTCTGCTCTCTAAGGTTGGAATTGCCTCTATATATTTAGTAGTTATGAGATGGTTGTGCTTTATTGTTGTCTTCTTAAAAAGTTTACCTTTAGAAAAATGTCTTCTCTTTTACCTGGCTGAATAAGAAACGGAACTCTAAGAACTCGTTCTCCTTGTTTATCAATGTTACATAAAGGATAGCACATTCATAACTTATTTTGGATTCATACAAGCACAAATGCATTTTAGATGTTTCCAGGCCTTTGGCATGAACTATTTCTAGCTTCGTCAAACTATGGTGTTAAATAATTATGAGTAGGTGGGTTGGGTGTGGAGCCATGGAGCACAGTGGGTGCAGCAGAGTGCTGTTATGCCAACTCCTACCCTCGAGGTAAGCGAGGAGAGGAAAGAGAACAAAGAGAGTACACAGGCTATTGGGAAAAGGTGATAACTTTAAACTAATACGTCACCCTTATGAATCTGGTAAACGTGTCGTGAATGCTGTTTGCAAAAGGTATAAAAAGGCAAAATAGCATGTCAGACCTGAGACGATGTGTTTATTCATATTACTACCCACGGGACCTCTAGGTGAAGATACTGTGCTTTTTTTGGCTACCATCGCTTCTCCAAGTGTAGGAACGGGGGCTGTGATGCTGGAGGCACAGTGCCCCTGGCAACGCTGCCATGCCAACTCCAATCATGTGTCCTGCATCTCTACAAAACAGCTGAGCCTCTCGGGAGGATGCAGCCAGCAGCTAACCAGAAACAAACACCTCTCTGTTCTTGATGCTCAATGAGACATGCCTATGGAGAGAGCGAGACTCACAAAGAGAAGCTGATGGTCGGGAAGGTGGATGGATAACAAATAGCAAACAGGAGTTGAATTTGCTGAAGGAGAGCCAGAGCACTATAGAAGCAGTTGTTTGCTGCATTGAACAATATTTCAAGGAAGAAAGAGGTCTGTGTGCTTTGTGGCAAAAAACAATTGTGTATAAACTAAAATGTCAAGAAGAAGTCTCCTAACAAGATCATTTTAAACTTATAATAAGGAATGTCTGTGTCTAGGCATTGCTGTGAGACAAGCAAGTGATAGTCCAACAGAGTTTAACTTCACACTGTAAGGCTTCTCTTTTTTTTGCAAATGTTATTACATTCTTTTGGTGCTTTGGGTACATGTTTTGTTCACTTGAACCCTGTTTAATACAACTGTGTTTCATTGCACCTGTCCCACAAAAAACAACAAAAAATCTGAAAGAAAATTGTTCCAGGATACTACTACAACTGCTACCTACACAAGCTTGAAATATAATCAGAGAAAAAAATATTTACAATTTTAGAACATTTACTGACTGATCAAAAATATTTGCATGCAGCCCCACTTGTCATTGTTATGAGTTAAAAATATAGTAGCCATCTTTCAGCCTGCTGATCAGCAATCTGCAGCAACAATGCTATGTTGATCTATACCGTAAACAGTTAGAACAAACACTAGTTACACTATCACATTCTCTGGCATAAAGAAAAGGTATGATGGAAAGTCTTAGTGGTTTGAAACAGCTAAGATTTTAAAACCTTGGTAAAATAAACTGAATTGAAGATTAGTCTGTGACCATCAAATAAAATCTGTGACCTGGAATGTATGTGAAACTGTATTAGTAGTTATCCCATTTTAATCAATAAGTGGTTTAATGGAAGGCAACCTGTGCAACCTTGGAGTCTGTTTCAGCCAATGGTAAACTGTGCCACTGTTACAACAACTTGATTCCTCAAAATCTAATGGGTGCTAATTAAAGTTTTATATCATGGATGTATGGTTCATTACAAGATTTTTTTTTTAATGTGAGGTAGTGTTTCTTTACCACATTATTCAAATTAATGTCAGTGCTGGGTGAAAAAGTGCTGTAGCCTTTTGTTTAGAGAGCTCCATTTTAACAGTCTACAATTCTAAGCATTGCTCTGGACTTTTTAGACAATATTTACATGGGCCAAGTAATGTATATGCTGTAGATTTAAAGGGGGTGTATTACGCAAAATTTACCTTTTTGAGCTTCATATCATGTTATAATTTCATTCCCTCATCAAACACAGACCAAGACTGTTGCTTTGACTCATTCATGCATGTTTGAAAAATCCTTGCACCTCCCCATGGCACCCATTCGGGGGTGCCTCAACATCTGCTCATACAATGCACCACCTGTTTAGCCAAAGCTCCACCTTGGAACTTCAGTCCCCAGCCGAGCTCTTACTCCACAAAGCACCCCTCCCCCATATCACTCCCACATAGCTCCACCAGACGAGTGGCAGCAGCGATTAGTAAACACCTGGTGGGACTACACATCTGCTGAGCTTTTCATACAAACTACAACGCTTCTATGAATGCTGTAAACAGCATCAGTGAATGGCATGGAGAAGCATAGCTGTGATGACGGGGTGAAGAAGGATTGTCAGAAAGGGTACGAAGTTTTTAAAGATCTACCTCCAACAACTCCCTACCTTAAAAGGATGGTGTCCTGTGTCTTATAGATGTTTGCTTATTCCAACACGACTCAATCAAATGACTCCTCAGCATGTCATCAAGTTCCACAGAGACCTTCACAGCTCCTCTGGGAATCCTAAGACATTTCAAGGCCAGACAAGAAATATAGTCCCTCCAGAGTGTCGTGGGTCCTCCTCTGGGTCTCCTCCCAATGAGATGTGCCTGGAACACCTTACCACGGAAGTATCCAACAGGTATCCTAACCAGATACCCTAGCCACCTCAACTGGCTCCTCTCAATGTCGAAGAGCAGTGCCTCTAATCTGAGCCCCTCCTGGATGACCAAGCTTCTCACCCTGTCTCTAAAGGCTCCCACATACATCATCTAAAGTGCTGAAATCAGTTCTCATTGACGTAGAAGCGCAACAAAAATTGTGTCATTTTGTTCACAGAGAGCCATCCGCCAGGCCCAGGTCGAAGTATTTTGAAGTATGTGAAGTGTTGTCTGATTGGTTAGAAGTTTGTTGCCATGTTTCACGCAGAAATGTGTTCAGACAGCAATTTTGATACTTCTCTTTAGCTAGTCCGCTTCCACTATCCAGTTTTCATATCTGCAGGAGACATGAATACTTTTGGTGGGACGCTTATCTGATGCGATGAGGAATTATGTACATTTGTACGATACTTTACTAAATAATAATAATAATAATAATAATAATAATAATAATGAGACTAAAAATGGTAAAAATGCCTGGTTGGAAATTGCAACGTCATTGTCCACAGTGGAGGTTGTCTGCAGGAAGCCGTTTTGCTCTTTCTGTGACTGTTTAGTAAAAGCAAAACAGAGGACGCAGGGAGGGGGGGTAACCCCAGCGAGTAGGGGTGTGATGTGTACTGAAACGGGAGGGGTGTCCCCCACGTGGTTTGTGCTGTTGTATAAAAGGTGTGTGCAAATACGAACGGTCGGCAACCATGTGACTGAACATCAACTGTTCAGCTTCGGATGAAGTATGTGGGAGCCTTAAGGGAAAGCCCAGACACCCCACAAAGGAAACTCATTTTGGCCACTTGTATCCATGGTAGGTACCAATATCCAGTTGTTAGCCTAGTAAAATTTAGAGGATTTCTCCCATTCTCTACATATTCACAATAAAATTATATCTGTCAAGTACACATGAATACACCTACACTGTAAAGTGTTGCAAAATTATATGTTCTTCTGTCTAAGACATAAAAACAGTGGAATAAGGATTTTGGTTAAAATGTCAGTGTCACCATAGGGAGGTCCTCTTTTGCTACCAAATTTAGTATTGCATTTAAGAAATCAAGAAATGCTATTTAAATGGTTGACAAAACTGTATTTCTCAAAATAAAAAGCTCAATTGATTAAAAGGCAATAGCTGCCAGTGGTACTGGACTCTCCTTTAATGAAAGCAGTAACTCTCCAGCTTAGCTCCACAGTACAGAGACTGTGATTGCTTTCCTCCACAGTTAGACATGGATGTTAAGGAAGTTGAATGGCCTCAGTCCTTTATCACTGAGGCACCACTTAGTTTCGCCCCATGGGATAAAAGTTTAAAATTAATTTCCTTAACTCAAAAAGTTTACAAAAAATGAACCAGAGGGTAACAGAAGCTATGGCTGAGTCTCATTTTGTTGTATCTGTCAGCCACCTCCCTCTCCTTGAATTTCGTTTTTCCTCTCTTCATCTTTTGCTCTGTCTGGCCCCAGCCATCACCCTCATTCCCTTTTTTTCTTCTTTCTACATCAGACACATTCCTTTTGCCTTCTGAATGTATATCCAAAGGCATTATCAGAATCCTCTTTAAGCATCCACGCAAAGGATAAGCAACATCATTTTCAAACCATTTTTTTTTTTTTTTTTTTTTTTTTTTTTTTTTTTTTTTTTTGCCTTGTGGCTTCATGTGCCTCCCTCTCAAATCACTGTAAAAAAAAAAAAAAAAAAAAAAAAAAAAAAAAAAAAAAAAAAAAAAGAAACTGTAGAAGTCAAAAAGCTTCTCCAAGGACATCTAATGTTCTGCCTTTATGTTCAAATGGGCTGACCATTTGTGTACAGTTTGAATCCTCTTTATGCGTAACCTAATGACTACTTGACTTAAAAGTCTTCTTAACCTTCCCACCTCCCAGATAAGAAAATGCATGGTTAAGTTTCCCCACAGGAAGTATTAGACTTCTAAATGGCAGTCTCATATTAACTTGAGAGTAATACGGTAATGGAAAGTGAGGCTTGAAGGTTGTGAATGAACCTGCATGGGGTTGAAAGTGTAGATTTTAGTGTGGTCAAAATTCAGAGAGAGGCCTATTGTCCAAAATTAACTTTTTTTGACAGTTAAACTTACTTGAAGCAAACAATGTTATTTGAGAACGAATAAGCAAGAAGCTTATGTTTTAACCAGTTTAGCAAATGTTAGTATGGATTTTCATTTAAAAAATAGATACAACTGAATAAGAAACTTTAAAGCAGATTGTCTTCCATTTTGGAATGTTTAAAATATTTTTTTATCCCACAATAATATCACTGAAAATTTTAGAAAAATAAATTATGCTCACATAATTTTCTCAATATGTACTTTTTAAAGTTGAGTGGTATGTCTAAGACCAGAGCTAGCCATCTGGATGCCCTAAGATCAAAGCCTTTGTGGCCACCAACCTAGCCATTTGGTGCCCTACGTGCATTGTGTGATGTGCATGAGCAGAGCACCAGCACTGGGTTTGTCTCAGAATCCTAAATGGTGGTCTGTTTCCATGGGAAATAAAAATGATGTGACATAGTGGCCCATTTCTCTGAGCAACTCTTCAAAATAGGAAAGACAGTCAGAAACTGGCCACAAGAAAACAGTAATACTGCAAAACGTACCTCTATGTACTGTCCGAGCAAATTTTCAAAATTTTAAAGCAAAAAGAACTGTGACAAGACTTGATGAAGACCTCAGTTTTTTTCCCCACCACACAAAGTGAGCAGGATGGTGAAAATGTAAAAATGTATGTTATTATCCATCCATCCATCTGATCCAAGGGGTAACAAGTCTAGGAAGGGCCCAGAGACATTCCTCAAAGAAAACCTTCTAGCACATTCTGGGCATTCCCAAGACACTTCTAGGCCAGAAGTGACATATAGTCCCTTTGGCAGGCACTGAATCTGCCTCAGGGTCTCCTCCTAATGAAATGTGTCCTGAAAACCTCCAAAGAGACACACCTAGGAAATATCCTAATTAGAGATCCAAACTACCTCAGTTGACTCCTTGGGATGTAAAGGAGCAGGAGCTCGTCCTGGATTTCTGAGATTCTCACTGTGCCTCTAAGGTTGACCCTAATTCAAAGGCCTAGGATCTCATTCTGAGTCCCTATCTCATTACTATATCTGACAGAAAAACATTGATCATACACCAGAGAATAAAGAGTTTTTCTTTTGGACTGCTTTTTGTTCACAATAGACAGAAACAACACCTGCATTAATTGCAAACAATCCTTCCATCCATTTTCTTCTTCAGCCTACCTTCTCTTGTGAACACCACACCTAAAAAAAAAAAACATAGAAATCCTCTGTTAAGAGCACAGACTGACCCCAAACCACATGGCAGCAATCTACCTTTTTCTGGGTGGCTTAGAGGAGCTTACTCTCATCTTTTCCTGTTCAGTGCAAGTTGAAGGTCATGTCTTGAAAATACCAACCAAATCATATGCAGATAAGCAATGATGATACACTGAGGTTATCAGAGAAGATACCTTCTCTCCACAACTGCACCTTGAGATCCTGTCTACTAAAATCACAAACAGGTTTATTTACAAAGGCCAGGTCTAGTGGAGTTCAACATGCACTATAAAGAAGCTCATATTTGTGGAAAGAGTGGGGCACAACTATTGCTTTTATTATACAAAGGACAAGATAACTATTGATATGACCCAGGTACCCCACACTCCCACAACATCAATCTCAAAAAAAAAAAACAAAAAAAAAAAACTTGAGAGACATGGTAGGAAGCCTTCTTCCAGTCCACAAGTGATGTGACATTAGTTCTCTTTTTATTTCAGTAGCACAATGTACTTTGTTTCCAAGTTCTCTTCAACTCTTTACCATGGGTGCCAATAAATGTGGAGGACACTTTAAAGCACCAGTTAGGTAAAGTACAACCTGAATGGTAATTCAAAGACAGTAATTTGTCATGTATTTAATTGATTCAGACCACCTAAAATAAGTTACAGATCTAAAACAAATGTCCTTTGTTATAAAACACTTTTGTAGCTTAACTCTGACCTTCATTATTAAAGACTATGTTATAAAAAGCTTTAAACACAGTTTTATGTGTTGTTATGTTTTTTTTATGGGATTTTATGTGAATGTGCTGCAACAGTGTCAACTGCTGGCACATTCTACCAGATGTCAGCAGGAATATCTGTCTATCGAATGCCAATAGAAGAAAAAGAAACAGCCACCATAAATCTCCCAGATGGCCTGTAAAACACGCATTTAGTAGAAGGTGATCTAATTAGAGGAGAAGAATTATCTTAAAGGTTAAACATTATGTTTCTACCTTACTTCCACCACAAATGTAGTCATTTTATGCATTGTTGTTCATGCACTTGATATTAAAACGTCAAACAAAGTACTACATTTCTAACTGCAAGTACAATGAGACAGTGATGGAGGGGTGATCTGTCCCAGGTAAACCACCACTTGTTCAATGAATGCTGAAAATAGTCGCAACTGCCCTGCGACCCTGCAAGGTAAGTGGAAAAGATGATGGATGGATGGATGGATGGATGGATGGACAGACAGTAAGTGTGAGGAACAACTAACAGGGTTCTTAAAAAGTGTCCAATCTATGTCTTACGCAGGTAGTGGAAAATGAGCTGAGCACCAGGTCATATAATGATCAGTGAGGAAGGAAAATCATTAATCGCTACCAATAAGTACTGACTAATGACTAACAGTTTAATATTAATCACCACACAATCCCAGAATGTCTCAGAAGTTATAGAAAGCAACAAACATAAGGTCAATTACATAAAACACGAAGATAAATAACACATCAAAAACTATAAAAATTAAAAAATAAATTAAAATGAATAAAAATGATAAGGTAAGGTAAACAATAAAACTGACCAAAGGTATTAGAGGAAGACATAAAAAAGATCAGCAGAAATATTCTCCAAGACTGCAGGTGTTCACATTTGGTCAGGACTTGACAGGACAGGTCTTAAAGAGGCAGTATTTGTAAAAATCAACTTTTTTCAGCTTTACATCATTTTATAATTTTATTCCCTCATCAAAAACATAACTGGAGTGTTGATTTGATTCTTTCATGCATGTTTGAAAAATACTTTAATCTCCCATGGCAGCCACTCAGCTGTGCAAAATGCTTGGGGGAACCAAGCTCCGCCCTCCAGAGCTGCGTCTGGAAGGCGGCGCTCGGAGCTCAAAGAGCATCCCTCCCCCGCGACTTCCCCACTCAGTTCCTTCAGACTAGCGGCAGCAGCAATTAGCAAACACCTGGTGGAACTGTGCATCTGCTGCTCATTATACGAGCTACTTCTCAGTGCAACACTGGTAAAAATGTTGTTAAAGGGTTAAAAGAGGGGCACTGTTCTGATGACTTCCTGAGGGTGGACAGTCAAAAAAAGCAAGAATTTCTTAAAGAGACAGAGGCCCAATTTTAAGGTATTAGATTATGAACTCAAATTTCTTAAAGTCATATTTGATATATACAGCATTTTTATAACTGAAGATAACATAGTTACTTGATTGTGCTATAAAATGGCACTATGTGGCTGGAAAACAAATAATACTTAGCCTTTCAGGAAATTTAAAGAAAGAAAAAAGCTTTTCATCCTGTTTTGCTATCTTACTACAGGTGTTCTTACAAATAAAATATATCAGGAAATGGCACAGAGTGATGCATAAGGACAGTTTGATTTTGTCCTTACTCTCTGACTCTCCAGTTTTGCCCTCACACCAGCATGTGGGAACATCGCTTCTCAGGGTCCTTGCTTTTCTGTTTCATGACATGCTCTATGTATGTACTCAGTATTCTACCATCTTAGAATCAAAGAGCAGTTCTTCAGCCTAAGGAGGAACAGGCAGTCCAGCAGCAGATGGAACTGTATGGCCCCAACAGACAGACTAAATACAGAAGAGGACTGTGCTTCTTTCTATTCAAGATGTATAAGAAGAATTGTTGGTGCTTCAAAGCAAAGCCTGGTCAAATATTGATTTGCTTTTTTTCTGTTTACTTAACAGAATGAAATGGGTTTTTTTTTTCTTTCAAATATTGATGCTTATATTGTTATTGCAACTTTGGTGCCTCACTTCTGTGAATATATGAGTGTAGTAATCAATATTTCAGAGCAGCTACAATTAAGCATCAAACACATTGAGAAATTAATCTTGGAGTGATTAGTGTCTGCCTTAGATCAAAACAGCTAAATCAAAATATTGTTCTTGTTTTATCCATACACACCAATCTACACTTAATATTTTTTATAATGTGGTGCTTTGCCAAGTATTCATGCTTTACTATACTTTAGTATTCAACTTTTCACAATTTGTCATGATACAACCACAAAATTTAATGTATTTTGGGGGGAGATTTAATGTGATAAATCAAGACAAGCTAGTGCATGATTCATTGTTTTTACATGTTTTCCAAAGATATTCTGACATTTGTATTCAGCCCCTTTACTCTGAAACCCACAAATAAAATCCAGTGCAAACAAATGGCTTCAGAAGTCACCTAATGAATTAACTGAGTCCTCCACTGTGTCATTTATATTTAGCATTAATATGGACCTCAGAGGTTTCTTAAAATGTCAAGACTACAAATGTGGTCTTTGTGGCAGAGTGATAAGAACAATGTCTTTGTTGAAAGAAAACCATAAGAAGTCCTATTTTTAGTTTGCCACAAGCCATGGCCACAGTAAGCACATGGAAGGAGGTCAGTTAAGACTAAAGTTAGGCTGCTTGGTCTACATAGGCAAAACCTTGTGTGGTCAAAAATAAAAACTGCAGATCACCTCAATCACACCATACCAAACTTGAATGATAGTGGCAGAATCATGCAATATAGATAATATCAAAACATAATCGTGCTAAAATGGCCTTGTCAAAGCTGTTACTTAAAATCTAATAAGAATATTTGGCAAGACTTGAAAAATAACATTCACAGATGCTCTCCTTCTACCTCAGAGCTATTTTACAAAGAATGTGAAAAAGTTTCAGTCTCTAGATGTGCAAAAGTAGGAGACAAATACCCAAGAGTCTGAAGCTATAATTGCAGCAAAAGTTAGTCCTACAAAGTATTTACTCAGGTAGGCAGAGTACAAATGCCTGAATGGAAATGGCTAAATACCATTTATAATCTTCACTGTACTCTATATTTATGCACTATTTTGTTGTTCCATCACATAAAATTCTGATAAACACATTGATGTTTGTGGTTTAACATGAAAAAATGTTGAAAAGCTCAATGGGTATGAATACTTTTGCAAAGCAGTATAATTCCTATGCTAGGACACAGCATTCAGTTTCCATCACAGATCAATCCCCTATCCCTGTCAACGACCATTTCAGATTGCTGTATTGCGTATCCATATCATCCCATTATACCCTCTCGCAACTGATGGAAAATTGTGTTTTGAAAAAAAAATGAGGTAGAGTATTTCAGCTGGCCCCTTAGCAGAGCAGGAGAATTATAACATGGGATAGTAATTTGCAGTGAAGATGAGCATCAGCAATATAACCTGGCTCATCAGGGAGTGCTCTCAGCACAGGACTGCTGACAAAGCTTTCACCAGGAATAGCTCGTGACTTGCAATTTAGAGATCCTTTTAGGATTGCACAATGTGACTGGTTCCAGGATTTCAAAAAGATGTGGAAAAGAACAGCCTTATGGGATGATGTATATGAAACCAACCTATACAAACTGTGAATCTGTCCCTTTTAGGTCCATTTTTAAGGTGAGAACTAAACCTACATCTAAATGAAAGACTAATGTGGCACAAAAGCAACAATATAATGGCCCTTCTTTAAAGCCCAGTCAAATAGAACATGCTGCGTTTACAAATTTTTTTTGGGTGGGGACCCCAACATTTTTGACTAACTTATATGCTTTTTTTGGATAGTAAAACCTTTTATATAGGAGCAGGTTTAAGAATAAGGGTTTGAAAACTTGATTTTATATTTACAGTGACAGATTTCAGTTAAATGACAAGACTGAAATCAAGATAATTTGATACAATAAAACAGAATACAGTTCATGTCAGCATTATGAGTCCAGAGAGCTGCATTAAATTCACTCCAATAACTTCTTTCAGAATCAGACAATTTGTCATGGTGTTTAGTGTTAAGCCAAGCATGTCACCGCTGCCGTTTTACCTTATAACTCTATCAGGAATATGTTTGCTATGTTTTCATTAGCTCTAATCCAATCAGCTCCTTCCAACGTGACCTGATCTCCACAACATTATTTTATTTAACTCTCACAGGTAGCAGCTTCATATTTTTATTATATAGAGGTTGCGCTTTGTTTCTCCATGGAGCTGGTATAGTAATTTAGAGCGAAAATGGCAATCAGCAGGGATTGATTTTTATATTCCAATAACACACTATTATCTTTGTTTTATTTGCCCATTTCACACTGTGCAAACTCCAAGAGGAAAGGTGTAGAAGGGAAAGGTGTTGGGGTGAAATAAACACATGAGGGAGAGCCAGAGATTGTTTCTTCGGCCCGTCACATACATTCAGTGTGGCGCTCGAAACTGTGGGAGTTGATAGGTCCCCTGTTATCCATCCATCCTACATTACATCAGCTGCCACTGTAGCCTATAGCCTCCCCAAAATGTCCTCTGTGACAACTAACTCCCAGTTATGTGGATTTCTTTTGTTTCGGGCAACATGACTCTGACACTGAGCTCGCTTGTTTGGAGTTATGAGGTGTCACCCTGGAGTACCACATTGCAAGAAGGGTCATTTTCCTGTGAATGTGAGAGTGTGGAAAAAGAGTTATCTCTCAGATGAGAGTCAACATAAACCTATTCTACAAAGTCACATTATCATTAATGAACTAAACATGTGGCAAGAAAAGCCAATTTAGCTGTCTTGAAATTGAATTTAAATTACATCAATCTGAGCTTAAGTGGAGTTTTCCATATTTAGGTTCTTGGCAGCAAACAGTGAAGAAACTCAACACAAAATATATAAAAACACATAACACAAGCTGAGAAAGAAGACTACAGCATATCCTCAAGACACTCTCCCTCAGGATGTCAGTGTGTGTTATTGATTAGTTTTTATACTATTTTAGATTTATGCATTGACGTGTGCATGAGTGCATATGGTTGAACAGGATTGTATAGGAAAAATTAAACCAGTGTAACTCTAGAAACATTGACAATAATGGAACATGAGGTTTGCACCAGCAAACGTTTTACTTTAGTGTCTCCTGAGTAAAAAAAATGTTTAAATTTCCTGTAATAAGCATACAGGCTATATGACTGATTACTTTATTTAATTCCATTTTATTTTCGTATCTAATATTTTTATTTTAGCTATCAAAATGCAAAACTTACTTTAGTTGAAAGAGACAGGAAGGCTATGTAGTAGTCATCACATTACAGTAAAACAAATGATCACAGTAAAATAAATTAGCAGTATCTTCCTATATGTCCAACAAATGAGGCAGAGGTAAGATACATTAAGTTAATTACCAGGTTTAGTACTAATCTGTTACCAGCCAGCTGCTATTCTTTATATTCCCCGTATAATTGAATAGCTTAGTTACAACTGCAAGTACACAGACAACACGCACCACCACAAGACATACTAGAGGGCTGACAGCGAACATCTATCTGTCCAGAAGACAAACTGGTGGTTCCGCAGTTAAACATATATCCTGAAAATGCAGTGAATTTCTGATTTAGAAGAAGTAGTGGAAAGTAGCAGAAGTAGTGGAAACTCCCACTAGCTATTGGCCAGTGCAACAGCTGGTTGCTATGGAGTCTAAAGTGGGTACACACTGCTGTTTAAGCAATTTACTAAGCAAGTTACTTGTTACTTTAAATAAAATATAGTAGAAATGCATTTTAGGGTTCCCTGTATCACTGGTAACTAAAGTGTGTGACATCAAACTACCTTCTCTCTCATCCTGTCGTACAATGTCTGAGCCAGCGTTTTTCTGTCACAAACTGAAATTAAGGAATGATGGATGTAGAAGAGTAAAGTTGTCTTCTGAATTTGGTCTTCTTTGGAATTTGGTACTGAAAAGTACTTTATTCAGTATTTGTGGCTGATATTTATCAAGGCTCTGTTTCATATTAAAGGGAAGCACAGATATGCTCCCACACACACACCTTTATGAATCTTACTCGAATTAAAACAGTGTATATATACATCCTAAACCTGATGGGCATATCATTCATTAGTCATGACATCTCTGGGTATTTGGACTCTCTGGGTTCACTATGATAGATGGCAGCGGCTACACTCCATGATGGGAAGTGTGATAGATGTTTGTAATGACAAAAGCCACGCCTTTCCACTCTTTTGCCCGAGAACAGCACAAAGCATAATGATGAATGATTTTACTTTACCAAACTTGATGAGGCCCAACAGTCACAATGTCACAGCAAAAATAGCATACAGTCTGGCATATATTAACTACATATGTAACTGTCAGGAGTCAGAATTTCAAAACAGTATATGTTCCTATTGTTTTCTGGGAAAAAGACAACCTTTAAATATAAAGTAGAAGTCCTTTGATATCTTTTGAGATATATAATTGTTACCATAATAAAACACTTATGTTATACACACAAGTTGTACTTTTTCTTTTTTTTTTTTTTTTTACATGGTTGATACAGTTTCATACCTTTATTAATCAATGTTTTCTCAGGCAGAAGTGATGAAAGAAATGTATCAATTAGCAGTGGCACTTAGTATTGTAGTTTCACGCTTAGCCCCATCTTTAAACTCCATTCAAAAGATAAATTTAAATTCTTTTTTTATGAATCCACAATTATGCAGCCTGCCCATAATAAAACAGTACTACATCTTTGATAAGCCGTGTCAAGTTTACTATCAAAAACTGGGACCTCTTGTATCACCAGTGTCACTGTCCAGGAACAAATGAGATTTCCATCACCATGGACTGAGAGGGTGTTTACAAAAAAAAAAAGTCCCTGCTCCAAATTTTCCCCTTACAACGTGACTGAAATTTTTGACAAAGATCTATAACTTTGACCATGTTGGTATAAAAGAATGGTAGAAAAATCAAGATATTTTTCTTTAATCTAAGGACACTGTCCCAAATTTCAAGCATGGTAATAGTATCATCATGGTGAGTGTCTTTGTCACTGCCAGATATACTAGTTGACTGCTCAAAGTAGGTGGAATAATTAAACATACATCAAATCTGGTATTGGAATGGAAAAACAGGCTAAGACTAACCTTTCTAAATGCCCCAATGTCAACCACATTGACAATTTATGAATGCTGCTTAAAAGCTAGGTCCGTAATTGGAAAATCTATTAATTTTATCTAGCTCTACTAAATCTCCCAAAAAGAATGCTAAATATTTAAAAATAATTTTGACAAAAGCTACAAAATGTGTATATATGAATAAATAAAGACAATCCCCAATAACTTTAAACTAGTTCCCTACATTCTTATTATAAAACCAACATATGCTGTGTGTTGCATTATTAGTTTTATAATAATAGCAAATCTCAAAAAGGTTTTGATGTAGTTAAATAAAGGCTATCTCTTTCAAGAGGAACTTGGCAAGATAGCAGCACCATTTACGAATACCAATTTACATTCAATCAGAGAAATTCATTGTTTAGTTTTAAAAGCATCAAAACATAAAAATAGTAAATATAGCTGATAAAAAAGTAACTATCAAAAGCAATAGCATTTAAAACTCTCTTCTTTCAGCAATGCTTTTAGTTAGTTTCAGTTTGTTAGTTTTAGTTTAGTGTTGTTGAAAATCAAACCAATAATTCAATAATCCCCAATAATTAAAACTTTTTTTGAAAAAAAAAAAAAAAAAAAAAAAAAAAAAAAAAAAAAAAAAAAAAAAAGAAGTACACCATAAAAAGTCAAAAACTAAAATGAGATTTATGACAGTGAGTAGATGTAAACTTTTGACCAGAACTGTATATGATACTCCCAGAGTATGGAAACACCAGCATTTTTGTTAACTGGTTCAATGATCTACTATCCTTAATAAAAAAATTAAAAAAATCCTTGTGGAACAAAAATCTTCCAACCAGTTTTCCCTGTCATTTAACATGTTAGAAAATATAGGTGATATTGGTTCAAACACCTACAAGAATCTTGTTTTGTAGCCCAGGACCAGAGAACCTTGTCATAATTGAGTTTACTATAAACTCTTATGTGCACCATTCTACAGTAAAACTACAGTAAAATTTGAGGACCTCTGTCAGACAAATTGAACTCTGTAAAAATTGCTCTTATGTAATAACATGATCTTTATAGGCTGATGCGTAACAAGCAGGGTAGAACTATATGATAAAGCAACAAAAGCAACAACTCTTTAGCCTTCATTACCACATGCAATGAAATTTTAAATTAGAAAATCCATACAAGGGGAAAAAAAAAAAAAAAAAAAAAAAAAAAAAAAAAAAAAAAAGGGAATTCATGTCGATTCAATTATGCTTACACAACACCACACCCTCCACCCCAGGTCCACCCCTTGACTGTCTGATTTATTCATGAAGGTTGATTAGGCTGCAAGGCCAGTATAGGCGGGTTACATCACTGTGAGGGTAAATTACTGTTTGTCAGAGCTGCTTGCTAGATTTACAGCTCCTTAATGGGCTGAAATTGGAGAGGCGATGGTCGTTTTAATTAAGGAAGCTAAAATAGCCTCCAGTGCGCTGATGTATATCTGTGGACAGTACAGGATGGTGGTACCTAGTGAAGAGCAGATATGTGTGTGTTTACATAGGTTTACCATCCTTTATTTAAAGAGCACTTCCTGAGCACTTTGCCTTTGGTAAAGCATGCCTTTATCACAGTTTCATGCTGCAGCTTAGTCCCAGCTGGAAGCTGCCAAGACAGCTATGTTCTCTGCTGGGCTCCTAGTGGAAACAGGACATTAAATTTATATTCAAACAGGAAACCTTAAGAGCCCCAGTTCATCATAACCATTCTTTACTTAAATTGCTATACCCTGGATCATTTGGGAGTTTTTATTGATGACTTTTAAAAGCCAGCTTAGACAGATTCCTCTTATTCTTGAGGGATCGTTAAAACAAAAACAAACAAAAAAAAAAAAACAAAACAAAGGATTATATGCCAACTAATTAACAATAAATTATCTATTTCCATATCCTTCAAGATTTATGTTTTTTTTTTTTTTTTTTTTTTTTTTTTTTATATAACGTGTCCTATCTGGCGGTGTGGCACTCAGAATTGCTGTCTGAGTGTCAAGGTAAGGCCCAACAGATTTGCTTTTCACAAGTGGAGCATTACGGCTTTCCATGTTGTGGTTTAACAGTGGAAACCACAACATGGAATGATGTTCCACTTGGCATTTATATGAAACTTTATTAGAAATTGCTTTGATTTTATTTCAAATGTAATGGACAGAAAGACGAAAAAAAAGGGGCAAAGGAAAGAAAGAAAGATGGAAAAAATGTTTAACGGGAAAGGAGAGAGAAGCAGAGGATAGAAAAAAGCATAGAGATAAAGCAGGTCAAAACCCTTTAAGTCTGCCTCTAGACCTGCGGAAAGAGAAAAAGAACAAAACCGACATGTAATAATAACAGTTATAACTTCAATGTAAAGTACACAGTACAAGGTAATACCAGATGTATTTAGTGGCAACCGCAGCCCAACTGAGAGTCTATCTGACAAACACCTGAATCTAAACGCCTGTACACAGTACTTGTTACAATACTTGAAACTGACTACTCCATAATAATTAGGATTACAACAAAAACGAGGTGTGACGAGGAGCAACTGAATTGCAGCCATCTTCAAGGATACACTGGAAAATATATTTTTCTTTTTTTTTTAAATATTGGTTTTACAAACCAGAAAATCTGTAATCAGTGTAGAGATTACAAAGTAAAAGTCAGGTTTGACCAGTATGTAATTTCAAGATTGTCTCACCCTTTGGTGGTCTTAATGCTATAAGAAACCCACAAAAATCATATTTTTTTGGACCGGGATAAGAATTTGGCCCAGAAATTTTTGGACCAGATTAAACATGATCTTTGCAGATGATCTGGTTTCTGTTCTGGTATTAAGATGGTAAACAATTCTACAAAAAACATGTAAAGAGGAGTCTTATAACTCTTCATGTACAGTTTTTGAAATAAAAATAATGCAAGTTGTTAAAAACAGACTTTTTTTTTTTTTTTTTTTTTTTTTTAAGATGCACACCTGGAAACTCCCTTTCAAAGACATAAAAAAATTATATTTATTTAAGTTTAAATAAATAGCATTTAGCCGGTTCATTATATTTCTTAGTACTAGTAACTATGTGTATAACTATATTAATTTAGGCTAGTTAATGATGCTCACTAACAAATTAGTACATTTTTGTTGTCTTGAAGTAGCTGAAGCTTCTCCAGTGCTCATGTAACTGGGTATTATAAGCCAGTCCACTGGGCAGACTCCTGTCAACTCCATCCACAAAACTTCGCAACTCAAGAACTACTTCCATTCTTTCTCCAAAATAGGAGACTCAAATGTAGGGACAGAATGCCTACATTTGCAAATGAATTTTACTTCCATGTTGTGGTTTCCACTGTTAATCAGACAAATCCTCATAGATCATGTCTCCAAGGAGATTTAGGCATGTTCACAGCACAGCAACTCCACAGTTTGTCTGATTTTGTTTTGGATAAGAGGATTAATGTAAACTCATACAAATTCCTAAATACCTCCTGCAAAGTATTATATTAGCATTAATCCATGGATTAACCCTGCAGTAAAACTAAACACCCTCTTTTAATGTTTTCTGGAGGTGAAACTTTGTTTGCATAAGTAATTAAGGTAGGGAAAGAGCGTTTTTGGATTTTCAGATATATTGACTTAAAGGTCATGGAATGAGCATTTAAATTGAAATGTGTCTTACCATTTGAGATTTGCTGAGACATGTTCACCATTACATGTCATATCACTTTTGCCATTTCAGCTGAATAAAATGTCCTTTACTATTCTAACATGCTGCCAGGGTGATGTGATCATAAGCGGACATACTTAGTACACACTCAGGATAGACTGAGGATACTTTAAAGAGCTCATTGCTCAGGTCTCATTCAGAAGTGGTCTACAATACTTATGGCCACTTCCATTTCACAGGCTGATAAAATCCCCCTGTGCCATATAGAAGGACCACCTACTCACCTAATGCGACTCAAAATAAGCAAATTAGGTCCAACCAAATGCTCACTTTTTCGCTTAGTAAAAAAGAAGGAAAAAAACACTTCCAAACTGAATAAAACAGCTTGTAAATTTATGCATCACGTTTCACCTTCTTTGTTTAGCAAATGTTTCACTTGCTCTGGGTATAAATTTAAATTTTAGCAGGAAAAACATGAATGGGAGAAATAAATGTGAGGCAACAGTGCAAGCCAGAAATATGTTGCAGTGCATTACAAAACTAACATAAGCTGTTTAGTTCCCAGATATCTTTGTTTTTGCCAACATCATTGGACTTTAACTTGAATTAAGTTGTGTTTATTTTGGAAGTATTTAAGTTAGAGAAGAGAAGAGAAGAGAAGAGGGTTTCATGAATGTGCAAATCTTTCTTTAAAGAATTTTAAGGATATAATAAACCAAGGCAGATAAATATGCCTTTACTTTCTGTGTTTTCATAAAAAGATTATCTCTAAAAATAATGATGTATTCAATCTGGTTCAGAATTTTCTCAAAGCACCAAAACCTCAAAACTTTAATCAGGTATACACAAATACATGCAAAACTACACACAGAGCCAATATTAAATAATTTGTGTTTTAAATTCTTTTTTCCCTTTAACTTTAAGTGAAAAGCATTCAGTTCAGTTTAAACATGTGGCTATATTTCTAAGCTTGTTGATGTATGCGAAAATCTTCCTCTGAGTATGTGTGTTTTTGTATGTGTGTATTTCCATGAGGAGGTTCACTGGAAACAAAAGGGCTAGCTCTTCTGCATTATCCTCTGTAGATAAAAAGGCGAAACATGAACCCATTAAGGCCTTAGGTCTTATCTATTAGGCAGAAACAATCTCAATGACCTTTCTGTCTTTGCTAATTTCACACAATAGCCTGACCTTTAAGCCAGCCTGACGCAGACATGCGGGTAGTTAAGGATCTTTGCCGCAACAATACTGCTATATTCTGCCCATTGCCAACAAAGAGAGTTTAATTATCTTCGCTATTATTATCCAGTCCTTGGTTTTTCTTCCTTACTCATTTTCTCTCAGTGAAATATTTGTTAAAAACGAATCATTTTAAAATTATTGCAATTCAATATCTCTGACTGTTTGTACATAATATATATTGAGCACGACATATGTCTGAATTCAATTTAAGATGCATTGTAGTGCTGCATTTTTGATCAGTTTCTTCAAAGAAAGGGGCTATGGAGATCCCTCTTCAATTCTTTGTATTACTTTTTGTTAACAATGCAAAAACAAACAATCTTATATTGCGAAGATGATGCACATAAAACTGTCAAAATATTCCATCATCTACAGTTTACTGACAAAAATAAGTATGTTATCTGTAGAGTTTACTTGAAATAAGCACTAGTGGATTAGTAAGAAACCTGTGGCTTTGTCTATTTCTTGCTGAGATGTAGGTCAGAGGATCAATGGCACCCTCATGACTGTGCAGTAAAGGTAAAGCTACAGACAGCAGCCCCTTAGTTTATCCAGTCATAAGACTTTAAACAGTGAAAGGGTAACCATGTTTCTGTGGACAGGTAGCAACTACCGCAGAATCTGCTCAAGAGGTTTCATTCCTCTGAGCACCAATGGTTTAAATAATCCATATTAAAACAAAAGGGAGTGGATAAATAGACATGAGACAATAACATATTCTTGCATTATGTGCAGTTACTCTACAAAACACCCCAAAAACTGTCATTCCCATAATTATTTGAACTAGACCAGTGTTAATAAATAATTATGACAGATGCCTAACAAATCAATTCGTTAAACGTGAATCATGCATCTTTAAATTAGTGCAGGTTTTCAACTGGAGATGCAGTTTGGTGGGTTTGGTTTCATGTGAAAGACTTAATCACACGATAAGTGAGTTTAAAAAGGAAGCTAACCAATAAAGGTGCATTTTCAATACAGAAAGCTTTCCCATGAACCAGGGTAGTGTTCCTGGATGTTTTTTTTTTTGTTGTTGTTGTCTCTGCTGTTTTCACTGTAGGAGGCAGAGTAGTATTTTTGGTATATCTCTTGAATATGGTGGGGGGGGAAGGCATTTTTTTATTTGTGAAACTTCTTCAAACTTTGTCACTCCTGTTGAATTTCAGTGTTTACAGTGCTTACATCTTACTACATTACCAAAATAAGCACACCTTAGTGAAAATAATTAAATCAATAAATTGAAGAGTGGACGACATCTTTTCTGTGTCTGTGGTGACAGAAAGTCCACAGATACTATTGTCAAGGCCATATTTTAAGGATTTAAACCAGTACTGTTCAAATATTTCACAGCATTTATATTCTGGGATGAATACCAAAAAAATCTCAAAAACTGTGTATCATTAACCAATTTTAAGTTTGAAACAATTTTAAATTTTGAGTGTGTGTGTGTGTGTGTGTGTGTGTGTGTGTGTGTGTGTGTGTGTGTGTGTGTGTGTGTGTGTGTGTGTGTGTCCCTTTAGAACAAATGAACACTTTAATCACTGTACAGCTGTAATAACAAAAACCCCCCACCAATTTAATCTCGTCCAGAGCTATTTGTTTTTTCCTCTCTTCTGCTCTGTTCCAAAAGTGAGAGGAGTCTGCATCTGCAAAATATGTTCTAGATTTGCTGCAGTTACACCTCTCTGTAGGGTATGGAGTTACTTTACATAACTTATAAAGTGTAATTGCTCAAAAGAAAATCATGATGCAATAAATCTAATAAGATCAGGGGTTTTTTTTATGTGTAAAAAAAAAAAATGTTCCTTTAAGAAATTATTCCTGAGCTTTGGTTATCCTAGTTTGTCCATCACAAATTCATTGTTGTTACCCAGACAAGGAAAGATCTGACTAACTGCAGATTAAACACTGACTGTACACAAATATGTGATGTAGTACTTGTTCAAAAACTTGTATTTTCCTTTAACATACAAAACATGACTTAGGAATATTCTTTTTACCTTCTTCCAGGTGTGATGTTTAATAGTTTGGACATAACAGTGTTACCTTACTTACTCAGGCATAAGGTTCTTATACAGTTCCTAGAGTTACCTTAACAGGCGATGAAAAACGTGTTTTCTTTTTGGGCACTCTGACTCATGTATTCTTAAGTACTTTCTGGTTTGTGCTGCCATTATGAATCTGCACCAGGACCCTTTTGCAAAACATGTATAGGAGAACAGACACAATATTAGGTTTAAATAGAACAAAAGAACAAAAACATGAAACAACAACTTTGACAATGCTAGCGCCTGAAAAAAAAGGTTCAAGGAAAGGTGCTTCAATGCTGGGTGAACAGGCACTTGAGATATTCATAAGAATGTCTCTATGCCTATGTGCCTGACGCCAGCCAATATTGTGCCAGAAAAACAAACAAACAAAAAAAAAAAAAAAATCTGAATGAATATTGTTTATTTGCCCTCACAATAATTTTTGGGATGTGTCATGCTATAAAAAATATATATATATATATATTGCTTGTGCTTTCAGTGCTTAAATATTTTCCAGTAACTGAAATGACAACCATTACTAAAAGAAAAAAAAGAAAAGAAAATACTTCTACTTCACTTTATTCTATAATTGTAGCAAAACTTTTTAATTATCTTTTTGGGGTTTGTTGTTGATTTTTCTTTGGTATACTGAAGACTAAATCAAACATTTTATCATAATTATATCTCAAGGTTTGCAAAGTACAAGATATGCATCAATGCCAAAACTTGTGGCAATGGAGTAGGAAAATATGCATATTTAAAAGAAATTGTACCAACCCTGACAAATCCAAGTAACAATTTTAAAATGCAATAAAAAGTTGTTTTTTCTGCTGAGGAATTAATTTGCGAAAATTTCATATTTATTTATTTATATTTATTTCCCACTTAAAATGTTAAGGCCAGAATAAAGGTTCCCAGACTGAACACAGACACAGACAAGGGCTTCAAGAATGGTGTTCTCTGGACTGATGAGTAAAAAAAAATTAATTATTTGGCCACTAGGGCAGAGTAAAGACATGAATCAAATGCAGCAATTCAGGAATAGAACCTGATGTCCACTGTGAAGCATCGAGGTCAAATTGCCATAGTTCAGAGTGGCTTTGCTGCAGTAGAAAAGTGGAAAATGTGAAATCAGCTGTGAAAACATTAAAAGTGTTGAAGATCTGAACCCTGTCACATGAAAATGAATCAAAACACACCAGTAATTCCACCAAAGACTGGCTTCAAGCAAAGTCAACATTCAGATCTTGATCATCACTGTATAAAGGTGTTTTATTAATTTGTACTTTATGCAGTGATTACTTTTTTTAAATACTGCAACCACATCAATGAGCTTGCATAATGCTTAAAAATAATTTATTTATTTTGTCCCAAGATCATTCTGTTTTTCTTATAACAGGTTCCAATTTGGAAGTATCAGAAATCTTACCATAACTATTCACTTCTGAGCACATCTTTAATCTTTTGTGACATATTTTAATGTATATATCATTCATTAAGATTAAGATTGTTAAGATTAATATCTGTTCAGCTGTTTTCTTTCTGGGCAAACAAGTTGTTTGTGAATCACTGTTATTCAAACTGAATAAAACACTTTTTTTTTTCCCAATTTGTGACATAAACAGAGTTTGTTCCATTATATTGGTGCACTGCATTTGTCTTCTTCACTTCTTCGACGGATCTTCCCATTTGATTCCCCTCAGCAGTTTCTTTAGAAAAACAAAGCAGAGGCTTAAGGATGACCATAAACTGAGCCCCTTTTCCTCCATGTCTCCATTTAATTGACAAATCTGCTCTGCCCTACCCAACAGCCCAAAAAGCCAGTTGTCGACTCAGAGAGACTGTTCACTCCAGCTAATCAAATGTAAGAAACACCTTAGAATGATTGCGGATTTTGCCACAAATAGGGAAAGGGAAGTGGTTTGCAAACTCTGTTAGGATGCAAGCTAAGACAGTTGCCAGAGTCATTAAATTGCTGTTCACTTTTTGCCTAATCCTAGCTGGGCAGATGTCTGCCTGTACATGAAGCAAGGCAAGCAGATGAGTCATATAGCCCACAAGAAAAGAAAACTGAAAGTTATGAAAGGAAAAATAGAAATACATAACCATTTATCTTTGCTGTCTGTGTGAAATATGTGCAAAGACACGATGTTTGCGTGTTTGAACACTGGATATGTTGAGCCCTGAATTGAGATGCTGAACACTTCTGTTGTCTCTCTCTCTTTCTCTTGCTACAATTCTCCGCTCCTTTTTTTCTGCAAGTCTTCTTGTTTCCATCAGACTGATTGTCTTCTGTACTTTCTTTTGCTGTCATGAACAGAAAAACAAGTTGCTAATGTTTGCACTTTTCAATAGTAATGTACATCTTCCTGTTTCACGAAGACATAAAAATGACATTTCTAAGATGTCCAATTCTTAAAAATGGGAAAGACAAGAGCACAGGGAACTAAGTAATGTAGATGTGTTTTGATCGACAAATGATTGCGGGAAAAGAGCTACTCACGCTCACTTGATCATATTTATTGAATGAATTGAGGAACAATTAAAAAGTTTAAAACAACTGGAACTGTTATAAAGAAGGAGGAGTTTTTCTTACTACCTGTGACAAAGCGGTTGAAATTGTTTTTATTCACCACTTGTGCCTTAAACATATTCATAATTTATTCCATCTTATTTTCTAGTTTTTCCTAATGCTTTATGTTAACATTGCTGTTGTAACTTTGTTTCAAATACTATCCCAGGTTTGTTTGTGGTAGCATTATGTTACAGTTCCAGGCAAACCCTATTAAATCACCATTTGATTTGAAATTTCCTTCTGTTAAAAGGTAAACTTCTGGTCAATTATTTGTGGGGTTTTTTTTTTTTTTTGTTTGTTTGTTTGTTTTTTTTGTTTTTTTTGTAAATATTCACCATTGTTTTCTCCTTTGTACAGATCCTACATCTAGAACAGGTGTATGGAATGGGCCAGGCCAGCACTTCCTATTTGTATAAGTTTATGATGTCACTGATTGCATCTCTGAGGACAACCAAATAAAGGGTTTTCTTTTTTTTTTGGTTAGTATTATGTCTTCTCTTTAAAGTAGCCATTTCAGCTGCACTGTATGAAGTGTTTTATTTAGCAAACCATTTAGTTTTGTAGATGAGTTTGTGAATCAAATCAATAATCTTATTCCTGTTTAGACTGTATTGTGTATTCTATAAGTAAGATTTTCACACCTGAGAGCTTAAGATAAAAAAAAAATTGTAAGATAAGTCTGCATCCTTTCCCCTAACAAAATTGGCAGAAATGAAGATGTCACTGATTAAAATCTACCAAGCAGAAATTCAAAATGTCTGCTGATGTTGTCTACCTACCATCTTCCTTGTTCTACACTACCTCACACCACCACATCCCATTAGACAGATGGTAAGGGAGGTAAAAAAAAAAAAAAAAAACACACCACCACCACCAACAACACAAAAAAAAAACAAAACACAAATAGAGACACTCCAAAGCTCTCTATTAGAAAACTGGTGCAAATAGTGTCATCTCAGTATCACCAAATCTCCATAACAATAATTTACTAAAAGGGTTTTGTACACATCTTTAACCTTGTTGCGAATTATTATACTAAAGGATGCATGCAGTTCAATGTGAAGCATGTTGCATGTGGCCAAGAAAAACGTATTTACAACAACAAGGTAAAGTCATAAATCAGAGTTATTTACAGACAAAAATAACCAAAAAAAGCTATTAGCATCTGGAGTTCAATGATGAGGCTTTTAACAACTAGTTGTGCAGTAAAAATATTTACATGTCTACGTACTAAAAAAAACACACAAAAAAAAAAAAACACAAAACATTTAAGCAATTGTGTATTTTGAAGTGGTATTTGTATCCAGGTAGATATTGCTAAAAAGGCTTTCTGTACAAATAACATTATGAGATATGTATTTTTCTCCAATAATTCATATTTTACACACTCCTACTGACCAACTTTTTTCGGTGATTAAACAAAAATGGCTACACTAAAATCTAATAGGTAAAAAAAAAAAAATATCAGGAAAAATCTGTTCAATGACCACTGGAGATAGGCACCAGAACAGACAAATGGGTGGAATAAGACGGTTTCCCACTTAAAAATCTAGACTTGAATTATTTTACCATGACCATAATTCCACCAGCTAAAGAAAAGGGTTAGGAAGTTTATTGTTTAGTACAGAAAGTTCTCTAATGATATGGTCTAATCTACAAACAAATATAACTGGTTAGTGTGTAAATGAACAAACTCTGTTTAGGTAATATGTATAATCTTTTTCATACAAATTCTCACAGAAACAGCTGCTGTTTACTTTGCAGCCAAGCTGTAATTTCAATCCTTTTCTGTGAACTACTCATACTTAAATCACTACATGCTCCACATGTTTTTCATCCAAAGAAACTGAAGAAAGAAAATTATTTTAAGCTTTTGACTTTTTTATGAAAGAAAAGAACAAGGGAAAACCAATCAACCGTTTTGGGGGAGCCAGTGTATAATTTTGCTTCAGTGGCATTTTGTAATGCATGTTTCTATCAGCTGGAGCAACAGTTTTTATTTGGACAAATGTCCCAACCTGAATCTCTGTGGGTCTTGTCGTACTGGAAAAACAGCTGCTAAACATAGCATATATTACAACAATAATCTATGCAAACAAACGTAAACTTTGTTGTGTGCTATAATGTACCTATTTTATGGCATTTGATTACTTCTAGTTAACCACCCAGTTAAGTCTTTGAAGTGTTTCCCTTTCACATTGCTTTGTATTTTTGTATGGTGAGATTATTTGAAGTTGAATATGGTATATAATATGGTATTACTTCATAACACAGTGAAAGCAGACTTCAAACTTTTGCTAGGAGTCTTAACAATAATCACTCATAGTTGAGAACAATTTCCAATTTTTCTGGAGGTGTGACCTACCAACTCAGATTTTCTTTGTATGGACTGTAAAACACTACAATGTGTAACAAGATCTCAAGGTTACAGATCTCTCTATAACATAACGCCTCAATATTTCTTTTGTTGCTGTCAGTATGTGACTTCAAACAATGGAGTGAGTGTGAGCTATTATTACATGTAGACCTGTGCTTTAAGTTTGATGACCTGTTTTAAAAAAAAAAAAAATATATTATATATATATATATTATATATATATATATATATATATATATATATATATATATATATATATATATATATATATATATATATATATATATATATATATATATATATATATATATATATGAGACTTTTATTTTAAAGTAAGAAATTAAGTAGTTCTCGAGTTGCCCTGTGTTGACAGACATAACTCATAACTTCTTGTTGGGCTGGATCTCAACACTCGCTAAAAAAAGCATTAAAGAAGCTTCCAGCTTTATAAATATTTTTTTTGGGCAGCATTTTCTGTAGTCTGTAGAAAAAGAAATGGTGATCAAGTGGAAGACAAGACACAAATGAATTGTAAACACTGAGAATACTGTGACTGGCCAATCATTACCCATGAAGGGCTTGATCTTCTAAAGACTTGCACTTAAAAAAACAGGTGAAATCTTGATAGCATGTGCAAACCTGATCAACAAACATGCAAACAGTACTGCATCAGCAAAGTGAGGAGAAAAGCAGGCGCAATAAATTTAGCATGTCTACCTGAATGAATATGCAAAAAATATGCATACACTAATCACAAGAAACTACAAAACATTGATAGGAGGATATGCAAATGTAATGACTTACCACTGCAATGCAATTTACTAAACCAGATCCAGATTGTGGGTGCTGTTTTTGCATCTATACTACAGTTTGCACCTGTTTTACTGAAAAGCAGGTGCAAACTGGCACACAAAAATGTGTGCGGTCACTGTCGCAAGCAGAAGACATAGATACAATGACAGAAGTTATTGCTTGTCAAATGTTTTGAACATCCATCTATCCATTATTTCAACATGTTTATCCTTGCAGGGTCACGAGGGGAGCTGGTGTCTATCTCCAGCAGTCATCTGGTGAGAGCCAGGGTACACCCAGGACAGGTTGCCAGTCCATCACAGAACAACACAGAGACAGACAGGACAAACAACTATGCATGCACACACTCACACCTAAGGACAATTTGGAGAGACCAATTAACCTAACAGTCATGTTTCTGAACTGTGGGAGGAAGCCAGAGCACCTGGAGAGAACCGGAGAGATGCACAGGGAGAACAAGCAAACTCCATTCAGAGTTGCAGAGGCGTTAAATAAACCTGTTTAGAGCTTCACTTTGATTGATTTTTAAATGTTTTCTCTGTTGTGTTGTACCATGTTGTATCCTTCATTGAATTAAATGTGTTAATAAAATAAAATAATAATAATAATAATAATATTCCTCCTCCAGTATAATAGCTTACCACTTCATCTTTCTTTTATGGAAACTCCACTCTCCAACACACCACTTGATGACAGCCTGTAGCACACACAAAATCCTCATTAAAAGAGGGTTGTCTGCACCACTTTTGCAAATGCAATCAAATGCACATGCAATCTTTGCAGATTGCATGCAACACCCCCACTTAATCTGCCTTCAATTTTCTGCTCACGCAATTTAGCGCTCCGCGTTTGGAATCTTTGTAGATCAGGCCCTAAAGGTGCTAAATTTGGTATGTCGTTTACTGAAAAAAAAAATAAATGACCTTAGAGAATGCATTATTTCTGAAGAATTTACAGAGAGAAAAAAGGAAATTTCAATTTTGAAGCAAACTGGTTCTTCAGTATTTGACCTGTTAATCACCATCTAGATCAAATCAAGGGATAATTGGACAATTCCAATAACTAGCCAGTAAACTGGCTAGTTATTGGAATTAATAACTAGCCAGTGATACCAATAGTATTAGTGATACTATAGGTATCACTAATTAATACCTATAGTATTTCCTTTGTCAGGAATAATTACAGAAAAGTAAAAATGAAAAGAAAAATAACAATCCTCATTCCATTCCAGGATTTAAGATTTAAACTACACCAGTGTATCTCTCAGACACTTGGCAACGGTCTATACTCATGTCTCTCAGACTGAAGAAGGGCATCTAATCAGCAGAGGATTTTCATACCTGCCGTCTGCCTTTGCTAATCTAAAGTACATCACACGTCTGGTTAGGTTTTATTTCAAGAGTCCAGAAAAATAGATAAGGACCTCACAAAGATGGAGATCGTGTTAATCCCAGAGCGATGCCAGGTCCAAAGGAGTACCCACTGCACAACAGGGTAATGAAGGCCTGTAGGCCACAGCTAAGCCATACTAAAATAGAGGTGACAGGGTACAGAGAATGGAGCGACAGGAAAGGAGCAAACAAGAGAAAAAGGGTAGTAGAAAAAAAGAAAGATGATAGATGAGGAAGCATAAGGGGAGAAAGTGAAAAGCACAGACACAGAGAGGTAGTGCAGCATAGGTGAGTAGAGAGGAAAAAGTCAGGAGGACATGTCAGCAGGAGAGGTTTCAGCTGCATCATTACAGGGATACAGCACTGCCAGGCTGCAGAAGCATGGACTTCAAACATTTTAGGACTGTATTTGCTAGTGTAATGTATTCTACTGCAAGAAGAAGGAAATTAAAATAGCAAGCTAAAAACCATCAAATATTTCTAATCTGTCGTTAATACTACCCCAAGGTTTGTAAAAGATTATGCACACTGTCAGTAACTAATAACCTTAATTTAGTTCAGTTTAAAAAAATAAAAAAAAATTTATATATATATATATATATATATATATATATATATATATATATATATATATATATATATATATATATATATATATATATATATATATATATATATATATATTTCTAGTGGTAAATTTTTTTCGTGCTTATTCTGTGTGGGGAAAAAAAAAATTATGTTTTTCATTTTCTTTTACCACTAAAACTACATTATATGTACAGCAAAACAATCTCAAATCCCTAAAGAGCTTATGAATGAACTAAGATATTAAATGACATCAGATTACAAAAACATTTAACTGAAAACAATAACACACCTGCAGTCAGGTGATTTTACTGTCAATATCAAGCATGGTGGGATAATAAATTCCTTTCAGGACTTAATTAAATTTCATACAAAGGGAGAACAAGTATGTTTTCCCAATTACATGGACTTCTTGGATAACCAGGGTTTGCAATGATAAAGCTTACCAATAGGGGAGCTGTTAAACTGTATTAAAAAAAAATATATATATATATATATATATATATATATATATATATATATATATATATATATATATATATATATATATATATATATATATATATATATATAGCCATTGACTTATATGCACAGATGTAGTATTACATTGTTCCACAAGCACTGTGTCTGAGAGAGGCCCCATTCACAGCCTGTGTCTGTCTGACAAGGACTAAGAATGACAAATCCCTTCAGAGCTACACCTCTGTGACAGACCTGAAGAAAACGTTTGACTCGAGTGTCAAATATTTGAACTCCTTGAACTGTCAGACAAGCTGGTGATCTATCTCGCAAGACAGTCTCAAAAGTGAACACGTCACACCAGTGGGAGGATAACAGAAAGAAACCTCTGATGCTTTTTTCCCCCCTTTTATATGTTTCTTTGTATACAGCCCAGATGTTCAAAATGATTTAGTATGCTTTGGTGGAACAGAAATAAAATCGTGTTTGCAGTTTTTATTGTCTGAGAAAGCTAGAAAAAGGAAACCTATTTCATAAACATGTTTTGTTTTCATATTAGCATGCTATACAAATGCTTTAATAGGTTAGGTTTATTAGCAGTTTGCAGAACTCCAGTTTGCTTTCTTAACTTAACCTTAATTCTTCAGCACAGAATTAACCTTCAATAACCTTCCTCAGACTTTGGTCCATACTGATATAATAGCAGCCAAGATTTTTTTTTTAGCTGTAGACCCATGATCTTCTACTATTTCCCAAAATCCATTGAGATGTGTTGATTGTGGAGGCCACAGGAATATAGTGAACTCATTGTCATGTTCAAGAAAACATTTTAAAATGATTTGAGCTTTGTAACATGGTACCTTATCCCACCAAAGTAGTCATTAAAAGCCGAGTACTCTGTGGTCATAAAGGGATGGATAGGGACATGGTCAGCAACGATACTCAAGCAGGCTGCGGCAGTTATATGATAAACACTGAGGGCCTGAAGCCATGCCAAAAGCATATCTCTCACACAATTACACCAACACCACTAGTTTAAATGGTTGAAACAAAGCTGGATGGTTTCATGCTTTCAGTTAATGGTATTCCACACTGCTAGGCTTAAATTTGTTATTCATCTCAAACCAGACTGCCCATTCTCTTCTGATACCAGCTGCTGTTGCTCACAAGATATTTGCTCTTTGTTGGACCATTTGCTATAAACCCAAGAGATGGTTGAAAATCCTGAAAATCAACAGCTTCTGAAACCTTCAAACCAGTCAAAGTGGAACCGCCAGCATAGTCACATTCAAATACACTCGTCTTCCCCATTCGGATTCTCACTTCAGCAAGTCACCTGCACAATGTGGTGAATGCCAAAGTGCAGTGAAGTACCTTATTATGATTGGCAAGTGTGCAAACTGTGATGACCAGAACCTGACTTGGTATTCCTAACAATACTACCTGACTTACTTTGTCTTTTAGTGAGTGGTAATATTTGCTAATTATCTCCTTCAGTAATTTGTGGACTGATTGCATCAGCACAATGAATCCATTCTGAGTGAGGGTCAATGTGGGGGAGCAAGGACTGAGAGTAATATTGTTTGTCAAAAAGGGAAAACTATCAGTTAAATATTTATTATCTTGCTGACCTTTCGAATGTATTGCTTCAAAGCAGTTATACAGCAGGTTGTCTTGTCTTTCATTTGTAAGAATTTACCTATTAATTTACTGTCAGCAATGGTCCACTGTTGCTCATGAACACAACGTTCCATTTCATTAATGTAGTATGGCCCTGTTTTTTCTGGTGACCTATTGTAGGTTGTACCCCCATAACTGACTACCTGTAGATGTAAACAGTATCCCTGCAGCAGTCCACACAATAAGACAACAAATTTGAACTTCTTTGAAAATTTGGCAGACAATTTACTATATAAATCACAGATATCATATTTGAGTGTATGGACTGGCTAATGTGTGCATAACTAATGAAAATGTCTATTAAATGCATTTATGGATTTAGAGATCAATATTTTTTTCCTTCACTGACCAGAGTTCAGCTCTGTAGTGCTCAGTTGTTATGATTTCTATGGAGTATTATTGAAGTCTTTTTGCAAACCTACTCAGTGCGTTACCAAGTGTACTCAATTGTAAGTAAATTTGAATAAAAATGTTTAGTAAATCAAGACAACATAACTGCACACTGGAGATTTTTACATCTTGTATCTAAGAACTTCAAAAACATTGCAAGGATAAACAACTAATTATCCTCGCATTAAGAATATATCATCTGCAAAAGAAATTCAACCATTACTGGTTGACAAAATATTAACACTTTTGACACAATCATATGCATTGAACCAATGTACACAAAATGCAATCCACATCTTAAAGGGGCAGCATTATCTATTTTCCAGGCAGATGGTGCCATTTTATAGCACAATCAAGTAACTATGGTACTTTCAATTGCTATAAAAATGCTGTACATATCAAACATAACTAAAAGAAATTTGACTTCCCAATTCGACGCTTTGAAGACTGTTCTTGGAAGCATTAGACTGAAGTAGTCTTCATGATAAGCTCAGCAGATGGGTAGTTCCACCAGGTGTTTGCGAATTCCTGCTGCCACTCATCTGGAGGAGCTGAGTGGGGGAGGCGTGGGGGAGGGGTGATCTGAGGTGGAAGCTTGGCTTGGGGACTGCAGCTTCGAGGAGGAGCTTTGTGGAAATAGGGTGTGCTTTGTGAGGGCAAGAGTTTAGGCACCCCTGAATGGTTAACCAACTTCCTCTGAACTTCACTCTACAGTTACTCAAAGGACATCTATTGGCTAAAGGATCTGGAAAAGCACCAGCCTCTGTTGGCAATTTGAATCCTTACAACTATGTCAACTTAAAATTGAAAATTTCAATCAAATTTTGAATGGCATGCATTAAAAGAATAAAGATAAATGATGCTCTAACATTGTTAGAACATCAGTTTAGAGCTCTACATTCACATAAGCCATCATACTTTAATTACAGTATAAATAAATAGATTATGTCACTGTGATTGAGAATCAGGATCAGAATATTCATGTACTGTGGCCACTATGGCCCAAGCACCTACTATGTCAATTAAACATTTATTTTGCTTAGAGCAGTGGCAGCTTCAATTGCAGCTACCACTGTCAATCCACAGTCAACCCATAATTAGCAGAAATGGAGAAAAAAAAGTATTTAAGTTTAGGTTGCAAACATAGTGCCAACAGCATTACTACATCTGTTGAGAGACATCTGTTCACATTTTGTGAACTAGCAATTTCTCCACAGCTGCCACGATGGAGCTTGTGCCTCATAAAACCCCCTTTATTTTCTTCTCTTCTGCTTGACAGCTGACATCGTCCCCGAGTTATTACTTTATGACCCTGGGACCTTTCCAAACTACTAAATATGTATCATGAAACCGTCAAAGATGCCACAATCGTCTTTGTGAATGGTTGAAACAATGACTGTCTTGAAATCAGAAGGGATACCCCTGCAATATTAAACAACAGAGGGAGAGATTTTTAGAGGTGTCAACAGTTTAACTTACTGTTGCATGAGCCTGAAAGTGCGCAGATCAACTCACAACTCTATCAAGCCAAGCTGACTTCCAGCTGTCTGTATCACTTATGTGTGGGAATGCATGAGACGGTATGTTTCAAGAATATGAACAGCATATTTTCATATTTCGCTTGCTAATTTAAAGATATATAGCTGAAACCAAATATTTACATACACTGTGTAAAAATAATATTTTTTACTTACTGTCTGACATTACATCAGACTAGACCTTTCCTGTTTTAAGGTCAGTTGGGTTAGGATTACCAAAATTACCTTAATCACCAAATTCAGAAATTTACATACAGAATGATCAGTGTACCTTTAAACAATTTGGGAGAACCCAAATGGCAAAGTCATATTTTAAAGTCTGAGTTTAATTCACAACATTTAAGTTAACTGGAGGCACAGCTATAGGTATATTTTAAGGCAACACCTCAAACACTATACTCTCTTGCTTGACATCATAGAAAAATCAGACAAGATATAGGGAAAATAATTTTGGACCTCCACAACTGGTTCATCTTTGGGTACAGTTTCCTGATGCCTGCAGGTGCCACACTGATCTACTCAACTGTATCCAAGTATAATCAGCAAGCTGTACATATCAGCCAAAGAACAAACGAATAAGACCTTGAAAAACCTTTGCTGAAGTTGGTAAGAGTGTCCTGCCAATATTACTGGCATTAATATTTCCTGTGTTTCAGCAACTTTTAACCGCCAAAAGATGGTTCTGTATTTTAAAAGACGGGTCCCCGCACATTCTACACATAACAGTAACACACGTATATAAGCTTGAACTGGCGTTATAGTTCTCTGGCATGAACTTAGCGCCCGTGTGTGCCAGGATCTATGTTTTAAACTTTAAGCTTACCATGAAATTTATCACAAGCTGATAGTCAAGTAGCAATGTATGCATGTCAGTAATAACTTACCTTTGAGAAAATATCAGTACTGTGAGCCTTCAGGTGCTGTTCAGGATTCCCAGTGTTTTGTCCACCAAGTTTAAATCCATATTTACCACCATCTCCCTTGATAAATCAGTTCTTTTTTCAAAAGGGTTATAAGCCTATTCCAGTATTCGACACTGGCACCATGCAAGCTGGCAGCCCCTGCAGCGGCTCCGACTCAAGAGTATGTGTATAAACACCTCGTACACAGAGAACCAGCTGTGACATGCACAGTGAAAAAATGGTCCAAGGAGACTGAAGAAGCTCTGAGGGCCTGTTTCAATTCCACTGTGTGGAAACAGCTCTGTGCTCCTCATGGGGAAGACATCGAAAGCGTCACAGAGTGCATCACGGACTGTATCAACTTCTGTGCTGACAACACTGTAACCACCATGACAGTATAATGTTTCTCCAATAAGAAGCACTGGATCAACCGTTAAATATATGCTCTCCTGAAGGAGAAGAAGAGAGCATTTAAATCAGGAAACAAAGAGGAGCTGAGAGCTGTACAGATGGAACTGAGAAGGAAAATTAGGGATGGAAAAAACATCTACAGGAAGAAGATGAAGGATTAGCTGCAGCAGAGCAACATCAGTGGAGTTTGATGCCACTACAGAGACAAAGAAGGTCTTTAGGAGTGAAGAAATTGACTTCAAACATCTCCAGTCATCTTCCACAGAAGATGACAGGAGATGAACATACAACATACAGTTGTATGTTGGAGCAGCAGATTATCCACAGCTGAGAGGAAGCAGTTAGATAAGTTCATCCAGAAGGCCAGCTCTCTGCTAGGATGCTTCCTCGACCCAGTGCACATGGGAGATAGAAGGACTCTAGCTAAAACAACATTACTGATGGACAAAGTCTCCCACCCCATACATGAAGCTGTTGCTGAGCTGGAGAGCTCCTTCAGTGACAGACTGCTGTATCCTAGGTGCACAAAGGAACAATATAGGAGATCCTTCCTCCCAGCAGCTGTTAGACTCTATAACCATCACTGCTCCCAACAAAATCATTAAAAGTGTTTATATCCATGCTAGTATATGTACAACTCTACCATTTTTCTATTGTCGTCACTAACTGTAAATAGTTTGCATTTTTAATGCTCAGAGACATGCACATTTTGTACATTTTAAATTAACCAACTCAGTTGTACATTCCTTTAAACTGGAGGAATGGTGGAGGTGGGTGTGACCAAGCATGGATTGGATGTAGCAGCATTACTGATTTGTTTTCTGCCTATTGAGCTTGTAATCTGTTATTCAAAAGCTAAAAGTCATAAATTTTGGATGGAAGTAAGTAACCCTCCGTGGGTGACAGACCACCCACTAACATTTTTGTTTAGTTTTATCTTATCAACAAAAACTCACAGATGTCTCGTCATGTTTTAGTCATCAAAGAGCCAATGTATTTTCGTCATTGTCTCATTATCATTATGAAAAAAAACTGCGTCCTTCAATTAATTAATTTTGTTATCATTGTCGTTAATGAAAACAACACTGATGCTGATGATGGATTCAGCCATTTGGTTCATGTGTTTTGGAAAGTATCTAAAAGTTGCAGGATAGTTGCTCTTGAGGACTGGCCCTGCTGTATCACCAAGGGCTGAAAGGCCCATTTGGAGGTACAGGGGGAAGCTTCCAAGCATGAGATCACCATTCCAACTGTGAAGTACAAGGATAGCAGCATGAAGTTGTGAGGATATTTTGCCTAGTGTCAATAGTGTTGCAGTCCTGCTAATTCAATGAAAGTCTGTGGACAACTGTTCTAGCCTCAGAACAGAATGAGAACTGAGCTTAATCATCAGATGGGGAAAGATTCCCCTTAAGACCTGCCAAGGGAGCATATTGTGTGACTTGTCCCCCTTCCACAAGGCTTGATATTTAATGCATATAGGTGCCGCAGCAGGCAGTGATGGATGGGGGGTAACGCTGAAGTTGACATGCCGCTGGCAGAATGCAAGGCCGTCAAAACAGACTCACGGTCTGTGAGCCATATCCCATGCAGGGAGACAGTGGAGAGATGGTAAGAGAAAGGCGAGAGTGCAAAGAGAGGTTGGTGAAAAGTGTCGAAGTGACTGTAAGTAGGAGAGACAGGAAGACAGGGAGGAATCATGGAATCTGTTTCTGTCTGGGTGTTTGCTGTGAAAGATGGCAGTGGATAAAAATGTACCGACAGAAATTCAGCTTGAGCCAAAGAGATGAGCAGATCCACAATGGCATATGGTGTAAGTGATCTTGTTGAATAAATTATCACACAATGTAATTTTTCTCAGAACATTTTGGCAAAATAGTTTCAACAAAAGTCTACTTTGAAGTAGTTTCACAAAGGTGACCAACAATACAGATCATATTCTGAAGACAGTAAGATAAAATTTTTTGCACTAAAATTGTAAGTGACAGAGGCCACTGAAACCAGAAATCAGTAAATGACCAGAAACACATTCAGATAAAATAAATAAACATTCTCTTGACTGTTCTCATTAACTGAATCAGTGCAGTAATGCTGGCGAAGTGCAGTTCCAGGTACAGTGTCATGCAAATGTAATTACATCCATTAAGTTCCTTCGTCACATTATAACAACAAACCGCAACTAAAACAAATAGTGAAGTGGAATGAAAATGATTTCAGGTGGTTAAATTATTTTAACTAAATATGTATATAAAAATCCCATGATTTGAACCTCTCACTGAGCTGTGTCCAGTCGATCATCTGAAACTGGAAATAATATGATACAACTATAAAACTGCCCAGACATAAACATTCACCTAAATTGATAGGCTGGTCAAGGAAATCATTAATTAGTAAAGCAGGTGAAAGGTACTAGTCAACACTGAAGGAGCCGTAAAAATCCCTAAATCAGGTGGAATAATCTGTTGACAGGACAGCTTAAGTTCTTAAATTGTGCACTTAAGAAATCAAGACTTTATGGAAGTGTGGTAAGAAGAAAGAAAGAAGTGCCACAAAGATTGCCATTTTGGTCAGATGAGAGCAAAATTGGCATATTTTGTCTACATGAGAAAAGATGTGTATGTAGGAAAACTAACATTGCACATTACCCTCATCCATGCTGCCATCAACATGTTCATTTTCCAACAAGATGACCCAAAATATACTGACAGCAGTACAGTGGAATAATCTATAGCAAAGCTTGAAGTTTCAAACACCCTATCCAATTTGTCTGAGCTTGAAGAATTTTGCACAGAAAAAAAGACATGTACAAAGCTGGTTAAGACATACTCCAAAATAATTGCAGCTGTAATTGCAGGTAAGGGTGACTGTACAAAGTATTAACACAGGGGGACTGAAAACAAATACATGCTACACTTTTTAGGCATTTATTTAGACTATTTGTATGCCTTTTTCTTCAACTTCACAATTATGTAACACTACATATGAGTATGGAGATATAAATTATTCAGTAAAATGTGCCCCAAGGGTCAGTGTTCTGAAAAACTGGCTGAATTGAAATACTCAACATTCCACTCATTGTCTACTTACTTGCTTAAAAGCAAGCCTTATAGGTACAGAGGCCTTGAGAATTAAAAGGGTCATTACACCTCTAAAGCTGTAAACAGTAAACCAACCAAAGTGTTTTTGCATTCTTTCTCTACAAGAGCAAATCAGACCTATATTTCTAACTTGCATAAATCTCCTCTACATTTCAGGGCCCAGAGGTTGCTCTTAGTAGGCTATCAATCAAGCTGAAACCAATAATGTATATATGTAGCTCATCTTGCAGAGGAGCACTTGGCCTGTAAAACATAAGGTGTTTGCCCAGTGACAATATACCCACTTTAACCTTTAACATGATGTGAGACGAGTTTGTAGTGTGGTTTAAAATGTATAGCTGGTGATGTTGCTGATGTTGGTAGCTACATCTTGTCAAAAAAACCCATGTGGACGATATTAAGAAGTCGCAGCGATGCAGCTTCAGCAGAAAGACCTCACTGATGAAATAAAAGCACTTTGACTCCAAAATGAAGAAAAAGATAAATAATTCATCTGGAAAAGTGAGTGAATGAGTTGGAACAATTTACCAGTGATGGAGTCAAGACCAGTTCTTCCGAGACGAAGACCAAATGTTCAGAACATCGACAAATATTTCAGGCTTTTTGTACACCACAAAACGTAAAAATTAATGGAAAAACAGTGAACTACTCATCCAAAACAACGTCTTGGTATTAAATTAATAATAGTTATAATAAACTAATAGGGTTATTAAATGTAGCCATACATTGATACACATTCTGTAAACTGAAATAATCAGCTTACATTGCACAATAGCTGTATGATAAAAAAAAAAAAAAAAAAAAAAAAAATTATATATATATATATATATATATATATATATATATATATACACACACACACACACAAATATTAGGGCTGTCAACGTTAACACGTTAACACATGCAATTAATCTAAAAAGTTTAACATCTAATATTACATAATGCAGATTAATTACCTATTTTGACCTAAAAGTGTCTCTCCCACAGAGGGTTACTTACTTCAAAGCAACACATTACACTGTCTGAAAAAGAAAATTGTTGTTTCATTGGCTTAGTCATTCTTGATGATATACTTTAATGATTTAGCAGTGTTATATTCCAATTTGAATTGCCTTGAATCTGGGAATTTGACTACTAGCCATCTAGGTCATGTCACTAAAAGAAAAGCATTCAAGAGTCACAAACACAGAAAAGATAAGCGAGGACAGTCAGACTGGTGTGCGCAATGGCAAATTTTACTTTAAAATACACCGCGGGTGGAGCAGGCGCCTCGTATACAGAGGCTGTAGACCTGGATACGGCCATCCTCGGTTCCTTTACCCCTTCTTTCTCTGCCCCCTTCCTGTTAGATTACTGTCAAACAAAGGCCACAAAAAATTCATAGGGAAAAAAACAAAAATCAACAACACAGTGATGGATGTTTAGATAAAATTTAGGTAGTATGTAGCCTACTCAGTGCAACGGTGAATTGCAGTTCCACCGAAACACAACCAGTTTATAGTTAACATTTCTAAATTATGTTTGAAACAAAATGACTTCTTTTAAAACTTCCAGAATATGAAAACCTGGAAAACTAAGATGTTTGGTTTGAGACAAGAAAACATTTTCTTAAGTATCTTTTGAAAACATGCATTTTTACATTTCAAACTCTCAAAATTGCATTGTGATTAATCACAATGCTAGAGTGTGATTAACCTGATTAAAATTTTTATAAGTACCTGTGTTTTCACCTGAACAATAAACTGGAATGGACTCATAACACTGATGCGCTTTATAGGAAGGGTCAGAGCAGACTCTACCTGCTGAGGAGGCTGAGGCCTTTTGAAGTGCAGGAGGCACTCCTGAAGACCTTCTTTGACTCTGTAGTGGCATCAACCATCCTCTATGGGACTGTATGTTGGAGCAGCAGATTATCTACAGCTGAGAGGAAGCAGTTAGATAAGCTCATCCAGAAGGCCAGCTCTGTGATAGGATGTCCCCTCGACCCAGTGCACATGGTGGGAGATAGAAGGACTCTAGCTAAAATAACATCACTGATGGACAAAGTCTCCCACCCCATGCAAGAAGCTGTTGCTGAACTGGAGAGCTCCTTCAGTGACAGACTGCTGCATCCTAGGTACACTAAGGAATGTTATAAGAGATCCTTCCTCCCAGCAGCTGTTAGTGACAATAGAAAAATGGTAGAGTTGTACAGATAGTGAGCAGTGAGATTATAGTCTAACCGTAAAGAGTTTGTATTTTTACTGCTCAAAGACATGCACGTCTTGTACATTTTTAATTAACCAACTCAGCTGCTGTTGCACAGAAATTTCTCGTGGAACAATAAAGATATGTATTTATTCTATTCATCGACTGACAGCACTAATTTTATATATATATATATATATATATATATATATATATATATATATATATATATATATATATATATATATATATATATAGTTTTGGGGTTTTTTTGTGCGCTCAACGTTCTACGGAATGTAATATGTAATCCAAACTGATCATATATTGTTGCTGTTGCTGTTACTGATGTAGAGCAATGTGACAGTGTACTATGAATCAGGAGCTTAAAAGCTCAATGACATAAAAACAGTTCCATCAAAGCCAAGTTAAAATTGAATGGTACTAAAGGAGATTTATTTGGTGTTTAGTGTACAGCGTATTTTTTAGTGCAGATGCTGTGGCTACTGCAGCATTATATTGACACAGGACTGCAGTCTCAGCTGTTGAACAAATGCTTGCTGCACTTTTTAAGAAACTAATTACTTTCACACAATCACGATAAAGATGTTCTTTTTATGACATTCCAGTTCCAGGCATGAGTCTAAGTCAAGTCTTAAATTTTTAGAACCTGAATGTACATCTGGTCTGAAATCTTTTCATTTGCAGCTCAAGCATGACTCAAGTCTAAGTAGCAGAGTCCCCATCACTGACCTAAACACAGTCCACAAGGTGATTTGGGCTTTTCCTTTAGTGACATGACCTAGATGGCTAGTAGTCAAATTCCCAGATTCAAGGCAATTCAAATTGGAATATAACACTGCTAAATCATTAAAGTATATCATCAAGAATGACTGAAAAAGAAAATTATTGTTTCATTGGCTTAGTCAAAGTCCAGACCTCAAACCAATTGAATCACTGTGATGAAAAGTTATGAGATATGTGCATATAAAGGCTCACATTACTGAGATGAATCAAAATTGAATTGGCTAAAAATTCAATCACAATGATTTTAGAGATAAATTTTTTTCACAAGAAAAACAATTATTTGATCATATTCTTCCTACAGTTGATTTTACAAGTTTTAATTACAAGGGGTAGTCAGTTCTCAGATCTTTTTTACCGTTTTGCTTAATTTTTTAAAGTAAGCAATGAGAGTATAATAAGTAAAGTTGTGTTTTTCAGGATTGCTTTTCATCAAGTCCTGATATTTATAATCATAATTAAAAGATTATGAAATGATCCTTTCTTCTTTAGACTTTAGATATCTGTACACCATAGTAGAAACATTTCATTTATAGACAAGAGCACCCCATTGGCAAAGTAAAGGCAAAATCTGGAGCACAGTAAGGACATTTGCTTCTCCTTGACTAAGGCAATGAGCATATTAAATTTGAAAATGGGTGTGCACGTTTCCTTGACCAGGTTAATAGGTGTAACAACTCTCAGAAGGTTTTAAAGTTGATGAGAAGGATTGAAGTGTGCAATCTGACCAATGGACTGAGGAATGGTCCTTAGAGGAGTCAAAAACACACACCCACACACTTTCCTCATACTAAGACACAAAGGTAGGAGTGTGTTAATGAAGACCCAAAGCTGTGATTGATGGGAAATGTGTCCTCATCCCTTATTTATGTTTTATCAAGCTGTTTCCTCTTAGCAGCTAATTTTTTAGTTTTAAAGGTCAATCATGGGCTTCCTTCAAGTAGGAGAACTTGGAATACATAATGATGAATGATGTGATTGTTATTGTATTTGTCAAGTAGCTTGTAAAAATTGAAGACAAATGTTCTCAATTGCCGTCACTGATACAGCAGTCTTTACACTAAATCTTTCTGACAAAGTATTGACCTAAGCTTATGCCAATATGGCTTCCAGTGTGATGTGTGAACTGAAAAGCATAATTTGTTCTATTCTATCTACCATTTGTTTTTTTTTTTTTTGTTTGTTTTTTTATTTAACCTGACCTATGAACATCTATAGTTTTGATTTCTTTAAAAGTGGTAATTTGTATAGGTACATCCAGAGTTAGTCACACCCTGGAAGATTTGAGTTTCAAGTAATCTTTGAATTTTATCAACATGCTAAACAAGTGTTACTTTTGGTTAGAAGTAATTTTGACATTCCAGACCAACCTCAAAGGCTTATCCATATTCACCAAAAAATAAATCGTCAAAGTACCTGTGCAAACAGGCAAAAAGCAGGTCAGTAATAATTAGATGGTTTTTACCACTGCAATGCTAGAAAAGACTTTTCCCATTAATTACTGAGAAAGATAAATCATTTTGACATTTTATTTTTCAACAAAACAAATGAAGAGTTTTTTTTTCCAAACTGAAATTGCTTTTACTTTGTTTTATTATCCTACTAGTTTTACTTAATACTAGTCTCATTTCCAGTCTAAAACAACTTTGTTTAATGAAGATACTATAATTTTGGGATATAAGCCCAAACATCTCCATTTTTCGCTTATGTCCAAAGGACAGTATTGCACTTAGGTTTTCCTCTTATTTTTGTTCAGTTTCAGACCTACTCCCAGCATTATAAAGTTAACCATGAAACAAGCTCACATGTTGTACCATTTGAGATGTCACTGTTGTGTTTTTGTAATTTTTTTCTCTGACCACTGCATGGTCTGACCTTCAGCTGAACTTCCTGGCACATTCACTCCATTGGTGTTCTTAATTTTTTTTCCATTTGTGAAAAAAATCTCTCACTGTAGAATAATGGACATTTTTTCTTGAAATGGTCCTAAGACCATTCTCAGAATGGGCAGCAATAACTACATCCTTCAGATTATTGCTGAGGTCTTCCGCTATGATCACATTTAAGTGAATGCTCCATAGTAGCAAGCTGCCAAAACTGCTTCTTTTATAGAGATGCTGACGCTGACCATCAGTTCATTAGGCACATTTAGATTACAGGATCTGACTGCTATGTAGCACCTTAACATCAAAAAACATTTTAAAGGCACTGTTTCTGTGTTTCGTTTAGTTTTTGGTTGGTTTTATGTGTTTTCTTGTGTTGTGTCCAACACTGATGAGATGCACCTAATTTGAAGGCCTGGGGAAACCTGATTATTATGTTAACAAGTCCAGATTTGTGAACATTAGAACTGAAGGAAGGTGCAATTACATGTTACCATGTGTATTTGTATTCTTTGCTCAACAGGTAATCCCTTAAGGAAGCAAAGCAAGAGGAGGTCAGTGAACCTCAGCCAGATACAGACCCATGACACACATCCATCTTGACGTGCAGTTGCAAAGACTGAGACACAGAAGATATCATAGATCCCTGCTGTTTCTGATGCATGTTGAAAGCTACCCATCCAATTGTTAAAACTTACTAGCCTTACCAGCTCTACTCACTTTTTAAATCAATCGTCCTTCTCCTTAATATGTTTTAAATTTCACTAGAGGTGTAATGGATCAGCTGGAAATTTGCTTGATATCAGGATTAAATCTTGTTGAGATCTTCTTGCAACAGTTAAACTAACAATTTAAATTCCATGTTTGTGCTGTGTTGCCCAGAAATCAAGCACACCTAATGTTTGAATTTTAAGGATTATGTTATAAAACATTTTTTTCTTAGTTCTATAGTTTTTGATAATAGTCAAAAATATAAAGCTCCTGAACAGAGAAACTGGGTTTACCAGACATAAAAACTCTTCTTTCATGATCATCTCAGTGCCAAGACCTAAATCCTACTTGAATGTTATGGAGGAAGACCAATACCTTTCTTTTGGTAAAATGAGCTTTTAAAGGGGCAGTATCATGTAATATCGACTTTTTTGAGCTGTACATCATATTATAACGTCATTCCCTCATCAAAAACATACCTGGAGTGTTGCCTTGATTCTTTTATGCATGTTTGAGAAATCCTTTAATCTCCCGTGGCAGCGATTCAGCTGTGCAAAACGCCTGGATGGACCTAGCTTGGAGACCACCTTGGAGACCCAGGAGGAGACCCAGATCCTCCTCAGAGTTACAGTTTCCAAGCTTCTGCCTCACAGAGCACCCCTCCCCCACGACTTCACCTCCAGGAAGTCACCACAACAGCTAACCCTTTAACAATGTTTTTACCAGCATTTCACTGAGAAGTAGCTCGTATAATGAGCTCAGCTGATGCTCAGTTCCATCAGGTGTTTGCTAATTGCTGCTGGCTAGCCTGAAGGAGCTGAGTGGGGGAGTTTCAGAAAGGGCAGGATTTTCTTAAAGAGACAGAAACCCAATTTCAAGGCATTAAATTATGAAGTTAAACTTCTTTTAGGTCATATCTGATATATACAACATTTTTGTCACAACTAAAGGTGACATAGTTACTTGATAGTGCTATAAAATGATTCTATGTACCTGGAAAACACATAATACTGACCCTTTAAAAAGTATTGACAGCACAGGTACCAAGAACAGTTCAATGTTGGATTTGTTTAAAATCTGTTCTTATCAATACATTTTTTTCTCTCTCTCTGGATAAATAAAGTTTAGATTTTTCTAAATATATCTGTGTGACAATATGCTACAACACTGAAAGACAAATTTATTCTAAGGCTTTTTACACATCTTTGCAAGGAGTGCCAATAAATATAAACAGCCCTAAACTGATGTAATCTAGAGTATTGACTAGACTGTTTTATAGTACAGCTTTGTTTATTCTCCAAACAACTGGGATTTATCCACTTTCACTATTAAAACATGAAAATTTGCATCAAATTATAGTAATGGCGTCTTTTCTGTGTTAAACTGGGATCAAAATATGATTACAATCTTTCAACCCAACAGTGCCATAACATAACACTTGAGCATTGAGATCAATGCTTATCAAGTGTTTTCAGTCCATGCACCTAATAATGAGAGAAAATATCTATCCAGTGAATCCACATTTGATTTGATTCATAACTTAAAATATATATATCTTAGAACCACAACTTCTGCCAAAACGTATTGATCATAATCAAGTAACCTGTGAAATTCCACTTTCTCAATTATTTTCAAGCAAACCTGCAACAGTCACGAAATTTCAGTGAGCACTGTTAAAATGCAATTTATTGGAGGAGAAAAAATAATCCTAGTCCTCCAAAAAACTACAATAACTGTTTTCCATGTGGAAGAAAAAAAGCATCACTAAGCTCAAAAATTGTCTCCAGAATGTCTCAATTTCGTTTTGCATAAATCAGCTGTTGAGTTTGAAGGCAAAAGCCTTTCAATTAATTGATAAGGTTTATAGGGTGGGTATTATAGCACAATATTTTTCTCCTTTTCGTTTCATTGTTTTGTTTTGGTCTTGCAAAAAAAGTGCATCAGGACCAGGTGATTCTGAGTCATGATGAGTTGCAAACTTTTAGACAGCTCTGACTTTCCCATTACATGTAGAAAACTCCTTTCTGCATGCAAGACATCACAAGATGGTCACAGTCTGCTTCCCTGTTCTGTAAAACCAGCCACTAGTGAAAAATGTAATCTATAAGGAACATTTCAATTTTCTTACCATTAGTTTCCAGAGATTTTAATTAAGCATGAGTAATAAATCTCAATTTTTTTCCTAATTTCTCTGCTGTCCCTACTTACACTCCACAAGCTCAGTCAGAGTGCAGAGGAACCAAATGGAGAAGATATGAAAACAAAATCTGTTGCTGCATTAGTTTCAGCACACAACTATAATATAAGGGTAACATTGTGAGTGGTATAATAGCCCTGAAGTCAATATTCCAGATAATTTGAAACTTTAAATGTCTGCCCAGAAGACTGTTTCATTTATTTTCACACTACACACTGTAAAAAGCCTTTCAGGGACAAGGTTGATGTGAACAAATTTTTTTTAGTTCATTTTTTTTCAAATTAATTAAGTTATTATATTTATTTTTCTGAGTCTTCCTTTATTAAATTTTTTGAAAAATATTTAACCGTTGTATTTTCAGTAATAAATTTGATTTTTTTTTTTTTTTTTTTTTTTTTTTTTTTTTTTTTTTTTTTTTTTTTTTTGCACTAGACAAAAAAAAAAAAAAAAAAAAAAAAAAAAAAAAAAAAAAAAAAAAAAAAAAAAAAAAAAAAAAATCAGTTTTAGAAAACTTCATTTACCAGCTTAAATCTAAAGTAAACCGACGGGCCATGCCCAGTTCCATCAACATAGGCATTAGGTTCCACCATTTTTTCAAGACCCGCTAAGAGAAGGACTGCGTATTTATTCCTGCCGTTTGTCGGAATAACCGTTTTCTCAAGACTGGTAAGCAACCATTTTTTAACAATTTAAAATGATTTAAAGTATTCTTTATAACCACAAGTCTGAAAAGCTGTATAATGTTTCCGTTTTGTTTGCTAACCGCCACTGCAGGAATTGACCTAAGGATTGTAATAGTAAAAAGTAAAAAAATATATTTGTACTTTTTGTTTTCATTGAGAACATTGGCCATTTTCTTGTTCACGTTAGTGTTAAAATTGCTGCCCTTTGGCAGTGTTTACTGTGTTGACAAAGGCTAGAAATGAACTCCAGCCAGCTGTAAAAGTGAAGCATATAATGGTTAGATGTTGCTCAGTGCTTCTACACCTGCTATAATGGCGGGCTGCATTAATGAAAAATACAACCGCAAATACTACTTGGGCAGTTTGAATTAAATAAGCGCCTTCTACTTTAAATCGGTATGTAAATGCGGGGTGTTTCTTGTGGGAGGTTCTAACTTTATCAAAAATAATGTCAGATTTGATAGTAAATTCAGCAGTGTTCACATCAAACAGTTGTCTTGGAATGCTTTGCACTGTGCCAGAGTCCGGTTTCTGCCAGTTTTAACAAGCTTTTAACGACAAACCAAAAGATTACAGAGCTTGAAAATGTCTCGTAGGGAGACATGGAGTAGAGAAGAGGTTCAGGCAGACATTTAAAAGCAAAAGAAGCAGCAACAGAAACCGTCTGGACTTTCTTCATGTTTTTTTATTTATTTTTTTTTTTTGAGTGTGTTTTTTCGTGCAGTTGCAACACTGCCCCTGTTGCACATGACTTTTTTTGGGTCATTCTGTAAAGATCTGTGTGAAAGAAAGTCTGGCCAAATTTTCTAACATTTATTAATTTCTGGACCAAACCAGCAGTCTGAATGCATCCTTTGTCATGTTTTATGTATTTTATTGGTTTCATATTGCTTATTTTATTATTCTGATTAATAATTGTTTTATAATTTCAAATCAATCTGTTCACAAGAAACGAATTACAAATTTTTCTTCACTTCTTTTGGATAACCCACCCTCTTTATGAAATCAGAAAAAATTTTTTGATGAATTTAATTCCCTTTTTCTTTTTTAAATATTTATTTATATTATTTTTGGTTTAAGCAGCAGTTAATACTTGGACCAGAAACAAAATGATGGCCAGTACATACAGTTGGAGAAGGAAGCAAGTGGTGACCCAGGCCCTGTTTACACGACAATGATCCACTGAATCCAGCATTCCCCCCCATTTCTGTTAACACGTTTACATACCACAGTTCTAATTACAATATCTGTTTACACGGCAACAGCAAAGACGTGCAAATGGTATGATTCTCTTGCCATACCACAAGCTAGTGCTATGTTTTTTGAAAACTCTCTGCCTCAAACGCGGCACAACGAATAAAAGTTCAAGATGGCAGAGAACAAAGTGTTTCTGTGGACAGATGACGAGGTTCAACTGTTGCTGAAGGTGACTGAATTATAATACTACCAAATTTCAAGCCATTTGCCATTGTTGATCATTTCTTCTTCTGTGGTTTTTAAAATTATAGGCAGCCATTTTGTTGTGTGGGTGTGCGTCTTCTGATTTCTGTCATAGTGCACATGAGCCAGGGATTCCCTGTAAGAAAAAAAAATCTATTTTCTTCTGTTTACACGGCAACAGAGACATTTTCGTACTATTGCACTCTGAAACCTGTTTTCAAATTGTGCCATTGTCATGTAAATGAACAGTACAAACGCAACAAAACTTTTCCATTTTCACCAAAAAAACATGTAAACAGGCCCCCAGTGTCCAGGTGTTGGAGAAATTAGGGAAAGATGGCCGATTCTCTTTGAACCATACCAGGTAACATTTGCTTCCCTGAATCTGCCTAATTTCTAGACATAAATTCACTATAATCACAATATTTTAAATCTTTACAGTTAAATCTTTTTAGGACTGTAGAAGATAGAAATGTGACTAATCTTTACTGTCCCTAAATGTCCTTCAGATAAATGAAGAGCACAGAAAGTCCACTGATGTTCCACCAGAATCAACATTTAAATCTCTGCTCAACAGACACAATCCCAGGCTTCTGGAGCTGTTCAGTGGCAAGGGAGGAGCAGTTGGTCAACTCTTTAAGGCCTTGTGGTATGAATACAGGTGAGTAAAGAATGATGAAAGGATACTTTAAGGCAGTGGTCTCAAACTCCAGTTCTCAAGGCTGGTGTCCTCCAACTTTTAGATGTCTTTCTGCTTCAGCACCTCTAGCTCCAATATTAGCTCATCAGCAGAGCTCTGTAGAGCTTGACTGCATGCTAGTGAGGCAGTTTTGCTACGTAACTCAAGTGTGTAGGACAAGGGACACATCTAAAACTTGCAGGATTCTGGCTCTTGAGAACTGCACTTTGAGACAACTGCTTTAAGTTCAATTAGGTTTATATATACTTTGCCAATCACCTGCAAATGTCATCTCAAGGCACTTGGATATTCTTTGGGTTTGACAACTGGTGAATTTACAAGAAAACATAATTTCTCATGATCAAAGCCATACATTTACGATACTTAAAAGAATATTTTATGATGTTTTAAATTTAGAAATTTTCATGAAAAAAAAAATCCTAAAATTTTCTGGGGTTTTAAAGTCAGACATTTGTGACCAAAAATGCCAGAGATCCTATAAGATTAAAGTGGTAAATTATCATATGCATACCTAGATATTTTCCTAAGTGTTGGGCAGAAGATCAGGGCTCTTTAGTTGTATCAGAGGGAAAGCTCCCGGGTGCAGACTTGATGCAGACATGTTGCAAGTTCTTCCTCACTGTCTCACGCATGTATTTGGATCCCATTCTATGCAGGCAGGAGCTGTCCTTCTGATACATGAAAACAACCAGGATTTTCTGCAAGCACCTACCATCTTAATCTTACAAGTTCTGAATTTTGGGGGGTTTTTTATGCAAATTTATAACTTTATAATTTGAGATATATTGTCTATTTAATATTGTAAATTTATGCCTTTTAAATCATGTAAAATTTATATTTTTTCCATGCAGCTCTATAGTTTCAAAGCTTTTTCTTGTAAATACAGTTTATGAAGATCATCAAGAAATTTGAGTTTTTGGTGGACAACATTTTTGGTGGAAAACACTTTTCCCCTTTAATCTAGAAAGGCACTTATACACTTTTGTAGATAAATGTAAGTTGAAATAAATTGAAGAAGTATAAAATTTAATTTCAATCGTTCTTCAAATGATAAGTTAAAAAGAGTACTTCTGTTATGGAGGCATAATCTCTGAAAAGGTGCAGATTACTCAGTAGTTTAATTATGACCGGTGATGCCTCAGCTTTTAAAAATACATTGGAATTTTTCAGATAACACTCACTGCTGTGTAGTTATAGTGATGGAAAAATACACTGGTCCAAATGTGTCGATCACACTTTTGGTGAAAACAGAAAGACTAAGACCTTCATTGATAACATAACTGAAAGCAGGAGCATTTGTATGCCCAAATTACAAATGCTAAACAGTGTATAGAAAATATGAATATGAAATATGAATGTCTTAAAACTGTGAACCTTGTATCAAATTTTCTTTATGAAAGCCTCTCCCTAAATTACTGTTTCAATTTCCCAAAGGGAACAACAGAGACCCATGTGCATGACAACTTGAAGATCTACAGTATTAGGTTCTACGTTTCCCATGAACTGGGGGCTGTGGGCATCATTACTGAAAGAATTCCTGTGCGCGCTGATCTTGGCAGCCTGGCCAAAGCATGCAGTGTTCTCCCTGGGTTGATGTATGCCCTCTAATCTCCAGTATCTTTCCAAATTCACCAAAGCATTTGAAGTGTTGCAAAGACTTTTAGTGGGACTTGACACTTTGAGTCCAAAATTTCTAGGCTGACCAGATGTTCAGAACATGTCATTGTATGCCATAAGTAAGTAAGTAAATAACCTTACTAATGATTGCACTTTTGACCAGTGAGAGATGTAATATTTTCACAGTTAAATGTCTGGCTAAGTTGTTGTAAAATAACCAACTGTTCAACTGTAATTGAAAGTGATTTTAAATGTCATGTTAATGAGTTTGGTGTGTAGGGATGTTTAATTCCAGTTGGTTCATTGTCACTGTTTCTAGCATTAGTGTAATAATTGAATAAACATTAAGAAGAGACCTGTCTTTGGTATTTCTTACATTGTTGTTCAAGTAGACAATTTCTTTGATTAACTTCTTATGGGGTTAATTCAGATTAAAGATAACCTAAGAACAATTACTGGTAATCACTTTCCAGAACCTCACTTCTGGAAATCTGAACAAACCTTTTGGAGCAGAGATGGGTAACTCCAGTCCTCGAAGGCTGGTGTCCTAAATCTTTTAGATGTGTTCTAAGTCCAATACATCTGAATAAAATATCCAGCTGATCGCATAACAAAACAAGGTATAATACGTCACAAAGCAAAACAACACTTTCACAGTACATTTTCAGTTAATATTTACCTACTGAGACACAGCTTTAGCCCAAATAAAAATACATCATGTCCCAATCGATAACTCAACCAGGAGGGAACAAAAGAACTCATATGTGAGATAGAGCATGGAAAATAGGTGAATGGTTACTTAAAGAAAGCCATTTTCTCTAGTTTATCTTTATACCAAAGTTTTGAGTGCTCCCATTGTATAGCTTTATTATTCTAAAAATAAAATCACATTATGTGGTAATTTATGTACTAGTCTACTTCTCCACAATCTTGTCAGGAGATGACCACATATATTTGCTACTTTCATGGAAATAAGCTAATTACATCTGACCACCTCTGGATCTGTTAACCATTTCTAACCAAAATAAGACCTTCAAGCTATAAATCTTGTCCGAGAAGGCTTTCAGTTTGCTAATGCATAACTAACAATTCTTTAGGATACGTGTTTATCAACCCTGTATTGATTTTTGCATTATGATGACCATTTACTCCGAGGTCAGCTTTTATTTTAACAGCCTCATCCCTCTTTGTAATACTACTCGGACAACACCTCATGAATAATGCCTGTTCCTCTGCTAACCAAGCTTTCACATTCTGATGTTTTTCCAATTATCTCACAAGCTGTAATTCTCTGGCACTGCAGTTTGGCCTGCAAGTTATTAAAACAAAAACACTGGAAGGGAGGGTTAATTTACAGGCTTTATTTTCTCATTCTCAGCCAGCAGTATTTAGCATGGTATTGCTTTCAATCTCAAGAGCAAATTTTCTTGTCTTTCTCCTCTGCTCTTATTATTCAGTCATGCCCCCTATTTTTGGTCACAAAGCGATCACTGTGGAGTAATTTTTGTGTGCTCTGGTAGAAACTTTTTCTGAGTAGTGCAATCAGTGCCGCACTGACCAGCCACTCGAGCCGACCCTTCCTATCTTCTTCCTGAGTAATGGTCTCCAATCTGAGCTCTCTGTTGACCTGTCAGTCCCCCCTTTCAGGCCTCTCTTTTCTCTCTACCTCCTCGCACTGATCTCTGTCTGCTGACTGCCAATTAAAAAGCAGCGACCGTGGTGACAAGGGCCCTGGTGGTGCGAGTGATTGGACGAGCCATAGCTTTTTCCTGGCCCGAGAGTGAGTCGGAGGCTCGTCGATCTCGCTTGATCTCAACCGACTGCCCTGTGTCCAATAAATCATTTTCTCAGCGACCGGAGCCTCTTTGACCGAGGCAATCAAGGAATTCCACTTTATCTGCTGCTGATATCAAAGCCGGCTTCGCAGTTAAACATTAAATAGTGATTGTGAGATGACCCCGGGATAAGATGGGGCTCTCGGTAAGCGGAGTCAGATGTGATTTATTTGTGCACCTAAAGGTGAGAGGAGACCCATATTACAAAAAAATTTCAGAGAAAAATAAAGATTGACACATCTAGACACACCTGCATCATGAAGCGTGGCTATCATTTTATGGTGTTCCAACACATTATCAGATTTATCTCTTTTTGTAACCCAATATTATTTTAATCACACTTCAACAGCAAGTATAGTATAAAGTAATGGACTGTACTGGTACCTAATCTTAGAAAGTATGTTAGCAAAATAGGAGGGGCTGCTATAGCAGTTGAAATAATTGCCATAGGTCACTAATTCAGCACAACACTAAATGTGTCACTGAAGTTTGGTTTATAAAAAATGAAGTTACTGAAAATAAGTAAAAGATTCAATGATATAGCAGATGTCCAAAATCAAAACATGTCTTGCTGGCTCCTGAACTGTCTGGTATTCACAAAGATTCCAGAGTCCTCTCAGAGCACTCAAACTAGGACTCCTTGGCTGGAATTTTTAGGCTAAGAGTGAGTCATTCAACTTTTGAGAGCAACTCTGAGCGAGGAGTCAACAGAAATTCCTGTCTTGGTGAGAAGGTGTGGTTGATCCCGTTGCTTGGTGTGACACTGTCTTCTAGGGACTGTGATTGGTTCCTCTACTTCTGTTTAATGGTGTTCAGCAAATAACTTAATAGAGCATTACTGCCACCAACTGGTAAGAAGTGTGGACCGAATGTCCCGCCCCCCCCCCAAAAAAAAACACCCTCATATCCCATCATAGAAATGATTCTTTCTTAAAAATAGAATATGGCCTTGTAGCTTTTACTTCTCGAGTATTTCTGAAATAAATCAATAGGTCTAGTTTTGGCTGTGATTGGTTGATACACAAAACAAAATAAGACAGAAAAACAAATACACCCCCACTAATCAGTTGATAGAAATTGACCGATCACTGAATCTAGACTGGACTGAGAAAAGTGTCTCATGATGATGAAACTATGCAAAATTAAATGAAATGCCACACAGCATCAACATGTTTGATCGCACCTTATGTACATCCTTATTATTGTGATTTGTTATGGCTTTTCGGCATGCTGGTTTTTTAACTACATCATCTATTTTGTAATAATTATTAATCTGGATGATTAACAGTCAGCAATTTACCGTGACTGCCTGCTTGTACAAACATTTTTTTTATCTTGTGAAATGTACATGAAAACCAAACAGGAGAAGTGCCTGCTGTCGACCCTTTCTCTGTAAAATGAATAGAACCGTGCTGAGGGTGGAGGGTGGTATTATGTAAAATCGACTTTTTTGAGCTTTACATCATGTTATAATGTTATTCCCTATCAAAACATACCTGGAATGTTGCTCTGAGTCTTTCATGCATGTTTGAGTAATCCTTGAAAATCCAGTGGCAGCCATTCCGGGTGCCGAAACACTTGCTCTCACAAATTTCCACAAAGCTCCTCCTCGGAGCTGCAGTCACCAAGCCGAGCTTCAGCCTCACAGAGCAACCCTCCCCCGTGCCTTCCCCACACTGCTCCTCCAGACTAGCAGCACCATCAATAAGAAAACACCAGGTGGAACTTCAAGTCTGTTGAGCTTATTATATGAGCTCCTCAGTACAACTCTCCTAAAAACGGTTGTAAACAGCTTAATGGAGAAACTTTGTGATGACATGCTGATGGTGGCGTGATGGAAAGAACAGGAGGTTCTTAAAGAGACAGAGGCCAATGTCAAGGCATCAAATTGCAAAGTCAAATTTCTTTTAAATTATGTTTGAAATATCCAGTATTTTTACAACTGAAGGTAACAGTTATTTGTTTGTGCTAGAAAATGGCAGTATGTGCCTGAGAAATACATAATACCCCCTCTTTAAGTAGTTCAGCTAATAGTTACAAGAAATGGGGGCAATCAAAAAGAATTGAAATATCATCCTCAAGCAATTGGGGAAAACAACAATGGTGGTGAAATTACAGTAAAAGGAATATGCTCTATCTGATGCAGTTAAACAACATTCCACACCCCTGATTCCAGTACCCAAACATTTATACCCATATAACAAGTGTTTTTCAATGTGCAAACATATATTACAAGATAGGAAACAATTTAGCAGCAACTTCAGGACTATAACACATAAAATAAAAAAAAGAATGTGTGTTAGGTTAGGTTATAACAGAAGAACTAATTTGGACTCAAACAGTAATTGAAGGAATTAAAAGATTTCACCAAGGCTTGCATCAAAGTATATGTCCCTAACCTTTGTCAGATTTAACTGAACCCAGAAAATTGCATTAAAGCACACGTTTAGGGTTTCCCCCGAAAACCTGGTGATTGGGGTGATAGGGCAGTCCATCAGCTGCCCACCATGTTTTTGTGTTTAAAAAAATGTTAAAAGTTGACAGGAAACATGAAAATATGACAAGGTAATTATTTGTTATTGGAAGACAATACTTGACAATACTTAAACACCAACTATAGAGCCTTAAAAAAGCAAACACAAAAAAATACAACAGAAGTAAATATCAAATTTTTGCACTTCTGTTAAATCCTAATTAGGTAATCAGCCAGTGGATCTTAAAATAAGCTATGTAATGTTGGTCAAATTTAAAAGTAAAATAAATTAAAAGAAACACCTAAAATCAACAATGATGAGTAAGTGTTTGTATACTTAACTAAATATTCTAGGAGTATAAAATTCAAGTATTTATTATAAGTTTTCTTGTGTTTTCCTAAATCCTATGATTTTGTTTAGTAATGTTTAGTAATTAATCTGGTGCTTGGTGCAGTATTTTGATTTGCTGGTTGTGACTGGTTGTTATTCATTCAAGGGAATGCAGTGTTTACTAGGAATACTGTGGATGAAAAAGACTTGTCTGTGATTGGCTGGTAGTGTGGCTCATTTACATATAAGAAAGGGGGCAATCAAAAAGATCTATTTGTAAGTGCAGGCACAGAGCCTAGCGTGTATTTTCTGAAAAGACAGCCTTCATAGAGAGATCATATAAATGCCAGTATAAGCAAACCTACTCAACAAGAACACGTTCCAAATACACCACTCTGAGTGAAAGGCGACTCGCATGATCCACACCAAGTTACAGACCAACCACAAGGCCAATGCACAGGAATGGTGATGACGTGATTGGTGCACATCCCCTCAGGTCCAGTTCAACGCTTCAACTATAAACCTAGCTTAACCCATATTTGCTTTTAGTCTTACTGGTATTTTTTTTAAAAATCGTATTTAAAATAAATAAACAACGCTTAGTCTTGCTAGGTAGGCTAGTAAAGTTTGGTCTGCCAATCAAGGGAGAATTGGTGGATTCCAATCTCTGGCTGATTGATCAGTTCATTTCTAATATACTATATTGTACTTTACAAGCTCTTCAAACTATTTTATAAGAATCCTGCTACTCCCATTTCTAAACTGTTCTTTTTTTTGGGGGGGGGGGGTTTCTCCGTTTGTCAGATCAGAGCCAACCCCTCTAAATATACAAAAGAGGCTCCAAAAAGACCAACTTTATATCCAAGGATAAAAATAACATGCATAGGAATAAAAGAAAGTTACAAAGACAGAGGAAAAGAGATAATATGATTGAGTATTACCAGAAAAGCTATAAAACAGAAATATTCAAAGGAGCCCTCTAATAAAAGCTCATTGTCCTGAGATGGAAAATGGAGCCATAAGCTTTAATACTTCATTACTGGAAGGCCTATCGCCACTATATACAGCAGGATTTCGCTTTGAAAACTTCATCTATCAGGGGAGTCTCAGCCTCTCTATCCATCACAATAAATTTGCCCAAGCACATGCTCATACTCAGGAACCTATATTAGGTAAACACAAAAGAATCTGTGGACACACAATCCTTTTTAGAGCTAAGTTTTTCCCCTCTGTTGCCTACTGACACAGAACTTGGCAAATCCATACACACCACATCCCCTTTATTGCCAACTCTCTCAATCCATAGATTGTTCTCTGTCAATCTTAGTAAATCTCCTTACAACTAACAATCAAACAGGTGTGGGACTATTGGATCTTAGACAAGGAATGCATGTGAATAATATAATCTGAATAATCTCTATGAATTCTCTAATTTAACCATATGCTAAATACGATGTAAGACTTTATTAAGAACTGATGTCTGCTTTCATGTGATGGCGTTAGTGACCTTGACTGGCTTAGTGCGTCACTATTGAGGCAAGGCTCCAATCCCGTTAAATCTATTCAGTGGGGTTGGCACATTTCTTCTGTCTGCAGGATCAGTCCACATTGCCAAGTTGAAACCAATGCCACAAACTTGGAATGACTTCTGTTACTGTGAGTAAGGAAAGTATAAGAACAATGATTTCCAAGTGCAAGGGGTCCAAGATAAGGTCTTAAATACAGCAGCAGCATATTGAGTACAATTTGAATAAAACACATTTGCCCTAAGGCATTTCTGACCTTGTTATGCTATAATTAAATTAGATTAAATCACCTCCCTATACAATTTATCACCTGTTTTGACTTTATATCATAGAGCAAATGCTTTTATCCACAGTAATTTAGAGTTCCATGACTTTTTCAAGGGCATTTCACCACATGTTGTGCTCAGCATGGTTTAAACTACCTCCAGTAAAAGAAAATCCAGCATTACAGTAAGGATCTTATGTGTATGTAAGATTGAAATCAATTAAAAAAAAAAAAAAAAAAAAAAAAAAAAACATCCTTGCATAATAGTCTATGAAGCCAAAAACAACCCTTTACAAACATAAAAAACAAAAAAAAATATCCAATTTATAAATAGAAACACTGTCAATCCCATCCAAATGCACAGACAGCTTTAAAGTCAATGACATATTCTAATTTGATCCTAGTTATTGAACATTGCAGCCAAATTCAGTTTATTTTTCAAATTGGCATAAAGTTTTCTATCTAAGGAGACCCAGCCAACTGCACTGAGTCACTGACTTGCAGCATTCTTTCTTCCTGACTGAGTATGTAGGTTTAGAGGTATAAAATGGAAGTAGGAGGGGATATAAATTTTGCTCATGTATAAAATGGGGACACAAATTCACAACGGAGCAAATGACCAAAAGCCCTCAATTACAGGTACACATGTTGTGTGTACTGACAGCTTAACCTCTTGTTAACAACTTTCCAAGATCACCTTAAAGAACCACAAAACAGAAAGTTTCAATGTACTAGTGCTGGTTGATTAGGATTCTACACATACCAATAATCATATTGAAGCCACTTTGTCACCATTAACAAGACGAGGTGCTATGTCCTATTGCTGGGTTGCAGATGACGTAGTGTCCACATCACGAAATGCAAATGGGGGACAGGAAGTAAATGTAGTTGTACACAACCCTGTTCCCTTCTGTTGATTCACTGTCAAAATGCCTAATTTATGTGCCATGTGCGGTTGTTGCAACCACTCTTATCGGGAGAAAGATAAGCCTTTTTAGCATATTCTGATTATAGTGTGTCACAAGGGAGTTAATTTTAAAAACTTACAGAAAAAAGATGACAAAAATGGATCAACAATCTATGGCTAAAAACAGGAGGTGTGGAAATGCAAGACTTTGCAGCAACCACTTTCTAACAGTTGAGGATGTTATTGTTTATTAAATCATATTTTCAGATATTTTAGTGGACAATTACTTACAGACAAGCATTGTTTTTAATGGGGTTTCTGTAGATCTCTGCAAATCGTTGACCCACACTGGAGAAATTCAGTGTGACTCAACATCAACATAAAGATATAACTACAGTAGATCGAAGCACATCGAAATAACAGGGGTTAACACATCAGCATTAGCGGTAGCATTGTTATCATAGATAGGATAATTACTTAAAATACCACAACTCGCTACTCGCCTGGCCAGAAACAAGGCGACAGCCATTTAAAGCTTCTTTGGATCCTAAATGATTGACCCAACCTGAAACCAATATAATTGTAGTCTTCGAGGCTTTTGAAAGCTTTCATCTGGCTCACCATTGAGGTCTGCAGCACCAGATAGTTTGTTATGTCAATTGCCTCCAAGATGGGTAAATCCTCCAGATTACATGACAAGTTATTTTTATTAAAATTACATGGGTCATATCCTAAATGTGCCCATATTTTTGCACAATATCTTGTCTGTGCCAGTCCATTTAAGGCATTAACATACTCGCTGTCATCCTTTTCAATGTGTTTTGAACCAGAGCAAATCACTTCCTGGCCCCCTACCACCCATCTGAATTTCGCACGTCATCTGGGTCGCGTGACTTCAACCTGGCAGTAATGTCAAAATTTTTCATATTAAATACCTAAATGCATATGCTTGTTTGTGCTACATTCAAAGTATTATTTCTATTTAAATGAGAGCCTGCTTGCTAGCAAACACACAAACACTCTACTCATATAATTGTAAATACATTTAGAAAGAAAGGAGTTAAATTATTCCTCCATTAACAGGAAATGCAGTGATGTAGGTTTTCTACAGGCAAACTCCAAGGCATGCTCAGCAAATAGCTGTGATGCCCATCTCCAAGCACACCACATTCCATCCCTCATAATTTTTTCTGGCCACTGCCTATGCAACAATTAGTCATGCAGCTTCGTCTTTGTAGTAAGCCATCTATTCCTTTCTATTCATAGGCTACATTTATCGCCATAGAAAATAAAATTAAAAAAAAAAAAAAAAAACAAACATCCCTACATAGTTGTGAATGAAGCCAAAAACAATGTTATATTTCCTGACGTAATTCTTGATAGTGACATGTAAACTCCCAGCTCCTTTACTATGAAATTGTAATGAGAGGGATAGCTTATTCCAATTGAAAATCTGAACGACGTTCATGTAAACACTTGTTCTGATCATGTCAATCTGATTGTGCTAAACTGACCTGACAGGGCAAGTGTGCCCTATGTCAAAATGACCTTATGTCTGCCTTCAGTGGCTAGACAGGCAAGCAAAATTGGTCTAAATCTGATCTGTTATGGTCAAAACTTTGAATGATGTTTGTTTCCTTATTTATTTATTTCACCCTGTAATCCTGGAAGATCAGCAGCATGTGTTGCTTAGTCTGTAACTCAATTAGGGAGCTCAGTAACATTTCCACCATTATTAGACACAACTTTGTTTTTATGTTTAGTGCAACTTCTTCTGTTTTTTGGGGGGGTTTTGGGGGAAATTTTACAACTATGCGCATGTCAGCGCTTCTATTCTGAACGTAGTCTGGTATATGTAAATGCACGTTATGATCAGTTCATAATGTACAATTAATTAAATTTGTGTCCATATAAACTATAGTTTCTGATTATTTAATCCAAATACATTTCAATCTGATCAAGGAATTTTGCACACGTAAACATAGCTGTTGTTTATCAATGTACCACCATGCCACCTTGCAACAAATGTGCATTCTGAAAGACAAAAACACCTTTTCTAGTTTCAGCTCTAAAGCCGGAATAGCCCCAATTTACGCACAGTTAAACTAAATATGTCACACAGAAAAGGACAAAAAAAAAAAAAGTAAAAGTACTCACCTCGTTAAGTCTCACTCTGAGCACAGTGCAGTAGCTGAAACCCAGAGGGCCCCTGATATAAAAAGCCAAAAATATGAGTTTCTATAACAGATATGTTAGAACCACATCAGTTTCACATTTTATTTGGCCTGAGAGGCAAAAATCAGGTCAAAAGCTGTCACTGAGCCCTCTGGTGTGGCACATCTGGATACTGGAAGCAGTACAGTCAAAAACACGGTAAATCAAAGTAACTCCTGTCTCCATGGAAACCGTGTCCTCTTCATTAGCTGCAATATTTTTTTTAATCTAAATAGTCAAACAAACATAATATATACAGTGTGTAAGGAAAGGATTGGCTCATGTATTCTACAGTACAATTACAATACATCAGACTGAATATGAGATAAAAATTCATCATTCTGCCTGTAACTCCACTCTGCTTTTTTGTTTAGGAGCTGCTCTGAGTACCATTTTTAACTCAGCATAGAACTACAGGGGGATATTTGAGATGAGCTAACTGTTTTATTATTCATAAATATTGATTTGGCTCAGAATCACTCCTATTTATTTCACAAGTGTAATTGTAGATACGATGTGAAAGAAACTTGAAAGAAATATACAAAAATTTAATAAGAGAAGATATTCTCCCAATGTGAAATAAAAAACGCATCAGATCATCCATGCAAATCTATTTCCTAAAACTCACACAAATGAATTAAAAGGGCATGTTGAGTTTGTCAACCAAAATGTGTGAGTTCAAATCTGGAGTGTAGGGTAGATAATGCTGTGGAAGCTTCTTATGAATTGAAAATGCGGTCATGCATGCTAAGTGAGCCAGATGAATTCGGAGATTTAACTTCACTGACACCAAGCCAATGAGAAAAATGAAAAAAATGCCTCCTTACACCTCAAATTGGGATTATTAGAGGCGCAGTAATTTGGAACTCATTTCCTTTCCCTTCACTTGGAGGCGTTTCAGCTCGTTATGCATCACATTGCAACATAACAATATGAGAAAGGCAAAAGGAGATGATTTATTGCTGGTGTTCAATTTTTAACAATGATTATGATTAACATAAAACTTCCATTATATTGTGCACATAACCAACCTGGCTTTTCATACTGTGGTAACCAAGATACATTGAAAAGGACAGGAAGCTGTTGTATGTTTTTCTGAGGACAAATTGTTTCCGTTCTTCCTGATATTTGACATTTATCAGTAGTGTGAAGATGACTGCATAAGAGGCTACACTTTCAATGTACAACAAACTAAAAATAGGCCTTGACTGAAATTACAATTATAAAATTCACTTTTCAATAACAGACAAGAACCTGATGCCACATTACTAAAGATGTACTAAGAATTTCACTGGTGAGCAGAATTGGATGATTTTATGCTTGACCACTTGTGTTTGGCAAACTAAAAATCTTCAGATCATTTTTCAATCAGTGAACACACCATACATCAGTGTTACCAGGTCATGCTGACAACAACACTCTTACTGTGGAAATTGCTGCTGAGTAACAAAGACTTTGGTAGCTTTTTTTCCCCCCAGTATCAGTGAGGTAGTAAAAATTAGGTCAGAGAAGAAAAAAGTAAAAGGTTTCTAGAAATGAAACTATTTTCTACAAGCTTGCTGGTTTTGTTCCTTTGCTTTATCCTTTTGAAGAGTCAAATTCTGTCAGTCTTGGGACATGTTAGATTAGGAAATGTTTGCATTCTTTTAGAAATCTCACTTTTATGGTAAGGTTCCTCTAACTCTACAGGGAGTACACAAAACTCTGCTGTTAGTAATGCTAACAGAACTAATTGTCCATATAGGACTCTAAAGAATAAAAACTATGTCAACTATGTAATTATTTTCTCTTTCTTTAGAAATGTTAGCAAAGTCCTATTTAACCACAGCTGTGTAACAGCAATTGCTTTGTCACAAACACACAGGGTGTGATATGTAAATAATGATCACAGAAAGGCTCTTTAAGGCTAGTTTAATGGAACAATAAATGACTGAATGTGTTTTCAAGCAAAGACATAACACTAAATCAAAGCTTTTTCATCTCAAACATCAGGGTTAGAGACCACTGTTATTTATTGTGAGATTAGATTACACAAGACAAATTTAATATATCTTGTGATATAGAGTGCAGATTTTCACTCGTGATTAAAAAAAAAAAAAAGCACTGAGTAAAAATAATATTCCTTTTTTTTGGTTGGTTTTGTCTATATTAATACATTTAACCTGCAGGATTTCATTGTATAGATTTAGCTTTTAGCTTCTGGTGAGTTTATCAAGCTCTAATTATTATCCAGCCCAGCCTTGTTTTTGCTCCATTCTTCTCTCTACAGTCTCCTTAGGGAAATAGCTGATTCTTTTGTAGAGACTGCACATGTTTCAGCATTTCCACAAAGTGTTTTATGACTTTTTTGTCAGCTGTTTAATGCCCGATACATGCCCAGAGGGTTAATGTGTTACCAGTTACAGAATGGGGGAAAATAAAATTATTAATAATAATAAAAAAGGAGATGCTAAAAAGCCAAAGTTGCAATGTTTTGCTCTGGTTCTCTAAAGATTTATGACATAAAATTTGAGACCACGCTAGTAATTTATTTTATTGTTATTCTGAAAGCCTTTCCTTTTCGCAATTTGTATTCTTTGTTCATTCAGATCTCTTCATGCCTTACATTATTTTTTTTCTTATGCTGCTGCAGTGATTTCTCTCCACTACTTTAACATCTCTCACCATCCAACATACAGTATGTAAGCATGCTTCCAGTGGGGACAGGAAGCTATTATCACATCTTGTCTGATGCTGTAGAATGTTGGGTCAGAGAATTTGTGTGATAGGCTTTCAATATTCCAATCATACCTCCTGCTACTTTGAAGCTATCGACTTTATCAGACAGGAGTAAGGGCGGCGTTTGCTTGTAAAATATATTCAGGAGATTCATGCTGTTTGACCTATTTTTTTCCTTGCTCAGTTTCCAAATTTTCTGCTTTTATTCTGCAGTGTTAAACAGCACATATGTTGCCTTTACAAGAATTCATATCCAGCATTTCTCCTACCATTATCCAAGGTGGAAGCTACGCCCCGACAACAAGACCGCCCACCTGCCCAAGAAGATCACGACATAAAGTTCCCAGTTAATGCCATTAATTTTATCAGTCTATCTAAATAATCCCAGATCACGCCGTGAGCCATTTTTGTCCCTACATAGTCGCTTCTCTACTTTCAGCTCTCTCTCAAATTAGGTGCATTGAACTGGGCATAAGGGTACATGAGGGTGCACCTGCACCAATGACAAGGTCCCTCAAGCACTGTCGAGGCACCTGGTTGTGTACCTCCAAATTTTTGCAGGGACCGCGCTGCATGTGCCACCTTTACCTTTAACTGGACGGTATTCTTGCAGAGCAGGTTTGCCGTACCAATATTTATTTGATCCCTCAATGAGTTTATTTTCAGGGAATACTGCACCAATGTGCACATTACATATAAAAGCCACACTGCTTGCTTGGCTTGCAAAACCGCGACTAGAACTAAAGCTAGATTTATAGTTGATGCATTAAACGCACTGTCTCCATACCCGTGTGTTGCCCTTGCGTGATGTTGCCGCGCCAGGTCGTGCACCTCTAAATTCCACCTTTCACTCAAACTGGACTATTTGGGAGATGCTCTTATAGAGCAGGTCCCCTTACACTGGGATCTATAAAATCCCTCTATGAAGGCTCATTTTGATCAATCTTTCAATCTTTAAGTGCTTGTTTATGATCACCCCCCAAGACAAGGTCCCTAGGGGACACACTGATATCCTTTGCACTTTTCCAGATTTTGTGATGTTGCAACCACTAACATTTTTAAATAGAATTTTATGTGCTATATCTAGCACTAGGGTTCCTCAATTATTGCAGAAATTATAATCCCGATTATTCTGATTGAAATTGAAATCTCAACTATTTAACAAGATTATTCATTAACTTCGATAACATGAATTTATTGAACATAAACAATGGCTGTTAAACAATATTTTCCTGAGGATTTCAAACATTTTTGAAAAAAAATTAGACAAATAAAGTGAAACTTTGTATATCCCTCTTATGTTTTTAAGTTGTATTTGCACTTTAATTGTTGGTCAAGACAATTTGAACCATGGAATGCTGTAATCAATGAAACGACCAATAATACAAAGTATATTTAAGTTATAGAAGTACTTGAACATGTCTTGAATATGTCTACATATTCGATAGAAATAAAGAGAGATAAATAAACACTTTACAGAAGATGAATTCCTTATGAATGTTCTATCTTTTTTTTTATCTGTCTCTTTCCATCTTTCAATCTTTATCAACTGTGTCTTTCTCCCTCAATCTAATTATCATGTATGTATTTCCTTACAAAGCTCGGTCTTATGCAGCAAGGGGGGGAATATTTCCCATCCGACATCCAAACCAGGTATCAAAACATTTTATTTGGATTTTTGCTGTGTCAGGGGCAGGGCATGAAGAACTTGGGCTATTTTGTAAACATGCACCTTCATCATGTATACCATGAGTAGGAGAGTTACTCCTGCTGCGACTCACAGCATAGAACCGAGGACGAGGAGGCGCACAACAAACACGCCCTCGCGCATTGGCCAAGAGCGCTGTTGCTGCGCCTGGCTATGCATCTCTGAATTTTTATAACCTGGTGGAGATCGCGTGTGCCACCTTTTACTCAGATTAGACTATTTGGGAGGTGCACTGACATTTATAAGATCCCTCGATAAAGGCTCATTTTCAGGGAATATGGCACCTTGTCAACTATAACCACCACACTCCCTTCTCAGCTCATGTGCACTCAACGCGAACTTTCAAAAGCGCAACTATAACTCAGCCTGGAGTCTATAGTCGTGCTTTTTTTTTTTTTTTTTTAAGTCTGTGTTGAGCGTGTGCAAACTGAGCAAGCAGTGGGGTTTTTATACTTGACAGGCATGTTGGTGCAATATTCCCTGAAAATGAACTTTCATAGAGGGGTCATATAAATACCTGTACGGTGAACCTACTCTGCAAGAATACCTACCAGTTTGAGGTAAATGTGCCGCATGTGGTGTGATCCCCGCAAAAATTTGGAGGTGCATAACCATACACTCCGACAGCCCTCAAGAAAAACATGCATTATGCTGTTGTCTTCACCCTTGCTCAACTTTTCAGTCTTGCAATCAATCATTATGTTATTATGGTTGTTAAAAACCCAAATCGTAATCAAGATCAAAATTCGATAAATCATCCAGTCATACCTAGCACACAATTATGAAGTGAAAGCAAAAAATAAGAGTTTTTAAAAAATGTTTTTCCCGCCGGTGCATTGGTGGCTCTTGATGCCTGGGGCTGGGTGCCAGGGTATAAGATGGCTCAACCTGGTGGCTGCTCGCCAAGGCCTGGGTACCCTGGCTTGGTCAGGCCTCTGCTGGTGGGTGCCTTGCCAAAGAAACCCAAGCCCCCGAGGGCACAGCAGATCTGCAGATCTGCTCCAGCGTAGCGGGTGAGCCTGTGGGCTCATCACTGTCGTCCCCTGAGGCTTCTGCATCGTGGCTGCCGGAGGGAGGGTGGGGAGGCTGGATGTCTGTGACTCCAGGAGAAACCTTATAGACCTTATAGAGAATCTTATAGAGAAACCTTATAGACACAAGCACACCCACACACAGGTGCTTAGATTCAGGTGTTTGTCAGATACACTGTCAGTTGGGCGGCAGTTGCCACTAAATACATCTAGCATTACCTTGTACTATGTACTTTACATTGAAGTTATAACTGTTATAATTACATGTGCATATATTTTTTGTGGTTGTGGATTTTCGGTTTTGTTCTTTTGTCATTCCGCAGATCTAGAGGCAGACTTAAAGGGTTTTGACCTGCTTTATCTCTATGCTTTTTTCTATCCTCTGCTTGTATCTCCTTCTTTCCCTTTAAACATTTTATTCATCTTTCTCTTTCCCTTCCCCCCTTTCTTTGTCTTTGTGTCCATTACGTTTGAAATAAACCCAAAGCAATTTCTTATAAAGTGTCATATATATACCAAGGGGAACATCATGACGAAAGCCTTAATGTTCTGCTTGTGAAAGCAAATCTCTTGGGCCTTACCTTGACATTCAGACTACAATTCTGAGTGCCACACTGCCAGACAGGACACGTAAAAATGTATTCAAATGGAATCTGAAAAGTTTGTATGTTGTTATATACAGTCCACTATTTCAGAACTTTTTGCTGCAATTACTGCTGCAATTACAGCTGCAAGTCTTCCAGGGTATGCCTCTATCACCTAAAAATCTTCTTTGCAAAATAGGCAAGGCTTGGTCAGATTGTAGCCTAACTGGATGGATTTTTGGCTTTCTTTCAATACTGGCTTTCTTATTGCCACTCTTCTAAAGGTCAGATTTGTCACATGCACAACTAATAGTTCTGTCAACAGATTCTCACACTGATGAAAAAGGTGAAAAAAATGCAATGGGTGTGAACACTTTTGGTAGGCATTGTAGATAAGAAATACTCCTGAAGATGGAGGTTCTACAGCACTTGCCTTTGTCCTCTTTTTATATTATCAAATCCAAGTGAATGCTTGCGCAAGCACTTAGCACATAAATTGTGAAACAACGCGCCAGGGAAGTAAAATCAGTACACCTCTGCAGCATAACCTGTTTGGCTTACGGCTGAATGTGAATCTGTCAGGAAGAGTAGGTGGGTGGTGGGTGGATCGGGGTAAATCTCCTTTTAACAGCAACAGTAAAAATCAATGTGGCGAGTTTGGATGTCAGAGCCAATGAATCCAGATGATATAGCTCGATACGCAGATCAATGCTGCAACATATGATCATTGTATTTCTCGCCACTAAATGTCTTTCCTAATCATTTTCAGGAAAGAGGAGAGAGGCTAAGGGGAAACTGGATGAATGGAAGGTGAGTGGAGAGAGATTCCCATACAGTCCTCTGAGGTTGTGGAACAAGTTAACTCATAAAAAATAAACTGCTTGAGGGCTGAGAGGGTTTTCCGTTCCTTAATGTTCTTTCCTACAGCACCAAACAAAAACCTGGTTTTTACGCTCAACATTACTCATACCTCAGTTTAAAGCACAGTTGAACTACATTTTTATACACATGTGAGTCTGTTTAGAGAGTTTATAATATGGACAGACATGACAAACTGGGGAAGTAAACGTGACTCAATGTTTTAGGGATTTTTTTTTTTTTAATTTTTGAGCATTTTTGATTGATTTACATCCTGAGCTACATAACTTGAATCAAATGAATAGATGACTTATGAGTTTAATGAAGAGTTGAGAATGTGACCAATTAAAAAGGACCTATTTGCTAAATATTTAATTTAAAAATACCTTTGGAAAAATAGATATATATTTTTTTAGGTCTTGAAACTTAATTTAACATATCATTACTCCTCAGAGATTATGTTCATAATATTAAATATTTTATTAAAATGTTCACTATCAAAGTTAAAAAGTGTATTTAAAATATGAAGACCTAAGAGGTTTCAACAAGGTCACTAATAAATGTGAAATCAGTATAAAAAAGGTGTGAGACATTGGGGCAATTGAGCCACTGTGAGGAGCTACAAAAAACAATCTGAGGAAGGATAGACCATGAACTTCACAAGTTTTTTAAAGTTAAGATCAAAGACCTGTATCACAGGTTTGGCACTGCAGGGTAAATTCCCATGCAATGACAGATCTAAGTGTTTTTTTGCCAACACAAAAAGAAATGATAGACATTAAGGAAGTCTTATTAACTTAACTTTACACCAGTGTTCTGAATCTGCCCGTTTTTTTTTAAAACACAGAGCAGCTGAAGATGAGTTGGATAAACTCCATACCTAGACAAAAAAAAAAAAAAAAAAAAAAAAAAAATAGAAAACTTTTTAAAGAAGGTTGAAGTTAGTTTTAAAACTGCTAACATTTTCTGCCATAGATTTACTATGTTTTAAAATCCATTAAATTGGGTGCATTAAATTGGGTGCAAGAGAAAGTGACGTGTATTTTCTCTGGCTGTGTGACCGCCCCTCCTCCACATGTCGGTTAACACTATCAGTCTTATTGCTGAAATAAGGCTAATACAGTTTTAAAATATTTTTAAAATAGTTTGTCTGTTCATGCAATGTCAGTCACAACATGAAAATTTATGGAGCAGCACCCATCATTCTTATTAATGTATATTAAGGTAATGCTGTCTTAAAACTACAGTTGGCAAGCTAAGAGCAACTTGTCTGTTAAGCAGCCGACCGAGGCTGTCCTCGAGCACAAAGACTCAATAACCAGCTAATATCAAATTATTATACTTGTGTTATTCTACAAGGAACAGACAACCAAAAGGGTATATTACGTACAACAACCACTTAAGAACTTCAAATAAATTCAATGCATTTTGTCTATATTTCATCTAAAAAAAAAAAATCAGTTTCATATTTTTCTATTTATTTAAGTGCCTTGAGACGACATCTTGTGAATTGGTGCTATGTAAATAAACTGAATTGAATTAGAACTTTGTCTGCAATTTCCGATCTACTGCACCAGTGACAGTTAAGCTTTTGACCAGTTGACATGATCTTAGCCAATGATATTTTTATTTTATTTTATTTTTATACCATAAAAAGATATAAGAACAGCATTCAAAATATTTTTATAGCCTTCTAACCATCGTGCGATAATTCATTATTTATAATAAGAGAAGAGGCAAGGTCATGTTACGTGTAAGAGAGCAGTTGTTGTACATCAGCTATTTTAGAACAAAGACAAAATTATTACAGTTTACATTTAAAACCGTCTTTAGCATTTATATTATTTCTTAATGTCGTTTGCATTACCGGTTTCACTCTCTCTGTTATTGAGAGATTTTAGATCACAACCTGAATTCTGAGATTTTCAAAAGGTTTCCAATAATATCAAATCCAGCATTTTCAGTGACAGATGGAGGCTGAAGAGGACAAAAAGACAATATAGCATCTTTACTGGACTTTGTTCAGCCTTAATATTGTCTACTGAAATTCTTGTTCCATCTCTTAGTCACTCATAGTCTGAAAGAACCACAGACATGTCTCAACGTGTAGAAAACACTGTTTTCTTGTAAGTAGCTAGTAACATCACTGGGTCTTTTAATTTTTATAAACCATTACTGATATTGATAGAAGAAAAATCAAATGAGCTAGTTTCAGTAACAGTATCCACACAAATCGTGTTGTCATCTTTAAGTCTGTGACCAGCGGTTAATGATTGGTGTGATTTTTTTTTTTAATGCATCTCTGACAAACATTTTACAGTTAATATTATTATAAAAGTAACAATCAGTACTATATTATTTAAAAAAAAAAACAAAAAAACCTGAATTGTTGCTAGTCATTTTTGAAAGATCATGTTAGATATTTTCTTCTTAAAATTTTGAGTAAATACTATTTGATAAATACTAACAAGGTTTTATTTTTAAAGTTATCAAATATTTATATTTGTTACCAATGCATGCCTTTTTGAAATATCCTAGAAAGTCTGTGTTCCCAATGTGAACAACATACATTAATTTTAAAGTTCACTTTTTTGAGTGGCTTTTTGATTATGAACGATTATTAAAAACAAGATCCTCACAGATGGAAGGAAAGATGTAAAAGTCCAAGGGGTAAACACTGCATGGTGTATGAGCATATCAAAGGCAGCTTTTTACACGCTCAGAGGGTGGTTTTCACTTCCAGTCGGTTCTGGTTTTTCTGGAGAACCTAAGCAACTGTTTTCACTGCATTAAAGCGGCCCTCCGGACCAGAGTTTACAGAGCTTTGCCTTAAGGTGAAGTAAAGCAGATGCAATCTATTTTTTTTCTTCTTTTTATCTAAAACTAAATCAATTGTCTCAAGGTGTGTGTATTGTGAGGAAAATATGTTGCAAAAGATTTTATTTCAAAAAAAGTTAATACCTATTTAGTCACTAACTTATGAATACAATGTATACATTTATGCAACAGATTCATTACAACAGTAGTGTTATGCAAACCGCCAATATAACCCTTCCTGACCAACAAAATATTTTGAAGCATAAAACACTGTATATTAAATCATATGTCTTATACCTCGACTGAGTATGTATGAAAAATGTATTAAATCAAATCAAAGGTTTATCCTGTCAAGTGTGAGAAAAGTCCCAAGGAAGATTGCAAGATAAGAAAAACAAGATTTAATTTAATATGTAAAAGATGTTATTGGTTATCGGGCTACACACTTCAACATGATCAACAAATCCAAGAGTCCTCTGTGCATTTCCACTTTCTTTTAAGAGCTTAGTCAATTAGTGGCAAAATTTGATGGGAAGTGAGCTATTTTGTGCCTCACATTCCTGAAAATGCAAGACTGCGAAACAATTTTCTTTAGCCTTATGAGTATGAACAAATCCCTCATCTGATTTTCAAAAGAAAAACTCATTAATGAGACACATTTTTTAAAATTGTTCAGTGGCTTAGCCCATAAGACTATTAGAAAGCTGCTTATAAACATATTAAAAATGGGGAAAAAATGTTGTGGATTACATAAAAAAAGAAGGGGTTTTTTTTGTTTTCCACACAGTGGTGGGAAGGGTAAGAGAAAAGGTATTAAGCACACCCCACCTGCATGCCTAACATACAACGATCAAATGCCCCATGACTCCCCACCTCCTGTCTAGATTGAAATGTCAGCAAGCCTTTGGACTGCTGCATTTCATGTTGGAGCCTGGCTAAGGATTAATGTACATATGGGGAACAATTGAGCATCTCTACTGCTCACTCAGGCCGTTTGTCCACATCCCCTCCTACTATGTCCGTACTGGGATACATGAAGCTTTGTACATCAAAGGGCTTGTCTTTTCTTAAAGCAAAGACCAGAAAAGATGGGGCGGGGAGCGGAATAAGAGGAGGTTTAACCATATTTCATGTTCCACACTGATTTCATAGAGTTGTTTTGCATTAAACAACCCACTGACACTAGGCACATCTACAAGCATCACGACAAGAGGAGTGCCACTGCAGATGGAAGAGATGGGAGAGTGATTCTGGTATCGGTGTAGAGACTTGTGCTTTGATCCCCAAAGCCTGCTCCCCAATACCCCTTAGGGGTGTACTTTTTAATGACTGGCACAAAACTAAAGAAGTTCTAAAAGCTTAGTATTCTGGCAGCAGTAGGTTTAAATAATTAAGTTGCCACTACTAGTACTGCTACAAAAATGTGTAACACAACTGTTAAACTGATTAGGCTTTTAATGCAATGTGATGTCAAATGACTTCAAATATCGAAACCTCACAACCTGGAAATAATATCAAATTGAAACGGAATGATCAGGCTTAGCTGTTTGAGGTTTTCTTTGAAGTCAGATGGGCAGATACTGATTTTAATTCTGACTATAACATATGAAAAAAATCTGGGGGTTTTTCATAGAGGTAGATAAGACACAGTCCACTAAACCAGACTATACTCTAACTCCTGGGACTGCTGACTTGCATCACTTCTGTCATCAAACACCTCAACAAACCGTATTAGTCCACAGAGATACAGAGCTACTGTATCTCCATCAATCAATAATCAATTACTAGAGAAGTGCATTGCACCTTCCTGTGCAGCTCAAGAACATTGCCTAAAGATTTTTTTTCTCCATCACATCACAGTATACTGTACATAAAACATAGCGTTGGCCACTCGATAAAGGTTTATTGGTTTCCTATAAAGCTTGCAATGGTTTGCTTTGAAGTAAAGGCAATACATACAGTAGAGCAGAAAATATACTTGTCTTATATTTTGTGCAGGTAATGATTCCTGTAAATGCTGTATTATTGCAGTAAAAGGTAAAAGACATTCAAAATCCATGCTAAGAATTTTCTGCTTTCAGAAAGCAACTCAAAGCCATAGACACCCACTGATAGTATATGTTTGAATTTTGAAAGAACTGAGGTGGCAAGCAAAGTTACCCTGCCACTGGTGAACATCTGAGCCACCAACCAAGTTAGTGAAAGGGCTGTATTGGTCAGTTTATGAGAGGGTTATCAAGGAAGGAAGGTGTGATATAGAGTAGATAGATGATCCACAGTACACAGTAGCCCACAGGGTTTCAGGGCAATATCACACTGTGAAGCCAACAGGGTGGTGTATCATTTGATGCACCTCAATTCTTGACATCAACACACACTGAACAGGTCAGAACAGCCATGAACAGTTTCTTCCAAAGAGGTGTGTTCATGAAAAATGTCACAAGCCACAGATGTGTTCTACACTTTAGAATTGAAAATACTATAATATTTAGTAATAGAGGGAACCACATAGGGCACTGAGTTTAACCCCGCTTCTTGTGGTTTTACAATTCAGCTTTATTTCTGAAGGCTCAAATCTGCACGGGACAAGATGGCTAGATTAATGAACAACCAAAGGAAACACAAAGTGGAACTTGTCTTTGTAGATTTACAACAGGACTGCTTAGTGAAAGAAGCAAAAGATACTTTAAATTCCAAACTGGTTTGATTTTCTAAATGTGTTCACATTAAAGTACTTGAGTCCATTTTTTAAATAGTCAGTGGTGGTTTTAACTAATAATCACAGTTGTGCTGTCAACAGTTAGTTGTATTATGATAGATACGACTTTGCATAAGTCAAGTTCCTGATAGCTAAAATATTTGCTATCACCGTATAAAGACTAAAAAACTGCTGGATATATTTTTATACGCCAAAACTGGGTTCTTCTGTTGGGACAAAAACTAGGCAGTTTTAGCAAAAAACATGAGACCCAATCTGTTTAAATAGACAAAGAGCTTCATGGTGTTTCAATAACTGACATGTTGAACCATACATCAACCTAAAACAGACTTCACTGGGCCTTTTCCATAGGATTAAATAAGAAATGGTCAGATTATGATGCTGGTCATTAATGTTAAAGTCAGTGGGTTGTGTTAATGACTTTAGTTTGTTTACTTAAGATAACATCCATATTTTAGCTAGTAAAAGCTAGTCTTAGCTATGTTTACTATTCGCACTTTGATCAAAGACTTGGTCATAAGGTCAATTTAGTTTTATGTCAAAGGCTAATAAGAGTATAAAACCATTGTATTTGTTTTCATGTTTTTTTTGCTGCAGAAATATGAAAATTCATTTTAAATAAAATATTACTTGTTTAATCCTCCAGGTCCCTGATAGCCTTAATGCTAAAGATTAGCCACTTTAACCCATTTCTTGGCTTAGAAGCCAAATCCTGTATGCAGTGTTAAACCCAGATCCCAACCCTACTGTGTTAAATCAACCCAAGACTGGACCAGTCCATATTTGACCCAGGACCATTCAGCAAAATAACCCAAACTGGGTTTTCAGAGAATAACCAAAGCAGCTTTTAGAGTATAGAGAAAATTGCATATTCTCTCTCAACTCAGTCTCGACAAATCCACAAAGAACAGTCTTTATATTTTATTTTTTCTCTTCCACTCAAACCTTGATTTAAAATGTTGTGTACTACTTATGTTGAAAGATATTACTCAGAATGCTCACAGCAGTGGACCATTGCCTAATCTAAAAGTGCAGTGTAATGTCTGTTATTAAACAGGCTGCATTTCCGGTATCTCCCAATGTCCTGGAAGAACCATATCACATACTTTGTACAAAGGTACATCTACTAAACACATTGGGGAATCACTGAAGAGCACACATGCTGGGTACATGCATTTACATTTACAGAGATCTGTGCAGGAAGATGAATTCATCCAGTTTGAATTTTAAGATTGCTTAGTGATGCCCTGGTCAGCAGAATTATGCCCCAATTGTACCATCCCAAAAATGATATTGAAAGAGAGAAATCAAAACTGAAGAGAGAAATAAAACAAATGACACCAGATAGTTGCACAATATTTTTTAGAGGAAGTCTGTTCTGAAATGGGACCAATTGCCATCTCTCCACATGCTTCCAAAATAACCTTTTTAGCAATGTACTACATAATAAAATATCTTTAATGAATGACAAGCTAACATCTCCAAGAGACTATGCCTTGAGCTGTCAATAATGAACCTGTCTGTTGAGCCCAGTTTAGAGCAGCTGGACCTTTATATGAGTGTGAAAGTCATTTCAATTCAGATAATTTTACTTTTGCTTGGCTACATCCATTGCTATATATTACTGGATTGGACATCACATGACTATCGTGTACCACACATGCGCCATTGCTATGCATTGAGTCAGGATTATCGGCGGTCGGGAAAAATGACACAATCACTGAAAGAATCTGAAAAAAGGAGGTATAGTTATAGGTGTAGAGCAGCTATAGTTTGTTAAATTTTAATCAAACTAATTCTCCAACAGCAGTAATTATGTAAAATTAAATTGTCCAGTATAAAAGAGAAATTTAAGTCCCCGACTGCATCTTGACAGAAACCAAACTTAATAGATTTAGATTGAAGGAGAATAAATATTTTACGTATCAAAACATTAGCAATATTCTCAGCTTTAATTTAAGGTATATTTTATAGAAATCAGATAAGAAATAGGGACGCTACAATCATTTTTGTGACAGATTCATGCTCATCCCGTATTGGAACAGTGTGGTTTTGTGGACATGACTTAATACATAGGAATGGTGCCTGCAGGTGCACGTCAATAGCTGTAGTGGCTAATAGGCACTGTCCAATCCAGTAAAAAAAAAAAAAAAAAAAAAAAAAAAAAAAAAAAAAAATATATATATATATATATATATATATATATATATATATATATATATATATATATATATATATATATATGGCTACATCAGCTCTACATCAGACTACGTAGTGTCAAAGGAGTTTAAATATATTCCACAAGGTCTAGAGCAAAATGAAAGGTAGTTTAATTTGGTTTCTGTTTGACTGCACTAGCCAAATGTTGTTATGCTGAGCAAATCTATAACAGTAACAGGTGAATAACTGGTTTTTATTCCACCCACATTGGATTTATGACTCTCAAGCAGGGAACCAAACAGTAAGAAAATTGAATTGGAAAACAACAAAGTTCCCCTTTTACACATTTAACACAGTGTAATGTGTGGATTAATGCATGGCTTTAGGCAATGATTCAATACTCATCTTGGGTATTATGTAAATGCTCTGAGATACATTTGTGTTGAGGGGGAAGTGAGAAATTTATAGTGTGGATTATTTTGTGTGAAACTTTCAGTATTTGTTTTCAGAAACTCATTTTCCAAAAATCTTTGAAACATGTTTTTAATCTCTGTTTATGGATGTTTTCCAAGTCAATCATGTAGCTATTTTGTTCTGTGGAGTCCTGACACATCTACCAATTCAAAGTAAGGAAATTAGTGAATCTAAACCTTTGACTGATACTGTAAGGGTGCTAGTCAAAGCCAACACATTCTTTTTCCCCTATATAATGATACAAAAAACCGATACAAATTGGTTGGTACCTCTGGTAAAGATGTGCAAAAAGCTTTAAAATTAATCTTTTATTGCAACAGCATATACTTACACTGTCAAATGTAAACACTATCCAACCTTTATTTACATTTATTGTACAAGGAAGTGGTGTTTGACATTTTGCAATGTCTTGCAAATTTTGTGATCTGCTGGTTGCCTTGTAGGAAATGCTAAATCTATTTCCTACTTACAAAAGAAAGCTAGTCAATAAAATTCTGCATCAACAGCAAAATACTCAACATACTCTTGTACAAGTTGAAGCCATATTGCTACAGTGCCTTGCAAAATTATTCACACCCCTTACAACTTCACATTTTATCTTCAGTCTCTTTTACAGTCATATTCAATAAATGAGAACATTAAAAGGTTCATTTATTTCAATAACATGATATTAGATCAGTCTGATTTAAAAATAAAAAACAAAGCAAAATTTATAATACAGAAATGTACACTTAATGAAAACTATATTTACAGGTTGTCATTTTCAAAGGGTACTATCAATCTGACAAAGCCTCACTGGAAGACATATTCTAGTTTATGGAATATGACTGTATGTGATAGACCAACACAAAGTAACATAACTGAAATGAAAGGAAAAGGATACAGTGGAGCCTACTTGTGGATCAGTATTCAGAGATTCACCTATGCACAAACTTTTTCATAGAGCATATTAAAAATATTCAAAAGAAAATGCAGCTTGGAAAGCTAAAATAGCTATGCTATTTAACATGCTATTGGCTGGTGTTTGGTGGCACTGATTGGGTAAGAAAGGAAAAAACGAAGACTGTGGATGTTAGCTTCTGCAGAAGTGCCAAGATGGTTTCCACTGTGTGTATTAATGCATATTAAGGTCTATTTGATATTTAAAATATTAAAATGTGTTTGAAATATTTCTATAGGCAGTCATAAGCATCTTTAGAGAGGCTCTCAAGTATTTCCGGATTTCAGCTTTTCACGGGCAGTTGTGGTCCCTAACTCCTGAGGATATCAGGGGTACACTGCATATTGTTTTCCACATTTTTTAAAAATAAAATTTTAAGTGTGAAATGAAAACTAAATGCAGGCCAATTCTGGAACAAAATATGTTAGCGCTGCAAAACACTTGAGATTGTGAAGGAGATTCACATGCCAGCGGGATGACAACTCTAAACATATGACAAAAGGTGCAGCAGGAGGTTTTTTTTTTTAAAGCAAAATGGGCAGAAATTTAACCCCCTAACTGTGTAAAGCTGGTTTCCTAAAATACTTATTGTTGTAACTGCAGCAAAAAGCTGTTCTACAAAGGCTTGTCTAAATTCATATGCGTGACACATTTTTTCTATTTTTATTTGTAGAAAATAAACTAGAAAACCATTTATAAATTTTCTTCCACTTTGCAATGTTGAATGACTTTCTGGTGTATCACATTAAGTTTAAAAAAAGATACTAAACTGAAGGTTTTGATTGTGGTTTGACAAAATTAAAAGTTAACAAGGTATGAATACCTTTGCTGGACACTGTGATATCCACACTTTATTGTATTGTACACGGTATTATCTGGGAGTTAACAAAACAGTTTTTGAAAATAACTACAGTCAAGTATTTGTGTTACACCGTTTTTTTTAGTTTGCCTTGTCCAACTCCTCCACTCCAACTTTATTACCTTCTCTAATGGATACTTCATCTGTTTCCATCACTGCCTGGAGCTTTCAACGTCTTTGCAATCCAGTCCTGATGTCGGCACAGTTCTACAGTAGGGCTGCCATTAGACAATATGTCAGAGTTCTAACTGTCATGCACTCAGCCTCTCATTTACAGCCGCTCAGAGCTACTGTATATCACAGGGATATCTATATTGGACATCTTTTATCCTTTCAAATGCATAGTTTAGGACTATTTGACTTTCTTTCACTGCCTTGAGTTACTTGCTTGCAGAGTTGGGTAAAGAGGTCTGCACCAGTGACGGGTAGGTGTTTGGAACAAAATCTGAAGCAGAAGCCTCCTGCTCTCTGAGCAGTTCCTTTCGAACCATGTGCTGTACCCTCAACGAAAGTATATGACAGGTAAAAAGGCTGTGCTTACATGGTTCAGAGAATAAGTGAGAAGTTGTGCAGTATACACTGGGAGAACCATATTCGGGTAGGCGCAAAGCAGGGAGACAGGGTGGCATTTATCACTTAGAAGGAAAATAGAAGTAGCACAAACACATGGAGGTGAAATTTAACAAAGCAGAGGTTGAAGGACAAGTCAGGCTCTGAATCAGTTCACAGGCAACATTAAGTGAAAAGACTTGGGCACACACACACACAAACATACAGATGGATATGACTGGAAAGTTAAGGAATCACTGAGATAAATAGCATGATCAGGATGTGCAGACGCACTACAATAAGCTGCACTCACATAATATCCTTGGGGATCTGAACGTTACATTATATGAATCTGCAAGTGCACATTATTGTTTCTGTCCCTACATTTGAGGCCAAACAAGTTCCATCGGACCTTCTTTCACAGTCCTGAAACGCCCAAACAAGCGCACCATATTACTGATCCCTATTGAAACTCTCAGCTGTGCCCTATCTCAGCTTGTCTAATCGATCATGCGTCACCGACCACATCTAGTCTGCATTCTCTTGCTCATACCAACCTGTCCAGGCGCAACGCGTAAAAACGCACAGTAGCTTTAAATTCCCCACCCACTACTGCCCCAAACACCTATTTTTGTTTCTTTTTTTATTCATCTGCTTTCACTAAGGTACACTCAGACTCACCCAGGGTGTGAACGCAGTCCTCCCTGCGCTTCTCTTGCTTCTCTGTCCGTGAATCCAGTTAAAAGAAGGTCTGAGAATACGAGCAGCAAATGCACCAGCGAACAAGTGGAGGGCAGCCAAACGCTACCGACTCCTCTCCTACTTCCACACTCTTCGTTCTCCTCACTCTTCCCCACTAACCTGGGGCAGGGTGAACAACAGCCGCCTTAATCCGGGCATTGTCCCCATCATCGGAGTGCTATTTTTTTTTTTTTTTTTAAACTATAGTGAGTATAAAGAAAGCGGTTGAAGTTGGGAGTACAGCAATAACGTCCTGTGTAATCCGCGCTCTTGACAGTCTAATAGAGCAGTTCGCGAATGTACAAAGCTTGAATCAAATGTTACTGTTAAGCGGAGAAAAAAAAAAAAAAAAAAAAATGCCAGTTTGTAGTCTGGGAGACTGAATGTCGAAGGATGAGATTTAATCCCCAAAGGATGTTTTCTTCTCTTCACTTCCTTCCCAGCCAAAGCAACTGTCTTTAGAGAGGATGAAGCGCACCTGCAGTCAGCAGAGACGCGCACGTATCTACAAACTAAACATCTTCCTCCCAGTCTTTCTGTATAAAGTGTGTGGGTTTTTTTAATGATTTATTTCAAGTCTCTGTGCGCCATGGCCATCGCTCGTTCACCCGTTCAGCCTTACGTTGGTTCTCCCAGAAGCTCAAGGGGGGAAAAAAACCGTCTCGTTCCAACTGCACTCTCTTCTCCAGTCCTCTCTCTCCTCAACAAGCTCTGTCCATCCTTCTGTTGGCAAGCCACGCCCTCCCGAGGCAGCAATTGGCTGGAAAATTCGGAGAAGGCGGATGGAGTTGAAGGCACGTATCAATGGAAACTCTGGGATATAGGAGACACCGACTGAGAGACAGACAACTCTCCTTACCTGGAGATGGCTTTCATCCATAACTTTTTTCCACATAGACCTCATCCATGGAAAACCTGTAATAGACTTTAAAGGAATTAAGCTCTTTTTTTTTTTTAAAGAGACCTTGCTGGTGCAGACTAATAGACTAGAATTTAATCAACAAGGTTATTTATTTCAGTAATTCAAAAAGATTAATTCCACAAAGAGTGATACATTTCAAGTGTTTGTTTTTGTTAATTTTGATGATTATGGCCTTCCTCCATTGAAACCCAAAATTCAGTTTTTTGGAAAATTTAAATATTACATAAGACTAAAAGAAAGAGGTTTTAATGCACAAATCTTATGCTATGGTGGTCCCGATCATGGGGAAAACTGCTAGCTTGACAGCATCTATCAGACAGTAGAGCACCCCCCCCCCAACCCTTGATAAGGAGGCTACTTCACAACAGATCATTACCACAGAAGGATGCTGTTATGCCAGTTATGTATTAAAGCATTTAATTGAACATTGAGTGGAAGAAAAAAAAAAAAAAAGTGTGTTTGAAAAAAATACACAAGTAACAGGGATAATCATAGCCTTGAAACCAGCTTACAGCCTTAACCATAGCTAACTAAGTGGGTGCATTTGATCCATGGACCACCAGGCTGTACAGTGGTGCAGTTGAAAGCACCGTTTCCTTGCAGCAAAAAGGTTCTGGGTTTGAATCCTGGCCTGTCCAAATACATGACTGTTAGGTCATGTAGAGCCATGACTCTAAATAGAAAGACCTAGGGAGTGTGAACAGACAAAGAGCAGCCCAGGAAAGAAGGGTAGCTGGCCATCTAATGAAAGTGGAAATACTTACCTCCCTTTTTCACCCTCTAATTCACAGACAGTGCTTTAGCCAATGTTTCAGCAAAACTGAATTCGTATTGACATCGTTTCCCACTGCACAGCACAGAGTCATACTGTCCTGTTTGTAGGCCTGTCTCTGTTCTTGCATGGACCACTTCTCTTTTTAAAATGTACTGTCTTTGAGCTGAGCAGCTTCCTTGGTGAGTCTGTGATGAATGAATAAGTGGTTAAAGGAAGGCTGGAGAGTGAAGAGCATGCTGAATATGATGCCCAGGGGCATCAGGAGGGAAGGAAGGAAAAATCCAGTGCTGCCTTTCTAATGGGAGCAAATGAGGTGGGCCGGATATTGTTATGACACAACCACACATAGCTGCAAAAGGAAAGGCACACAAAAAAAACAAAACAAAACAAAAAAAAAAAAAAAAAAAAAAAAAAAAAAAACTTGACAGCTGCTGGGAGAGGCTTTGATTGATGACAGTGCTCCAGGGAGTGTTTCAGTAAGAACTTGGTTAACTTGGAGCTACATGTAGCATTCATCACAGCCGAATGAAAATGCTTACCGCGAGCTAGCATTTTATTTAGAAAGGCACTTCAGGGACATCTTTATCCGAATAGTACCTGTTTGCAGCTATTTTAAGGCTAACATCAATGACTCTAAGAGTCCCTTCAAATCGAAGAATCAGCAAGAAGACTGCAGCTTTCTCATTAAACTCAGCTGGTACTAAGGGACTCAAAGTGTGCCGTTAATAGATCACCCACATGATTACACCATCACCAGCAGCCTGAACCATTGATACACCAAATGGATCCATGCATTCATTTTGTTTGTGCCAAATTCTGACACTTATCAATAAAATGACAGCTGAAAACAAGACTTGTCAGACTGGGCAACATGTTTTAAAACTATTATCCAATTTTGCTGACACTATGCACACTGTAATGAGATGTATGTTGCCTTTCTATCATCTCCAACCATTCTCCTCTGACCTCAACAAGACATTTTGGTCCACTCAAATGCTGTTCACTGGTTTTTTTTTTTTTTTTTTTTTTTTTTTTTTTTTCAGACTATTCTGTTTAAATGCAAGATACATCTATGTGTATCTATGTCTATCCCTGCTGGGTTTTTTTTTTTTTTTTTTTTTTTTTTTTTTAAATTGTATTAACCCATTGAACAAGTGTACCTAATAAAGTGGCTGGAACAAGAAATAGTTCATACTTAACACCTATTCATTCATTCTGAATGGGGCCAACTGCACATTAGAATGAACAGGAAGGTGCGTCTAAAGGTGGGTTTTCACATAACAGAACCAATCAAAATCATAGAAGTTGCTTAAGTGATGTATCTAAGGCTAGTTTATTCTTTATCTACTTCAGTGAGAACAAACCTTGCACAGGAGAAATAAGAATGACTATGACTGATTTATTTTTGCTCTGAACACTATATTGTTTCATTATGCTTTTATTGTCCTTCCTTTCCCGACTCCCTGAAAAACCAAATTCTCCTTCAAAAGACAATAAGCAGTACTTAGCTACACGCTTCATGACAGGGTTTTCTACTGTTTTTTCAGTCCTGACAGAACTAATTTCAGCCAAACAATGTTTTCCTGTGAGTATCAAAAGAGTTTGCATTACAGCTGTAATGGAAAATATGTCAGGAAAGCTTTTTGCAAAAAAGGACCATTTACTGTGTGTTATAATACTGTGCAGCAATGTTTTTGTAATGACTAGAACTTTATTCTGTATTACCATGAGGTTTGATTGTTATATTTGTACTTCAAAAGAGCAAAAGGTGGTTAAAGTCAAGATCAAATGAAGAGACAAAAATGAAAATCAGCTGTCCTTAAAATGATCTTGAATACGATTATTTTGCAAGAAGCTTCATCATTCTTCATAGGATTCTAACTGAAGTTATTATCTTTGGACATAAAAAGAAACAATCTAGCATCTGTATGCAGCTTCCGTTATCACAGCTAGAAACTAGTGATCAGGCCTGAAATCTGGACTCAGACCTGACCCTTCAGAGACACACAAAGACAATTACAAAGTCAGCCTTCTATCACCTGTGGAACATTTCCAGGATGAAAGGAATAATGTCCCAGGAAAATCTTGAGAAACTCATCCATGTGTTTATCTTTAGTCAAATTGATCAATGCAACAGTGCCTTCACAGGTATGCCAAAAAAAGAAAGAAAAGTCAGACAGCTGCAGATGATCCAGAAGTCTGCATGTGTTTTCACTAAGACCAGGAAGATAGAGCATATCACCCAGTTTTAAAGTCCTTACACTAGCTCCCTGTAGCTCAGAGAATAGACTTTAAAATAATTGTTTGTTTATAAATCACTGAACGGCTTAGTAACAAAACACATTAAAATCTGTAATGGCACTCAGGGAAGACCTGGAAATTCAACCACACACAGAAGTGAGTCAAGGAAAAAAAAAAGTTTATTTGTTTTTCGGAACCTGGTAGCTGCTCCGGAGGAAACAAAGAAGGTCTCCACAAGGGAATCCAAACGCGGCACCAGGGGCCAGACGATAATCAGGAAGAGGTAATGCACAGGAAGGTAGAGCGAGCAGACTTGGCTTGAGGGATAGGCAATATTCGGTGGTCGTGAGGCAAAGCTTCAGTCAGGGTCCAGAAATCCAGAAACAACAGAATCCGTAGCGGGCTTGGCAGGAGGGGAAGAACCGTGGACTGAAAAGGGTCGAAGAAAGACTAGGAGGCAAGGCATGAAATGCTGGATCTCTACTGGCTGAAAGCTGTCGACAATCTGGCAAGGAGGCGGAGACTGAGAGGTGTTTAAGTAAGACGAGGCCCAGGTGGAACAGGTACGCAATCAGGCATAGCAGGTGAGTAAAATGAGTGCTAATTACAGCATGGGCAGGACCGAACATGAATCATGACAAAAGACCTGCTGTCATTGTATCAACCTACCAAACCACTGAGGTCTTCTGGTTCAAGCCCACTCTGCATCCCCAGAACCAAGCATGGAGAAGCAGCATTCAGTTTATATGCTCCACAAATCTAGAACAAACTTCCAAAAAACTGCAAAACAGCCGAAACACAAAATATTTAAGAATTGTTTTTTTTTTTTGTTTTTTTTTTTCATCATTGGTGACTGTATGATGTTTTTAACATGTAAAGCACTTTGAACTGCCTCGTTGCTGAAATGTGCTATACAAATAAACTTGACTGCTATTTGAGCAATACAATAACCTGATTCTGTTCAGGATGTACCCCACCTCTCCCACAATATCCACTACAGATAGGCAACAGCCCCATCTCAACCTTGTGTGCATAAGTGGATTTAGATAATGGATAGATGGGTAGACAACAACCTGATCAGATTTCACTGAATCTCTTCAACAGGGTTTAAAAGTAAATGGTAAGAATAAATTAATGTTATAGAATTAATGTTAATATCAGTTTTGTTAATGCCTTAACTTCACACTACTTAAATTTGTTCTTTTAGAACATTAACTTTTTGCCTGCTAGGTAGTTTATGCAAGCTAATGCTAGTTCAGTATTCACATCTGAACCAAAGAAATGGCCGTAAAGTAAAAATAGACAGCTATCATTTCATGCAGTGTCGTATAATTAGTATGAATTTTGTGCTTGATCAAATTTATAACAACCCTGTTGTATGAAGTCCACTGAGGGCTGGATAGGTATAACCATATAAGAACCAAGAATGGGTTAGCAAAATAATCCAAGCTGTATTGATAGTTATGTAGTTCACAATTCAGCTCATTTATCAATCTGTCCAAAAAACAATGGACTAAAATTAGGACAAGTAGCTCTTATCCAAGCATTGGAATAGTAATGTGTTGGTCAAATAGTAATGTGTTGGTCAAAACCTTAGATTTAGAGATCAAAATTACTTGGTTAAGTTTAGGCAAAGTGGTGCAGGTTTAGAATAAGGATTTTTTTTCTTCCAACCAACTGAATACCACTAAATAAATACATCTCCTTTTATTGTGTTTGGGCATCCTTCTGTCAACCACCCACACTCATACACTGATCAATCATAAAATTATGACCACCTATTAGTAGTGTGTTGCCTAGTACTGTGTTGGTCTTCCCTTATGCTCCCCAAAAAGTCTGGGGTCCAGTATACTCCTAATAGTGTGCTGTAGTATCTAGAACCAATTTTGCTTCTAAGTCAATACCTCAAACTCATTCTTTTTCTCCTTAAATCATCTCTGACCCATATTTTTTGTTTTGTGGCATAGTACATTATTTTGCTGAACGAGGCCACTGCTATCAGGGAATTGTGTTTCCATGAAAAAAAATGAACATGGTCTTCAACAATAGGTTGGTGGTACTTGTCAAATTAACATCCAAACGAATGCTGGATCAAAGGTTTTCACGCAGAACATTACCCTAATACATCACACTGCCTCACTGGTTCTTCCCTTGTGCATCCTGGGGCCACATGTGGCAAGGTAAATAAAAGAATAAAAGAATGAAAATATGGTCTGTTAGACTAGACCACCCTCTTCAGTTGCTTTGTGGTTCAGTTCTGATGGCATCGTGAGCATTATTGCCACATTTAGTAGTGAAAAGGGTTAGGCATGGGAGCCCTTACCAGTCTGCAGCTATGTAACCCTATGTGCATGAAGTGTGCTACACTGCACATTGTGACATTTCTATCAGAGACTTTTTAGGCATCTTGAACTACGGTAATTCATCTGTTGAACTGGATCACTTGGGCCACTCTTTGCTTGATGAGTACATCAGTGAGCCATGGCCACCCTGGACTCTGCCACCAGTTCACTGTTTTTTCCTTGGATCACTTTTGATAGACACTGCAGTATTGGAGATGCACTGACCAAGTCATGCTACCTTCAAAGCTTGTCCCTTGACAAACTCAACCTTGTTCTTTTCTTTCCTTTTTTTCCCCCCTGAGATAACCAGTTTCTCATTTCACTTGTCAGTGGTCATAATGTTATGACTAATTAATGTAGATGCTAGCTGAATGCTTTAAGAAGGCTATATAGCTAGGTACTTACCAGTGTGTGATTTAAAATGTTTAACTACACTCTATTCTCCAAAGTAAGACTTTGTCTTGTCTTCATCAGTTGTCCCAGAAACCATCTCAGTAAACCACCAGGAATAAAACCCCTTGGTCTGAGAAGTGGGGCAGCAAAATGGAAAGTTGCTGTTGTACATGTGATTAATTACACCTGTGCTTGTCCAACGGGGGGTGTCTCAAAACCGGCATTGTGAAGACGGTCTGTTGTAGCAAAGTAGACAGTAACAATAATAATAATATTTTGAAGTGCACAATTAATAGCACTGAATGGTTTTAGAATTGTATTCTCCTGTATTAATATTTTTCCTTTTGTTTTGAGATATCTTATTTGGGGAGTTGGCAGCTTTTTGTATGGGCAAAAGAGCATGGCCAAGGGCAGAGGACTTTGAAAACACAATGCCAGCTCAGCAGGACCAGCCATGTGCTTCTCAGCAAGGGGGGTGTTTTAGGTTTAGTTGGATTATTTTGTGCTAAATTAGCATGATGTTCAGTTGTGTTGCTCCTATTGTGTGTAAATGGTTTGGACAAATAAGTTGCCCTTTTTGTCTTTGTGTTTAGATTAGTTTTTGCCAACATTGTTTCTTCTGTTAGCCACTTTTTTGCGTAGCTTTATTCTGTTGACCTCTTTTATAGGCCCATTAATTATAGCTTGAAATTTGTATTTTTTTCCTACTTTTTGGGGCATGAAATAAAAATTCACTGCTAGGTCCCACACACCTGGAAAAACAACTATGAACAGATCTGCAGATAAGGAACAATATAAAATATCAGATATGTTAAGTATTTTGCCAGTCCATCTTTCACCTTAGCTAAAGCATCAACAGTAACAGCTACCAACACTGATTAGAGAAGTAACATTGTTATATTCCAAGACATTACACTTTGTGTTACCTTGTAATCTGTAATCTCACTGGGATTTTTAAAAATCTTAAAAAATGCAAATTTAAAAAAAAAAAAAAATCTTTAAACTGTGTACCAATAAACAACAAAATTTTAATATGGATGTGAAAAATAAAAAAATAGATTTTCCAAATATTCCAGAAATTAAAAAATATAACACATTTACAAACTCAAAAATTCTTCTAACTAAATTAATAATTTAGATTAATTTAAATTTAGGGCCATTTTTGAAGCATTAGAATAGATCACAGGTACAACATGTTTGGGTTTCTTTTCTTCATACCCTGGTGCTATACACAAGAAGCTTTAATCATCTGTGTCATGGAAGCTCTCCATGGCCCAGTCAGGCATGTCCCCTGCAGTTTTTACCATACAAAAATAATGCTATGCTGTATTCAATGGCAGTAAGACTAAACAGAAAACGGCTGCCACTGTTGCCAACTCCTCTGCAAGGAAAGTAGCTATTGGCTGTCGTAAAGGTAGCTTGAAGTTACTAGATTACTTCATCACATAATATGCATATTTGGTCATGTTTTGGTCCAAGCAGAAGAAAGGATATCAACGAAATACTTTAATTAATACTTTATATATGTTTATAACTACAAGTGAACTTTATGAAATAATTTAATACTTTGCCTGAACCTACACTACATAAATCAGTTTTGCATAATATCAAATTTAATCAAAAGACAGTTATCAGAGGCACACACAGTAGAGGTGGTGAATCAGGGACTGTGTTACTCAAATGCAGGGATTTGTTTACGTGTGACAGTTTCAGAGGGGAAAAAATAAATAAAATAATTAATTTATATATATATATATATATATATATATATATATATATATATATATATATATATATATATATAAAGGCTACATCAAAAATTATATTTACATCACATTTATATCCTGCTTTGTAATCCAGAGTGGGATCAGCAGCAGCTTTACACATCTGTGATTTAATTGCAGTGTGGAAATGAAGTGGAGTGAGTCTCCTCTCTGTTCTGACTGCAGGGAGCGTTTGCTGCACAATGAGGCTACTGTAAGACTGACCCCCTCTCAGTGCTTAGTAAGGTGGAAGGCCTCATGGCAGCACTTGCTGCTTGCAGTAGCTGTAGAATGATTGGTACTTTCACGTGTTGCCACCAAAGTCTCCAATAAGTCAAAGTCAAGTTTATTTCTGGAGCACATTTAATAACACCAATTGACCAAAGTGCTGTACAGCTAAAGCAATATAACATAAAACACAAATTAAATGAAAATTTATCAGAGATTGAGGGAATGTGCACATTTAAACGATTACAGAGATAGGGAGGTACTAACCCATGCAATAATTTAAAAACCAACTAATAAAATGAAAACAATTCTAAAACTAACTGGCAGTCAGGGTAAAGAAGTTAATGAAGGGATATGTGGTCTCTCTTCAGAGTGCCTGTCAGAAACTGTGCTGCAGCATTTTGGACTAGCTGCAGTTGATATAGTGACAGACTGACACCTGAATAAAGGCTATTGCAATAGTCAATCAAGATTAAAAAAAAAAAAAAAAAAAAAAAAAAAAAAAAAAAAAAAAAACCCCACTAGATTTGTTGATAGTAGCTTTTTTGAAAAATGTAACAAAGATATAAAAATTAGGTAAATATAGCTACAAAGTCACAAAGATAGCAACAGTGATGGCTGCTCAAGCTGAACCACGTTTTCTTTAGACCACCCACAAACTCATTAATTGGCTCTGCTATTTCTTGATAATGTGTGATTGGCTGTTCTTTCATTTTGTTTGTAAGTGTTGCATGGAATTACACAGCAGTGTTTCGCTAGTTCTCCAGGAGTCTGTTCACCTGCTTGTAAGGTATTAACATGTTGGGCATTTGTTCTTCCTGAGTCATGTCAGCGCCACATATTTTAAGAGAGGCACAAGACTCTGGGGTGAAGCATTTGCTTGTGTGAATATGATAAGAGTAAATGCAGCTAATTATTTAGTACAGCTTTGTATTATGGATTGTGTATTAAAAGCTCTCATGTATCAATGCATTACAAATGTGGGCAAATTAATTTGGTAGACCACAATATTTAGAAAAATAACCATAGAAAAATAGAAAAAACTACTAGAAAACAGTGAACTGAAAGAGTTTGAGTTTTATTAAAAAGTGGGTTTTTGCATTCTTGTGTGTGTAAAATTTCAGTTCATGACAACTTTGTATTTGAAAGCATTTGGCTATAGTTTTATACATATTTTGAGCTTCATATTTTTAAGTGTAGGGTAGATATCATGGTACTGTTCAAGCAGTTTAAGACCCCTTCCCAGCCTCGTACTCAAGCCAATTGTATCTCCCCCTCTTCAAAAATCAAAATGTCATCCTTGCAGTCAGGTCATGAATTAAGATCAAGATTTTAAAAACAATGAGACCTGCAGTTTAGTTGACAATGTCTCCATAATATAGTTAAAAGTACCGTAACTTCAGAGTTTCAGGAAGTCTTTACTATCAACAAAAGACAGATGTTATCACCATCATGACTAATAGTTGGTGGCGTGTTCCCAAATCAAAAAAGGTTTGCTATAACTCCTCAAACATACTTTTTGCCACTGTGATCAAATAATTCAATTCTCTGTGTTAGCGAAACAATGGTTTGGTCAGATGAGACAAACACTAGTTTGGGGCTGGATAAGAAAAGTTAAGATTAAAGTTCTGACCTCAGCCATGTTGAAAATTTGTGGACTACATCAGATCAGTGCAGTCCATGGCAGCAAACCAACCAAATCAAATTGTTAATGACAACAAAAGGCCTATGGTGGAAGAGCTCCATCTACCTATGTGTGCAACTTTAAAAAAAAAAACAAAAAACAAAACACAAAAAAAAAACTGAAGTTGTCTGCTGATTTATTATTACATCCATCCATTCTAAAAAAAACTGATATTGCATTCATAACCACTTCCTTCTACGGACAATGGAGTAATTTTGCTTTGATTCTAAATAGTAAGTCATGCTGGTCTCCTAGAAACAAACACTCTTCTTCTTCTAGCAGTGCTATAAATAGAAAAGGGCTTGGCTTTATAGCACTACAGTAAGTGAAAGAAATATGTTGTGCATTAAAATTAAACGGAACTATAGAAAGGTTACTGGGCAAGCCTTTTAGATAATGTCAGGCTGAACACAATTGTTCCATTTTCCTCTGTGTTGCAAACTATTTTGGTTTAACTGATTCAGTAAAAGTAATCAAAATAGATAATTATCAAACAATATGAAAAAAAAAAAAAAAAAAAAAAAGTAAAAAAAATAAAATAAGAATGACTGCTACACTGGCCTAAACAGGATTTGCATTTTCCAATCAGGAACCAGATTACTTTCTGTAAAAAAATTCTACATTTGTTGCACCTAAAAAGTCCTGTCTATTAACATGTTAGACAAATGTCATTTACACATTTCTTTAAGATCTGATCTTTAAGATCATGAAAGATACAGCAAAATATAAATTATGTTGTGAATCCCAGAAACAAAACATAAAGAAAACAGTAGACAAACATTTTATTTCTGTGCTGAGAAAGTCAGCACTTCTTATAATTTAAAAAGTTCAGTGACTCTGTGAATCTTTGAGCCTCGGGCAAAGCATGGTTTCCCCCTAAGGCTGTGATTGCAAAGCCCCCTGAAGTCACCTCAGAAGTCTGGGCCTGTGGGGTGTTAATTTTTATTTATATGCTATCTCTTCTAAACTCAATTGTGAAAACTTTTAGGTAACCAAGCAGTCGCTGGCGTTTCATAAAGATATATCATTATCAGATCTCAATGCAAAATATTGCAATACTTACTGAACAAATCTTGAAAGCTATGTCTCTTACTTGGCATTGTATATGCTTACAAGGTCAGACAGACCAGAATAATGGTCTGTCTCTTGGAAAAGAACATTTTCTCAAGCAGACAAGGTCCCAGTTTTTCTGTATTTAATGAAGGTAACGGGCAGTGTCTATTCCTGTCTGTTGCTGTTGGCATGTATGTTTTTGCTTTTGTAAATACAGTAGATGGCAAGAAAAGCATGTGAATATCTATGTTTTTCACTGCTCTCAGAAACTTCAAGGTTGAACATTACAACTTGCATTTTACTGTTACTTTAGTTTTTTTACTAACTGCTTACTTTTTTTAGCTGCTCTTACAGTTGTATACCCTTTATACTGTTTTTCTTTTCAAAGCACTTTTCGGTCTACAGAATCAAAATAGCTATTGCCCTGTTTTCTGGCTTGCCATTTAATTTAAAAAAAAAAAAAAAAAAAAAAAAAAAAAAAGGAAAGGAAAGGTTTTACTTGAGTACTTATGAGATCTTAGTGACTTTTACCTTGATGTCAGTCTTGTTTTATGTTTTTTCTGCATTTCAAGATCAACTGGCCATCTGGGTATTTCAGTGCCCCAAGGTGGTCAAATAAATGTAACTGAATTAAGAGTAAGTCAGCATGTTGTCAATTGGAGACATTCCAAACATTTTCATGAGTGCAGACAGAGCACCTGCATTGCATATGATGAAGTAGCATTTTTATCAGCTCATTGCTGCAGCATTTCAGTGCCACATTCATTTTGTTGCAATACAGCTCAAGTTTAATATCTATGGGGTCTCAAATTAGTGACACTCATACTGTGGCATTGAGTTGTACAAAAATTTAAGGCAGCTTGGTTTTGCTGGTGATCAAATTGCATAATATGCTACAGTACCAGATCAGTAGGTGGAGTGTCATTTACCTAAGGCAGTGTTTCTTCCGACATCAGTTAAACAAGCCATAAATGCAAGAGTGTTATAGCAATAGCTGATGACAATAGTTTCTAGTTACTAAAAAAGTCAAACTTGTCATGTTGGGTAGAAGGCTTCTGACCCGCATGCAGACTCACACATGGAAACCAAGGTAGGTGAAGGAATTTATTTAAAATGGTAACAATGCTGTTTTCTCTTTGGTTCAGGTCCAGGGTTTGTCTGGAGCAGAAGAGGCAGCTTAATGAGGTGTGAGTGAATGTTGAACGTATTTAGCATGAGAAGTGGGTTTACAGTTCCTTGGAGGCTTCTCAAAAGGGGAAAGTGGGATCCAGGTGAAGTTGAACAATGAGTCTGATGAGTCTCTGCTTCAAGAAAACCAAGCAGGGAGCTGGAGTGAGCGAGCAGACAGGCAGGTGAAGCTTGGAGCTGCAGGTGAGAACATGGTTCTGGTTCAATAACATGCGAGGGCTGCTACGAACGAACGAACGAACGAACGAGAGAGAGAGAGCGAGAGAGAGAGCGAGAGAGAGAGAGAGAGAGAGACCTGAGCAACAAACTGAAGTTTTACAGTAGGGCTCAAAAACACAAGTGAGCCACAAAAGTTCTAGAAGTTCTTAGGAGGGCCATAAGCAGGCTAGCAACTACCATGGAAGAGTAATCATCCAACAGAGAGTGGAAGACTTGCAGCTCCTTAAATCCTCCCAGGTTGATAACCCAAACGAGCTGCAGGTGTGTGGCTTCACTCCAGGCTGCTCCCGGCAGGGAGCCAATCAGGAGAAACTCAGATTTTCGCAGACACACAAGCACAGATCCTGACAAAAATGCACCTATAATTCCTTTTGATCTTATTGCGAGTGGGTCCTTTCACCCAATTTATCCTAGCTGGGAAAGAACAAATCACACTCCTTATACTAACTCAAGTAATGGTTGTAGTTTTCAGTTGTTGACTGGCCACTAAGTTTTGATATATGTGAGACAATGAGTACTTTTGCAAACTTTATTCTTTGATCAATTAACTGGCCACATTTGGTGTCAGGTTTTCTTAATACATATTGACAGAAATAGATTTAGAAATTAAAGAGCTGGGAGTACTTCAAATATATTGGATACAAATTTGGCTTTGGTGTAGAAATACCTTAAGACAAAAAAAATTCTTACCCTAAAATACAAATACCTATCTTCATACCATTTGTGAATAGATTTGGTTTACTTTTCTGATGTTTTTTTTTCTGGAAACAGTTTTTGTTCAATATTTTTTTTATTATATGGTACCTTTTTTTTTTATTACCTTAGCTTACCATAGATGTCAATTTATAAAGTTATACTTCTTCACTCATTGTCTGCACCAACTCAATAAGTAGGGAGCTGCTGCCTGTCTCTGCTGTAATTGGACAAGTGATGAGCTAGAAACCTTTCATTTATTATTTATAGTGATGAGCACTATGTGTTAACTTTTGTGAGGAACTTTTAACTTAATACGGTTTTCTAAATGATAAACTTAAAGTGAACGCAGCTATCCTATGAGTCTGTTTGGATTATACTGGGGGTTGCAAACAGTGTGTAAAAAAAAAAAAAACTAAAAAAAAACTGAAAGAGTAGAGAGCTGAAGAAATAACTAGGGAAATCTTAAGAGAGGACATGCATGGCAGAAATTAACATGGAGAAGCACAAAAACCAGACAACTAAATCATCACTGAGCACAACATAAGCCAACACAAGAATAATTCCAACTAGCAAACCAAACAATGACAACAAAACTTAGAAACAGGAGAGATAAGTAGAACATAAAGTACATTTAAACAATGCACTATTGTTGGAGATATTCATTATTATCTTCCTTGCTGGGAGTCTGCATTCTCACCGTCACAAACTTAAGAGGGTTCTGAGATTTTCGCAAGGTCTGAAATTACAGAGTGCCATTTGAAGTTCGGAAAATTTATTTGGAATAAAATGAAAATTAGGAGTGTATTTTATAGTAGTTTATAATACTTTGCTTGTTTGTTTTTTCTTTATTCATCACTTTCCTAAATTTGTTTGCCTGTACCTGTCAGGATCAGCACTTTTTGGGTTTTGTTTCTCTGTTCAGTTCTTAGTTTGAGTATCCATTTACCTTTAGATTATGTTTAATCATTTCAGGCTTTCCTTAGTTATCGCAGTTTTCTCCTTATGTCCAGTTTTCTCCTTGTTTCTTGTCATCCTGTGTTATATTTATTAAATCAGTCATGTTTTGGTTCAACTTTAGTACAGTCTTAGTTATCCTCTGTTTCTGTTAGATGTTGCTTCTGTCATTTCTTTGTATTGATTCCTAAGTTTCCCCAGTCTAGTTTATCCCTTTGGTTTGTCCCGTTTTTAGTTTGGTTATTTCAGTCTGTTCTTAGTTGTTCTAGATATTTCCCTGTGTCTAGTTATTCTCAGTTACATTTAAATTATTTTCCTTGCTTCCCTGTTACTATTCTCTCTCTCTCCTCAGTTCCCCACTAGTTAATTGCCCACACCTGCTAACGTTTAGTTAATCAGCCCCAGCCATTGTTCCAGCGGTCACTCCCTCAGTATTTAAGCTCTTCTCCCTCAGCCACTCCTTGCTGGTTCCTCCCATTATTGCCTCCTGTTATCTCCCTGGGTTTTCCCTGTTAAGCTGCCTGATGGCATGCCTGAGTTCTTCCCTCATGTGCTCCTTTTCTCCCAGGATTTATGCTTTATTTTGCTCTGGCTTCCTGTGACCGCCTGTGTCCTTAGAAGTTTTTGTTATTTGTCATTAAACCCACAATGACTACTTGCTGCCTCTGCATGTTGGTCCAGCACAACCAACCACACATCATGACAACACCAGTTTTTCACAAAAGGCACGGGTTTTTTGGGGGGTTTTTTTCAGCTCTAGTGGCCTTTATTTGCAAGTAATCTGCCAAGAAAGGGGCAGAGAGAAGGGGGGAAGACATGCAGCAAAGGCACCAAGGACGGGACTCGAACTCAGGACGGCTGCGTCGAGGTCTGTAGCCTCTGTATATGGGCTCGCTTCCCCGCTTTAACTACTGTGGCATGCAATGACCCCTGCATATGAAAAGGTAGATGTATTGATTATATTGAAGCTGCACAATAGGTATAGTTCCACAAATCAAAATCAACCCTTGTGTAGAAATTTTTACAGTAAAATTAAACTTGCCCTTAAAATATTATTTTTCTTTAAAAATACATGACATTCATATTACTAATAAAAAGATGGAAAACAAGTATATTTAGTTTTGTTATGGCTGTAGATTGGTGAAGGTCGACCCAAATGCAGACAAGCAGAGGTGGTGCATAGATTTGGTAATTCGTTGTAAAAAGTGAAGAACAAAAACCACAGGGAACGCAGGGAGTCGATGTTGAACAAAAACATGGGAATCCAGGTGTAAAAGAAAACAGAGTATGACAGGGAAGTAATGGGTAGGTACCAGGAGGAACCAGCAAGGAGTGAGAGCAGGAGAGGAGTTTAGATACTGGGAGTGTGAATGTTGAAACAATAGACTGGGGCTGATTGGCTCTGAGGTGGAAAGAGTACTGAAAATTTGTACTCAAGTACAAGTACTGTTACATTGCTTAAATTGTACTCAGTTACAAGTAAAAGTACTAGTGTTAAAAAATACTTGAGTAAAAGTACTAGTGTTAAAAAATACTTGAGTAAAAGTACAAAGTACTCCTCCCAAAAACTACTCAAAGTATTAATTACTTTTCAATCAATCAATTATGTTGCCAATAGCAGGCATTAAATTTGATTTACATGTGTAAAATATCCACGTTCAATGCATATTTCTCAAACGAACAATAAAGTGTAGTATAAAGTATAGAAAAGTAAAGAAAGTGTAATAAAATGACTCGTAAACAACAAAGCAGGAATTTTATTTGTTTGAGATTGGGGCTTTTTTTTTTAATGTAAAATTTGCAACAATATTGCTCATATTTCAGCTTGTCAGAAGAGATGAAATGTGCAGAACATTTTATATTCACAGTAAATAGGGCTCATCTATTTCCTGGCCTTTTTGCGAGCTACAGTTATTTACATGCAATAGAGTATTAGGGCCAGATGAAGAGGGGTTTTTTTTTATTGTGTTTAATACGAGAATAAAGTTGTAATGTTATGAGAGCTCTACATCAAGCTGCGTTAAAATGAGGAATACTGAGCATCTTGTGAAATTATAGTTTGTATCGGTTTAACAAATAAGGAAATAGTTAATCTTTTTAATACATCAGCAACAAATTATCAGCAGGACTTTGAAACAGTTGTTTAAATGACTGAATCCATTTCAAAGAAAGTTGCTGAGCTGCTCACCTCAGATCTTGATAACGCTATCCAAGCTTTTTTTTTTTTTTTTTTTTTTTTTTTTTTTTTTTTTTTTTTTTTTTTTTTCCCTCATTAAAACTATTTTTCTCAATTTTCCGACTGTCTTCCAACAATATTGCATCTTTTTTTTCTGCCAATAGCATAACTATTTTTGTAATATGACTTTGTTCTCATAGGATACCTTCTTGTATTTAGATGAAATAAAATGTCATGGTCTGGCTCTAATACTTCGTCATACTTATTTTATCTCTGCCATGGTTTTCTTTTCGCTGTCACAAACTTCTCCATCTCTCCTCCTATTTTTTTTTTTTTTTTTTTTTTTTCCCCAGACCTGTTGTGCTGTCTGGCACACGTGAAAATTTGTCAAACCTAGACCTAAAACCTTTTTTTTTTTTTAGTAAATCAGTTAATCTAGTTTTGTCCAAAATTGTTCACACTAATAGATTTAGATTTAAAAGTATTTTCATTCAACCAAGAACATCTCATTTTTTAAAATGAGACAGATCTTTGAAACAATAAAGCAGCAACCTAAACTGAGCTTCAATATTATTATTATTATTATTATTATTATTATTATTATTTTTTTTTTAAATGGCACATTGAAAATTATTAACACCCTTTAAAAATAAATGGAAAATCATCATTGGTACTACAGCAATCAGACTCTTCATATAAATTTTGGGCTCAAAACCCCCACAGAAAACGAGGCCTGCAGTTTTTGTTGAAAATTAACACTTTTTTACCTCCCTGCGTCAAAACCCTTTTGAGATCATTTTGGAAAAAAGTCGTGCTTCTCATCATGTCAAAACATGCCGATATTTTTTTATTTTTTATTTATTTATTTTTTTTTTTCCTGTTTACGTCAATATCTGAGTAGGTGTATGCTGTTGAAGAAGAAATTAAGCAGTTCAACCTCATGACTTTATTGTTATAATACAAGTAGCAAAATATGGATATTTCAAGGCACTAGAACAAACTATCTTGTTTTAGTTTTTATCTGTTTGCAGTATTCCTTTTTTATTGCCTTTGTGTAAACTTTTTTTTACCTGCTCATCTGTGATATATTCAGATAAATCAGTAGAATTTAAGCCAACTGTGTGATATACTTGCATCCACTCTTTTTTTTTTTTTTTTTTTTTTTTTTTTTTTTTTTTTTTTTTTTTTTTTTTTTTTTTTTTTTTTTTGTCGTCTTTCTTACATGCTGAACTCTGGCTGCCTCAATGTCACAGCATCGAGGCAAAGACAATTAAGGTGTATAAATATGTAAATATGGTCATGGCAGCTCAGTGGGAGGAACAGCATAATGACATTTTCTGCCCTCGTTTGGTTAATCCCCAAGACACCTCTGAATTAGAAACCTTAATGACAACCAATAATGCACAGATGGTCGAACTCTGGGGGCATACCGGCCCTTCTGATGCTGCCCAGGCTCCTTGCGGCATTGGACTTCATGCCAACTATACAAACACTCACAGGCAAAAAGACACAGGGATAAACACATGGATTGGGCTATCATGCAGGGAATCAAGGATACAATACAGATCACAAACTGTACACACACACACACACACACACACACACACACACACACACACACACACACACACACACACACACACACACACACACACACCTAGCCAGATGTCACCTGTACCCGTGGGGGTGATCATGGTTGTAACTAGAAGGTCAGGTCTTGGCAGGCCGTTTAAGGCCAAGCATCGCTCTGTGTGTTTTTTGTTGTTTTTTTTTTTTTTTTCTGTGTGTGTGTGTGTGTGGAGGTTATTGTTTGGTGTCTTAGGTAATATGTCCAGCGAGGCTCTCTGGCAGATGTCGACCATTCATCTTGCAAAAGCTGACACGCAGAAATGCTCTCAGCAGGCATGTCTCGAGAGGGAGCAAAGCGAGTAAGGAGAGGTGGGTGTCACTGATGAGAATATGTGGGAATAGAAGTGAAAGAGAGCAAGATCACACAAAGAGAGGTGTCTTGGCTGGTTTCCTACAGTAATTAGTTCAACCTAGCTATTTGTTTTCTTCCCCTCCTCTATTAGATGGGAAAATGTTTCTTTTGGGACTAAGCAAGTTTTTACAAAGGGCAAAACCACTTGAAAGACTTTGCTCAGACTCTTTTGCCCTGCTGTGATTTCTGAGAAGTTTGAAGGCTGCGGTGAAAGAAAGAAAGTTCAAAATAAAATCTGGCAATGAAGGTAAACTCTGACAGGAAATAGCTGCTTAGGAAACATAAAATATGTGATCTAGTGCCTTCCAAAAGCATTTATGCTCATGTAATCTTTCCACATTTTGTTACTTTAGAGCCACACGTTTTCAGTTTGTTTGTTTTTTTTGGGGGGGGCGGACTTTATGTGATAGATCAAAACAAGGGAGTGTATAATTGTGAAGTGGAAAAAAATAAATTGAAAGTGTGCAGCAGATTTATATTCAGTCACCCTGAGTCAATCATTTTTAGAACACGTTTTTTGCTGCAATTATGTCTGCATATGCTTTGGAGTATGTCTGTACCAGCTTTACACCAGCTATCTAAAAACTGAGATTTTTGACAGTATTCTTATTTGCAAAATTTCCCGAGCTTAGTCAGATTGAATGAAAAGAGTCTATGAACAGCAATTTTCAAGTCTTCATGAACATTTATAATTAAAAAGGCCATTCTATCACATAAATTTGCTTTAATCCAAACCATACAATTATAGCTTTGGCCATATGTTTAAAGGGGCAGTACTGTGTTTTCCAGGCACATAGAATCATGTTATAGCACAATCAAGTAACTGTGTTACCTTCTGTTGTTACAAAAATGCTGTATATATCAAATATGACTTAGAAATATGACATCGTAATTTAACGCCTTGAAAGTGGGCCTCTGTCTCTTTAAGAAAGTACTGCCCTTTCTGAAACTCCGTCTTCAGGAAGTCATCACAACAGCTAACCCTTTAACAAAGTTTTTACCAGCGTTGCACTGAGGACTAGCTAGTATAATGAGCTCAATAGGTGCACAGTTCCACTAGGTGTTTGCTAATTGCTGCTGGCTAGTCTGAAGGGGCTGAGTGGGGAAGTCATGGGGGAGTTGGTGCTCTGTGTGGCAGAAGCTCAGAAGCTTAGAAACTGCAGCTGTAAGGAGGAGCTGGGTCTCAAAAGTGGCGCTAAGTCCATCCGGACGTTTTGCACAGCTGAACGGCTGCCACAGGGGATTCAAGGATTTCTCAAACATGCATGAAAGAACCAAGGCAACACTCCAGGTATGTTTTTGATGAGGAAATAACATAACATGATGTAAAGATCAAAAAAGTCGATTTTACATAATACTGCCCCTTTAAGGGGTGGTTTTTTTTTTTTTTTGGTTTTTTTTTTTGGTTTTTTTTTTCCCTGCAACCTCCCCCTTAGTCTCAAGTCTTTTGCAGTTTCTATAAGTTTTCTTTTCAAATTAGCCTGTGTTTATCTCCATCCATTTAATTTAATCTGAATAGAGCACCTCCTTAATATTTACCGTTTCTCCCACATGGCTTGCTGAAACTTTCAATTGGGACTTCTAATGACTTTCTTTCAACAATGGCTACTTCTAAGTCACTCTTCCTTTTAACAGATTCCCCCCTAAGCTATGGATTTAGAGGGATGGTAATGGCTTGGTAGGTTTACATATCATACTCATTCCATTTTGAATTGCTGAACTGAACAGTGGTTCTGTGAGATGTTCCCAGTTTAGGATATGATTTTATGACTTAATTCAGCTTTATTCTTCTCCAAAACTCTCCTCCTGACTTCTCTGGTTTGTTTATTCTTCATGATGCCATTTGTTTCCGAATGTTCTCAAATGAACCTCTGTAGCCTTCAAAGGACAGCAGCATTTATAGTGATACAGAATTACACATAAATGAACTCTGTTTTACTAATAAGATGACTTTTGAGTAAAAGAGCTGCAGTTTGTTTAACAGGGTTTTATTATGGAGTTAAAAAGGGTTAAACACATGAATATCACACTTTTTTTTTTTTTTTTTTTTTTTTTTTTTTTTTTTTTTTTTTTTTTTTTTTTTTTGCAAAAAACGATTTCTCTTCCACACTGCAATTATGCCCCACTTTGACATACAAATTCAATTGAATTGGTGTTTTTAATGTAGCACAAAATAAAACAAATTTTAAGGCTACTAACACTTTTGCAGTGCACTCCTTATGCTTTATTTAGTTTGTACATGATATATGGGCCCCTGTGGTGGACTGACAATCTTACCAGGATTGAACCCTGAAGATCAGTAAGGATTAAGCAGGCATAAAAGATGGATAAATAGATAGGTGGGTGGATTTATGGATAGATGGAACGTTTCTCATGTTAACAAACTTTATGTTTGCAGAGCTAGCATTGTAAGTTCCTGCTGGATTTATTGAAAACTCGGCAGTGTCTTGAAGCATTCCTAAACAGTACTGAATATTAGTAATGTTTTTCCAGAATCATAAACATGTTGCATCCCAACAGGATGTGTGATCAGTGTGGAAACTACCATTTGTAAGGTTTGAAAAACCTAGAATGAAAAGCGAGAAACATTTCTTTTCTGTGCCCGTTTTAATGTAACCAATGTTTAGTTCAATCCAAAGACCAATATAGGACAGTTTGGGTTTATTGCAGAAATTGTCGATTGATGGAATAAGTTATTTAGGTGAGGAGAAAGACTGAGAATGTCGGATGGCTGAAGTCAGAGAATGTTCGCCTTTCTAAAATTACATCATGATTTTGTTGTTCATTCGTTTTATAAAAGCAATGACACGTGAAATGTTATTACAACATCTATCAAGGTGAGACAGTAGAAAGTATTTTCTTTATCCTTAACCAAAAACCTTATGTTTAATGTTTCTTTATTTAACAGTGTAAAGGCAAAATACATACAAGAAATGACAAAAGTGATGCTGTAAAATGCCACCAAAAGCCAACAAAATAACGAGTATTCAAATAATTTGACTAAAATGTGACTAAGAATAGTTTATACAAGCCTTTTTGGGCTAAATTATGATTGATTTGGTTAGAACTTAACCATGAATTTACATTGTTTTTGTGATATTGGATTTTATTTCTAGTGCTCACATCTGTGATCTATACAATTATTTCACTGTTAGAATCCATCCAATTATTTTTTTTTTTATTATTTTTTTTTTTTTTAAATTCAAAAAATCCTTTCTGGGTTGCAGAGGGATGATGGTTCATATCTGTAATGGTCAATAGGTGAGAGGTGGAAAGATCCCCGGTCCGTTACAGACTAGATTTTTCTTATTCCCTTTTGAAACATTTGCATATCTGTAATTTCATTATGCAAGCTTGAGTTGTACAGTGATAAACAAATTGAATCTTTGAATCTTGAAGCAGCAGATTTGTCACGAAGCTAATTATAATCACATCCCTCCAGTAATTATCGATCTCACAGCAGTCTCCAGGTGTCTCATTTCCTGTCCTCGTTTTTCATTTAGCATTTTCTGGAAAAGTCTCCGCATGAGCTAGAATGCATGTTGAGCTCTGCAGCATGTTATAGTCACTGGGGGCTGAGTGAGAGATATGGAGACTTTGTTTGCCTTTCAAGCTCCATTCACACCAAGTCCTTGTACATCATGGTAAAAAAACCGATATTCTGAATGGCGAAGGCTGTTAAAAAAAAAAAAAAAAAAAAAAAAAAAAAAAAAAATAAATAAATAAATAAATAAATAAATAAATAAATAAATAAATATATATATATATATATATATATATATATATATATATATATATATATATATATATATATATATATATATATATATATATATATATATATATATATATATATATATCTCTTGTGGTTGTCTAAAAATTTATCTCATGTCATATCACAGATCATGCAGAAAGTCATGTCTATCTCTTACAATATGTGCATGAAGAGTAAAGCCTTAACTTTCAACTAAATATTTGGTGAAGCCTGCATGAGCTCCATCTAGAAACAAAGCATCTTTAATTTGCAAGACAGATCAAAGCTTTTCTACCATCTGTGAACTAGAGAACTGAATTAAGAGTTTTTATATGCTGACTCAAAAGTCAGAGGTTTCGGCTTGAAGATCATATTAGAGATGGACAGACAGCATAGTGTATCCAACTTTAACAAGCTGTCCTTTTCATCTGTCATTTCATTTACTTTGAGAAGAGACTAACTCATTTATCATCTCAATCTTCTTTAAAAAGTGTGAAAAAACAGAAGGAGCCTTGTTATTTTCATACAGTGTCATCACAACTTTATTAAAAGATGGCATACAACAAACCATGTTTTTGGATCTACATTTTTAAGGGCTAAAACAATGTTTAAAGGTGCTTTTTTTTTTTTTTAATTGCTATTAACATAATACAGTTTCTCATTACCTGTTGGTACACAGAGCTGTGGAGAAATATTTGCCCCATTACAAAGTTTTTTTTTTTTTTTTTGTTTCAGGTCATCAAAGAACTGATATCAGACAAATATAACCTGAAGTTCAGTTTTCAGATCAGTTTTCAAATGATGACCTCATTTGGAAAATAAAGCCCAATGAGTTGCACTAACAGCTGCCATGAAGTATTTGCAATAACTGGCAGTGACTTTCACATCACTGTCAAGGAATTTGGAACCACTCTGCTTCACTTTATTTCTGCCACATTGGAGTGTTTTCAGGCTTAAAGAGCCTATTTAAAGTTGTGCTGCAGCATTCAAATTAGACTTATGTCCAGACTTGGACTAGGGCACTCCAAAATCTTCATTTTGTTTGTATGGGCTTTCCGGAAGTGGACTTGCTGGTGTGTTTCATTAATTATTCTGCTGTGAGTGTGCTCGGGCTTAAGTTTATGAACTGATTGTCAGACATTCTCATTGAGACTTTCATGCCAGAGAGAGAAATAGAAGGTTCTACATTGAATTATTAAAAAGGCAAAGTTTCCCAAGATCCCCACCATGTTTTCCTGTATGTTCTTTTTTTCTAAAATACTGTACTATTTGTTTATTTTAGAGGTAATCACAAGCACACTTTGCAAATAGATTAAATGCTTTTCACAACCCATTCCAATATGAAGCCATTTTGAAGTTCTTGCTGATGCAAAAGAACATGCTCAGATTGCTAAATAAAAAGCTATCCTTTTTAAATTCAATATAGACAGACATAAAGCGTTAAGATTATGTGGTGCTCAGCAATTGCGCTCATTCCATTTTCAAGACTAGCTTGTTCATGTACCAGGGAGAGTGTAAGAAGTATGTTCCTTTTGTCAAGAGTATGAACTAGTATAAGTGATGAAACAGCACTTGGGTGGGCAGCAACACACATCTCTTTTTGTGATGCCTAAGTGGCATGCTAAAGTTGTTTGGCTCATGCATATTTTGGAAAAATTACCATTTGTGGAAGGCTCCTGTCAGTTTTGGTGCAGGAGAAAAGTCAGAAAAAACAGCAACTTGCCAGGCAGCTGGTATTACAAGAAACAGGTCAGAGATATGACAGGAGGGTGGGGTTGATCCTGTCTTGAGATTTGTCTGATATTTTTGCAAACTGTTTTCTCTTCATACAAACTGTCTAAACTGATTTATTTAAGTTCGTTGCTCGAAAGTTACATGATGCACACTGAGACAAGGATCTTTGATAGAATTTTATTCTCCTATAATTATATAAGCGATTACATTTGTTTATACTTTTTTAGCTACTTCATATTTGTACAGTGTGATACACTTGAACTTTAATCAATGCTTTTATCTTATAATGGATCAGCCAAAGGTGATGAATCATTCTACTGTAGTACAATCTGCAGCATCCTTTATCGATTTGGAAACACCATTGCAATATTAGAATGCTGCAGTGTAGACATTCAATATGTATAACACACAAATGCTTTTGATGTTGTTTGAAAGTATTGATGGAAGAATTAGTCAATATTCTCCCATGCAAGAGACAGACCTGCTAGGCCCAATGGTGCCCATAGTCAGTTTCACAGTCTTACTTTCCTTTGATGGAAAACATGTTAAAATGTTCTGTGCAATTCCAAGTTGCCTACCAAAACTGCACATTGGTAAATGGATGTGTGAATACTTGTCTCTGTGTTGAATGCAAATTGTAGTGTAAAAGCCCACTGATTGGTCATAAGAGCAAAAATGGAATTTTAGTTTGTCATCCATCCATTGTCTATGCCATTGGGTCATTGGGCAAGCGACAGGGTATATCCTGGACAGGTCCTTAGTCCATCACAGAGGAGTCCATTCCATTTACTATTATATGAAATAGCTTTTTTTCAAAGGTTCTGTTTTGTTCTAATTTTTATTCACCTTCAAATCATAATTTACCTTACAATTTATGTACCAGCAGCCTTAGGATGACAATATTTAAAATAATAATTTTATTTGTGAAAGAAAAAAAACCCATCCATAGCAATTAGTCCTATGTGAAAAAATAATTGCAGAAATACAACACTCGGAGAAAGGAGGAGGGTCTTAGCACTGTTAATCACATTTGTGTAGTGGTTGTTTCTGACCGGGAGCAGTGTGTTTCTGCAGATGACAGTAAGACCACAGGAAGAAAGCAGAGGAGTTCAGTTTTTTTTTGTTTTGTTTTTTTTTTCACATATCTTTCATGTTATACTGTCATAACATAGTGACAGTTTTAACAAATATGTAAAAAAAAAAACACAAAAAAAAAAAAAAATTGTTTATAAAGGCTACATACTGCAGCTTTAATCATGAATTAACAGTCTGCAACTCTCCTCATAGGCTCCACACTACACAAATGATAAAACTGGTAGGGTAAAAAAAATGTTTCACTTTTTTCATTGTATACATTTAAAAGAACCTCCCAAAATAATTAGCTATTGTGTTGTCTGATAAAATTATATTCAGACATAATTCTTGGGTATAAACACAGGCTTTCCCACTCCTGTGAATGAAACTCGGGTTCCCCGTGAGAAAACATGGTTATCGGGGCTTGTAGCATCACTGTAACAGCAGTATATGGACATGTAAGTTAGGATGACAGGAAGCCCCTGGAGGTGATTCACACTGCTTGACAGAAGAACCTTGGGTCTAATTTTAGCTATGAGAGGCGACCTGAACACTTGACAAGTTTACAAGCCCTGGGAGAAGAATTGGATGGTTTGGAATCATGCTGTCATTCTTATCATTTTGCCAAATCTGGATTCTGATCACAACATGCCTTTTTTTTTTTTTTTTGTTGTTTGACTGAACATTTTCCTATGAAAGACCTGCTCTGTGTTTTCAGCATCAGAAGTATTCAGAATTCAATTCCATGTCAGTTCTGAACTCACATATTGATCTTTCTTAAAGTTCTGTTATTCATACTTGATATATTTGTCTAGAGTTCTTCCTCTAATGATACAATCTTTTTGTGTAAGGCATCTTCCTTCAGAACAGAAACCGGGTATTTTCTACAAAGAGCAAAATGTAATTTTCTGCTGCTGAAGCAACAAAAGGTTTGTATTTCTTATTCTTTTATGATGTAAATCAGATCATTCTCAGTAATATTAAACCATGGCACATACTGTACTCTATAATGGTGATGTTTGGAAGAAGCACTGGTATTTTTTTTTTTTTCATCCATAGAATCCTTACAAAACAAAGATTACGCATAAGACAGAAAAAACAGTTACAGAAACACAAAAACTAAACAAAGGAGAAACTGAAATAGCAAAGGAATGTCTGTGACTAAGAGTGTGCACTTCAGGGGTCAGTACTCATTGCTGCTGTATAAAGAGTATTTGGTGCAAAACATGTCATTCTCTTACCAGCTATAGGGTGTCATAATACACTGAAACTGGCCCAATACCACCATGGAATGAAATGCCACCCAGCGAGGAAGAGGCCATTTCTCCAAAAGAAACATAAAAAGCCTGATTACAGTTTGCAAATGCACATAGGAACAAGACCTTTTTGTTTTAGGAGTAATCTCCTGCAATCTGATTAAGTTAAAGTGTCAGGATCTTGGGTTCTGGGTTTGTTATTTTGTTCATTTGTATCTGTGTTTGCCTTAGTTATTCTTATTTTGATTAGATCAGCCTTTTTCTGTTTTCTTTAGATCATCATCTGTTCTAAGTTTTTCTAGTTCATGCTATTTATTCCTTCTTTAGTTATTCTTTTTTCCATTAGAATTCTATTTTGTCTATTTGTTATTCCGCCTTGCTCTTCTGTATCATCTTCCCCTCTCTCTTCCTTAGCCTGCTTGTCTGGTAACTGGGTGCAGATGAGAGAGAACCAATCAGCCACCTGTTTCTTGTCAGTAATCAAGCTCCTCTGTTTAAAAGCTCCACTCACTCACTACTGGATTCTCCAGTTTTATTCCGTTACTTCATGCATACTGGTCTGTGCTAGTTCCTGCTCGCGCTCCCAGTGGTCTCCTTGTTTTTTTGTAAGTCTTTAATTATTATTTCATTAAACTCTCACCATCAGCTTGCCGACTCTGTTCATCTGCATTTCAACTCACAAACACCATGACAGTTAGGCCATGAAAACTCCTGTATTTTGAGAGAAATGGGGGATGCTTGCAAGCTTGATGACTATGAAGTGCAAAGGTGTCAGTATTTTTGATGCAGAAATAACTAATACAGATGCCATTAATGAAAAAGAATGCCATATGAAAGTATTAAAGCTTCTCAAGACTTCAGTTAGTGAAATTAAAACAAATAGACAATGGCCCCAGGCATACTGCCAAATCAGTTAAAAGTGGCTTCAGGACAGCAAAGTTAATGTTTTGGAGTGCCCATCAAAAGTGCCTACAATTTTATAAAGTTACACCAGTTCTGTCAGGAGAAATGGGCCAAAATTCCAGGCAGATATTGTGAGAAGCTTGTGAAAGGATATCCCACAAAAAAGTAAAGTAATACTGGTGTCCTTTTATTCAGTGTATTTAAACATCTGTTAAATAATTTCAGTATCTAAAATTAAAACCAAACAGGAATGTATGTCACCATAAACACTATTGCACGTCTGCCTTGGATCTCCATGAGTAAGGACATGTGCAATTTTAGGTTTAAAAAAAAAAAAAAGGTTTAGCATCACCTTCCTATAGTAAAGTTTGACCAAAAACATTAGATTACCTAGCTTACCTACATAAGTCTGACAGCTGTACAATCCTATTTTACAGAACTGACAGGTCAACCAGATATGTTTCCTGCCACCTCAGGCAGAAAAAAAGATTATTAAATAATCCTATTTTTTTAGTGAGTGAGTCAGAGGACAGTCACTTTAACATAATCTTTGTTTAATCCTATAACACAGAGGCCAGGGCTTGTCATAACTGACTAGAAAGTTGTTGTGAGTACTGTTGACATATAGCAGTGGTTCACCTTTAAAGCAGATTTTCACCGAAGAAAAAGTCACTGCAAAGTAATACTGGTGTCAAGAAATGAAGATGGAGAACATGCCATTGTGCAGAAATAGGACTGGCAGCAGCTGCATTGCTGAGACAGCATGTGCCGTTTCTGCTTAACTATTACGAGTGTGAAAATCATCACAAATATTTCCCTTGCAAGAGGTTTCCATGTTATGTTTCCCATGATAATCTCTACAGCCAAATTATGCCCAGTAACCATTGCAATTATAGTACTTTCTCTACAGGCCAGGAAAATTACTAACTAGAAAACAATCAACATGGAAATATTGAAAGAAATTGGAAAAAAAAACAACAGTCTTGCATTGATTACAGTCATGACAAATTCCCTTTCTATTTAGCAGATATAATCCTGCATCTCATGTAAAACCAGTTCCCCGATTCTGTGGTTTTGCAAAACTGTGTAGTGCAGCAATGACAAACCCATCTGCAGTGTAATCCTGAAACCTAATTTTGAAGGAGCTGCCAACAAAAGCCAATATCCAAAGGCTCACTGTCAATAAAGATGAAGAAAAAAAGTTACAGATTTTCTTCTCATTTTTACTCTTTGTAGGTTGGATCTGCAGAACATTTCTGGTTTTACCTGGAAGCAATGGATTTACTAGAAACTGGAATATTTCAGGGGAAGCTATTGAAGATTCACAAGGTTGTGACTGTATAAAAAGTGTCTTACAAAAGTTATAATGTTCATTGATCTTTACTTTTTTTTTCACATTACAGCCCCAAATTTTTATGTATTTCATTCAGCTTCATTGTAATTGAACAACACAAAGAAGTATATAATAATTAGAGTAGTGGCAGAAAAAGTAGTGGAAGGAAAAGGATACAGAGCCTATAAAAAGTATTCACCCTCTCGGATTGAGACCTGATTGAGACTTATCCACAAAGACTCTGTACTGTGATGGCAGGCAACGGTGCATCTACTAAATACAGTACTGACTCAAAGGGGGGTGAATATTTATGCATATGTTACATATTTTTATTTAATTGTCATTTTGTGGAAATCAGTTTTCACTTTAACATTAAATGTTTTTTGTAATTTTTTTTGTCATAAAAGCCAAATTTTGTTGATTTTGATTGATTTCTAAAAGCATAAAACATCTGAGGTGGTGAAAACTTTTTTATAGGCACTGCACATGGTTTACAGCAGGGATTCTCAAATCCATGCATCAAGGACTGGTGTCCTGCAACTCTTAGATCTGTCTCTCATCCAACATGCCTGAATTAAATGACTGAATTATCTCCCCCAGTATGCAGTTAAGTTCTCCAGAGTCCTGCTAATGACCTCATTATTTGACTCAATTGTGTTTGAAGAATACACACATCTAAAGGTTGCAGGACACAAACCCTCGAGGACTGGAGTTAAAGACCCTGCTTTACAGGGTTTTTTGCAAATAAAAATCTGAAAAGTGTGGCATATGTTTTTATTCAGCCTCCCTGAGTCAATACTTTGGAATTGTACATCTTTTGGGGATGTCTACCAGATTTAAACATCTAGACAAACGGGTTTTCTCATTCTCCTTTGCTAAATAGCTCAACTTCAATTTGACTAAATAAAAAGTGTGTTTAATAAATCTTAAAGTTTTGCCACTGATTCTCAATTGAATTTAGATTTAGACTTTGATTTTGAGTGATTCTAACCATTTAATTGTGGTTCTGGTTGTATGTTTACGGCCATTGTTCTGTTGAAAGGTGAACCTGTACTCAAGTCTTTAGAATCCACTGCCATGTATTTACTTCTGTCCAGTTTCCCATCACCTCTGACCAGCTTCTTTTTCCCTTCTGAATAAAAGCATCCCACAGTATGATACTACCACCACTGTGTTTCATAGTGAGGATGCTGTGTGCAGGAAGACCTGCAGTGTTAGTCTTCCTTTCATGAATAATGTTTTCTATGTATCGCCTACTAAAAAGTAAATTTATGGAACTTTTTTCACACTTTTTTCGCTTTTGTCCCCGACATGGCTTATTGAAAACTGGAGAACAGACTTTTAGTTTAAATAATTAGATGACTTCTGAAAGTAACTGGTTCCACTGGATATTATTTAGGGATACCCAGGTAAAGGCTATTGAGTTCAAATGCATGCCATCCTTTTCACCCTTTCAGAGTTTTAAGTTGTCTTTTAAAATCCTTTATTATTTTCCTCCAGCTTCCCACTTATGCCAGCCTGACCATTCTGTGCAATTCCACTTGATTCAAATCTCACTTCACAGCACAGTCTGGGCTTTCTCCTATTGACTTGGATTTCTCTGGTAGAATTTTAACCAGGCCAATCAGCAAACAGGAAGAGTTATGAATGACGATTTTTTTTGCACTGTTTTAGAATTTTAGTCTGCCTGCAGTTTGGAAATGGCAGCAGAGGAAGTGAATGAAACCATTCAGTCTGTGTTGGTCACACTTCCAAATATTGAATTTACATTAACAGCCATTTCATTCGGCTCGGCACTTTTCTTCGCAGAGAGGGATAGTTGTTTACTGCACACGTAACATCCAGTAAGCTTCTTAGCATGGCTTTCTTCAAAGTCGAGCTGGCACACTACATACATCACGGCCAAACATTAGTGCCTGGGTAAAATCATATCCAATCATTGAAAACATCAAAGGGTCCACACCTCCAGGAAGCAATTGTTTCTCAATAGCCGAGAGCCCAGACCCTCTGTACAAAGAAAAGAGTTGAACAAGTGGCTGGTTTTTACCGGGCTGCAATTATGCACTAGTTTGTGTTGGTGTATCACATACTGTAAAATCCCACTGATGTTTGTGTTTTAGATGTTGTAAAACATAAAACAAACTACAAAAGTATTAATACTTTTTCTGGGCAATGTAAATAAGAGACTAATTATATTCATAGGAATAGTCTTAGTACAATATGTTAACAGCTAAGATTTGATTTTTTGAAATTACAATGCTAAATTAGCAGACAACATACAGATAGCATTCAAGGTCCAAGATTTTAGGTTTAAATATTTTTCACACCCTTCCCAAGTGAGGTTGGAAGCTAATTATGGTTGCTCCACTTGTCTAAATACTCATTAAATGTAGACAAATATATATTCAACATTGGCTGTTACAGAATTCCTCTCTATCTTCCTAATAATAACCATAATACTGCTGTCTGCACATCCATCCATCTTTATCCATGGAATTCACTGACCAATATTAGATTCCGTCTCCAGGAGCTGCAGCTACATTGCCTTTATAAGTACAACATCATACATTCACACAGCACTAAAATAAAAACATTCCTATTCTATGTCAGATGAGACCAACACATATTAATCTTATTTATTTAAATGAGACATCATTCAGTTGTTGGTATGTCAAAGAAAATAATTACATTTGATTTTTCGCCAGGGCAGATGACATGAGGCTAGCCTAATGTGTTGATATAAGCAGGATGGAGCCATGCTTTCATATTTTTACACCAAATTCTGACACATACCACCTGAAAGTTGCAGCAAAGAATGAAACTCATTGGAAAAGAATACATTTTATTGATGTATTATTGCCCTTTGCAAATTGAAGCATTAGTTTCTTGTTCTTAAATACAAGTGTGGTACCCAATGGGGTTATCTGATTCAAGGTTCGCTGTGTTGTGCAGTTAGAGATGGTGCTCTGCATACCTTGGTTGTACTTAGTTGTTATTTGAGCTACTTAGTTATGAACATTTCTATCATCTTGACCTACGCTGCCCACTTTCCTTTGACATCTAACATGAACAATTCTTTTCTGGCTAAACAAATGCTCTTTCTTTTTATTTTAAGATTCTGAGTAGATTTGCAAATTCTAAAAGGAGTTTTCACTCAGACAAGACCACCTGACTGCCTTGCCACTTTCAAGGTTACTTAAATTCCCTTTTTTCTCCATTCTGACACTTGATTTGATTTAGAATGAATGTACTTAAACAAGTAGTTGGTGAGTGTGTTTTCAGTATTTCTCAGATAAGGGAATGAATAAGAAATTTAGGATACACCGAGCTGGAGAAAACTCTAGAAATGGTGGTTCTTCTTTATTAAAACAAGACTTCTCTCTCAAGAATAGTTGTGGCTGCAGGTCTGGGGTTTGCAAAAAAGGCCAAATATTCTACACCATTATTAAGGATTCTGCATTGAAATCTTGCTCAAATGGGATTCCACTTTATTTCTTAGCCGACTTTTGACATTATTAACATAAATCTGAATTAACTTCACTCTCCATTGTTTAGCTGAAGCAAGTGAAATAACAAAGCCTGCATCTGTTTGGAGATTTGCAGTGTTATGCTCAGGTCATAGTGCTCTGCACAACACATCCCCTTTCTCTCCGTTAAGCTACTCTTTTTATGCTTTGTAATGATTGGCACAGCTGCTACACAACAATAAGACCACTAATGTGATCAGCTGAAAGTGGATTTATAAAACTACCACACTCGCTGACTTTCATTCAACTTTAACCAGCCCTTCTGATCTTTTAGCCCCAGCACACACCTGGCTTACAACAGCAGCAGTTTAGTGACCTCCAGTTTGCTTGTGTTGCAAAGACCTACTGTTTTGCCCTTCTGATACATGCAGTTAAAATGGAATACTGCTTTGATGCCGAGGACAGCTTTTAGCACTTTCAGCACTGCTTTTGATTACACTAAAACTAAAGATTACAGAGATACATAAGTAGATATTATTGCCAAGGATTGAGTGGAGAATGTACAACTAATGAGGATATGCACAAGTACATGTATGTAGAGCCATGAAAGGGCTTTACAGTCCTCTACCAAACAGGCTCTGCATAATCTCTCCCCATTTGTCTGAAGTGGCACGTTTACATCATATGACGAGTGTTTCAAAGGGCTAAAACTGTATCTTCTGCAGTGTGATTGGAACCAGCTGTTGGAGCTGCAGTAGCATCATGACTTTTTCTCAGCTGTAATCAACTTTTCTGCCCACGCAGAGGGTGCAGGGTGAAGGAGCTGAAAAGATGAATCTGTTTGTTGCTGATCACAGAATAAGCCATGCAGTAGGCCGAATCCTCGCTAGTTTGGCAACGGAGAAGAGTTTGAAGATTAAACAGTGAGATCTTTCTCTTGATCAGCCCCTCAGTCTGCCCTCCCTGCCATTGCTGCACCTGCTAGTCACAGCCCCTGATGTATGGGCTGTCTCCTCCGCACCGCTCACTCTCTGCATCTCAGCTGTCACTGACTATCTTTCTTCTGTCGCCACCTCCCCCCATCGTCCCTCTCCCCGCAATCCTTTTTACTGCTTTTGATTATTGGCTGCAACTCAGAACTTATGAGAGCAGACCTATAACAGTTTTATCTTTGCCAGGCTTTGCAGTCACTTTCATACATGGTCTGCTTGAGTGTACATTCATTGTCTTATGTCCATCTCTTCCTATGCTCTGACTTGGAAGCTCATAATTACAAAAAAAATGCTATGCTATTCAAAGACTAGTGTTTAGTGTTTACCTTGCACACCACATTTTTTTTAATCACAATGTAATGGAAATGGAAACATTTTCACAATTCACAACAAAAAGTGATGGTTGTCTTATTTTCTCAACAAATTAGGGATGTTTTAGTTAAGTTACATATTTACTAATTAGAAATATACAAGATATCAGTATGCTAGCTTATGAATTGCAGTTGGGTAATTCTTTGTAGCATCTAGTCTAACTCTGGGATCAGATTTCCCTTTGGAGCAGAGCAGGACATGTTCATAATCAAGGACACCATGGACAGACAGAAGCTTCAACCTGAAGGACAGTTTCAACACCTCAAACCATGTTTACTACCACTTATAAATAAATAAAGGAGTACCGCTAGCATAATTCCGCCATTTCTGACAGGGTACAGATGCCATGGAAAAACAGGAAAACCTGAAAAACAAACACCCCTGTCAAGAACTTCCTGCTAGTCTGAGGAACCTCTTCAATATCTCTTAGGTTGTTTGTTTCTAAAGAGTATAGAATTATAAGTGTTATTCTGCCAAAACTAACATAATTTACATTATTTAGCAATTCCTACCACTAATTATTTATTTATTTATTTATTTATTTATTTTTTACATTTTAGACTTTAGGTGACACATCAACACAAAGTAGCATAATAATGTGAAATGGAAGGATAAGGATACACGGTTTCAAAAATATTTTAAAAAAATAGAAGTCTAAAAACAGGGGCATTCAGGTCTTCAACCCCCTTTAGATCTGATAAAATTCTGTGAAAGAATTTACCTTCAGAATTGACCGAATTTATAAATAAATACTAAGCTTCGTGTGAAAGCCTCAGTTTGTTAGAGAACCTTAGTGAACAAAAGAAATAGACAGACCAAGGAAAAAGTTGAGGGGCAAGTATAAAGTAGAGTTTGGTAACAAAACAAAATACCAAACATTAAACATCCCACAGAGCACTTTTCAGTGTATCTGAAAATAAAGAGTTTTTAGCTCAGCTGCAAACCTACCAAGGTATGGCCTTCCACTTCAACTGAAAACTCAGACAAAAAGAACATTATTCAGAGAATTAGGTAAGGGGCCCGCTATAACTCTGGAGGAGCTGCAAAGGTCTGCAACTCAGTTGGCAGACTGTTGACAGGACATCTTTCAGTTATACACCTCACAATTTTGGTCTTTAGTGGTGACTGGCAAGGGGAAATTTATGTTAAAGAACTTCAGAATAAATTATTTTTTTCAGTTTGCTGCAAGCTATAAAAGGGACACAACAAAGAAGATGTGGTGGCCAAATTATTGATGATGATGATGATGATGATCTTGTTGATCATGACGGTTGCCTAGCTCAGGGGTATCCATCTCCAGTCCTCGAGAGCTACTGTCCTGCAACTTTTAGATCCATCCCTGCTCCAACACAGCTAAATCAAATGATTGCCAAACTTTATGAGGTAATTCCAAGGCCTGGTAATGGACCATTCAGGTGTATTAGAGCAAGGATGTATCTAAAAGCTGTAGGATTGTAGCTTTTGAAGACTGGAGTTGGAGATCCCTGCCCAACAAGCAACTGAATACACCACATCATCCTGTCCATACCATCCACACAGTGGAGCATTATGTTGGTGTTGGTAGCATCATGCTGAAGGAATGCATTTTTTTCCCAGGAGAAACAGAGAAGCTTTTTAAAGTTGATGGATAGAGTTTAGGTTAAATACAGGAAGAAAACTTGTCAGAGCTGCACAGACTGGAGATCAGAGCTAAGGTTCCTAACAACACTAAACATACAATCAGAGCTGCAGTGGGAATGATTTAGATCAGAGGTCTTCAACTCCAGTCCTCAAGGTCCGTTGTCCTGCAACTTTTGGATATGTCCCTGGTCCAACACACCCAAATCAGCTCCTCAGTATGCAGTCAAGTTCTCCAGAGTCCTGCTAATGACCTCATTATTTGAGTCAGGTATGTTGAAGCACCGAATCATCTGGAAGTTGGATGACACTGGGCCTCAAGGCCTGGATTTGAGGAGTCCTGATTTAGATCATAACATGTTCATCTAAAAGAATGGCCCAGTCAAAGCCCATTCAGTCTGAGCTTGAGCTTGTATGCTTGTAACATGTCAAAATATTGTATGCTTGCAACATGACAAAATGTGAAACAGTTAAAGAGTTATGAATACTTTTGCCTATAAAGAAACAACAACAAAAAAAACAGTTGTGGAAAAAACAACTAATAGTGAAAAAAACCTACATATTCACTGTCAATCTGAACTACAACATATGAACTTCAAACCATGTTATACAGAGCTTTTTCTTTGTATATGCACAAAAATTTGTTTTTTATGCCCACAGCAAGATTTATGGAAATATATTGCTGTGGCGGAAGTGTTTCTTGTATCCAGTATTTATTTCACACCTGGTCAGCAGCCAAAAAATCTTTCTGTGATTATTCCAAGCATGTTGAAACACAACTTGTTTTTAAACCATTTTCTTTTAAAATCTGAAATAGCAATAAAAAGGACAGGGACATTATGGAATACACACACACACACACACACACACACACACACACACACACACACACACACACACACACACACACACACACACACACATACATACATACAGACATACACACACACACACACACATACACACATACATACATACATACATACATACATACATACACACATATATATATATATATATATATATATATATATATATATATATATATATATATATATATATATATATATTAGTATTTTATAGTGTCAGGCTCTGTATGAGTTTGTCTGAAATACAGGGGTCCTGCTTGATGGATCATGTGGAGCTCCATCACTCAATGCCTCAAACTCCTATATGCATGTTTTTTGGGGGTTTTTTGCTTAGTCAGCCACTCTGATTTTAACTCTGTATTCATCTTCACATTGTTAAAGGAAAAACACCATGCCTGGGGCAACAAATCAATAGATTTAGTTTGTGTTTTGGAAGACTGTGAGAGCGGGATGTGAATCATCCTGTCTTAAGGCTACATTTTAGTAGCACCTAATATCAGATGACAAAAAGTGGAAAGCATGATTCATAACTTTTTTCTTTTTTTTGCCTTCAGGTGGCTCCTGCTTTTAGAAGTAGATAAGCTTCTACATCTGATCTAAAATTGACTGACCCATTAATTGGTAAAATTATCCAATGTAGACACAGTTCCAAGGAATTCTGGATACTTGTCCAGATGCCTGCTGTCCTCAGTTCTGTAGCTCTCTGTTGTAATTGTTAGATGCCTCCATTTCTGGATTGCTCTGCCTTTTCTCTGTAGACCCCACCAAGGCTTATCATAGCCAAGGCTTTTGGCAGAATGAGCTCCCCAGTGAAGTCTGGAAAGTACAGTTGCTTTTATCGGATTAGGTTATCCCCCCCCCCCACCTGAAAAAAATGTCTTCACACAGTCAACCCAAACAGACTCGCAGTTTAAGGGCAGAAGACACCTTGGCGATTTTGAAAATATCTTTTTGAAACAACCCACAATTTAATAAAATATATATCGGCTGCAACAAATATGATAAAACCACTAATCTTTTAGTTATTGCTTTGCAATATGGGCTTTTTTCAGCCTTCAGAAAAGTGACAATGTGGCTCCAATTTAAGGAAAGGTGAATTCTATTCTTGGTGCAAACAATTGTTTTAAAAACCACCTTCCACTAATTGTTGTTTGAATGCACTTCTTGTAAGACAAAAATTAAGATAAAAATTCAAAAATTCCAAATACAATAAATGGTAAATAACTTGTCAGTTTCCCTCTAAAATGATACAGTGAAAACTAGTTTAACAACAATGTTTATCCACATAAACATTATTTCGCACAATAGTATGCTGGGAGGAAAATTAAGTGCAGTGTGGCACCTAGTGTAATTTTCAGGTTCAGAGGTTATCAGAGCTTTTGGACAACATTTTCTAGTGCAATTTGCAGATGCTCACAAATACAGTGGAAGAACTTTTACTGTCTGAAAAACATTCCCTTCATGCCTCAAACCAATGTACCAGAAAACTTTTTTCTTCACCCTCAGTTGGCTGTCTAGTAGAACTTCTGGCTTTTCCAACAGTGGATATGACCATGATTAATAAAGGGCAAAAACACACCCAGAAGCAAACACTTACAAAAATACTGTACATTGTAAAATATTTATCAATTTTCCTCAACTGGCAACTTCAGGAACAATCAGACCTACATAAATAATAAATGCATGCACAAACTAGTCCACTTATTCTATTTACTCACATTGGTTTCGTTTTAAAATACTTTAGCAGCTAAAACTTGTCTACTTTCCTTCATTGTACTTTTGGCTTTGATCCTACATGTTGTCCTATTTTTGGATTTTTAAACAGTTTTCATGAGGACAGAGTGAAATGGTAGTGAATAGGAGACCACAGAGCTGCTTAAATATTAAATGGAAGGACAGTAGTGACACAGAAAATGCAATCTTCTTTTCTTACGGCTTTGTGTCCAAATCCAAATTGCAATCGTGTGGTCGACAAAGCAGTCAAGGGATTTAGAATCAGAAAAGCTCTCTGCAAATGTTGGTTTCAGTAGAATTTATGTGGAGTTTTTATGTGGTTGTTTTTGTCATGTATTGTGAGTTAAGAGAAGAACCAAAATGCAGATGAGAACTTGGGCTCAGCATGGTTGGAGAATACATAATAAGATAGCTGAAGAATTTACAGAATAAATATGAGGAGAACAGAACAAGGAACATAGGCAGAATAACAGTAATTACCAATGAAAACCAGTATTAATTTATACTTATCTACTGAGAAGGCCATTGGATTCAGGTGAACTTAATCAGGGGGAGTGGAACAGCTGTGAAAGAGAGCAAAACAGGGAGACTAAAGGAAGGTGAATAATAACACAGAGAGCTAAACTTGACACAAAAGGATATACAAATAAAAAAGGGAAGAATTCTAAGAGAACACACCAAAATGCACAGAGGGAGGAACACAAGAAAAAAGTAAGAAACTTAACACAAAGGAATGAACATATATGGCAAGACCGTAATAACAATAATGAACAGTTAGAATTGAATTGTGCATGACAAGACCTTTCTAACAATAATAAAGAACTAAAAGAACAGGACTTAAGCTGTATCAAGGAACTAAGAGGTGATTCAAAATACAGCATAAATGAAAAAACAAAACTCAAAACACCCAAAGATCATGACTGTACTTTTACTAATGAGAATTCTACATGTGGTAGAAATTTTAAGCAAAAACAACTGCAGCTGTTGGTAAAATTTGCATCGACAATTTTGAAAGCTCTAGTTAGGAGTGTTTTCTGTATTCACATCAGAAGAATCTGCTCATGCAACACAGAAGATGACTGTCATAACTTCCATCATAAATCCAAGAAAGCGGTTGTGCATCTTTAAGCTCAATGTGTCCATTTTCAGTACAGAAATAGAATATAAAGTTGTCCTGGCAAATTACTGCCCAAGACACAAAGATGTGCATGGTGTTTCCCCAAAGCCCCTCAGTTCCTTTCAAAGTCACTTATCTGACAAAAGTTATGACCTCTGACAGGTGAAGGGAAGAACATTAATTATCTCTTTTGTCATGCCATTTATTAGTGTTTGGGACAGAATAGCAAGTGAATTTTTGTCCTCTCAGACAGAAGAAGGAAAAAGGGCAAATGTAAGAATTTGAGCCAGTTTGACAGCTGTCAAATAGTGTTGGATGTACAACTTTGAGCACCCCAAAATTTCAGCTCTTGTGAGGTGTTCCCAGTCTGTAGTGGTCAATATCTATAAAAAGAGCTCCAAGAAAGAAACAGTGGTGAGCGAAGAATGATCTGCGTGGTCTGATCCAACAGTCAAGCTGCTTTATCTCAAAATTCTGAAAAGGTTAATGCTGGTTCTGATGGAATGAATAGACAGGAATCCACATTGTGGTTTGTTGCATAAGGGGCCGCAAACCAGTCAGGGTATCCATGCTGACCCCTGTCCACTACCATAAAAATAATTGATGGGCATGTTAGCATCAAACTTGGCCCATACAGCAATGTAAGAAGATCTTGCCTGACAATTCATCATTTCCTTTACATCTTGTGGATGGCTGTGTTACCTTTGCTGACCAGGGGAACATATGATACCAGGATGCACTAAGGTAACAAGGTAACCCAGAGGAGCCAGATCATGTATACCTTTTCATGGGAATAGTTTCCCCTGAAGATCATTGCCTCTCTCAGTGGGATAATGCGCCCTATGGAAAAGCAACAATAGTTCTTCAGATCTCTATGTAATTAACTGATCATATGTGGGATGTGCTATAGCATTAAGCTTGATCCAAATAAGTTCCATCTTGCAACTTAGAAGACTAGAAGATCTGTAGCTAACATCTTGGTATCAGATGCTACAGTCCACTGGGGTCTGGAGGGGTCCATGCTTGTAGAGTTAAATTGTTATTCCAAAAGATTTTTCAGCTTTGATATATTTTTTTCAGTGGTATGACAATCAAGTTTCAACTGCTAATAATGACACTTTATTTTGTTTCTGTTACCTGAGAAACAAAAAGGCTCAAAGACCAATGATGAACAGAGATATTTTTATATTGATGCTTTGCTGTATTTACTTTTGAGTGTCTTAAATTATGTAAGGAGTTCACTGACATTTTTGTTCTCCCAATTTTTTTACACTCTTTCTTGGATTAAGCCAATATATTCAATAGTTTCACGACATTGTTTTTTTTAAATGTATATAGAAGTGAGTGAGAGAGACAGAGCATTGGTGAGCTCTAAATGAAATGATTAAACGTTCTGTGCACAATATGTGGTTATCTCTATGTTGCAAAAACAGCATAACTTGGGATATTACAGACAGAGTACAGGGAGTTTTAGCAGTCAGTTTGTGCATCTGCATCATCAATTAGGCAATTATGCATGCACCAGTCTAGTGTCCGCCCAATAAAAGAGGTCAGGCAAACTGCTAAAGATGCCAGTGATGTCCCTTGGATATGATATGCAAATTTATATGAGAGGGCAAGTGTACAATTAGATTAAAAATGATGATGCTTTTGTTGATGTGGCCTTAAGGGCACTTTGGGTGCATTCGCAGTTAGTAATCCATGCTCAGCCATTACAGAGCTATTTAGACAGTTTATCGATCAGTTACAGTAAGGGGGTCAACAGCATTAAAACACAGTCAAACAGCCACACAGTCAATGTCCAGCAATGTATCAACAAAAACCATGTGACTGATCAGTGACAAGAAACAGGAGGCGTTTGTTTCCAACACTGAGAGAGCCCGCTGGTGTTCCACACTCAACACATCTCTCTCAAGCGTTGCACTGGGAGACTCAAGCAGTCGGCAAGAGAAACTGCGAGGAGGGTGAGAGAGGTAAAAAAAAAAAATAAAAAAAAAAGAGAGAGAGCGACGGAGATGGCGAGTCTAAACATGGAGCCGACACCGCTGCTGATGGGGCTGCTGTGGCTCCTTCTAACCGCCCAAACCACCACGGTCCGGGGTCTGAATGGCGACGAGGACCAGAGCCAGGACACCGAGTGCAAGATGAAGAGCGTCACCGTTTCAGCGCTGCCGTTTCTGAGGGAAAACGACCTGAGCATCATGCACAGCCCGTCGGCCTCTGAGCCCAAGCTGCTATTCTCCGTCAGGAATGATTTTCCAGGGGACGTGGTGGTGGTGGACGACCTGGAAAACACCGAGCTCCCTTTCTTCGTCTTAGGTGAGTTTTGCAACGCGGTGGTCACAACGTGGTTCTTTAGCGATTAATTGAGTGGATTAAATCCCACTCAGTCTTTGTTACTACACAAAACATCTGTCTATTAGCTCAGGCCTAGCTAAATAACATAGTGTCTTTTCTTACATGTACGCTATAGTTTATAGAGCTGTCAACACGTACAGAAACTATCCGCTTTTCGAGCACACCACCTCAGTGTTTGATAATTAGCGGTGCAGCTGTTAATAATTAGAGCAGGACTTTGCAATTCTAACGACAGTAACAGGCCGAGTAGCATTGTTATGCTAGCAATATATCAATATTTTAATTTAATTGGATAATAGTAAACAACAAAGAAAAAACAACACATTAATGCCCTGTCTATTTCTTCATTTTTGATCACATGGTTCTACTAGAAAACGGGTGTAGTAAACGTAATGCTAGTCAACACGCTAGCATATGTGTAAGCAAACTTTTTTTTGTCTTCACTGCAACTTTCTGATGTTGGAAGTTCGATATGTTACAGGGTAATTTTGTATGATTTACGCCTTGTATTTTGAATTACCATGAGTTTAACAAAGTTTCGAGTGAGAATGTTTGTTATCCGCTGTCCATGGTTCTGAATTTCTGCTGAACTTCCAGTTTACGGCTCCGTCACTGGATGGGAGCAATTCGGGCTCAGTTTAGGTTTATACTGTCATTTACATGTATACAGTTAATTAAGTACTTTGTGATTCTGCGATGGACTGGCGACCTGTCCAGGGTCTGTCGCGCCTCTCCACCGATGACCGCTGGTGAAAGGCACCAGCCCCCCTCGCGAGGCTGCAAGGATAAGCGTTTTTTGATAATGGATGAATGGAAAGATGGAAGATTATAGAGGTTTCTGTAAGAGTTCAGCATGGCTCAGTCGTTACCCTAACAAATATAATACTCTTGGTAGATTTTGATTGAAATTATTCTTCCAATTTGACTTCTTGTCATTTAAATTATACCCATTATCTTTTAGGAGATACCGGTCTCATTTTTGTTCCTCAGAAAAGTGTCTTTCTTCACACCAGAATAAACAAAAACTAAACTTGTCCCTCCTTTCAGTGATTAGCAACAGGCTTGTGCGCTACCTCACTGATTGGGAAAAAAAAAAAAAAATCCTGTTTGAATAAATAGAAAATGTCAAGAGTTGTTAGCTAGGGTGTGAGGCTAGCAATCCCTTGTTTCCTCTCAGTTTTAATAATTCTTGATTTGATAAGTCACCTCACAATATTTTGTTTATGGTGCCAATTAATAGTGTGTGAGTAAAGTTTCCTGAAAGTTTTTCTCCTTCACAAACTAAGGTCTGTGCTTTGGATATTATAAATATTATAGAATTAAATATCTAGGTTTATTTCAGTCAGCCATGATAACACCCAGAGGATGACATGTAACATTATTTTAAGCTTTAATATATTAAAAAAAATAAATAAATAACTGCCATATGGTTATATTAAAAAAAGAAGAATATTGCATGGGTTTCAGACCTTCATTTAAAGTTTAGGCAGTTCTAGTTCTTAAGGAACTTCGCCCTGAGATGCCTTCCTCTTGTTTCGTCCATCTCGACTGCAAAGCGCTGCATGGTCTCATGCAAAATCCTACACGGCGCTCTGTAGTCATCCTTAGCGCTTGCTGAATGGATGTATATATCTGGATTACAACTCATCAGAACCAGAACCTCGATCTTCTCCATTGCTCAGTGTCGCTGCAAATGACATCATCAGAGCATTGATCACAGCTCCTGCACGCTCACGGTCTGCTCACGTTCCTGACCATATTCACGCCTACAATAATGAGGAACATACTGTAATGGAGACGCATACAAAACTCAGCTAGAATCAAAGCAGACATTAACCGGCTAGAGTGAGAGTTGAGAATGGAGAAAGGGCTTTAGACACCCCCAGATCTAGAATAACACCCAGATCTAGAATAACACTAGTGTTGCCAGAACCTTTCCTATTGTGGCCCTTAAGCTCTGAAACAGCCAACCTTTAAAAATCAGAGCTGCTCAAATAGTTGATAAATTAAAATTTCTGCAAAAAAACTATATTTTCATTGGTTTTTAATTCTAGTTGAGCAAGACATGTTTTTCTAGTTTTATTGATTACAGTGGGGCAAAAATGTATTTAGTCAGCCACTGATTGTGCAAGTTCTCCTACTTAGAAAGATGAGAAGTCTGTAATTCTGATCATAGTTACACTTATGGCAAATTGAGGGAAAAAAAAAAAAAAAATCTTGGAAATCACATTGTAGGATTTTTAAAGAATTTTTAAATTACGATGGAAAATAAGTATTTGGTCAATAACAAAATTTCAACTCAGTACTTTGTTGGCAGTGACAGAGGTCAAACGTTTCCTGTAAGTCTTCACCAGGTTTTTACGCACTGTAACTGGTATTTTGGCCCATTCCTCCATGCAGATCTCCTCTAGAGCAGTGATGTTTTGGGGCTGCCGCTGGGCAACATGGACTTTCAACTCTCTCCACAAATTTTCTATGGGTTTAGGTCTGGAGACTAGCTAGGCCGCTCCAAGACCTTAAAATGCTTTTTACGGAGCCACTCCTTTGTTGCCTGAGTGGTGTGTTTGGAATCATTGTCATGCTGGAAGACCCAGCCACATTCCATCTTCATTGCTCTCACTGATGGAAGGAAGTTTTGGCTTAAAATCTCACGATACATGGCCCTGTTCATTCTTCCCTTAACATGGATCAGTCGTACTGTACCCTTTGAAGAAAAAAAAAAAAAAAAAAAAAACCTGCCCCAAAGCATGATGTTTCCACCCCCATGCTTCACAGTCGGTATGGTGCTCTTGGGATGGAACTCAGCAGTCTTCTTCCTCCAAACACGACAAGTTGAGTTTTAACCAAAAAGTTCTATTTTGGTTTCATCTGACCACATGATATTCTCCCAATCCTCCTCTGGATCATCCATATGCTCTCTAGCAAACTTCAGACAGGCCTGGACATGTACTGACTTAAGCAGGGGGACACACCTGGCACTGCAGGATTTGAGTCCCTCTCGGCATAGACTGTTACTGATGGTAGCCTTTGTTACTTTGGTCCCCGCTCTTTGCAGGTCATTCTTCAGGTCCCTCCGTGTAGCTCTGGGATTTTTGCTCACTGTTCTCATGATCATTTTGACCCTGTGGGATGAGATCTTGCGTGTGGCCCCAAATCGAGAGAGATAATCAGTGGTCTTGTATGTCCTCCATTTTCTTACAGTTGATTTATTCACACCAACCTGCTTGCCAAATGTAGATTCTCTCTTCCCAGGCTGGTGTAGGTCTACAGTTTTCTTCCTGGTGTCCTTCGACAGCTCTTTGGTCTTGGCCATGGTTGAGTTTGGAGCCTGAGTACAGGTGTCTTTTCTACAGATAACGAGGTCAGACAGGTGCCATTAATACAGGTAATGAGTGGAGGACAGAAGAGCTTCTTAAAGAAGTTGTTACAGGTCTGTGAAAGCCAGAAATCTTCTTGTTTGTAGGTGACCAAATACTTATTTTCAACCATAATTTACAAATAAATTCATTAAAAATCCTACATTGTGATTTTCCTGGATTTTTTTTTTCTCATTGTATCTCTCATAGTTAAAGTGTACCTATGAAGAGAATTACAGACCTCTCTCATCTTTCTAAGTAGGATAAATTGCACAATCAGTGGCTGACTAAATAGTTTTTTGCCCCACTGTATTTTGCTTGTCTTGTATGAGTTGTGGTTTTTAGATATGCAATATTAATAAACTTAATTTTACTTTCTGTGACTTCATTTGTAAACATCTCCCCAATACCAAAACACCTTTTTTAGTTTAATGCCTTCTGTAACAACTTCCACTCTGTTGAGTGTTGTGGTTAGCGTAACTTGTTAAGGCTTAGGTATGGTGGCTCCCTGATCAGAAAAAGATTGAGCTTTTGAGTTTTTGGCATACCAGTCAGCAATGGACAAGCTTGGAGGGGCTGTGTTTCTAAAAATAAGGTTGCTGCTGAATCTTTATTTCTATTTTTGATAACACATTTGCCCTAAGAATTTGCTTGCATTTTCTTGAATTTATGTTTGTTCCATGTTAACAGTTTGCTGTATAGATTCAAATATCCACCAAAAATAACTGCTATGTCCTGATCACATCACACATTTAAAACAATGAATGAAAATAATTAGCTAGATTGTTGCTTACTCCCAGTATTTAATGCTAAATTATGTTGTCCTTTTTATCTTACATCATCATCTTTTAAAAAGAAATTTTGACTTGCAGTTTGAAAATCTCTGTAGGCCATTAGTTGGAAGAGATATTCCAAGCTTGGTATTTTCTAGACTGACAGGCCTTAACTTTTGATCAAGAATACTAAAGAACTGGATGTGCACACCCTTCAAGAAAGCATTTCAAGCCCATGATCTGAGTGAAACATATTTCCTGTGTTCTGTTAGCAGATATAATACTAGCTGTAGAAACCACTCATTATTTTATTTTCAGTACGGTTTATGTTTAATAGAATATTTCCTGTTCTGTATTTACAGACAATTGAAATGGGGGAATAGTCTTAAATGATGAAGATCCAGGATATTTGCTGTGTTATTAAGTATTTCCACCTGAGACTACCAAATCTAAATAGTATAAAGAGTTCATTTAAAGGCCTAATTTAGACAACAGTTAAAGCATCATGGGGTAGAGGGATCACTCAGGGCTTGTGCAGCATATTAATGAACCTCAATTTGTGTCTGACATTTCCATGGGTTGCCTTCTGCTCCAGGACAAAAAAACTTGTTAATGATAATGCACAAGGGGGGGCAACACATCTCTGCATTCATGGTGCAACCAGCATCCCAGTCGCCCAGAAGTAAGCAGTGGCGCAGCTGCAGCCTTTAATCTATTTCTTTTCTTCTCCTTATTTTTGCTTGTGGCTTGATTTCCTCTGCTGCTTCACAAAACCTCCTTTGTGATTTAAGGTGTGTCTTTTTGAATTGTAAAGCATGGTGTTCATTTTGATTGTATGTGGCTCTTAGCAGGCAACAAAAACAGTTTAGGTTAGCATGGTGTGGCTGTGTTGATAAAGGGTACTAATTAAATTCAAACTGGTACGATAAGATGCTGGCCCAGTGTGTGATTGGAAGCATTCAGTTCCTTGTAGCTGCTGCTGTTTGGAGCTACAGGGATCCATGTCTCACACTAGCCTTTCCTTTATTGTTATGCCTGCCAAAGCTTCATTATGATTAATGTTCTACATTTTTATCTAAGCATATTCTTTTGTCACCTCACGAGCATACAAGGTGTCCAACAGAATATAACAAGTGCCAACATCTGTAAAGTCAGCTAATTTGAACAACACTGACAGAGAAAACATACAGGCAGTCCAACTGTACTTGCATAGCACTTTTTAATTTAATCTTGTCTTGACATTCTCTGAATGTATCCAAGGATTACCCAGACATTAGCTTAATTTCTTGCTTGAAGTTGGTTTAAAAAAACAAAATAACAACGAACAAACAAACAAAAAAAAACACTATTCACTCAAGTGCTTGAATCTGCAGTCGTGCCAGAAGGCCAGTTAGCAAGAAACTGAAAAGTCCAGCAAACACTTACATCCCACACATGAACACATTTTGATTCAGGGTATTTATGTAAAGGCGTGGCATACAAATGGATCTATTGACACTGTTTATGGCAGCTACAGAGGGAAAGGGAAGCAAGATCAATATGTTTTGTGCTGCTTACACTGCAGTAAGAAAATATTAAACTTTTTTTTTTTTTTTTAATCACCAAAAGATTCCTTGTATAGTTTGACAGTTATACTTTGGCACCTGCTGATAAAATCTGGCTCCTCATGTGAAATTTTTGGAATTTAAAGAAAGATGGGTTTTATCAGCAAATTCTTACCCTTGTTTGCAAATGTGCATTGGTCTGTGTATTGATTGAACTGTTCAATGCAGGTCTTTCGCAGAACTGGTAAAAATCAATCTGCACTGTACAGTAAGTTCAGCCTCATTTCTAGTTATGACATTGAATTTAAGACACAAACTGCTGAAAGAGTAAGTATTTCCAGAGTGCTGATTGCTTACAATACTAGACTTAATTAGGTGGGAAACAGAAAAAAATCTGAAACAGTTTTTTTGGGTTTTTTTTTTTTTTTTTTTTTTTTTTTCTTTTTAAAGTTGTGAAACCACTACTGTGGTGGAATTTACTTCATTGGCGATTGTACACATTTTTTGAGCTAGAAAGATTGAAGTGTATGGTATTCTTTCAAAGTCAGCCATGTATGCAGCCATACACTTATTAAACTGTATGTATTACAGTTTAATACACTTATTAAACTGTGTTTGTTTTTCATTTGATTTGTAACAGATGCAAATATGTCTGAGTGGGAAAATACAAAAATAAAATGGTTACATAATAGTGTTGCATAAGTGTGCACTATTACGTAGTGATAGGTATGCAGTCAAACTAATACTTTGACTGCATACCTTTCAAAACTAGCGGTATTCTGTCTTCCTTTGTGAGACTATCAGCAACCCATATCTTTGCAATATTTGAGATATTTTTCAGTTTAAAAAGGGCAATCTATCAAACCTTCAGTTTTCTTTAGGTTATGTTAATGTTGTAAATGGATGTAGGGTTGGACTGATCCTGAAATATAAAATGCATTGTTAGCTTTCTGACAGACATCTGAATGTTTTGGGTCAAAAGTAACTGTTGTTCCCTCTCCTAGAAAATAAAAATCCAGAAATGCAAACCCAGAACATGCCATCACCATGTTTCATCATAGGTATGGTATTCCTCTGGTGTTTTTGTGGCAAATAATACCTTTAAGAACTGTGATCCAAAAGTTAAACTTTGGTTTTATTAGATCATAACACATTATCATGATAACTTTAAACAAAATACTGCTGCTCGTCTGAATCTTCCTTCGTTTTTTAGTTTCATATTAAACATGGAAAATGTTTTGAAATTACTTGTTATGGTCTCCTTTTTTTTTTTTTTTTTTTTTTTTTTTTTTTACACCACAAGAATGTGGCCTTATTATGTGGGTCATGGAAACCTTTGAGATCCAATATATTCAGTCAAAAAAATGTGTTTCAAACATGGAATTTGGTGAATTATATTGAAAGTGGCAAAGTAGATTATGCTTTGAGCTGACATCAGAGGCTTCTTTTCTAGAACATGGATGGCAGGTGTTTAGGACACCTAGTAACCCTGCAAATGCAACACTCAGATCACTTCGATCACCCTAATATACAGTTACAGCTGATCAAACTGTTTATTTCTCAGCAGCAGCAGCATGTTCTGCTGGCAGCTGCAATCTGGCCCATACTCAGCTAATCCTTTGCAATTGTTTAAGTAGTTGACAACCTCAGAGACACAGTTTAAATGAATGTTCTCAGTGTTATAGGTGAAGGTGAAACCTCCAATCAGTATTTTTATTTTGAGAGGAAGAAAAATATTGTTTTGGAAAATTGTGCTATTCATATGTTTATTTTATTTTTAAGAGGTTTGTAGCTAATATAAAGTGCCACTGGTTTCTCTGGACATAGATTGCCTAGTGTGATTTGAATTCCACACATTTCCCTTGTTTTACAGTGGCTTGCATATTTCTTGCTAAATTGCCTCTCTGTAAAGTATCTAAGAAGCAATTTGAAAAAGGTTGATTCTGTGACTGACAGTAAATAATGACTGCAGCCACTCGTTAGTGTCAGAGAAGCCTGGCTACGTTATTAGAAATTTAGCCTTTTGGTGTTGTGTCATAAATTGTGTGGGAGGTGAGGTAATAAAGTTGGCCTCTGGGAGAAACTCATGCTGTATTTTCTGTCAGTTGTCGGGGGCTTGCTCATCTGAGCTGGAAAACTTGAAGAGAAGTGGTTCTGAACAGCTTCGCATTAAAATAAGCTCTCCAGACTCTTTAAAAACATTTTCTTACTATAGCATTGCAGACCTGACATTGATATCTGCATGTTTTTCCAGCTTTTTCCATTTAGAGTGCAGTAAGTTATGTTTTTCATCATTTTGAATAACAACTTGGTGTCTTACTGATATTTCAACCCATCCATCAAAGCAAGTTCATTAATGCAAGGTGTCTGTTGGATGTTGACGTGGTGATCCTAATAGAGATTACTTTTCCATGGAACTGCACACAAGTTTCCAACTTGATAAAATAAAGAAAGTCCAGTCCATCCTCTCACTAACATTTAGTTTTGAACATCACCTTCACCCAGCCTGAAGGTGAACCCTTTGCATGCTGATGTATGAAATATTTGATAAATATTTTAAAATCTGAATTTTTGACAGTTTATTTGATACTGTAGGCAAACAATACCTAACCTATTCTATCAGTCACCATGGTGACAGACCCCAAGTAAGAAGTAAGTAAACTTTGAAATACTGAAAGTCCTGAACTGAACTTGAAGTTGCCTCAGTAAGCCACCGATCACATTATTCCCCAATCAAGTTCATGTGGGGTTTAATTTATTCTCAAAGGTATATACAGTTTAATACTCAAACATATAAATGGGCGTATCCAGAAACAAAGTATTTTCAAACATTATCGTGGTTTCTTCAACTGCAAGCTGCTCTCTTGCTTCAACCAAATGCAGTCTGAAGTTTCTTCAGACTTACTAATCCTCTTCCAATAGCATGTGTCACCTTGAATTAGTAGGCAATGAATTCACCTCTGACTCAACTATATAACTAGCTCTGTGGCTATAATACAAACCAGGCATATTTGTCACACATGCCCTACCAACTTGACACTGTTAATGCATGTATTTGAATTAAAGCAGGATTTATTGCTCTATTCCTTACTCTACTATTCCTTACTCAGAGAGAGTTTTAACCAACTCAGTAAGAGAGCTTAGGAGGATCACATTTTGTCACCTTCATGTATTTTGGGAAGATTTTGTGATTTAAAAACTGTAAAATCAAAATATTCTTTTCATTTCAAATGCAATCGTTTACAAGTAAAAATCTGAAAAGTGTGGCATCCATTTGTGTTCACTCCTCCAACTCTGATACGCCAAAATAAAAAAAAAAAAAAACAAAAAAAAAACACAGCAACTAATTAATCTAATCTGTTTTAAATCCAGCTGTTCTGCCAAAGCCTTAGAAGTTAGTTTGAGAACATTAGTGAACAAACAGCATCATGAATTCCAAGAATCATACTTGGCAGGCCAGGGATAAGGTTGTAGTGAAGTTTATAGCTGGGTTAGGTTATAAAACAAAACCAAATGCTTTGACAATCTAACAGAGGACTGTCCCACCACAAACTATAAAAAAAAAAAAAAAAAAAAAAAAAAATGGCACAACTGAACACCGAAATTGACAGGCTGGTCAGGTAAACATTGACTCACAATAGCTGAAATTAAATCAGAAAGTTCTATTTTTTTTTTAATCACTTAAACTTGTCAATAGTTCACAGTGAGTTGAATTTACCTTCTCTGTTCCGGTTTTAAGCATGACATTACTGATAACCTCCAATATAAATATGACATGTTGCTTTTTAAAAATAGGGTGACTTACTTGTCTTTTATTAACAAAGTCAGCCAGACTCCCAAGCACAGAAAGATGTGGAGACGACCTCTCATCTCATTCTTCATCATCATGTGTACTGCTCCAGGCGAGAAGCATTCTGGAGAGACTTCTTGTAGCACTACTGCTATGGGGAAAAAAAAAAAAAAAAATGTGAGGGGGGAAAAAAAAATCATCACTATCATCAATAATTGGTGAGGAGAGCTTAACAGCTCTAGTCAGTAATTGTGGTTTCTATTATTGAGAAGGAATTTCAGCAGGAGACGAAGCCCTGGTGCGAAACAATGGGTTGGTGCTGTGCCCCCTGGAGCAATTAACCCACCCACCCCCTCCCAACCCCCATATAGTTTTGACACAATGAATATGTTACAGAGACATCTAATCACTGTACATGTAGGGTGCCAGAGACACTTTGCTGAGTTGACTGAGCACACAACCCGTATATTAATTGGATTTTTGTGCTGAATGAGGCTTTTGCTGAACGTAGGTGAGTTGCATAAGCATGACAAACCCATGTCTACATAGAACCAAAAACTTGTATTTTTGCCAATCTTCTGCTTTAAAATATCTTTTATTTGTAAGTACATTTACATAGTGTGGTAGCACACCCAAAACACATGGTTTGTTTCTGACAGACCTTTATAAGAGACAGTTTATGAAAAATAAATGACATTATTTTTAGATGATTCTATTTGTTTAACTGAGCAATTTATATTAAGTAATGTGGTTATGACTAGAACCTGTATATTTAAAGACTTATTATACCCTTTTTATTCTAATATTTATATTTTTAAGATCAAATAGAAGTCTATGACCTCTGTGTGGGTTTAGGTACTGTAAATTATTCCTCATGTGAAAAAGAAAAACTGTGTTGCAGTTCATCAACAAATGTACCAATCGATTAATACAGCCAGCTCATTTCACTAATGACTTAAGCTTAGTGTAGAGTTCCAAATTAATAGACCTTGTGATTATCACAAGTGAAATACAGCTGCACCTTGTTTCTTGTGCAAATCACTTTTAAACTTGTTTTATATATTCCTGTAGGGCTTCTTAGCTGCTGTCCAAAAGACAGTGTATTGGTTAACTTAAATAACTAGTCATGTGTTCACAAGTCTTTACCTGAATTACAATCTTTCACTGAGAAGAAAATAGTGGAAAATTAAAACAAATGGATGACCTAAAATATTTGCTTAGCATGAGGACCCTTCCCAAATATTTGGCACAATAGAGTTCTTTAAAAAAAAAAGTTAAAACTGGAGGAAATCAGAGTTCAAACTTCTAAGCGTAACAGTTCTGCTGGGTTGAAAAAAATCAGAAGCAAAGTTGTATCCTACTTATTTTCTGCTTGCAAATCACTTCAGTTGATAACAGTAAAAGCTTTTGAGTAAGTGCAAAGTGCAGCTAAAATAAAGCATGGAATGCTTAGTTTCAATAAACTTCCAGATTTCTGTATTCTTTTGCTGCTTTTATGTTATCATTTCGGGGAGAAAAGTTTGATCACAAGACACACGAGAGATCAGGGACTGTCTCTATGTTTACACAAGGCAAGGAGTTAAAACTATATTGTGTGAGGAGGAATTTGACCAGAGAAGAGCAACGAGATAAACACAATGAAAGAAAACATGAAAGAGGGAGAATGAAGAGCATATAACAGCTTGTAAATGGTTGCCATGGTGATTTGATCAGGCGCTTAGACTAGAGCTCCAAGGGAAAGGTGGCATTTTTATTGCCACAGCAGGAAGAGACAGGAAGGAAGGAAAAAAAAAAAAAAGAAAGAAACGTTTGAGGTGACACCTTTATCTTCACAATGCGCCACTATCTCTGAGTAACGACGTTCATAAAAGAATATCAAGATATCAAAAACTAAACCATCAAATGCTGTTCAGCTCAGGGACATTTTATTTTCAGTTTAAAGATTTTTACCCTCCCTTCTGTTCTGTTCTTTTTTTCTTCTTCCTGTGATGCAAAAATTGAATTAACTGTTTCTCAGAAGTGATGAGGCAAAGAGGAACAAAAAGAGTGCTTATATAGAGGTTTGGCTCTTTGATTGTCGATAACGTTTCCATCAAGGGATTACTGTAGATTGCTTTAAATTACATATACATTATAAAGGTAATCTAAAACAATGGTCATTAAAAATTGTACAGTTTATGAAGTAAAGGGTAAGAAATAAAGTTTTGTTCCTATTTGGTATTTTCCTCCTACCACACCGAGTAGTGTTAAATACTTAAAAATCTTCCCTTGTGACATACTTTGTCTATGATGTGGTACTCTTTACACATGTTGCAGATTTTAAACTCCTCATAAAGTAGAGTCAGCTTTTTTGCAGTATTTAAAGTCTATACTATGAACCAAGTACAACCAATCTGGTTTATCTTAATGCGGTCCAGCTTGACTGAATTGACAATAATGAGCAAGCATATTTGTATGCTTAAGTAAATATTCTTTGGGTACAGAATTCAAGTATTTATTGTTTTAAACTTTCTTGTGTTTTCCTAAATCCTACTGTTTTGTTTAAAGGTGTGCAACTTCTCACTCAAAATGGACGATTTGAATACTGCACAGGCTGAGTTAAGACTGAGTCAAAAGTTCGCTTTGAGCGCACGCGAGCCGACCGAGTGGTATGGCTTTTATGCTTGACACATACACTGGTGCAGTATTCTCCGAAAAGAGCCCTCATAGAGGGTTCATATAAATGCCTGTACAGGCGAACCTGCTCTGCAAGAGCACATTCCAAATCATCCATTTTCAATGAAAGATGGTGGGCGTGATCCGCCCAGAGTTTCAAAAATTCTGCAGTGTATGACCAGGTGCCTTGACAGCGCTGTAGGCTGCACAGCAGTGGGGACAGCGCGATTAGCATGCGCCCCCTTTCACCCAGATCAATGCATCAATTATAAACCGAGCTTTAGCCTGGCAGGGAGGCAGTAAAGCCTGGTGGGTCAACAGGCTTATAATACATTGGGGGAAACCCTGAGTTGTTAGGTCAACCCTTGGTTAGTGACTTGGGATATGTGTGCAGTAATGTAAAACACGTGGAGTTGAATTAAGATCACCAATTACAATGAGGAGGCAGAAAGACCCACAGGCTGATCAGACTCGGGCGTGTGCTGCTCAGGAGGTACCATGAGGTTATTTGGCCATCCATACAGTCTGCTTTTGCTTCAGCCAAAGCCGGTGGCTTCTCCTTTCAGCAGCAGCTGCAAGCTCTTTAATGGTCCACTGTTGAGCCTTTTCTTTGATTCCATCCTTTTAGTAGCCTTGAGATGAAACTCTGTACAAACCCCCTTCAGCCCACCTCCACTGGGTACACGTTAATCTTCCATCCCCTGTCTTCTGATTTGGCAGCCAAGTTTGCATACCACAGCCTTTTTCTTTCAAATGCCTCATCAATGGCTTCCTCCCATGAAACTGTCAGCTCAACGATGAAGACACATTGGCAGGATTTGGACTAAAGGACTCTGTCTGTGCACAGGTTGGTCACTGCAGTTTCGGGTGGAAAGGTGAGCATCTAACTTAAGTCTACCCACATTTCCCAGTCTGAGCTGCATTTGAGCGGCATGAGTCCCGAGGTGAATGGTTGATTGGCTGTTTCTCCCCTTCCCTGACGAAGGATGTTGGCCACTAATCCTGCTTCATGGCACCTGGCCTAGGTTTTACTTATTAATAAGCACAAGTGTTCTTTGTTAGTTTCCAGTCACCCCTTTAGTGAAGCTACTCTTTTTGTCTTTCTCATGTAGTAGAGAAAGATTTCTGAATGTTTGAATCCATGATATGGTACCTTTGGGTTTATTTAGGGAATAACATTGTTCTTTTTTTTTTTTTTTTTTTTTTTTTTTTTTTTTTTTTTTTTTTTTACCTCGCATCCAATTCACACCAGACTAAGGCTACAACTAAATGTCTTAGTTGCTTGTCACAACTTATAATTTAATAAAATAGTCATGGCTCAACTCATAAAAAAGCTTCAGTGCTCAGAACCTCAGTTTGATCTTGTCAGATCAATAAAAACCTACAGATATGGGATTTTGTGTGTATCCTTCCTTCTGACTGCACTCTCCAAGACTCTCCTGATGCAGACCTCTGCATCAGGACTAGTGACACTGAAAAGGATGGTAAATATGCATAAACCTACCATCTTTTATTGAGAAACCCTCTAGGTTCTGAGCAGAACATTCTTGCGTACATATCTGCCCCAAAATCTCACCACTATGGTACCTGTGGCTGTAGCATAGTGGTTGAATGCTCTGGAAAGCAACAAGGAGAAAATACATTTTTGAAAAGTAGTAAAAGCGCTGCAGTTGCTTTTCAAATTAGCTGCATTATAAGAAATAAACTTACTCTCTAAAAAAAAAAATAAAAGTTTAACTCTGCTACCAACCTGCTTAAAGCATTTTAAGCATCAACAGCCTATCATAAGCCTGTGCAAGTTAGTTAATCACAGTTTGAAAAACATTATTTACCACCACAAAGCTACATTGGGCACTTTGCTCAGCCAAAAATATGCTGGTTCATAATAGTTCTTTCCATGCTTCTCTATAAAGAAAGATTGAAATAAAGTAACAAATACAAAAAATACTCCCTCTCCCCCCTAGTGTAGGTATTTAAACCATTTTTGTTATAAGTTTGGATGTTGGAAGGAAAAAAAAAAAAAAAAAAAAAAACTAAAAAGAAACGCTTACATTCTGCTGTTCTGAAACTGGGAAAGGTAATGCAGGAGAGATCAAACAGAAACAAACTTTAATATATATGCAGGCTCACAGAGGCCTGTGGGAGAGGGTTCGGAGGTGGACAAACAGTCAGAGACGACTGCCTTGGAATATTTTTCATTCCTGTTTTAAGGTGAAGTAATTTATTGCACTCCATGAATCCACAATGGAGCCTATCTTTATTTATTTATTTATTTTTTTTACAGCGAATTAATGACAAAATCAGAACTTTGGTACGTGCACACACATCCTCATGTATATTTCATCCATATGTTAAAAAAAAAAAAAAAAAAAAAAAAGTTCATAAAAAGCTTTTTTCAATGTTGGGGGGAGGTTGGGCTTTGTTAAAGGTAATATGTACAGATGTACTTGTGTGTGGTCTTGAGGACCAGACGAGCTTGCTGGTTTTCCCCCAATGATGTCCTGATTTCATCATTCCAGTAAAAGCAATACATCTTAATTTGCCACTGTCACTGCAGGCTAGCCTCGATCTGTCAGTTCCTCAACCACGGGGAAAGGTGTTGCACACAAGAAGGACATCGGTTCAAAGGCAGTTCAACATTAAAGCAGTCATATCTTTTTGAGAGATGGTTACTTTTATGTTTCACTGAACTGTGGAGATGCAATTTGAATTCCTGTGATGCCATAGAATATTTTGGGTGTAACAATTTTAGTTTGAGCTTTGTTGCTATAATGGCTGTATGTAAAATTAAAAAAGGAAAAATAAATTGCATGTATGATTAAAAACCAGAGAGAGAGAGAGAGAGAGAGAGAGAGAGAGAGAGAGAGAGAGAGAGAGAGAGAGAGAGAGAGAATGTGAATGTGAATGTGTGTGTTTCATCTTATAATATCATATTTCCAGATCGGTTTCTAAAAGCCAGAATTATAAGTGGGAAATGAGGGTTTGAAAGCATCATGCATCCTTTTCAGCTTCATTCCTTATTCACTGTGATCCACTTCAAATCCTACGGGGAGTTTTTGAATTTTCTCTGTTGCACTTCCCTTTTAGATAATAGAAATACCCTTTATTGTCCCCATGTTAGGAAATTCATGTGTTCCAGCAGCAAAGTGACAGGCAAAATGAAAACAAAGATAGGAAGAAATAGAAAAACAATAAAATAAGGATAAGAGCGTGTACAGTATGGGCAAATTCATTGCATATGAAAATAGCACACTCAGATTCAAAGAAATATGCAACTGAGTAGAATAATTCAAAATGACAAAATGTGCATGTTTATTTGTGCAAAAAAGACAAACTATTTACTAGAAATGGAAGTTTCTAATGTTAGTGTTTGTTAGCTGTACATCACAGTTAATTTGTTGCAAAGTTAACTGCTCAGTGCGTTTAACCATCAGCTGTTGCTACATTGTTGCTCAGGAAGGGAAATTGCTGTAATGTCAGGGACACCATGCAATCAGGTGGGCTAGCAATATAAACTGAATTTGATGGCTTTGTAAGATGACTAGGATCTACTAGGAATGAATGCAGTTAGATTAAAATCTGTCAGTATGATTGGAATGTGTCAGAATGATATGGTTTTATATTTCTAGATATAAATTAGATGGTTTTTTGTTATTACCATAGTACTTTGAGGTGATATTTGTTGTGAACTGGCTCCATATAAATAAACTTAACTGAAATAGTTAATAAAAAATACTCTTCTAAGTACCATTAAAGCCAGCCCAGTGGTATCACCAGTGGTACAAACTATGACTCCATGTTGTTCATCAGATCTTTGTGTCTTTTTTTTTTTTTTTTTTTTTTTTTTTTTTTTTTTTACATTGCTATCCTGTCTTTGTCTTCTTCCATTTTTTCTTTTTTCCTGGTATTTCTTGGTCCTTTGCTTTTTTCTGTCTGACTTTCACAATAGCACTGCAAGTGTGTCATAGATCATCTTCATCTACAAGTAAACATATTTTCCCAATCAGCTACCAAAATGGCATATATCCATAAACAAATCTTCCCCTGATAGATGCTATCGGTTATGTCAAAGATGATCTAGAGAGGAAACCTGTTATCTTTTTAGGCCCAGCAGGCTGGGTGACTTTAAGTTCTTCCTCTCTGTGTAGTTCACTGGCTTGATATTTGTTGCAACCAAATGGCATGTATCCCTCTTCCTTTGGCATTTCCTGACCTTGTTGTGTCAGTCTGAACCAAGAGAAACAGTAACCTAAGATTAATCAGTCAAAGTCTAAAATAGGGCACAGGCTTTCCTGTCTTGCCTCATAAGTCATTTATCTAGAGACAAAATGTGTTCAATAAAGTCCTGGTCATGGATGATGGACAATAATTTTAATCGGGTTCTCTACACTATGGGTCTGGTGTATTTATCAATAGATGATTTTTTTTTGTATTCTTAAAGTATATTTGACGCATCTGATTGACCAGTTATTTCAGTTTTTTAGGATTCCCAGGTTACACTTGTCGTTATGGGTTCTTACAAGTCATAGGTGGCTGTCTGGTGCCAAGGTATACACAAAAAGAACTAAAGTAGCTCCATCAATGTACAAAGCCATTGAAGGAGCTCAATATGGTTTCTCTTCTAGACTAAGCCACTAAAGGAGATACGGCTTCCATTAACTCACTTACTTTGTTTTTTTTAACATAGAAATTACTTGTAGACCATCTCTCCAGATTGTGTTTTTGCTCTGACTTCTAAACTCTCTGTCACTCCTGGCAGATGGCTGCTGGAGCTTTCTTCCTGTTAAAAGGAGGGTGTTTATAACATTAAATTAATGTTATAGATAACATTGTTGAGATTGTAACAACCTATGTATATTGATGTATATTAAAAAAAACTATATGTTCCAACAGTTAAGCATCAGCAATAATAAGTTACTTTTCTTTTTAATAAAAACACTTAGATCATGTTATACATGAATTATTAAAAAAAAATTGAGGAAATACCATTTTACTTTTACTAAAGGCTATCTTTTCATGAGTTTCTCATATAGTGATACCCAATTTCTCATTTCTCTTCTCACACATTGTAATCACAACAATGCTTCTCCATGCCATTGATTGATACCGTTTACTGATACTGTTTACAGCTGTTCTTAGGAGTGTTGTAGTTTGTATGATAAGCTCCAGCAGACTGAAGCCTTAATTCAGAGCTTTAGGTAAATAGACGGCGCATTATATGAGCAGGCATTAAGATACCCTCTTCTACCAAGTTTGAGAGCCCTTTATTTTTTTTAAATAAAAAGGACAGATTTGATATATATATAATGGAAGTGCCTAGAGCAGTGGTTCTTAACCTGGGTTTGATCGAACCCCAGGGGTTCAATGAGTCGGTCTCAGGGGTTCGGCGGAGCCTCTACACAAGTGTGTCTTTACCTCCGCTGCAAAGTCGTGATGACACACCCCGCTTGGCCCTGCAGCAAGTGATGGCTGCAGAGTCATCCTCTACAGTGCAGAGGATCACGTGACTGGGGAATTTAGTGCGCGCAGTAGTCAATGGCTGTCGTAGTTGTACGTCGTGTGTTTTTTTTCCATAATATTTTAATACACTAAATATGTCGAGCAAAAAAAGAAGGTGGTTGGACGAATATGTACAACATGGATTCACGTGTGTCACGGAACGGGATGGGAGTCAGCGTCCTCTCTGCATGATATGCAATGATGCCAAGTTGAGCAACTCTAGTCTCGCACCGGCAAAACTAAAGGAACACTTCATGAAGCTGCATGGAGACGGGGAGTACAAGAACACAACGCTTGCTGAATTCAAGGTGAAACAAGCCAGATTCGATGAAAGGGCCACTCTGCCTGCTCTTGGATTTGTACCTGTTAGCAAACCGATCCTCACAGCATCGTACGAAGTTGCTTACTTGATAGCACAGCAGGGTAAGCCACACGCCATCGGTGAAACACTCATAAAACCAGCTGCGTTTAAGATGGCAAATCTGCTACTCGGAACAGCGGCCAAAGGTAAATTATCCCAAATTCCTCTTTCAAATGACACCATCAGCGACAGAATAAAGAACATGAGTAAAGACATCTTGGCTCAAATAGTTGCAGATCTAATTTCAAGTCCGGCAAAATTCAGCCTTCAACTTGATGAGACCACAGACGTTTCTAACCTAAGCCAGCTTGCTGTTTTTGTGCGCTATCTGAAAGAAGACATGATAAAAGAAGATTTTTTTTATTTTGTAAGCCTCTTACAACAACAACTAAGGCAGCCGATGTGAAGAAGCTTGTGGATGACTTCTTCAGAGACAATAATCTTTCATGGGATATGGTTTCTGCAGTTTGTACGGATGGAGCTCCAGTCATGCTGGGAAGAAAGTCTGGTTTTGGTGCACTAGTAAAAGCCGATGCACCACACATCATTGTTACGCGTTGTATTCTGCACAGGCATGCACTGGCAACTAAAACCTTGCCTCCAAAAATGGCAGAAGTATTAAAAACTGTGGTGGAATATGTGAACTATGTGCGAAATAGTGCTCTGAAGCACCGTATCTTCAGTGAGCTGTGTAAAGAAATGGGCTCTGAATTCGAGGTACTCCTGTACCATTCTAATATTCGGTGGTTATCGCGGGGACAGGTGCTGAATCGTGTTTTTGCCATGCGTGTGGAATTAGTCCTGTTTTTGCAAGAGCAGCAACATCGTCATGCAGATTGCTTCAAAAATCCTGAATTCATTGTGATTTTAGCTTACATGGCTGATATATTTGGAGCTCTCAATCATCTCAATCAGCAGATGCAGGGTGGTGGTGTCAACATCATGCAAGCAGAAGAAAGCCTGAAGGCTTTTAAAAAAAACTGCCGTTATGGAAACGACGAACAGAGAACAATAACTTCGCAAACTTTCCCCTTTTGGACGACTGTGTAACTAAGATCGAAGATGTGCCTGGAATCGGAGACGTTTCTGTATCCATGGAACTGAAGCAAACAGTTGCCACGCACTTAGATGAGCTTGCAAAGTCTCTCGACGGATATTTCCCTCCAAGAGAGTCCTATCCAGCATGGGTGAGACAGCCATTTACGTTTGCTGTTGAGACAGCGGATGTCAATGATGAATACCTCAACGAAATCATTGAAATTCAGCAGAGCCAGGTTCAACTGCAGCTCTTCAGAACAACAACACTCTCAACGTTTTGGTGTCGACAAATGGAAAAGTACCCAATTATTGCTAAGAAAGCCCTGGAATATTTTATGCCATTTGTCACAACATATCTTTGTGAGCAATCCTTTTCGAGGATGCTGGACATAAAAACGAAGAAAAGGAACAGACTTTGCTGTGAAGATGACATGAGAGTAGCACTTGCCAAGGTGAAGTCATGCATATCCGAACTGGCCTCCCAGAAACAACAGCAGAAGTCACACTGATTTGCAGGTATGTAATTTGATCAATGCTTTACTCTGGCCCCCAAAAAAGTATTTTGTGTATTCAAAATGACAAAATACAAATTAAATAAAAAAATAAATAATTAAAAAAATTTAAATTCTTCAAAAAAAAATCCTATTTTATTTTTAATTAGAAAAATAGTACAAAAATATTTTTTGGGGCTAAAACTCGTATGGGGCCAGAATAAAGTAATACCATAATTTGTTGTGAGTTCATGCACTGTGTTGATTTTGTTCTTTGAGCAAGGTGATGTTGATGCACGGCTCATTTTGTGCATCAGTAAATTGAATTTGGAATTTGTAAAGAAAAAAAAAAATTCATATTTTATTTATTACCTAAGAAGGGTTCAGTGAGTGGGCATATGAAACTGGTGGGTTCGGTAGCTCAAAAAAGGTTAAGAACCACTGGCCTAGAGATATGCAGGCATTGGCCACTGATACCGTTTAATATCAGAGAAAAATTAACTGAAATTAAAGTTATAAGGTGAATTCCCAACTTAGGATGAAAATAAACCAAAAAGGTTAGGTGGGGGGGGTTGTGTGAGGTTTAGATTTAATAGATATCTTTTGCTCAATAAATGTAAGGGTGTGTTGTTTTGGTTTCGTTCTATTTAGTTATTTTGTGAAAATATTAAATTGTGATAATAAAGACATACATTTTGGAAGTCTGTTTCTTCACTTGCAGAAAGAGTTGGGAGGAGGGACCCCAAAACAAAGCAGAGAACCAAGAAACCATATAGACAAACAACATAAGTGTATATATAACGATTACAATGAAAAGCACATGGTACTGATTGATACAATATGGATTCAGTGACAACTGCATCCAAAGTTAGTATGTGTCTGTGAACACCTAAATGTTTTTTTTTTGTTGTTGTTGTTTTTTGTTTTTTTTTTTGCGCAGGAAAACTTCTGTCTTGGCAAAAATTCATATTTTATAATTGACATGTTATGTGTCCAGACTGTTTGGTGGCACACTTGTTACCACTTGCATCAAGAGGGTCCTGGGTTAGAGTTTTTCCCTGGAATCTTTATGCATGGAGTTTGCATGGTACCCCATCGATATGTAGGTTCTCTCCAGGTACACAGGCTTCTTCCCGCAGTCCAAGAATATAGATAATAGCACAATTAGCCACTTTAAATTGCCCTTAGGAGTCGGTGTGCAGATGTATGGTTGTTTTTCCTGTGTGTCTCTGTGTTAACCAAGGTGTACCCCGCCTGTTGCACAATGACTGCTTGAGGCTTACCTTTCATGATCACCCCGGTTTGGAATTACAGTCTAATTGTAATCTTAATAGCAAAGACTGAGATATGTATACCATTACCATATACATTAAACTAAATTACAACATTATGAGTTGTGCATCAGAAATGTTCTGAGTGAGAGCTGTCTCCCATTTAAAACAGAATGATAAGATGAAAAGGTTCAGTTTATCCAGGACTAAAACTGACTGATCAAATGATGAGCTGTTTTATTCATTAGTAGTTGTCAAAACATAGTGTGACATTGCCACAGTGGAGTCCTTCTGCTTTAGAGTTTAGGCTTGCATGCAGTCATTACCTTAATTAGACCTGTAAATGTAGGGAGTAAAATTTACGCAGAGGTTAGTAATAAATGAGAAATATTTTGAAATGTTCTTGCGAGGCTTGGTTTTATTCTAAGAGAGGAAAAATATGAGCTGACTGACAATGCTTTCATCTTTTCTTCAACTTGTTGCTGGACAAGATATCAGACCAGCTGTTCTGCATAATTAGTATTTTTTTTATTTGGAACCTTCTTTCTCCAGGTGTAGTCACAGAAGCTACTGGTGGGAACAAACAAAAGAAATTAATATTCTCTCATATTTCTTCCTCCCATTTAAAAAAAAAAAAAAAAATAAAAAAAAAAAATGGGACGACTGTGTCAAAGGCAGATATAGCATCTGGAAATTTAAGCCTGGTCCATTACAGGGAAATTTACTCTTTTATACAATGTCAAGACAGGCCAGAGGCTGGCACTGAAGGTGCTGTAGATGGCTGTGAATGCAATACGTACTAAGATGGTGAAATATGTACATGGTCATGAATTTTCAATTTGTCAGTTTGCTTTCTGCCGGGGATTATCACCTATAAACCATGTGGATGGTAAAAATAGGAGTCCATTTGTTATAAACTGGACAATGACACAGAGGTTTAGGGATGAAGACCTTCTAAATTTTACTAAGACTCTGCTGGAGCATGGATTCTGGCATATAGTGGGTGAAGCTTTAAAATATTTTACTAGTGACTTTCTGTCTTTAAATACGCATCTCAGAAAGCAATAAGTGAATTCCAGAAATTTACCTGCTTAACAAGATGTATATTCACATTTTATTCACAATTATACACAACTTTGTTTTGGTGTACCAAAACAAGTTAAAAAGATGTATTGAAATTTGAAGTTATAATGTTGCAAAATGTCAAAGTATGAAAATGTTTATGTAAAAATAATGTCTAATGCACCTTGAAACAACTCTGTAAGCATAATCACACATGGTGGTTTAAAGAGAGGCAAGTCTCTAATCAGTGCCCAGTAATGCGTTTGAACATTTCAAGAGATGCAAGACATGCAGAAGTTGCTGCCCACAACCTAAACTGGCTTGGTTGGATCAGCAGCTTATGGAGATTAATTTCCCCACTGCTGAAATAAAATCAATCGGCAGCCTTTAATTATTTTCTTCCCGAGCTACTCTTCTACTTTCTTTTTACACTCATAGATGTCAGATTCCTGTAGATTTGGTTCTTCCTAGAAAAAGAGAGCCATTTTATTCAGCTGATTTTAGGGAATTTGACTCTTTCTGCTTCATACACAAGTTAGTTTGAAATGTTGCTTGTCCTGCTTTTGCATTGAAAGCAGTTAAATCCAAATTTAATTGAATTTTCTTTTGTTTGTTTCAAATATAATTCTTCTCTCTAAATTTTCCTTATGAGTTAGTGCGTGTGTGTGCATGGTTGTTTGTCCTGTGTGCATCTGTGGTGTCCTGTGATAGACTGACAACCTGTCCAGGGTGTACCCGGCCTCTTGCTTAGTGACTGCTGGAGAGAGGCACCTGCAAAAGTATGCACACCCCTTCAACTATTTCACATTTTGTGATGTTACAACCATAAATCTTATGCTAATTAATTTGGCCTTTATAAGACAGACCAGCACAAAGTAGTGTATAATGATGAAAGTGAAAGAAAAATGCTTTTTTTTTTTTCTTTTAATTTTTTTTTTTTTTTTTTAACAAACATCTGAAATCCTTGTTTTTGATACCCCTACATAAAATCCAGTGAAAGCAGAACATCAGTGAACAATTGGATCAGAGAACAAACCAGACAGTTTAGAGATAAAGTTTTTGAGAATTTAAAACTACGATAAGGGTATAATACATCATCACACCTCTAAATTGACAGGCCAGGGAAGTAGAGCAATAATCAGAGGTAGCCACGAGTAATGACAAACTAACTCTTCACATCACCAACACACAACATTCACACAGCACTCACATTGTAGTGGCAGCACCATGCTGTGGGGATGTTTTACTTCAGCAGGGAGAGGAAAACTGATCAGAGCGTTTGCTGGATGGCACTTAATACAAAGCAATCATGGAAGACAAGTTGTTGGGAGCTGCTAAAGACTTGAGACTAGACTGGGGGTTCCCTTCCCAGCAGGATAACAGACCTAAACATAAGAACTTAATCCAGTTAAGAATCTGTGCCATTGTTTGAAATTTGATCTTCACAGACACTCCCCATCCAATTTGACTAATCTTGAGCTATTTTGCAAAGAAGAATGGGCAAAAATTATACTCTTAAGACATGCAAAGCTGGTGTAGATGTGGTTGTATCATGAAAAAGAAATGCAAAAAAGTTTGAGCAGGGTAAATGCCATTGCAGAGCACATTAATCCATCAACCATGTATAAGTTTTACACTAGCATATGCAAACAAAGCTGAGCTGCCTGGATGTAGGATGGTTTCTTCTTGTTGAGCTGGCCTTGCAAGTTGCTGTCTTAGAACAAAAGAAGAAAGTAAGTGGCAACTATGAGATGACTGGCTTGCAGGGTTGCGAATGTGGCTGTGTTTTCAGGGATTCCTTACATAGGATGTGACATTAAGCTCATGATTAAAGTCCTTGGGGGTGACAGATGAGGCTATGGAAGAGGGAGACAGTGTTGTAAGATGGTGAATGAGAGCTGACAACAGGGACAGCAAAAAGAAGAGAAAGATGGTTATCAAAAAACTGCAGAGGAAAGACCGCAAGGTATTGAAAAATGGGTGGATTTTACACAGGGGGACTAATAGACATACCTTGATCTTTGTTTATTAAATACTGACATCTGAATCTGTTAGTTTTGTGAAGTTGCATTTGAATTCAGAATCCGTAAAAGACAGTTACTTCAACATTAAAATCTCAGAATGGATTTTTGTACTTCCTTTTTCACCATGAATGTAAAAAGCGGAGCCTTTGCATTCAATATGTTAGATAAATTCACTCAAATTGTCACTACGTGTAATGCTTCTGATAAAGCTTGCCTTTGTTTTGTATGTGGTAATGTAATTAGCTTTGAGATGCAGCCTTTTTCAGTGCCCAAACACTAAAGCATTTCTTATTTACTGCCTTGCTGTCAACGGGAAAAACACAGAATCAAAGCATTAGGCAGCTGTCTTGTTTTGAAATGTGTATGTTGAGACCAGTGCATTTTGTAATTAAACATAACACCAACATCCAGGCTAGTATATTGCACCACAGATGCCATTATGGTCTATGAGAATGTCCTGACATTTAAAAAGACACTACCCTTAATCAGACATTCAAAGCACCATAACATTTAAACATTATGTATCAGAAGAGCCTGAGAAAGCCAAAGAATAGGTTATTGCCAATGTGCATTGGGAACTTTTTCTTCTGTGAAACTCAGAAGTAATATCATTTCTCCGGCTCCCAGCAGCTTGAAAGACTTCAGAGCTTTGTGTTAGAGTTCTGTTTCTGTTCTGCCTCCTCCAATGGTTTCTGCATACCTCCAGAGCTTCTCTGACGTTTTGATTTGCTCTCTCTGGACATTCTTTGGTTGACCTGGAGCACAGTATGTCTCTCCCTTTCAGATGGAAACTGGATAGGAAAGCTCTGGTACACTTTGACAAGTGGCTGGATTTTTGGAACAGCATCAGAAAGTGAAACATCTGTCTTGCGGCTTTTACCAAATAAGTTATATTCTAAATATAGATCCATGCCGACTCCTTTTTAATCAGCTATGTATGTATGTATGGTATGTATGTTATGTATGTATGGTATGCAAGTTATGGTTTGTATGTGTGTATGTATGGCTCATTGGTAAGAGTTTTTGATAATGTTACTGAAGGATAGGTGATACTGGCTTCAAATGTTACAGTACTCCGGTATTGAGTTGTATTTATTGCAGTGGTTGGCTATAAATTTATCACTACACACAGTCAGACTCATAAACAAATATTGCACTTAAAATCACGCTCACATTTTATCAGATAGACAGTTACTTTACTGCAGCAGTTACATTAAGTCATGCAACTGTACTGATAAACAGAATGCAACAGTTATTAACATAAATGCAGCAAAAGGAAAAAGCTCACACTGAAAAAGTAAAATTTCTAATTAATAGTTTACAGGGTTTGGAAACAATAAACAATACAGTACTGTTTGGGCCTCCTATTAGTTTATTTTATTTTATTTTTTTTGCACTTTTTAGAATTTAAATTTCACCATACCATTACAGACATTCATTTTGGCTCACTTTTTTTACACTAATTATAGAATGAAGCTGCAGAATAATTGCCCCTATGCAACTACGTCACTTAATCACGTGAGGTGCCATGACGGATGTCGGAAGTGAGGGATGGGAGTATTGAACAGAGCGACTGCAACTGTTTTCCCAAGTTGTTTTTGCCAGTATAGCCATGACTTCTACTTGTTCAAGTTGAGCAAATTTGTCTGTAGAAGTACCACACCTAGTTGGGTCTCATAGACAGCAGTATTTACAAACGTTGGAAATGGCTAGCTTGGAAATCGACCCATACTTCCTCCCTCCTGATGTGCTGATTTGATCCAACTGCCGAGTTTGCCTGAATTCACATCACATGACTTATACCACTATGTCAAAAACACTGTTCCTTTTACACCAGAGCAGACTTAAGAGCATATAAAAGTCTAGATGCTCACCAGTTCTTTTCGTACATGGTAGGCTACATTATGGTGGGGCATTTTCTCCATGGTGACTAATGATTAGGTGCGTGGGTTCTCCATAATGCAATATTTGATTGCATCTCACAAACCCAACTTATTTATGAAGTATTTGAACATTAATCTTCTTACCTTGTAAAAAGTATTTGCTACAAATCCGCGAATACACTAAGCATTGTGAGTCCTTATGATTGACAGCTGCTATCCATCGCCGTCTTCTTTCCTCAAACACTGAAATGACAAGTTTAGTTTGCATGCTTATCTGTTTATGCAGCTGACCACGCAGCACCCTATGAGCATTTTCATAATAAAAACAACTAAATAAAAGCAATATTAAGTCAAGTCAAGTTTATTTGTATTGCACATTTCAGCAGCAAGGCAGTTCAAAGTGCTTCACATCATAAAACATATCAATCAAGTATACCGCAAATCATTAAAATCATTTTGATATTAGTGGTCATATTAGGCGACCAACTATCTGTTTTTTGACAAGCTTTACAGGAGCGCATTGGTTGTTTTTATGTCCATCGTGGCAGAGTGGTCCGCATTCTGAAGAGCGTGATACCCACATGCAAAGGGTCAGTAATAAAAAAAAAAAAAAAGAGTTTAGGAATGCACAATCTTACACAGCATTTTATAATTAAACAATTGTGCTCATTTCTTTTATTTTCTGTACAACATAATATATGCATTGTCATGTTATTGAGGTTCAAAACTGCACAATTTAGTAAACGAGTTGGTAAATATAAATTTATATTAGTGATTTATATAAATAAACACATACATTCATTTATCCATGCCCCCATTATTTTCACCCACTTATTTAAATGTTCAATTTATAAAATACATCATAGAATAATTAAATTTTGAAATCTCTATTTAAATAATACTATATTCAAAGCATATATAAATATTTCCTTTGTTTTTATTGTTTCATAGTCTTGTTGCTGTTGAGTTTCCTTTTATTTGTCACCTTTACCTGTCAAAGTGAATGGGTGGGTCTAATATTGTTCTGGACCATGTGATTTGTCTTACAAAAAAACTGGACACAAGTCATCAGCTATTGTTCTACAATGATCATTTAAAAAGTGGAAGTAGCTTGCTAAATTTTTGCTAATATGAATAAATACCACTAGCACAACAAAAGCTCTTTTAAAAATGTAATTAATTTCAATGACTGGTAAATAAAAGTTGCCATAAGAAGTTGTAGAAGCTTGCAAACACTCAAAGAAACCCCTGGCTGCATGACAACTAGAGAAACCTCACTGATGTTGGGATAGCTTGTGTTATTATTAATAATGCTACAATGTGATGTTGCAGCTGTCTATCACCAGTGCTTGTGCTGCTAACATCAGCTATTACAGTTGACAATTTAGTAGTTTTGTCACAGTGATGTGGAAAATTTACCTTTAGAAAATTTTCTGTATTTGTTGGGTGGAAACTTTTATCAACATAGAGCAAAAAACATAAAAAAAAAACCCTATTAGGTTTTCCCTGCTAAGATAAGATAAATATAAAATATGTGCAGTATTTCCTAGGTTTATCTGGAGGTCTCATGAGCTTAAAAAAGAAATTGTCACAGAAAACTAAACCTTTGACTAAGTTATGCAAACCAAAATTTAGATTTGAATTTTTTTTTCTTAGCCAATGTAAGACTTGTTCTTCTCTGAGAGTATTTATATTTGCTCTTGCTGTATTTTAATTAATAATCAATTCACAAGCAATTGTATCTAAAAGATTTTTATCGATGGTTCATGGTGTTCAATGTGTATGTACCTATGTATTCAACCCCCTTTACTCTTGTACTCCTAAATAAAATCCAGTGAAACCAGCTCCCTTCAAAAGTCACCTAATTAGTAGATGGAGTATATGTGTAACTTAATCTCAATCTAAAAAACAGCTGTGCTGTGAGGACCTCATAGGTTAGTTAGAACTGCAGTATGTAACTTTTATATCTAAAAAAAAAAAAAAAAAAAAAAAAAAAAAAGTTTCTTTACATATTTGTTAAAATGGTCACTATCTTGTGACAGTATCGTATGAGACAGATAATCTGTGAAAAAAAAAAACCAAGCTCCTCTGCCTTCTCCGAGTCCTAACTGCAGAAATAAACTGTTTGGTTAGAAACAACCAATCAGAGCCTTAATCACTGTCAATCATGCTTGTGTATGCACTGCTCAAACACTCCCCCTTGCTCTCTGCTACACTACAGCTTCTTTCTGATAGCAGAGCCTGCCACGAATGCTCAGGCTAGTTAGCATGGCCACTGATGACGGCAGATATGCAGTTTCCTGTAACGGTAAATTGTTTCTCAGCCATTAGCACATTGAGCAGTATGTATACGAGTGTGATTAACAGCACTAAGACCGTCCCTACTGGCTCTGATTGGTTGTTTTTGACTGGGAGCAGTGCATTTCTGCAGATCACAATAGTAGCATTGGGAGGTGGAAGAGCTTGATTTTTTTTTTTTTTCCACAGATCATCTGTCTCATACCACACTGTCATGACATAGTGACAGTTTTAATAATATGTATAAAGCATATTTTTTAAAAAGTTACATACTACAGCTTTAAAGAGCATTAATTAATAAACAAGCAGACCACTTTATAACTGACACCTCACAGGTCAGTTATAAAGTGGTGGTAAAGATTAAAGCAGGATTGCACAATTGCAAACCTACTAAGATATGGCCTATCATGACAGACCAGGCAAAGATAACATTGGTCAGAGAAGCAGGCAAGCTGCATTTAGTAACTCTGTAGGAGCTGCAGAGATCCTTAACTCAGGTGCGAGAATTTGTCCACAGGAAAACAGTTAGTTTTGTGTGTCAAAAATCTGACGCCTATGAAAGGGTACAAAGTTTGTTGGACAATTGAAAGAATGCCAAGAGTTTTTCTCATCTGGAGTTTGCCATAAGCCATGTAGAGGATGCTGTTGGGATGCTTTTCTTCAGTTGGACAGGAAAGCTGGTTCGAGTTGATGGGAAGATGAATGGAGCCTAATACATTGCAATCCCTGTAGAAAATCTGCTAGAGACTGAAAAAGACCTGGAACAACCATAAACTTACAGTGAGAGCTGTACTCGCTAAAATCAATCTTTACAGTTGCTCTCTGTCCAATCTTACTGAATTTGAGCTACTTCACAAAGAAGAAATGGCAAAAATTTTAGTCTGTGGAAGACTTAAAGCTATGATTACGATGAAAATGCATTATATAAATTATAAAGTCTGAAAACATACATTGAAGGTTTTAGTAATGAAGCCTTACCTGCATCATCCAATTGCCACATCTCTGCTGCAGCCAACCAGCACCAGGTCTTCGCTCCACCTCAGGCAATCATTGCTCAAGTTTCTCTTTATAAGGGTCGTTGTGCATGGAGCCACCTGCTTCCCAGCCGGCTTTGACCTGTCTCCACCCTCGTCATCCCAGACTTCTTCAGATGCCACCAGTGTCCGGGATCCGGGGGGAAGAAGACTCTAGCCCCAAGCTGTTCAACCAAGCTTGTGGCGATTCTCAGCATACACGTCTTCTGCCGGAGTCTGAGCGCCAAAGAACTTTATCTCCAGTCAAATAAAATTCTCTAATTGCTGCTCTCTCTTTCTGTATGAGTCTTTCCAGGTTGAAATATTGCGACAAAATGGGGAAAAATGTGAATACTTCAAGTCATTCTTTACATTGATCTCAAATGGGTAAAAGATTTATTATACTTTTGGTTTATAACCTTTTGACCAACACACTGAGATACCTTCACCTCAGGTTGCAACTCAAAACAATCAACAGTCTGCAGTTTTATGTCAGAGACTATGATTTCAAAATTGAAGGTGCCTTTTTTTTTTCCTTGCCACTGTTAAACACCCCAATACCCTTAAGTACATGGTTGTGTTCACAATCCTGTCCAAGAAAATCACAATGTAAGTGACTATAAGAGACGAGCACAGCATGGCCAGCATAAACAGGAATGTATTCTAATCATGACAGATATATAAACACAACTCTCACTACGACTATGTAACAACAATCTAAATTGCAGTGTTTGCCTGGATGTCTCAAGCTACACATCCCACAAGACTCCCACAGGGATACAGCTATAACCGTTGTTTAAATCCTTTAAGCCCTGCAGACTTCTCATCCTCCAGGATTTGAGGGAATAGCTCAAAACCTTTGGTTTCTATTATGCATTAGCAAATCCAGTCTCAAAAATTGAATTATTCAGGTCCTTGAAAAGTTGCTAAAATATCAGAAACATTTAGTCATAAATTTGAATAGGAGTAGTATGTTGAGTCTGATGTGTATGCAGATAGAAAAACAAATTGTATGAAAAATTGTCCAAAACATTCTCATTTCCAAGCACAAAAAAGACAAATATAAAATTAATCATGTGGAAATGTAATAAAAAAGAGAAATAATCCTCTCTTTTGTCTGCTTCCATTGTGGGGAAAAAGTCAGACAAACAAAAATTTGTCTTTTTCAGTGGACAGTTAAGAGAAGACTGGGATTAAATACATTTTATTGACCTGTAATCCAAACTATCAGCGTTGCCATTTATGACTTTTGAGCCTAGAGTGAACTGCTACACTTGTCACAGCCTATGTTAAGAAAGACTAAACACAGCAGACTATGGAACCAAGGAATATAAAGTAGAAGAACTTAGGCATGAACAGCAAATGAGGTCATCAACAACTGTATATTGGTTCAAAATACTGAAAATTAAGAATCATTCTCAGAATATTTTTGACAATTTTGATATTTTTGAAAACCACATTACAAATCACTGAATCCAGTCAAACTTCTACACACATTAAATTGAGGAGACATGCTGTTTGATTATACACAAACAGTTCTAAAGGACAAAGTAGTTCTCGCTGGTGTGCTGTGTCCCCCAGAGATCATCTGTCAAGTTGGAGCCAAAACTACTGGTGACATGCTGTTCCAAACTTGGTTGTTGGATTGGACATTCTCAAATAATCAGTATCTGAGAAGCTGATGAAACTCAACTCCCAAAACACTATTTTCAGCCATCCCTTCACAGTATTGTAAAGAGTGTTGTTCACCCTTCACAATACTGTGAAAGAGAGACTCTATTGACTATTGCAGCTCCCTGTGTCTTGCAATCTGTATTGAATGCTTTATTCATACGCACCCAGATGGTTATCGTACAGAAGTAAGGGTTGTACAGAAAGCAGCCGAAATATCAGTCATTAAATTTGCTATGAAAAAGCAAAGCACTACTTTTATTTTTTTTATTTTTTTTATTTCCTGTGTGTATTAATTTGAACTTCACCAAAATAAATTAAAGTTATCAAATTGACTGGCAAAAACTAATCATGCTAACATTAGCCTGGCACATCAACAAACTTTTATAAATAAAAAAAAAAGAGCTTTGTGTGTCAGGTGGGATACATGTTTATAAAGAAACAATAAATATGTTTTAGGTGACAGGTTGTCATAACATTATGTAACATTTTAAAGCCATGTAGGATTTTGAGTCTGACATGCAGAAATTCTAGTTTGAACAACTTAACTGTTGCTGTTCACAAAAGAAGATACTGAACCCTCATAAATGCCACTGGTGAGTAAATGATATGGGTATTATGATGCACTCATTCATACCAGAAATATCTGATACAACCCTGTTGGTTTGGTATGTTCATGTACCAAACAAATACAGTGTTGTTTTATACCTTGACACCTGCATAATTTTATGTGCAGAACTCAGGGCTCAATGCAATGTTCAAACAGAGAGGACTCCCAACAAGCACTTAACTTTGCAGTTTGGAATATTAAGGTTTGTTATGCATCTACAGTGGAAAAGGAAAGGTGGACCAAACTAAAACTTTGTCAGCGTACACATTTTGTTTTTTAACAGCATAAGGTATGTAGCTCACACTGCACTTAACTGAGCTACTCACCTGAAATAACAGCATACTGAACTGAACATCACTGGTACTGGGGAAAATTAGCTAAATTCTAAATCCAGCCACCTGCAGAATTCAACCATTCCAAAATGCTAGACAGCATAATGAGATGCTACAATGCACTGGTACTGTGGTGATGAGTCTGTCTGACCAGAGGAGATTTCCCAACAGTTGAGCTTTTATGTTGCATGCAAGTACATCCCTTAAACTGGATTGTCTAAATATCAAAATAACTCCAAAGTGATTTAAACCTGTTTATTGGCTGTACAGTCTTATTAAAAAAAGCCTAAACAAGTAGGCCTATTGTGGTACCTGAAAATCCTGAATCGGAATTGCAAAAGAAAGCCTGTTGGTTCTTCAGAATCCAAAGGGCAGATTTAATGTTTATCAATCTACATTTTGGTTCTGCATGGAGACCTATCGTGCTCTAAACAATATTTGAAAATATTATTCAGTGCAACAGCATTATGATCACTCCAACAGCACTGAAGGTACTGAGGTTGGTTTGAAACAAAGTAAATCTAAAATTTATTGAGCAGCTTGTAGTTTGGCCATAGGAGATTAATGTCTTGTCAGAAGTAGAGGCTTCAAGGTGAGAAATAGACCAGTACGGATTAGGAGACGTAACAACCATCAGTGAGCACTTGATTTAAGTTCTGTGGAGTAAGTGAAAAACAAGGAGGTGTCTTAGTCTGTGACAGATGCTAGATAACTTCATGTTGCAGTAGAGTTTGAATTAATAGTTTCCGAAAACAGTATTTTTGGAAACTTGATCCTCCTATTTATTATGACCTTCAAGAATTCTAGCAATTGCACTTGGGTTTAAAAGCAAGGCAAAGTGTTGGTATCTTAACTTTACCTGCACACTGATCTGCACACTGAAATTCTGGATAATACGAGGAAGAAGATGTCAAAGTAATCATAGTGCGTGAACAATGCTTGTATAGTTTATGTAAAAACTGACTGGAATTGACTTTCATTGTCCGTATCTGAACTAAAACTTACTGGCCAATGTGCTAAAGCTCAGGGAGAGTGGTGAGGACACTGTTGTAATGGAAAAGAGAAAATGTATGGAGGAAGATCTGGGTTAATTGCAATTGATATTGGAATCACAATTCTGAACAAAAACAATGCAATGTAGTTTTCAGCCATGAACTAGCTTGCGATTTAGACTTTAGGATAACCTTCAGTGAAGATACCAGTGTCAGTTTTACAGTGTTAACTCAGAAATTTAAAATACAAATGTAAAACAGTCTATTTTTTTTTTAAAACAAAAAAAAGGGTTATACCTTGAGACCAAAAACCAGTCCATGCCCAACCATGTTTCCCTTAAATGTCTCAACTCTACTAAGAAGTAAACCTTTATTTTGACTTAATTTTGATTCATTATATGAATATTTAAAGCTGAAAAAAGCTATTCCTTCTCTTGATAGACTAGAATAGACAGTGAAGCTTCTGGTTATGCAGTGAAAGATCAAGGCCAAAATTTTAACTTGTAGATTAATTCAGTGTAATATTACATACAATTTATTGCTTTGTATTCATAAACAAATGTTTTATAAAACTCCTCTATATTCCTCAAATCTTTGTGTATCTGACCAGTTTATTTATTTCTTTATTTATTTTTTAAAAATTTAAGTTTTGTGGAAGCACATTATAGTTATGAATGACAAAGCTTGAATTTATAACATTCAACTCTGGAATCATTTGTGAGCATCAATTTAAAAGGCTTAAAATCCTAATTGCCCATCACCTTCTTTGTCATATTAATTTCTTCCTGAGGGCTAATAAAACATCTAAAATGGACCATAAATTTTCACAGGACAATTTCTTAGAAATATGAAGCACACATTTTAATGAAAGATCTCATCTGTTGGCAGATATACTTCCCTTGACAGTTAAAAAAAAAAAAACCCCAAAAAAACCAAACAAAGATGGAAAAACTGTCCTTGGAGAGAGAAATGCATCTGCTCATATGGGCTTTACTCAAACACCACTCTTATGTTTCTGTCAGTATGGCACAGATAATGTTATTTCTTTAAGACATAACAGAGCTAAAGTATTTCACAAAACATTTCCTATTTTCCTCATTTCTAAACACTGGGGGGATTTTAGAGGCGTTACTGAACAGGGGGCATTTTGCTGTGATGGACTTTACTGCGAATCTGTGGCTCATTGGTACAAGGTTAAGTGAGCATCTGTTGGTCTCGGAACATATGGCCATTAGGCTTTGTAGGTGTCACCGTAGGGTGACAGGTGGAGGCCATTACTATTTATCTAACAGGGTTTCATGACATGTTAAGGGACGATCCAAAGAATCCCCTAAAACAGCTTGTGGAAGAAAAGCTGACTGATTAACTTTCAGACTGACTTAACTTCCCTGTTTCCTGATAGACTTTTTTTTATGGTTCATGGGCATCTACCTTTCAATTTAGTGATCAGAATTTTTCTCCTAACTTAGTTTTTGTTTAACATAGACCTGCTAATACAGTTTTTTGTTGATTCTCTTTAAGAACTTTTAAATAAGAAGACAAAACAACAGCCCAGAAATTATGTTTTCCATGCCTTTCTTTTGTGAGGAGTTATCAGTTAGTTATGTTGGGAGCAGAAAAACTATTATGCTGCTTGTGAGTGGAATATGTAATTACAACACAGAGTTTTACTATTACTTTTTTAATAAAGAGGAAATTATTTTAAGGTTTTTATTTTAATTAATATTACCATCTTATATTAAGGATTGGTGTAGATACTGGCAATACGAAAACAGTGGTGTGTGTGTGTTGGCTTTCCATGGAATATGTAGATTCTAAGCTTAAATTTGGTATCTGTTCAGTGACAGAGAGTTAAAGCTCAAAAGATTAAACAGAGCAACTTTGCTGTACTCCATTTAGTTTTCTGTTACCTGCTTAAAGTGTCACTCTCTCTCGCAGCCTGGATGAACCGCAGACATGTTATGACACGTCAGTCATTTTGAATAGCATCTTGCATATGGTCTGTTTACTGGAAAAAGAAAGAAACAGGATTATTTTTAAATATTTTTTTGGCACTGGAGGCCTTGAATTAACCATAAGTTAACAGGAAAAGGGAAAGAAATAAGGGTAAGACAAGCAGAAAGTGGCTGAAGACTGGTAGTTGAACCCCAGGACAGCCACAGTGAGGATTATAGTCTTTGCACATGGTGCATCTGCCACCTGAGCCAAACAGGGTCCTACAAAAAGATGGAATTTTATGAACCAGCTGGCCATCAGTCAGGGCTAGTCAAACTTAGAAATCACCCAATTCTGGTAATCAGCCTATATTTTGTTACAACTCTTCTCTGATTCTGATCTGGCTTTAATTTTGGTACCCACATGCATCAGTTTCTCAACGAGGGTCTAGTCAGATAAACCATACTGAATTGATTACCTCTCCTTCCTGTCTGATATATATAAAAAATCAGTGTTAAAAGGAGCTCTGGGAAGCAGTAAAGTAGACGTTCTAGTGTTTTCATACCTACACACATGCATAGTGTCAGCACACATGATGTATGGCCCTGCGTCTAATCAGCATATGATTTTTGTCCTCCACTCTCCATCCTTGTTGTCATTGTTTCTGTTAGATTTACAAACCCACTCTCTTCTCATGTGCCATATGCGCTAGCAGATGCTATCGTCTCGGCCCAGAGGAAGAAGACAGATGACCTGTCTTTACAACTGAAGCTGAGAAATTGTTTGTGTTGTTTGGTTTTTTTGTGTGTGTGTGGTGCGGAGAAGCATTCACATTTGCATTCTGCAGAGTTGTTTTCACACAAGCTGTCTGCACTGTAACAATAGCTTTCCCTCTTTTACTCTCATGGGCCCTTTTTTTGAGGGGAAGCTGAAACATTGTAGTTTTTTTTTTTTTTTTTTTTTTTTTTTTTTTTTTTTTTTTTTTTTTTTTTTTTAGGTAGACTGTCAGCTGGACCTTACTGAGGACATATGCTGTCACAGAAAGTAAAGCTTAATGCACATTGTCACCACAAACACCACTCCAGACAGCTATGTTAGAACCGTTTTTATTGATCAATTTATCAACAACACATTAAAAAAAAAAACAAAAAAAAAAACAAAAAAAAAAAAAAAAACAAAAAAAAAAAACATTTCTTCGGGTCTGTACAGAGCTGTATTAATATGACACAATCTTCCAACATTCCTAGTGGACACTTTGCCAACATTGCAATTAAACCACAGCCTGCTTTATTTACAAGACCATCACATTTAATTAATGCGTGTAGAATTCAGCAGCCCAAGCACCCCTAAAGAAAAGAACTGCCGCTTTGCTTAATTACTGCAGAAATGAAATTTTAATAAAGCTAACAGAAGAACTCGACATGCAATCAGGAAGCCATTAAGTAGATGAAGGTAATCCTACAGGACTGAAGTAAAATTAGAAATCAGCTGTGAAAAACAAAAGCTGATAGAACAACAAGGCCAAGTGCTAGAAAATTGACATTTGATTAGATTTTTTCCTTTTAATTAGTTTGATTTTTTTTTTTCCTTTTAATTAATTACATTTTTCAAAGAAAAGTTGTAACAAAAGGAAAATAAATTAATCCGCAGGCCTTTCTGTAGATTTAATAATTTTAAATTCAGCTTTATTTTTTTGAATAAAGCATGACAACACTTTGATTAAATGGTGCTGGCCTATCACTGATAGCATAATAATTTAATTTTCACTATCTTTTGGTGCTCTAAAAATGAAAAACATAAATTCAAACAATTAAGGAATCATGTGCTACTTGCATCATGTGGATTACTAAAAATATGCTGTGGCACTGCTGTCATGGCTGCCTGTATGTTGATTACCCATGAACTCTGACCAAGGCTGAGACAAATGTAAGTTTATATGTGTAATATGATGACAAGCAGACATTGTTTAAATGGATGTGAAGTGAGCTCAGCTTTGGCTGCCCCCCACCAAAAAAAAAACAAACAAAACAAAACAAGTAAATAGAAGAAGATAAGATTTTGGATACGAGTTGTGTTACTGGCCGAAGACAACATTTTGACAAAGGCAGAACCAGCATATCCAACCTTTATGCAGTTTTCTTAGCTGTAAATCGATACTTGGGGTGAGAATAGCCTCATACAAATCAGTCAAACAAATAAAAAGGGGACTGGATGCTAAAGGCACTGTGCCACTGCACTGCTCTGCGAAAAACACTCAGTCATCACATGTAAATGTATGGCTCTCTGATAACTCAGGCTTGCAAAATGTAGTGCATGTAATATTGTTGTATTTACTGCAGGGCATAACAGAAATGATCAGAAATAAATGTCTAAATTAGGTGAGGAAATGTTAATGTTTATCTAGGTTATAGATTAATTCTGTGTACCTTTATCCATAAATGTGGCTGAGAACAATACACCTCGCACCATAATCTAATAATTTACTGTTATGGATTTTAAAATAAAATGCATAATTAATTGTACTGAGAGTTTCTTATTGTTTGAAGGTCAAAACCAAAGTATACACTGAATGAAACAGTATTCTATATATAAACATGATCCATGCTATTATAGTGGAGGTTGGCAACATCAGATCACGACAAAGGTAATTTAATGTCACCTTCCCTAAGAATTGGTATATATTTTGTCTGTTTACTATAAAAAGAAATCAATAGCCTCATATTTTAAAGTGAAATAACCAATATATTCAGTGTAATAACTGCTGTTTTTTCTATTTTAAATAAAAGCAGATGGCTTATGTAATACATTTTTGCTGTCAATTTTTCTTGTTCATTGTTTCAGCAAATTGATGAATTGAGAAGTAAAAAAAAGTGAACTTTAATATTATGCATGCTGTGAAGTACAAATATATTCTTCGCTCAGAAAATAACTTGCTAATTGTAAAATGGCATATGTTACCAAAGAGAACTAAGTTAATATTGACTGTTCAACCAGCAATTGATCTTATTTCCTCCATAGCATGCCTATATTTTTTTTTATGACTTGGTGAGCTTTCCAAGTAACCACTATTACACCTATTACAATAAAATAGCTCATTGTGTTTTGTTGAGATTGTATATAACTTTAATTAATTAATCTTATTGGTCAATAGAGTCCACCTGTGTGTTATTTAATCTTATTATAAAAACAGCTTTACTGTAAAGGCCTCAAAGGTATGATAGAGAACATCAGTGGATAAACAGCAGCGATGAGGAAAACGTATAGAAGGAAGTACTACAGAATCGCTTATCTGTTTAAGTGTTGGAATGCTCTAGTCAAAGTCCAGACCTAAAATGACATCTGTGACAAGATTTGAAAATTTCCGTTCACAGATGCTATCCATCCAGTCGGACTGAGCTTGAACGATTGTAAAATATAAATTATGATTATCAGTTACCATCATATAGACAATGCTGATCTTTAAAGAAATTCACAAATATGTGAACATGAATATTATACATGGTGTGAGGTACAGATTTATCCTCTCCTCCCAGAACATTGCTCGTTATAAAATGGTACATGTTAGCACAAAGAAGGGACAAACTTAGAGCTCACTGTGTAAACAGCATGAGCAAATAGTTCCCTTATGGCATGTAAGATCTGAGAGTAGCCATTAAGTCAACAGTGCCCAATTTCCACAAGGATTCTTGTTAGAAATGTTGGTTTCAGTTTATTTCAAGCAGTCTACTTGAAAATACTAGTGAAATTTTTACAGTGTTAAAGGATTAAGATGGACAGAACAGAGATTTGATGCAGGTCATTAACCATCTTAAAGAGAAAATGAGATATTGAGCTGGTCTTGAATGAGGAAAAACAAAGATTACCATGACCTTACTTTTGCTGATGGGATCAGTTAAAATGATACAAAGAAAATTCTGCTTAGCAAAGAAAGAGGCAAGTCAAACTGCAAATCACTGAAATTGCATACAGTAAATGAAATGGAGAAAAACCTAGTGGTGACAGTAAAACAGTTAGTGGTTGAGTTTGACCAAGCCCACGATGGAAAAATAAAATATATGAAAGCAAAACAGCATTTCAAAATTAAACAAAATCATGCATTTTCAGAAGTATAAGATGAAATGGAGCTAACAGATTTAAAATTTGCTTGTGTGGTAATTTGCCTACAGAAATGTCCTGTTTGTAAAGAGTGTTTTTCAAGGATGGCAGTACCGCTCTGTATACTTATACATAGCTGGCATGGAAAAATGTATATAATTGCACCTCCTAACCAGACCGGTAAATTCTACAAATGACTGACGCAGAGAAAACAGTCCCGAGTCCTCAAAAGTGTGAGAGCGCTTTACAAAGCTAAGAAAATGTGTAATATGCAATCTTTGCAAAGGTGATTTGACATGGCATGGAAACGGAAACATGTTGGAATGATCAGTGAGGATGAAGGGAGGTCAGTGTTTTCCCCTACTATTATCCAAGGGGGGCGCCCCGCCTCACCAACGAGGTTTATAATTGACGCATTAAACTGAATGCGAGAGTGCGAGCGCCTAAGCCACACCGCTTGTTCGGGTAGCACGAGCACATTGCACACTTTCAAAAGCGCTAACACCAAAGCTGACAAAAGTTGAACAAAAACTCGCACTTCAACTGTGTCACCGGCACTCACGCGCTCAAGTCAGATGCGCTCGCACGTGGGTGAACACACGCTCCCACCAGCAGACAGAGAGTGCACAAAGAAACAGTTGCATTGTACATATGGCGACGGTACATTTAGAAATAGCCTAAGATCTTCATGCTCTGCCTCTGACATGCAGCAAAAATCCAGTCATCACCAAATAAAAAGTGTTGACCTGGTTTGGATATCTGAGAGGAAATAATGTTTAGAGCAAAATTAAGTTTATTGCCAGTTGGGGTGCAATGATTTTTTACATTATTTGAATCCAAATATGATTTGCGACAAGTCTGTAAATTTACAAAACAACAAGCCAAAATAGACATAAAAAGGTCTTTTGCTGTTGGAATTAAATTATGGAATGATGACAGCATTGATTTATGAGCGTGTAGTTCAATATGGGTTTTCAAAAAAATTGGTGAGAAAGAAAATATTTGATGGTTACAAGGGTAAATTAATTTGAAATTGTGTTGTATCTGTTTTGGTTTTGGATTGTTTTCTTTGCTTTTATGTTTCTGTCAAGTGATTTATTTACAGGAAGTGATATGTTTTGGAATTTTTATATATTGTAATAATTTATGAAGGGGTAATTCAGTTTACTTTAATGTGCGGGATAGACAAATATAAGCCCTGTGCTTCTGGCTGTACCTTTTCAGTCAAGTTGTTAAATTGTTGCTATGTTTTGAAGTATGGATAATAAGTATTGGATGACTGACTGACTGAATAAATAAAAATCAATCAATCACCCACAGTTAAAGAAAACGTATCCCTAAAAAGAAGTAATGAGAAAAATTTTTTTTCCCCCAATCCACCTATAAATTGAAAAATAATCGACCAATTAATCAATTATTAAAATAATCGTTAGTTGCAGCCTTATAAATAACATATATGCAAGTCATAAGAAACACCGGAAGTTGTAGCCCTGCTCAGCATTTAAAAACTAATAAACAACATATCAGATGATTTATAAAGTTTCATAAGCACTACAATGCCAAAGAGTATTTTGTTATGTGACCTTGTCAGCTATGTGTTGAAGTTCTCAAAATCTCAGAAGGGCACTTAAAGCTTTAAAAAGCAAGAGACTCCTTCCTTACTTCATTTATTTCTGACTGACTCTCCAGGATAAACCTGGAAACCCTTTTCAGGAAGTTTCGAATTTTTAAGAATTTTAACCTTTTTGCAGTGATGGTTGAAGTTTTACAGTTTGGAGTGAACTTCTAACTTTAGCTCCAAGAAGTTAAACTTGGTGGCTCATTAGTGCTGCATTATGATAAATCCTGATTGTTAAAGTGCAACTAACTCCAAATATTTTTTTCTGCTAAATAAATAGGTTATTTGGGGTTCTATCTTTATGTTTCTGTGCAAATTTTACCATTTTCATGTGAATTTTAGTTCTGCCATATTTTGCTTAAAATCGTCTCAGTGCTGGCTTCCTGAGGTCAAACGGTGCCGAAGCAATTGAACGTTCCTTTTGTTTACAAGGATACAGTTTGGTACTACTTTGTCACAGTAGTGTAGTGTAGTAGTGTTAGTGTATAAAAGCATCTCATTCAACACACGGCCCCGCCCACCCGGTGGCAAGTCAGGAGTTGGAATAGCAGTCAGGAGTTGGAATAGCAAGAGTGGCAAATTCCTTCAAAATCAACCAGTTTGAGTGCGATCTGTGCTGAGGAGCAGACCAGACACCGTAACAGCGTGCAAGGCACGGACAATGTAATTACTGCATGCTCCCAACCTCGCGCCCAGTTCAATGCATCAGCTATAAGCTCATCTGCATTATCACTGACAGACTTTCAAAGGGCAGATACAGCTAAATTAGACAGTTAAAAATACATTAAAAGTTAAAAACTTAACCTTGTTGTTGTTGTTGACAGTCTTACAACATTACCGTGCAAATACTGGATTTGCTTGGATAAATTACAACCTCTGCCAGGGAGGGAGTAGCAATGTATGCGGTCACAGGCATGGCTGCTGAATGCGCTAATGGATTGGCAAACACATGCACGTATTGGCCAATGCCAATGCAAGAAAAAACCCACAAATATCAGCTGAAAATATTGGCCAGAGGATGTATCGGTCGATCTCTAGTAAGTATAGAGAGGGAGATGGAGTTAGTTACTGACATATACATAGAATATGAAGACTGTGGATTCTGAAGTTACATTTGTAGTGGTGTGCTTTCATTATTTCTGCTGTATTTTAATTACTGTATAAATTAATTCAGAAAATATTTAGGCAATAAAGTCATTTTAATAGAATAGAATAGAAATATCCTTTATTGTCCCACGATGGGGAAATTTCTGTGCAACATCAGCAAAGTGGCAATGACAGTGAACAACAGAAAACAGACTCACACTAAGAATATAATATGTATATATAAAAAACAGAATTAAGAATAAAAAATACTGTACAGTAAGGCAAGATTTCGTGAAAGAGATGATATAATATTTTATCATCAAATGGATACTTGCAACCAGTTTTTTAATCTTTAATCCACTTCATCACTTGTTTATTCAAGGTGAGCTTCGTCCCAGGGTAGAGGATGACACCCACACCAGGATGACACTTACAGCTTAGGGTGCTTTTTTTTTTTTCTTTTCTTATCACCCTCAGGTGAAGACAAAATCCCTAAATGTAAGCAAGTTGTCAAACACAAAGATGGCACAGACAAGCCGTTGCTCACATACTGTGAAGAAAACCATACATTATTGTGTAGTATATTTGCCAAACCCACTGTAAGGAATCATTTCATAAGTGAGATGTAAGACTGGAGTCATATACATCCATCAACGTCAGTGCTATTGGTGTAATTTAAATCGTGTATTTTATCAAGTCATGATTAAAGTATTGTGACACCTGTGTCAGGCATTGATAACTTTCCGCATACCAATTGTTGTGGGATGGCCAAGTCAAAGTCCAGCGGTATTTTGTAGCCCCAGTCTGTACCTGCCTATAATGGTACCATTTTTTTAACACTTTAATACTGCATTGGCATACATTCACATTATGCCAATCTATTTCCAAAAAAGACCACAATGGATTTTTAAATCCAAGTATCATTGCTTTTTCACATTATTACAAGAAATATCACAAATTACCATGGTAAAGTTTTGAGCTCCCAACTTCCCAATACCAATATTTCCCTGTCTGATTTTATTGGATCACATCTTTGTACACTTGGGAGTTTAACAAGGAAACAGTTTTAAGAGGTGATGAACCTTAATAAAATGCTCTCAGATGTAAAAAAAAAAAAAAACAAACAAACAAACAAAAAAAAACAAACAAACAAAAAAAAAAAAAACAAACAAACAAAAAAAAACAAATTCATAAATAAAACTGTGTTCTAATCTGCATCGCCTTTGGAGTTAAAAGGATCCATGATTAATTGTAACAGTAGGCTTTATTTGAGAAACATGTATTTCAGATGTAAAAACAATATAGTGAAGTACTGTGAGCTGTTTAGTTTTTATAAATTTAAGTAAAATATTGTCACACAGATATCGCCATGTTGTTTACTTTGCAATGCATCCTGGGTAGATGATGTATGCTCGGTCCTACAGCGCTAGTTTCATCCAGCTGGAACAGTAATTTTTGCTCAGCCCTTTTAATTTGAACTGGAGCGTATTGAAATAGAAGTAAATGGAGAAATGAAAATGAGAAATGAAGATGTGGAAGACCAAATGTAGGAAGAGGAGAGATTCAGACAAAAAAAACCTGGTGTTTATGCTGCTGCTGCTTGGAAATGCCAATTTGACGGTAGCTTATGCTGCAAAGAGCTCCAGTTTCTAACTCAGGCTGTTTATGGAAAGCATCAGGATCAAAACATTTTCTCAAACATAAAGTTTTGTTACAAAGACTTAAAGATGCTTCATTGTCATTTTAAACATCCATTCATTATCTTCCAATTTGTTTTGATTTCATGTTAGCTCCTCCTAACAGTGTTAGCTCTAGCTTTTATAGTAAATAGTAGATTACAAGCCGACCACACTAGTTTGAGGAAAATATAATAAAGATATACAGTTATTGAAATAATTATGAGTTTTTTACGTATCACAAACAACAGCTTTTCGATTAATATGAAAATTACAACGTATTTCGACCAAGATGACCAACTAGACATTTATACCTTTAAAGTAGTAGTTCAGGTACCAAAAATCCTGAAAGGATTCTACCTGGGAATTTGTTTTTTACAGTTTATACCTAGAATATCTGAAATGAAATTCTGCTCCCTCATTTTAACACCAGCCCTCCTCTTATGGTTAAATCAGAGAAAACAGAATGCAAATTTGGGGGTACAGAGTAAAAGCCTCTCTGATTTTTATAAAGTACACCTCTAAAACCAACTTTTATGGGCACGGCAAATTAAGAGGATAATTATATGTGCCTGCCAAACAGTCTTGGACAGAAACTGGCTGGCAAGTGGAGATACAAAGAGGTGTATAACACCTGCAGTGTTTTTTTTCTTTTACCCTTTCTGTTTCTTTGAGACCTTGTACAGCACAACAAAGGGGCTTGATGGTAGAAATGTTGTACTGCTGACAACGCAGACTAATTAAAATGTCACATATCATTTCTTTTCTAGTGCACAACAACACTGCTACAATAAATAATTCTACTTGAGACAGTTAATTTATTCATGCATTAAAATTCTGACAGCAAACAAGGAAAACCTTCACCTTTGCACAAATTCAGTAATAAATGAAGCCATTTTAAAAGTTTCATAGTAATATTAGTTTCTTTTTATCAACTAATTTCTAATTTGCCTTTGACTTAAAACATTGTTTCTTTCTTTGTTCTCATATTTTCTATCTTTTCAGTTTGTAGCTTGCTGGATTTGCTGAACCCGTCAGCACTGTTGGCTCCCACATCTGCCTTATCACAGATGTTTGTCATGGAGATTAAAGAAGTCTGCATTTTTTTTTTCTTCATGCTGCTTTCACTTTCACTGCATTAATAATTAATTGTAGTACTGCTGCTGCTGTTGAGTTTGTGCTTCAAGTCTGTCATTGTTTCTCGCCATCAGTAAGCCACAGCATCTGCATTCAGTTTGTGCAGTCACATGTGAGAACCAGAGTTGCACATATTTTTGATATTAAAAGAGGATGTTCCCTAAATAGATACACTGTGTAAATGTGAATATAAGATATGTGATTGATCAGTGTTGTCACATTTACCATATCCTCAAAATATCTAAGCCCCACCCCTTGAGAGCAGGAAGTCACATTTTTCACCCAGAAAGGTCCCTCTCTAACACCATTTACCCAATCCACTTGAAATTGCATTAGAAGGGTTGTAACAAGTTGGTCTTACTTGGTTTGTAGCACTGCTGGGGAATTAGCTGAGGTGGCGTGATGTCCAACTTCGGCATGTGGCCATAAGTTTGCCTCTAATTTCCACATGTCATCTGATCTGCCTCAAATTGTACATGATGGATATTAACCCAACCCCTAAAATATATTAATTCAAATATTTGGTGAGCATGGCCTAATTCATTCACAGCTCTCCCCCCCAGGAGCATTTAAACAATCAGCCCCAAGCCATGCTTTGACCGAGGATTATGAAATCCGGTCCACATATGTAATGTGTCAAGACTTACAAAAAAGTCACTAGGAGCCATGGTCCAAACCCCAGAGGAAATCGACCATTTTGGTCTGAATATATCATTTTGTGTCTTTTAGACATGTTGTATCTGAACAAACTTTTTCTAGAGCTTTCCACTTACAGATGTCAAAATGAGCTATTATAGTCTTGGAGATCAAAAGTTATTAAAAGATTTTTGCTGCATCAATGCCTGTGGGTGAGGCCAAGCCTTAAAATCTGACTTCTTTCCATAAAAGACAAAGTTGCAATAACTTCCAAACACAATGTTTTAGGTGTACAGAACCTGCTGTGTGTCATCATAGATTAGTTCTCAACACAATCACATGGTCATTTAAAGATATCACCTTAGCCCCACCCACTTACAACAGGAAGTGCCGTGTTTTACTGATGAATGACAAATATTAATTTCAAATGACATTTTCCAAATACCAATTCATTAAGTCTGACTGATTGTAATACAGGGGTTTGCTTAGAGTACTCCCTTTTGGCAACACAGCAGGCTCACTGGAGGCATTGAGGTGGCGATGCAGAACGCCCTTGGTTGCAACGCAGGGAAAAGTGGCACTGAGATGCATGGGCCCTTCAGCACTGCTTGCAGCTTTATTTTGTTTAATTTTTTCATCATGCACCCTTAAAAGTAAAGGAAAATACAATGACAGTTTTGCTTTACTTGTGTGAAAGCTTGAATGGCTGTGGCAAGATGTGAAAAGAATTGAAATGCAGTGGACTGCCAGTATTCATGGGGGTTGGGGATCACAGCCACCTGCGAATAGCTAAAATCTGTGAATACTTGAGACACCCTCTAAAAACATTCATAACTTCTTTGTATGTTTTGGATCAGTTTGTTCATTTTTATTCTAAATTTTATGACTGTTTATTTTGTTTCATCCAACATTTACTTTAAAAAGCAACATCGGCACAGATTTTCCATCATTTTTGAAGTTTAATACTTGAGTCGAGACTTGGGTGGACAGTTTTTAGACTTACTTATGACTTGCAAAACAGTTACTTGGTCCCACGTCTAGGATCAGGAATTAGGTTTCAGAGCAGTCACATCTTATTGTTATCTGGATGGAAGTATGATAGCAACCCGCCTGCCACAAGTCATATCCAGTTGGGTTAAAAGAAGATGGTCAAAAACAAAACACAGTAGTCTCTGACCTGTGGGTATATATGGTGTGTGAGTACTTGAATTTGTAAATACTCCATTCATCAGGCAAACAGCAGGAACAGGCAGTTCTGTAACCATTTCATGTAGGTCAACTTTAAACTGTGTACAGCTAACGGTTCTCTGTCCACCAGTGTTTTCATTCAGTCAGCTTTATCAGTTAGCTGCCCCCTGAAGAGTTGATCATGCAGTGGTTATAATAGGCAGTCTATTGTCCTCTAAATATTGTGTGAAATATTATCCTTATCTCCACTGAAAATTGAAATGCAAAAAAAAAAAAAAAAAGACTGCACTGTAGTGCTTGAAACTAAAAATAAACTTACTTTTCCTTGGGCAAAAGAGCCCATTGCTGATGCATGTGCAGCTATTCTTGAATGAGGGAAAAAAAGACATGGAAAAAAAACACTAAAAAGCTTTATATGTTTCAGATGAATATGTTAGCTCATTTAATTTCAAAGTACAGACAGGCCACAACAGATTTTTTTTCACCACTTCATGGCCCCATTTTTTGACTACTTAAATGAGTCTAATTAATCTGTTTTATAAAATGTTATATAATCTCCTTGATTTGCTTTTTGTACCATGATTGCAATACACACAGGCTAATTTTCTGCCATCTGTGACTTAGACCTGCACATCATTTCAGAGCAGGCAGTATGAGTCGACATAAAGAAGCCAGCTCCTCTTGAGAGTCAAAGCCAGTAAATATTAGGTTAATTGCTCAAGCACATTTGCACTTGTTCCTCACAGTCATTATTGACTTCCATTAGCATCAATTAAGATCAGCTCTCTTTTAATTTAGTAAGACGGGGGAGACTGGGTTGTGATGCTGAGAGGAATCAAGTTTGGCTACCTGTCACTCAGCAGACTGAGAGAGATGTGGACTGTGAGGGAGCTGGAAAACGATTTAACCTCTCATAGTTTAGTGGCGTTTATTCATATGACTTTACCATTATGTGCAATTGGAAAGTATGTGCTGTTGTAGCACATTTGCTTTGCCAAATGTATTTTTTTTCTGCCTTCTTACAGCTTTTTCTTTGATAGTAATTAAACTGCTTTACTCAATAATAATTTCAACCAAGGTTCATGTTATGTCCTCAGTAATTAGTTTGAAGTCAAGGCTCTTTCTAGTATTTTCAAGAGACAACATTAATTTTTACTTTCTCCAAAAGAAAGTGCCAAACTATTATTATTATTATTTTATTTTTTTGTCATAGCAAAACATTCAGGCAGTTCAGCTGAGTCTTTGATGCAGGATTAGACAAAAAGGAAATCATTGGCTTTGATGTAAATACATATGATTCTTACACCCTCAGTAATAAGTTGTTTTTATGAGGGAAAAATGTTGCTATGTTTTAGACCAGGGTTGTGTAACCATTATAATCCAAAGAGCCATTGTTGCCATAAGACCGCCTTATTAAAAGGTGTTGTGAGCAGTAAATGTTACAAGACTGGAAAAAAAAGACCACTAATAAGTTTTGAAAAATATCGCAAGGAAATATATTGCCATTTAAAAAAAACCCCACAATTTTATTTAAATAATTTGTAACCTAATGCCAATAAAAATAAATCTAAAATAATTCCTGGTACTGTTAGTGTCATTCTGTTGTGGAAATTCCTTGCAATTATTCCATGAAAAAAAACAAACAAACAAACAAAAAAAAAAAACAACAGAAAAAATAATAAGACCTGCATTCATTGTTATATTTGTATGTAAAAACATTAGTTTGTTCTTTATCATTTTAAACTAAAGTTAAAAAGAGTCATTGTGGAATGTCCAACGAGCCACTAGTGGGTCCAGAGCCACAGGTTGCGGTCCCCTGCTTTAGACTAAAGCCTGTTTAGTGTTTAGTGGCCATAAAAATTTAGAGTATAATTTAGAGAACTGTAATTGGGATCATCCCTCAAAAGCTAAACATTTTAGTTAATATTCTCACACAGATTTTCTGTATCCTTTTTTTAAATCTTTACTTAAAACATATATCCATAAACATTAACCATAAACAGAACAGAATTACATATCTTGGGCTTGAAGTAATTCATTCAGGAGATGTCTATTGTCATTTCACAAATGATAGGCATAATCATAAATCAAAAAAATCTATTCTATTGGAAAAAGTAAGTTAAATACAAAAAATGGTTCAGAGACAGTGAAAAATCAAAAATGATTGTTAATTTGATCAAAGTAGAATACTCATAGTTCTTTGTCACATCCAGAATTGGTCTTGACATCTCATCAACCCATGGGTGGTTATTATATCTACATCATCTGAAAAGGAAATTAGGGCTCTTGGCTTTGACATAAAGGGAAAATTTGATTATTTCAGCCTTTTTTGTCTCTGGCATCTTTGTACTTTATAATGAGTCTGCTGAATTGTACCAATGTGCCATCAGCAACTACAGGTATATCAAAATTGTACCTGTCAGGCATGACAGGTACAATAACTTTGACATACCCTCAGCTACACATACTTAGTTTCCCATATCTTTATTCAGGTAATAACTGAATTAGATAACCATTTAACAGCAATCGTGTTTGTACATGTTCCTAAGGGGAAGGTCTAGCTGCCTTCTCTTCAGTGATCTCAGATTAGAGTGATTATTTTGATATTTGATTGATTTATTTTATTTAAAACAGGGAGAGTATACGGAATACATTAACCATGAAATGGAGAGATGCACTGTATCAGGCTCTAAGTGCTAATTTCCATCTGTAGTCCCTGACCCAGCTGATATATTTTTTTAAAAGAAAGAAAATACATAAAAACAGCTAGATACTATTCAATAAATATAAAACAGTTAAAACACCATCAAATATATCAGGTAAGCAAGAGTGTACACACACTACCCCTATGGAGTCAATTCATAGCATCCATACTTCCAGGACTTGACCACCACCGAGTCACTTGCATCCACAACATTCAAAGAAGAAAAAAAAAAAAACAAAAACAAAAAAACACATTAAAATAGACTGACACCACTCAATATAATACAATACATTATCAGGCAGATAAACATACCAACAGTATCCAGACACAATCTCTATACAAGAAGTAATCACATCCATGCTCTCAAAGCCTCAAAACAGGTGCCTCCACTCACAACAGTTTGCATTATGTGAACAGGTTTGTTAAAAAGAAGCCATTTTTTTTGTCTTGCGTGAGAACTTAGTAATAGTCTGTGCATAGCAATAGTTCTGTTGGCAAATTATTCCACTGTTGTGTGGCCACACTTGAGAACGCTTATTTACCAAAAGAAGTTTTACATTTGGGAACCCTACACTCACCGTAAATAGTTGAACAAGTGACTTGAGATTTTTTTTTTTTTTCCAGAGCTGAGGGATATTAATTTTTTTGAAGGAGGTCAGCAGATTAAGTTGTCAAAACTGACAACTGCTTGTGTGTTTTGGATCATTGTCCTGCTGCACAATCCAAGTTCGTTTTAGCTTGAGATCTAAACAGATGGATTTTTGGTGGCAGTGGTTTTTATCTTGGAACTCTGCCATTTTTGCCTAGTCTCTTTCTTGTGGTGGAGGCATGAACACTGACTTTAACTGAGGTAAGTGAGGCCTGTAGTTATTTGGATGTTGTTGTGGGGCCTTTTGTGACTTCTTTGATGAGTCGTCGTTTTGCTTTTTGGGTAATTATGGTCAGTTGGCTACTCCTGGAAAGGTTCACCCCTGTTCTATGTTTTCAGAATTTGTGGATGCTGGCTCTCACTGTGGTTTGCTGGACTCCCAAAGCTTTAGCAATGGCTTTGTAACCCTTTACAGGCTGATAAATCTCAGTTACCTTCTTTCCCATTTGTTCCTGAATTTTTTTGGCCCTCGCCTTGATGTGTACCTTTTGAGAATCTTTTGGTGTCCTTTACATACAAACTGTGTCACATACAAACTGCTTTGTATGTGACACAGAGTTGATAATGTTGAGAGTCAGTGCAACCAGTCAGAAGAATATGTAGTGTGACTGCCACTCTCTGTGCACCACTGACCATTATGCTAGTATCCATTTGGATTGTGGGAAATGTCGGAATTTGTCACAAGAATTGTAGGCAATCGGTACGCTTGACTATCAAATCTCAGCTATCCGTGGACAGTGCCAGGTCCGCAGAATGTGTACACACAGTATGTTTGAATATGTGGGAACAGTTTCATGTTTTGCCACCATGCCCCATAATAGCTTAAAAATAAACAAGATTGGGGTGGAGTGAAAGGAGAAAATGAGTAGAACAGTGCAAGAGGAAATTGTGAATAAATGAGGAAAGGCCACATCATTAGTTGGCAGTATTTTGGATATGTAAAACAAAAACATATCAATAATTATCAATATCAACTGATATGAAATTCTTATATCGTGATATGTTTTTCAGCCATATTGCCCAGCCCTAGTCTTGACTGAGAAAAGGTGTGGCAGTAATCAGGCCTGGGTGTGGCTAGAGACAGTGAACTCAAGTGTGATAAACCACAGTTAAGTGTTTTAACAAGGGGAGGCAATCACTTTTTCTCACAGGGCCATGTTGGTTTGGATTTATTTTCTCCTTTAAAAATAAAAAAAAAAAAAATAAATAAACCCCTTCATTTAAAAACTGCATTTTGTTTACTTGTGCTGTCTTTAAATAATATTTAAATTGGTTTGATGTTCTGAAACACTTAGTGTGACAGACGTGCAAAAAAATGGGAAGTCGGGAAAGGAGCAAACACTTTTTGAAACCACTGTATTTTAGACACATTTAATTTACATTCTTAAAAAAAAAAACAAACAAAAAAAAACTTTTGATTGGCTGAGATGTTATCAAACTGAAGTGATGTAAACATGCACAGAATTTCCTCAAAACTTAAACGTCATTTGAAAACTGCGTTTTTGGAAATTAAGAACTCATTGTGTTGACAGCACTGCTGGTACAATTTTGATTCATAGCGACTTTAGCTTGCAGCCAACGAGTCTTGAAAGATCTTAATGCCTTGGTACTGCATACTTCTGGGCATCTAAATAAATCTTGCAGGATTGTGAATCCATTTGGTTTATTTTGGCTGGTCCTCAGGAGGACTAAGATTCAATCTACGACTTTAATGTAGCTTCAAAATGCTTTAGTGTTTCACTTGTATTGATTATCCTTATACAATGGGAGTATCAAGGTGCTGGTGGGCAACATGTTAGACCTTGGAGATTTGGCTTTAATAAAGCTTCTTCACACCAGGCTTATAACTTCAGCATTTCAGTTGGAATAACATTTTTGGAACATTTGAGGGTGACCCATGCCTCACTATGCAGTTTGTTCACAGAAACATTGTCGATAAATGTAAATGGTCAATTAAACAATAATGAAGTCTGTCAAACTGTTAAGCCACCATAGAAAATGTATTTCTCTGCTCAACTTCACAAAATGGTCACCTTATCTCACTTAAAAAACAACATGGCAACAAGTGAGTGTCCTGACAGCATTGTTGACGATCTCCTACTCTACCTGTCAAATCTCTGGACAAATACCTATGTTTCTGACATATCTGAGCTACTGCTTTTGTAAAACTTCTCTTTTCTTTCTTCTTCACAGGAAGCCATATGCTCCCATGCTTACCTCTTTCACTTTTTTCTTCTATCTACATTGACCCCTATTAGCAGCCTTATGCTGCGTTCAGACCAAACACATTTTGTGCGTCAAAAAGGCGTCCAGTGCCTCAAGTTGGACGCTTGTGCACTTTAAAGTCAGACACTTGAATCACTCTTGATGTGCATAGGGAAGATCCTCTTGACTTGAGTCCTTCCACCATCTACTTCACATTTCCTCTGAATAAATACATTAATTCTTCAGCGTGAAACTATTAGTGGCTCAGTGTTGTGCTGGATGGATTTCGGTAATTCAAATGGGGGAAATGTTTACCGTGGTAAAAATGTTTTCACCCAAGATCCTGACTCCTCGCTAATTTTCCTCCAGGCAGGGTCCCTTCTATTCCTGTCTCTGTAGTGATAGCACAACTGGTCGTAGATGGGCTCCTGGTTCTTCCATCCCATCGGAAAATGCACCACTGTGTCATATAGCAAAGTCTCTCTGATTGGTTGACGCACTGTGTCCAGCAGCAAAAGTTCAGATTTTCCAACTTCAGCGTCTGCCATACTGGACCCGCTTGTCACGTGTCAAATGCTCGAGATGGTTCCAAACGCGCCGCACTAGATACACAAAATGCACTGTGAGACTTCTCGATGCCCCTCGACGTGGGTCCACAATAGACTTTGCATGTAAATCAGACACTGGTGATGCTCAAATCGTGTTCAGTCTGAACACAGCATTAGGCACATATTTGCCTATTTTTTATTGCAGTTTCATATTTTCTTCTTTTTAAGAAAAATATTTACATTGAGAGAGTTAGAAGTCAGTGTTAGAATATTTCATATCCAAAGACAAAGAAAACATTTAAGAAGTGCACAATGGTGCGATAAGGCCTTTTAAATAAAACAAAAAAAAAAAAAAAAAAAGGTATTTAGTATTGCTCTTTTTTCATTGAACTTTATCCTATAGCTGCTGGAGCTTTATCTTGGCACTGATATCTCATTGTCCAACCATTGTTCACCATGTTGTTAATATTTTTATTCTGGTATGCAAGTATTTTGAAATTGGCTCTAAATTTAGTGAAGCTAATGTGAATGTAAGTTTACTGAGCTTGTCTTAATTCAGTGTTTGTTTGCCAAGCATATAGCGACCGCATGACATTGTGTCGTTGACTTTACAGCAATGCCTCATACCGAGCATGCATGTAGCGACAGTGGAGTGGAAAAACTCCCCTTTAACAGGAAGAAACCTCCAGCAGGACCTGGCTCAGTACAAGCGGCCATCTGCCATGACCGACTTGGGGTTTGAGAAGACAGAGCAGAATGCACAAGAAAAACAGATGAACTGATGTAAAATTATTTTCAATGTTCATGAAAGTAAAAAGTTAATAGCAGGAGAAGGAGAACAATTGGTTGATGGCAGCATTATCTCATCTTAAGCCTCCTCCAGAGTCTGTGTATGATTGAAACTAAATGGGCTTTGAATACTTCTTTTTTTTCCAGAAATGATATACATTTCAAAAGTAGGAACTCTATGCAACAACAGTATCCCAAAACCAAATGTTTAATCTGTGTTCAAATCTTAATGTGATATGAATTGGAAAATAAGAAAAAGGTGAATTTTGAATATTTTCTGTCTGCACATACATCGGCTATCATAACCTGTGTTCTCATGAGGCAGAAAATGCCAACAGCCAAACTATGATTCTTGGAACAGTTTGTGCTACCTCAACTTGTTTTTTCTTAATTAACGCGAGCTATGTGCTTGAAAGTCAATTTTCTCCTGCAATAATTAACATTCACCTTGGCCCCTCTGGGAGGGTCAGGGAAAGTGCAGGTGAAACTGACATTCAGTTCAAAGGAATATTAATGTCAGAGATGCATCGAGCAGTGGGTCAGTCGAGCAAACAGACTTCGGTGTGCGTGTTGCTGATCAAAATTTTGACTACTGATGAAAATGTGACAAATTAGATTTGCCCATTAAAGAATCAAAAGATTCAAGCTGTATCTGTTTTTTCCAGACTTGGCAGGATTTGGAAAGGTCTTTCGCATTGTGAATATGCATCGATATTTTTATAAGCAGTGAAACCATGCTTGTGGAAATTCAACCTTCACTGACATAAATATCTTTGGGTGAAATAGTTATTTGAGTCAAAACAATAAACTGTTGAAGATAAACTTTGAAAGATATACTCTTCGTCAATTAATGTCTTACAACTGATCTATTGAAAGTAATCTTTACTATAATGCATTTTGCCTTGACATGGACTGGAGACCTTTCCAGGGTGTGCCCTGCACTTGGCATTGATTGCTGGAGACAGGCATCCACACCCACAACCCTGAAAGGATTAGGTGGGTATAGTAGGGATGGATGTGTCTTTTCGAGGTTCTTATTGTAAAGAACTGCAAAACTGCAAGTTCTTTTAAACCTGAATCTAAACACACCTTAACATATAATCTTTTAAAATCAGCATTTCAAAATAGACAATTTTTTACTGACTTTCATTCCTCTTTCCTGCAAGCACTTTTTTGATGAGCAGGAAGTGTTAATTCATTACTTTAACTGCCCAAAATCTTTCATATAGGACCAAACAGAGTGGTAAATTGAAATTTATCACATTTAGCTCAGCATCCAAATTATGTTCCAAAGATGGATTATACTACATAAATATATCTTTATGATACACAAGTTCTATGACCATAGACTGGTTAATCAAGGAAATATAAAGAGCAGCTTGGCTTCCGGCATTTGCTTGTTGCTATGGTTTACTAGCATCATAATGTCAGAATAGCTTTTCTGCTAGCTTGCATAGCTTAGTCTGACAGACTGTGCTTTCCAATACTGTGAATGAACTCTGGTAAATATTCTAAAACGAGCAATTACCATGTTGATGTGTTGTTTTCTCTTACTGGCTCAGTCGAGAGTTCCTGATAGTAACTCATGTTTGTGGTATTCACACAAAATGATTTCACTGCTGGGTAGAAAACCCATGTAATTGCATCTGGTTTTTAGTATTTCTTGGTTTAAAAAGTTTATTTTTCTTTGTCCTGCCAATCCCTGCTGATAAAGCTAACAAAGGTAGATGGCAACCTGTGCCCTTTTAGTCAGCTATGACTCAGTCTAATTTGATCTAACCCTGAAGCAACAACTACAGATAGTAAAAGACTGAGATGGGATATACAAAGACAGAATCTCTCTCTCTTTTTTTTTTTTTTTTTTTTTTTTTTAAACAGGTAGCATATTCAGCTGATCAGAAATATGATATTTTAGACAACCCCTTGACAAGCAGTTATATAGCAACCTAGGTATTCAAAACAAGTGTTTTATTCAAATAAGCTTAGGTATCAAAGTATTTTGAGCAGTCTTAACTAGAACTGCTTCATAATATATGGTTGTAGATGTCAGACATGAGTCTCTCTGCAGATCCTTTTCTGATAAAATACGTGTAAACATGACTCAGCAATAAAAATGTCACATGCCTGTTGACCTCTTCCTTCCCCAACTCCCTGACAGGGGCCCTGTGTGGCTAGTAAATATGTTGCAGACTGTACAATAAAAGCATTAAGGCTGACAATACCTGGTTGACAGAATGGCGATGGTACTTACTAAAGGTCATGGGTTTTTTTGTTGTCATATTTGTAACTCTTAGGTTACAGAGACTTTCAGAGCTGACACCCAGACCATAGTAAGTCATCCAGATCCAGTGGTTTGTGGTCATTAGCCTCTTCAGCATCATATTAGTTTCCCCTATGAGTATAGTCTGTAGTTTCACCCTTCTTCACTAGTGAATGCCAGCATCCTTTCATGCTAGCCTTCCAAAAGCAGGGGTGCTTCTTCTATTATTAGACATATATTTTTTTAACTGCGTACCAAAACCTTAAATTAAATCATCTTTCTGTCTCTAGACCTGGCTGATGGACTTCTGAGTTCTACACTTCTCAAATGCTCTTGATTTTATGATTATTTGTCTCTAATAATTATTTTCAAGGTTTTTATGTATAGCCATCACAAAAAATGTTGTAGGGTCTCAGTTGTTCTGATAGGTTTAGGCTGTTGTTGTTGGTATTTCACTATATTGACTCCTTTCAGAGCTTACTGAATTTCTCTAAAGTTTGTTTTGTGTCTGGCTTTCATGCTGGTTGGAAGATGGATCTTATGTTGCAGTGATGAAGCAAATTTGGTCAAAGACTCATTTTTTCATCAGCAGATGTAGTACTTGCATAATTCATCATCTCTTTGTTTTGTGGATGGATTAAAGTAATTATTGCTTTCTACCTGTACAAAATAAGACTTTTTTTCTGTTTGTAGTAACCAAGGAAAGAATCTGCAATGAATCTTATCCTTTACATGTACAGTTGCTAATCTTGTAAAGTGCTCAAATAATGTAAACAATTTTGTTCAGAATATAAAAAGTCAATACATTTATATTTTATGTTAATTGTGTTTGTTAAAGTTCTAATTATGAAATATCAAACCTTTGTAGTAAACAGCTATGTTAGAGACCATGTGCAGCATTCAGTGGAGTAGCTAAAATTATTGTGTTGTCCATTTCCTAAGTTGCATAAAGGTTTTTTGATTTTTATATTTTAGTTGTTAGAATGTCACCCCAATAAAAACTGATAAATCAGTTTCCTCCACCATTCACAACATTTTGTATTTAAAATCAAAGCTCTGACATAAAAGAATGTTGCATTGTTTTTCCTTTGGTAGCCTGTTTATTTTAAAAATTGCATTTGAGCACTTGTTAACAAAAGGAAACATACACAGCTGAAGTGGGTTTAGTATAAGCAATTGTTTGCTGCTAACCGGTATAGGTTGGGAGGATGGAGCAGACACTTAAAAAGCACAGAAGCACTGTTCCAGGTCTACTTTTTAATGGAATGGAAAAACTGAGTCAAGTTAATAACAGCAGTAGCTTGGTTACAAGCTTCATCTGAAAACACAGCTAAACAGACAAGTGGGGAGCCAATAGTACCATTTATGAGATGAAGAGTATGAATAGTTAGTCGGAGCAGTAGCTCCCTTTTGTCCAGAAAAAGACAAGCTTAAACACAGAATGACTATGAATGGCTTATATATATGGCTAAGGTACCATTATATAAGAGCAACTCCTCACATGTGTGTGGTTATTTTAACATTTACACTTAATGTCTGTCTGTCTGTAATGGCCTCTTTCACAAAACACTTAAAACTTGGACTTAAGGGACTTTTCTGTTCTTCTCTGTTTTTTTTTAGAAATGACTAAAAAAAGTAGAGAAAAAAGTTGTCACAGCCCGGTAATGCAGCTTATGTAAAATATATCGGGGTTCATGGATTGACAGTGGGAGGCAACAATAGCCAACAGTGAGTGCCAAAAGTGGACTAGTAGATGTAATGCAAAAAAACATACTGGGACCACAGTGGACACACTCATCATTTCTTGCCATTGGATGTGTCACAGTGAAGTGTGTCAAGACCAAACAGATCACAGGAGTTCAGCAAAAAAGTGGTTACTTCAGTAGTAGTAGAACCTTGATTTTCATTGTGTAAAATGATTTGTCTCAAATTGTAAAAAGGTTATATTTTCAAAGCTTAATAAAACTGTCCAATGTCACATTTTGTTCTGAACATTTTAAGAGATGGAGCTCATTTGATAAATTAAAACAAGAAATAAGGATTGCTATATGTAAATATAATGGTCTTTATTTTGTTTAACCAAGGTAATAATTTGTTGGTCTCTTGAAAAATATGCTTTTCTTTGCATTCTAATCACAGTTGAACGTTTTGAGTGAATGACTTTCACACAATAGGGGGTATTTGTGTTTAAGCGATTACTGTAGCAATACCCCACCATGCTGCCATTGTTAATGCCATGTTCCTGGCCAGCGTCATTTGAGCAGAACAGAGAGCAAACATCAAATACAGGCATGTTGGCAATTTATCCTAGGATAGAGCTTTTCAAATTATTTAGTTTTTCCTAATATGTTTAGACACGGTGTGCCCCATCTGAAGGTAAAGCAAAGTACAGATTCTTATGAGACGGATTATTACCTGATTACCTCAGCTTAGTCAAATGTTTAATTTAGAATCCTCTTCTTAAAGGCTTCCAAGGTAATAAAAATCCGATTAAAAAATACAGATGAAGATAAAACCTGAGCCAAAATTTTCACGAGTCTCAAATTTCATATCAAACCTTGACTTATTCACAGCCAAGAATTTTGGTCCCTGGTTTAATTTTTATGGATTTGTTCATACTTCTCTCACTTTTTAAATCAAAAGCAGTTTTCTTTTCATGTGTCTTTCTTCAGAAGCATTTGAAACACTATAATTCAGAGATAAACATGAACACAGGAATGCCAGAAGTTTAATTCACTGAAGGCTCATGGGACTCTTATGGTGACTTTGGGGACAGTAAGGAAATAGCTTCGTATCACACTTCTGTCATAAATCTTTGTTGTTTGGTATAAAAATTTGTTTTAATCAAATTAAAATATGGTTCAGCAGTTAATAGTGGTAATGTAAAACACAGGAAAGTGTGGAAAAACAGTTAACTGTAACTGTGTGCTGTTAAAGATGTAAATAAAGCGAACAACTCTTCATACAAATCTTAATCTTTTTCTACAACTAAGGACACATGCATTCATGTCCACTTTAATGCTGAAGGACAAGAAACAACTGTTTAGGTGTTTAAGTGATATGTAACAAAACAGTTTTTAATGACAGATATCTCTGGATGTTTTCAGCTATATCATTGTGCATTGCATTTTGGAACAAATTTCTGAAATTGTTGTGAGAGCAGTGAGCCCAAGAATCCTTCCTAAAAATGTATTATCTGCTGTTATTGTCAAAGTAGTATGATTCACACTAGACATTGAAAGTTTATAATATATATCCTGGTTTCTTTTTAGTTCTAAGAAAAGCAAAACCTGTTAATGTGAAACAAATTTAATGTTACTCTTGTTTCACACATGACAAGGACTCTGTAATGAACTACCAGAGGACCCGGAAATTAAGCCAGAACACAGGACTTGGCAGTTAAAGAAAATTATTTTTATGGGCGATATGAATGTTGCTTATGGTTGTGGATTGTCATTTGCAGGACTGCAGAGAGAAAAGGCAGTTTGTTTATTTAGACCTTCCAGAAACAATGTTAAACTGAGGTAGTGAGCTTTACTAACCTGCAGCAATGGAAGGTGAGCAGGGCAACTGCATTTATGGTGACATCACTGAGCAGCAAGCTCGGGGGAGTGGCGTGAATCCCCAAGGAGGAAGTGTTTGGAGAGAGGATTCAGTCCCTTTTCCTCTTCAGTCTATGCAGTGCTTTTCCATGGGAGTTGTGTGTGTAACTGTGGGGGACACTGAAACACTCCACAGTTACACACACAATCCAGAGACTAGAGAGGGCTTTAATAGTGCAGGGCATGGTGAAACATGGAGAGAATTAGGCATGGTGCATGTGGGCTGAATCAAAATGATTAGGGGTAAGAGACCTTGCATGAGAAACGTAATGACTTGAAAATGTGACAGAAACATGAATTATAGATTACCTTATCCAACTCCCCAAAAATATTTATTTTCTTTATCATCAACATTTGCAACAATTTTGGGACGTATTCCAAGAAAAAGAGCACCAAATTAAGAGCTATTCACCCTTATAGGATTCAACACAAACAAAACAATATATCAACCAGTATAACAGACCAGTATCAGCACTGTGGGGTCTCTCTGGGCTTCAAGCTAAAATGTTGAACAACTGATGGCCTTTCCCCTCCATAATCATGTCTTATCACTGAAGAGATGATGTAAAATTCAGCAGAAAAATGTTAGGGCCTCAAATGTATTCAGAAAAGATTCAGATAATGACTGTTGCATCTTGATTCAGTTTATTTTACTGTGCATCAATGTTGGTTTGGTCCTGAATAAACAGTCATGACTCATTCATCTCTGTATAGGCCCTGTGGGCAGCTGCAGCTCACGCCAAGGTATTATATATCCCCTGACAAGGTAACAGCAAAGATTTGGATGGTGTGATCAGCCAATCTTATTTAGGCTGCAGTCAATGTGAATTCTTTTTTTTCTTTTTGTGTAGATTTACTCATACTTCTGAGGTATACTTACCTATTTATTTTGGAGATGTAGCTAGTGCTTTAGTGGCACAAAAATTGCAAAAATTACAACAACTGAATGTGAAATTGTTATACACTTAATAATGGTGTACTTTTAAAATATGGCTGTTCAGTTGAAAAAATGGGCTTTGATTAAAAATTAAAAGGTTAAAATACCTGAAATCTGGGAATTTCTTTAATTACAAAGTTGTAAGTCATTTTCAGCAAGTAGTAATGAACACCCTTCAAAGGCTTGACTGGTGGCAATGCTCTCTATTTGAGAACAAGAATATGAACACATTTTCCAATTTTCTGCTATTCTTCAATACAACATAGCAGCTGGGTAAAGACATTGATAGATGAATGGAGGGAGGCACTAGCTAGTAGAACGGATTCTTCTTCTTGTTAGTTGTATTATTAATGAATACTAAAATGCACGTTTCTGATGAAAGCCTAAACAACTTAGGATGGATGGTACAACGTAAGTTGTGAGTGTTCCCATGTTTCTTGGGTCATAATCAGTGAACCTTGAAAACCATATACAAAGTCTTATCATAAAACAAACCACACTTACACTGTCATAACCACGGGTAAAAATACTCTTCTATCAGACAGGCCAAACCATGCTGTGATCATCTTGAAACACAAAAAAACATCAGATCTTCGCTCTCATTACAGCCTGTCAGATCATGCACAGTTATTAAAAATCATCTTCAATTTGCTCTAGATATTGTGATTGTGAAAATCAAGTCTTCATGTTCTTTTTGATATGCTGATCACTCGGCTTTTTCCCTTAGACAGGACAGCAAGAGGGTAGCATGGTGGGATCAAAATTAGTAAGCTGGAACGTACAAAGGAGTTGGATAATAGGGCAATTATTGAAAATGAAACATGATGAGAGATGTATGCATGCAAGTACTCATCTAACCAGGACTGCTCTTCTCTCTTAAATGATTGTAGAAACAGAGCAGAAATTAGAGACAAAATATTGAATTTAAAATGCTTTAAATGGGTGAAATGTGTCTCATATCTAGCCTGAATGATTTCTTTTTTCTCTTTGCAATAGCCATGAGAGCTGATATCATCAACAGTAACTGAATTTGACCAATGTTACCGACTGAGAGTAAAGGTAACTGTGATGGAGACCAGGGGTTCTATCACTGATGAAATGGGATTGTTGATATTACGTTACGTGTAATTGATTTGCAGGCCAAATGTTTGTTGTTTTATTTCTTTATTGTAGTTGAGTTTGATATTTGATTGAACATTCTTGCAGGCAGGGGGACTAGTCATCCTTCCTGTACAGGGAGAATATGGTGAAAAATGTCAATTTGTTTCCTTGAAATTCTGTTGGTTTAATTTATGACTTGAGCAATTCTATTTTTTTTTTATTTTATTTTTTTTTTTTATTTTTTTGGAATGAGCACTTACCTTTCCTGGTATGTCTCCCCAGCAAGGTGGAGCAGCAAAGGGAGACAAATGCTCCAATTCCTGCTTAAAAGCTCCTGAAGCATACCATTTAGATTAGGAGTGGTAATGCTCCGAACAGTTATGTTAAGTTAGGTTTATTATTTGATTGACCTTATATTTGTTTAGTTGTTGTTATGATTTGTATTTATGTAAATATTCATTGGTACCATTTATTATTTTGGTATTAGGTTTGTGTAAATAATGTCTATTTCTTATTTTCTGATTACCCTTTTTCATGGTCCGTCCTTTACATCACTCATGGTATAAAAGCCAGCTACTTGCTTTCACTGTGTAATGGTGTTGGTGTCATTGTGTCCTGCAGTACTGAAATAAAACAGTCTCAACTTCAAGTTATTGTCATCCCTCCTTTTAAACATTGAGCCTCCACCGGTCAAAAGTGACAGTAACCCTGCTGTTTTGTTATTCTGCAAATAAGAACATATTGCACTCTTTAGAAATAGCCTGTATAGGATTGCGATTCTTTATTTTCACTCTGACACCTCATCTCTGTTGCTGCTTCCAAACTTTCAAGCCAACAAATAGAATGAAACTCATCTTTGTCTGTATTATAGTTGTGTACCTTAGAGAGATTTTTTATTTTGTTTTTTACTGACCTCTCAATAGTCCTCCTGCTGAAACTTGTATTTATTCTTATAGCATTGTAACTGATTTGATTGTGAAGAAAAAAAAATAGACTAGAGAAGCCCTGTTGTGGGCTTGTGCAGAGCTTCAATCTGGAAGCTTGTTGACGAAGAGAGTGGAAAGTTCCTTGCAAAATTATTGAACTTCTTTCTCTGAGCTTCCTTTTTTCTGCCAGCGGGTTTTCATATTACCTGGCAAAACTACTTTTTCTTTTTCTCCACCCCTTCCCTCTAAAGCATAAGAAGACAGAGCCTGTGGTTTGAAAGGCTCAGTGTCCCTTGATTAGGTTTTCTGGTGTGTATGAGCAGTGAACCGGAGCCGGCTTGTGGTCAGAGGAAGCATAGTGGGGTTGCAGCGACATCCAGCCAAGTGGCTGGATGTTGATAAGTTCATTGTTGTTCCTCCCTGTGTGCCCCAGATAAGCCCCAGCATGTCGCGAGTTTGCCGCAGCAAACACAACAGCGGCAGCAGCAACCCCAGAGTAAGACAGATATGGCTGGTCAGACTACAGTGTTGTGACAGATTGTCATTCCCACCTCTCAGGGTATTTAGTGCTAATTTACTTGTCTGAGTACGCAGGCAAACAAATTGGCTTCATTCAACACACGCTCTGTGACTCCTCAAAGAGCATGCAGTATTTATACACAAACATAAGAGTCGGATAACTTTTTAAAAAAAGATTTCTGTACAACTGAAAACAAGCAGCTAACATCTTGCTGTGAATAGTGCAATTAGCTGTAAAGTGTAAAGTTCTAATCCCTGAACAGAGGATCTTAACTGGGTTGCAAAATCAACAAATTCTAAAGTTTATTTTATTTGCATCTCCTTTAAGACTGTGTGAAGGATTGAGTACCATCTAGTGACAGCTGCAGATTGCAACCATCTGAAAACCTTGCAGTCTCTAAACCCTCTCTTTCTTTGACGATCCCAAAATACCTGAAGTAGGTGATAGCTGATGGGTAGCTTTTGGTGAGTTGTTCTGGGGCTGCAGTAACCTCAGTATTAAAGAGGGTGGAACAACAAAGACTGGCCTAAGAAATGGACCAGATGTCAACTAAGATAATTTATCCAGGTAGATATTGTTAATCTTATCCTACATAAGCTTGTGGATCTGAAAATATCTTCAGTGGAGGCTCAAGGGAAGACCTATGTTTTTAGATTATTCTGGGATGCAATGGAACATGAGGTAAGCATCAAGAAGGCACTGGAAAAGAGAGCGCTTGATTACCAAAACCAGTTGACAATCAATCAGGTGCTAACAGGCTTCTTTTATGCAAGGGATTAAAGAGATGATTGTACTCATGTTAGCCTGTAGCACAACAGCTTTGTTTGGCCAGCACTTAAAATGTAGCCTGGCCATTGCCTTCCTGTGCTATTCCACTCTATTCTAATCTCGCTTACAGCTTAGTCTTCTTCCTCCGGTAGAATTTCAACTAGGCCAATCAGCGAACAGAAGAAAAAGTTGTGAATGATGACATCAATTTTCAGCGCTGTTTTAGAATTGTAGTCAGCCTGTAGTTTTAGCAATGACAGCGGAGGAATTGATCAAAGCTGTTCAGTCCATGTTAGCCACACTTCCATTTATTGAAATAACATCAGCAGCCATCTCGTTCAGCCCGGCATTTCTCTCTTCGCAGTAGAGGATGGTTGTTTACTGCGCAGGCAATTTCTGGTAAGCTTTGTAGTGTCAAACTGGCACATTATATATGGCACAGACAAACCTTAGCGATTAGGTAAAATTTGATACCTCACCAGAGTCCACGCCTCCAGGAAGACACATTAATTAAAGAAGACATTTTACTTTTGTGTCTAAAAAAATAATCAGGAATACAAAAAAAGTTTCTTAAAAACCTACCTTCATGTCCTTAAATTGGTGGAACTGTAATCCTGTGGTAAAACACAGGTTAAAATCTGGGATGAACCATGTCAAAAGCATATCAATGTAATTTCATTCCATTTCTTTTTTTAAGACAAAAACATTAATTTTTGTGGAATTTACTTATTGTGGTGAATAATCTGAATAATTCCACAATTTTTTAAGTTGATTTTGACCATGTGTTATTTAATCTTTTTTTTTTTTTTTTTTAATTGTGTCAAAAGACACATTGGGTATATGATACACAGCACAATATGTAGTTAACCTTGTAGGTTAATATTTAAAAAGAAAATGTTTTCATTTTGTGTCACAAAAATGACACATCTTTCACCATAAATGCATGTTTTACTTTTTTAAAGCCACTATTTTTTTGCTTGTACCTTTAGAAATATTGGGCCTGTATTTCTGAGTGTCATCTACAATAATCGGCAGCTTGCATTGTTATTCAATCCATACAGCACTGATGTTTTGTCTAAAGCCAGCCTTCCAGTGGATGGCCATGCCTAGCTGCTTTGTGGGGGCTCCAGAGTCAGGGATTAAACAAAACACAGTACTTTTCCAAAGTCTTTGCTCTTAACTGAAGTGGGATGACAAACAGTGGAGAGTCTGTTGTTCAATAGATAGAACAATACCTCCATACAAGGCTTGTAGATTGTATTCTCCTCATGGGTAGAGCATTGTGTTACCTTTTTGAAGGTCAAACATCCATCTCCCACTCCACATAAAAGGCTAATACATCTGCATGGGAAATATGTTTCATGTCTCGTGAAAGCGCTGGACGTTGTTGGCAATAGAACGAAACAGTTATGTCAAATTGATGGAGTAATGTTGGACTGAATTGCAATTCACAGATATCAGTATGAGTTGCTCAGCTACAAATCTTAAGACATTTCTCTGCAGTGATCTTTTGTTTTGCTAAAGTGACAGAATCCACTCATGAAAATTTTGGTTTAAATTGCATAAGATAACTGAGCATTCGAAAGCAAAACATTTAACTTGACATGCACTGCAAAACTTTAATTTTAAACCTGAGGTTTAAGGAGGGTAAAATGATGTTGACCCATACCACTTAAAATAGCACTTCTGTTCTGGAATCAGTGTTTTCTAAAGGGATATTTCTGATTTCTGGTTAAGTAGTTGGTTAAGATAGGTTAAGTGAAGGTATTCTCAGTATTAATAGAACAAGGATTTCCTGTAAGTGGTGTAAGACTACCAGCTCGTCAGATGTATCCCTGTTTTTAGGTTAATTATAGCAATTGAAAACAATTGAAACTTTAAATATTTTTAGTAGCAGGCTTTAATGCTATATTAATGGAAATTAAATGTCTGTACTTTGACAATAAAAGAAAGAAAAAAAAGAAATGGTCTTTATTGTATTTATCAAGGCTAAAACCTGACCTGTTTAGAGCGTCAGTGTTATGAGTTTAATCCAGTTCATTGTTCAGCTGAACACCCAGGTACTTAAAAGAGTCCACTATCTCAATGTCCACTCCCTGGATGTTCACTGATATGAGTGAGGTTCCTGCAGAAGTCCACCACCACGTCCTTGATTTTAGCATCATTGATCAGGAGGTGGTTTTGCTGGTACCACTAAGGTCCACAAAGTCCTGAGTCCACTATCTGTACTCTACTCCTTACTTGTGATGTGGCTGACTATGGCAGAATCATCAAAAAACCTTTGAAGATGGCAGCATGGGAAGGTGATGGAGAAGTCTGCAGTGTAGAGGGTAAAGAGGAATGTTGCTAGCACAGCTCCCTGCAGGGCCCTTATACCAGCCTGTCAAAGACACAGCCCTGTGTCTTCCCATACTCGGGCTCAGACTCTGACCTAAACTTTCAGAGACACATAAAGAAAGTTACAAAGTCGTCCTTCTATCACCTAAAGAACATTTCCAGGATTAAATGTCTCAAGATCTAGAAAAACTCATACATGTGTTTATCTTTAGTTGCACTGATTACTGCAACATGTCTTAACAGGTCTGCCTAAAAATCAGACAGCTGCAGAACTGTCCAGAATGCTGCTGCTCGCGTTCTCACTAAAACCAGGAAGATAGAGCATATCACCCCACTTCTAAAATTCTTACACTGGGTCCCTGTAGCTCAGAGAACAGACTTTAACATACTTCTGTTAGTTTATAAATCACTGAATGACTTAGCACTAGATTACATTAAAGACCTGTTATTGCCACATCAACCTTCCAGACCACTCATGTATTCTGGTTCTGGTCTGTTCTGCATCCCCAGAACCAAACATGAAAAAGCAGCATACAGCTTCTATGCTCCACAAATCTAGAACAAACTTCCAGAAAACTGCAAAATAGCTGAAATACTGAATCCCTTTAAATCGAGGTTAAAACCCACCTGTTTAGAGTTGCCTTTGACCCATAATAACTGGAACATTGACCAACATATTTGATGTGTATTGATGTTTTTAACAATGACAGTTGATAAAATGTAATGGTTGTTACTGGTTTCACAACCGGTGACTGTTTGATGTGTTTATGATTTTATGATGTTTTTATGTTTTCATGATGTAAAGCACTCTGAACTGCCTTGTTGTTGAAATGCTATAAAAATAAACTTTACTTGATTTGACTTATTGTGGGTGGCCAGTGAGGTAGTCCAGCATCCACTGGGACATGTGGTGGTCCACACCTGACAGCTCTAGCTGAAAGCACTGGAGAAATAAAAGAACATGATCTTCACAGTGCTTCCAGGCTTCTCAAGGTGGGTCAGAGCTCGGTGCAAGAGGTAGATGATGTCATCATCCACCCCGATGCCAGGCTGGTATGCAAACTGGTCGATGAAGACCATATCAGGAGATGTCGATGGTTGAGGAATCACCTCTCAAGGCTCTTTATCAGGGCTATCAGCCTGTAGCTGGTAAGATCCTTTGGATGTTTGGTCTTTGGCACTGGTACCACACAGGAGGTCTTCCACAGTTGTAGTACTTTCCCCAGATTCAGGTTAAGGTTGAACATGTGTCCCATAAAACCACTCAGTTCATCTGCGCAGCACATCAGGAACCTGGAGCTGATTCCATCCGAATCTGCAGCCTTTCACACCTTGATCTTTAGCAGTTTGTTCCTCACCTGAAGTGTTGAAAGGGAGAAGATGGAGGTGGGAGAGGGAGGCTGTAGGATTGAGTCCTCTGAAGTGATAAAGGTGGATGATGGCTGAGAGCAGAGAGGTGAGTTAATTAACTGTTCACCCACCCTAAGCCTCGTACAGCCTGGGGACTTGATTTGTGGCCTGAAATTGTCTTCAGGCTCTTCCAAACCTGACCTGATTGTTCTGCTTCAACTGATCTGCCATCTTCTTCATGTAGATGTTTTTTTCCATTCCTAATTTTCCTTCTCAGTTCCTTCTGCACAGCTCTCAGCTCCTCCTTGTTTCCTGATCAAAACCCATTATTTGTTTATTTGTTTGAGATCAACCCTTTATTTCAGGGTTGATCCGGAACTTGTTGTTGGAGAAACTCTGTACCTTCCTGATGGGCACAGTGTTGTTCAAACAGAAGTAAATGTAGTCTGTGATGTAGTCATTGATGCTATCAATGTCAATTGGAATTGTTCCTAGGGGATTAGTTTGGTTTTGGCTCCAGCAAGCTTTCCAACCAATATTCCAACCAACATCATGGCTTAAACTTGCTTATCTATTGGAGAATCTTTCTAAGAAACATTGATCACGTCACTTTTGTTGATGGGCTTCCAGGTTTCGAGCTATAAGCTCGAAACACTTTTTTTTTTTTACTACAGTGCCACCTATTGGTGAATCCCCCTTTTTGTATCTGAGTAGCAGTGTGGGTACTGAACCCGGATTCCTGCTTAAAATTTTCAAAGGTTTTACGGTATAGGTTGCAGTATGAGTTTTAGTGGATAGTAATAATAATCTTTTTTGCTGCTTTCTCTGCAAAAAAAATAAATAATAATTTTTAATATTGTGCAAAGATATGTTGATGGAGACTGCATGCAGCTATATCTATCTATCTCATCAGGTGATCCATCTGATAAGTTGATTGTGAAACTGCTGGGATATCATTTGCTCAAATGTTAGCCTGTCACAAAAATCCACAAGTTCTCTACTGTTTTTGGTGGACTTTGAGTAGACTGAAGAGTTGTAGTTGATGGGGCAAATTAACAGATGGTACCCTTATCTCATGTGGTGTTAACCTAGTAAATTGAATGTTGTAAATTTACAAAAGTAGGAATAAACCTGACAATGGTCTCCAATGAAATTGTTGGCAGTTATTATAGTGTTTGTCCCACAGTTGTTTTGAATTGCTAAAAACGGCGAAAATTGTGTCTCCACTTTGACTACCTGTTAGCCTTCATCACTCTGAGAATTTCTTCCCTTCTCTATGAGATCACAGCAATATGATATATGTTTACCACTGATAAGGGTGCTATTGCTGATATTAGCTTGATAGAATCTTTTTTCAAAGGATCAGAACCATCAAATTTAAATATAAAAATTGTGTTATGAGCGCTAAAAGATTTGGACCTCAACTGCTTTAGACTTCTGTTTTGAAAATCATTGTCATCAGTTAAATTATACGTCTATTAAGTAGTCTAAATAGCACGGTGCTAAATTTATCACTTGAAAATTACTTTCTTTTAAGCTTTGGAGAAACTAGACAAGTGAAGCAACTAATGCTGCCAGTCAAGCTCTAGGCAGATGTCAGGTGTCATAGAAAAGTGTTCTAGATGAAAGAATTATGGAAATTCTTTTGAATTAAAAGCACAGACCCAAAACCTTTGCCATCTTTTCTGTTGCTTTCAGTCACCTTTATTAACAAGCTACCTGCGTAACCAGTAAGAATCAACACCTTGGTTGTGACTGAAATAAATTGTTTCTTGCTCAAGCAGGGTTTTTCATGTTAAATAATTTTTTCTCCGTTTTTTTTTTTTTTCCGCCACTTTTGTCAGCATATTCTAAGAAAGACTTCACAGTTCATGTCATGGGGATTTTTTTCACTGATCAAAGTAGCATACCAGACATGAAAGGACAAAGAAACAGTAGCATTCTCCACACATTTGTATCTCAAACAATTCTCAGGGTCACCGTGTAAGCCACATGCTCCATTCCGCTTGAACAAAAAACAGCTACAATGTTTACCCACTGTAATAATCAATATGCGACATACACTGAGATAATAACAATGATCCCAAAAGACACATTATGTCAAGACAGGCTGTAGTTTTCTTTTGTTCATTTTTTGTCAATTTGTAGAAGGCAAACAATACATGTGCCCAAGCCAGTGGTTAACTGATTTTGAGAATGGCATACTTAGATTTGTTGTTTAAAGAAAATAAACAACAAATGCAAGGTGGTGTGCTTGGTTAGTTGTTTTTAACCCCTAGTTTTAGGCCAGGTCATTTTCTGTTGTCAATCACAGCTCTGTTCTTCTGTCTTAACTCAAAAAATGCACAGAGTTGATAAAATTAGGAGTAAGAGATTTATTTATTTTTTTTTAGATTAACTTATTTATTCCACTGCATCTGGATGTAAAACACCTTTCTTTCCATGTTGAAAACCTTGATTTCATTTCACCTTCACAACATTAACAATTTCAGTGTTGTAACTTGGTAAAAAAAAAAAAATGTTAAAATAAAAGGCTTCAGTCAAAGTACATGTAGGTAACATGTCTTCCTTTCCATACTTTATTTCATGATTTGACTATGAAAAACTATATATTTCATGTTGAAGGAGATTTGCGATGTGATTCAAAAGCAGAAACAAACTACAAACAGGATAGTAAAATTATAATAAAATATATGGTACAAATTATGTAAACATGAATGTCCAGGGGAAGGAGATTATTGTTAAAAAAAAACACAAAAAAAACAAAAAAAACAAAAAAACACCTGTGGCTCAGATAAGAGTTGATATTTGGTAAGTAATGGTTTTGATCTTTCTCAGGTTATTTTGATTGTTACTGCAGAGAGAAGAGTAGATGCACAGGTGGTTATGATTGACAGCAGACAGGTAAGTTGAAGTAAGTGATTTCTTTCTGTTTCAATGTAGGACATGCATGTGAAATATGGAGGCATAACTGAGGAGAGAAACCAGGAGTGTTATCCTGTGGATGAAGGTAGGTTTTTGAGGAAAATATTGTGGCAAGGAAGTTTACGTCAAAGGACACTCAAGGTAAAGTTTTGATAGGTACACCAGTGGGCCAAGCAAGGAGATACTTGTTAAACAACAGATTATCTCTTGGAACATAACACACAGAGATCAATTACTGTGATATAGTCAGAAAAAAACCAGGTGCCACTGGAGGGTCTTTAAACGGTGACTTGATGAGCTAATCAGAAACAGGTGAGTTGACAGCACAGTAGTGGAAGCCCTATTATCTCTGAGAACAGCATTACAGGAACAACATGACAACATTGGATAAATGCTGCTTTTTACAATGTCAAAGCTGGAAAGTTACTCAAAAGCTAACAAAATCTCTACTCCCAGAGTAGGAAACAATAATAATAATTATAACAATAAACTTCACACTTGTGGGGCAGATGCACAAAGGTGTTTTCCAGTAGTGAGTGTTTTTGCAAACTTGCTCTAGATTGTTCATGGTACTGAATGTGCAACAAGAAACAAAGACTGAACTGCTCTTAAAATAGCTGTACTGAGGAAAAAGCAGCCCTTTGCACTGATGCAGGTTGCCAACATTTAAATGATGCATTCTGCACCAATTTGTGGGGAAGGCTACACAAATATATATATATATATATATATATATATATATATATATATATATATATATATATATATATATATATATATATATATATGTGTGTGTGTGTGTAAATCACAGCCAGAAAAAAATTGCAAGACCAGAGCTCTTTGCATAAAGCAGGTTACATAGGAAAATTATCACTGGTAGAAGGCTGGTGTTATTTTGCAGAGAAAGAAAAAGTGATAACGGCAATCTGTGGGGCTGCTGTCGGTACAATTAGCTACAGGTCACATTTGTAACAGAAAGTAAAATTGATCAATCTTCCTGTGAAGTGTGACTTTTATTTTTCCAAATTATTTCTCTGTTCAAAGAAATTGTCTAAAATATGTTTTTTGGAAACAAAAAGCCAAACAAAAACAAATGATAAATTAGAGGTTAAAAATGATCAATTAACTCTGTATTGTATGACATGGATGAAGTGCACCTCATACATGTGCTCTGTCATTTGACTCTTACACTGAGGGTGAGATGGGTGGCTGCAGCAGGGGGGTTGTTGGGCGCAGTATGTGACGAGCACAAAACCAGCATCCAACACACATCAAACACTATTAAGTGGAAACTAACAGGATGTAGTCACAAGTTGTTGGGTTTTTTTATTTTGACTGTATTACATTTGCAATCCATCTGCTGTACTTGATATGCTGGCTTGCTCCTTTATGTATTTAGTGCAATAAATTTAATGAAAACAGTGCAGAAATAAAGCAAGCAAAGAGAAAAAAAAATACTTTTTTGTGGAGCAATTGAGGAGATTGCTGTGCTTTGTGAATTTTTACCCTCTGTTCCTTAAATTAAACAATCCTTTTGATTCAGTTGGTTATCTGTAAAACTGCCCATGTCATTGAGTCATGAGCCTCTTTCTTAAAGTGGATTTATTTAGCAACATGAATAAGAACAACTTGTTATTCATGCAATGCTGAGGTACCTGGGCTACTTGGCAAGAATGTTAAATTGCCTATGGGGAGAGCCAAGCAATCCCCTCTCTATGTTTAAGTATTCAAGGTGACTTTACAAGCAGGGTCATTTTAATCGTTTTCTCTCGGCCATTAAACTTTTGTTCTTTTCTCAAGTAGGACTACAGGGCTTTTATAATTTGTCCTTATGAAGCCTGAAAAGGTAAATTGGCCGACTAGGCTTCTGGAAAATAATAAAACATCCTTTCACAAGAGAAATGTTAAAAGATTAGGCAAGTATTAACAAAAAGGGTGAAAACTCGTCTCAATCAATCTACACTATAAAGAAGAACTTGCTTTTACACAAACGACTAAAATTAAATCTCACAGTCTCTAACCATGTGTGTGCGTGCATAAGGTATAAACAACACATGGAAGCTGATTGTAGTTGGATGCTGATAAAACTGGGATTAAGGTGTTTTCCAGCTACAACATATCTGTTACTTATGGAGATTATATTGTTTTTTTCTGAATATGTTTTTCTACAGGAGAACAAATGGGTTGACCAATGAGACATAACAAAAATCATAATTGTTGTTTGTCTCAGTATGGTAAATGACTCTAGTGTTTGTTTGGTTCATTGCACAGCAAGTGCTTTCTGTGCAAGGACTGACGTGCTTGTTGAATTAAGTCAACACTGAGATGAGAGACTGCAATACAGGAGTGTGTCAGTCCTGTTTAATCTCTTTTTACACAGAAGCAAGGATTGAATTTGCTCTGACCATAGATTGACACAAGGGATTTTTGTACAATAGAAGGACATACTTTCCATTCATAACACGGATTCTTTATTTTTGTCTGTATAATGTAGCTGAATTCTCAGAGATTATTATTGACTTAATAATATTGCTGTGAAGTATGTACTTTTTTCCACTTAGGTGAAAAATAATTTTAATTTGTTTAATTTTATACATGCATGTGAGTTTTATTGGTAGTATGCAAAGATTTTTTGATAATGGAAACAAAACCTAACAGGCAAAATGATGAAGCTGTTTGCAGGTGCTAAATATGTGTAAAATCAAGTTTGCATGTCCTTCTAATTCTTAAACTAGAGACAAAAACAGATCTGGTCCTAAAGTAGCTTTATCATACAAATAGTGTTTCTCTGCATTGATGCAGTTTGTCTACATTTAAATGGAGTGCTGCATTAAATTAAGGGCAAAGCCCATCCATATTTATGTATGTTTATATAAATTACTGCTTCACATTCACAAAGACCACGGCCATTTGTGTTATGCATACTCTTGATTAAAAAAATGCTGTCCACTGAAAGCTGGTAGTAATTTTGGAGCTGGAGAAGGTAGGGGTGCAGGAGAAGCGAGCACATGATCAGCACGCCGCAATCCCAGATTCTTTTATTTTTCATGTGAAATTAACAGGGTAAAATTAGCCACATCTGCTTCTTTTTGATACTGGTATAACTACCAATTTGAAAAGTATATTTCTATAGACTACATGTAGTAATTTTAGTATGTGATACATTTTTAATGTCAGTCAGTGCTTTAGTATCTCTGAATTAATTAAAGTAGTGCTGTCTTTTACAGTCTGCAACAGACTGGTTCAGAAACATTGAAATCACTTACTGATTTAGAAATGCTATTCCGATAGGATTCCTCCAGTCTGGTGCTGATGGCAAAGTTATCTTTGCCATCAGCATTGTTTAGAGGTGTTATGTGTAAACCGAAGTGGGAAGATGGAGCTTTGCTGCAGTTGGAATTTTACAGCAATTCAGCAATGAACAAACTGGGCCAAATTCAACCAAATTGTTTATTGTCAGCTACAAATGTTGGGAGGGACACATTCACACCTTCTTCTGTAATACCCACTATTTTACATGATTGTTACAAGAATTTGGAAGTAGCCTTGCTGATTATTGAAGCAAAACCTGTGATTCAAAGATTCCAAAAGATGACCCCCACACCCTTCCCACTGAGATTTGGTCCTCTCCAGCTGTCTGCACTCTTTCCACCCCCAACCTTTCCAAATTGCTAACCTCGCTCACAACACCATAGCTCTCAGCTTTTGGTTTGCTATGTTTGCAAAGCCCAGCATATGTGTTTGTTTTTTTGTTTTGTTTTTTTGTTTGTTTTTTTTTTTTTTTTTTTTTTTTTTTTTTTTTTTTTTTTTTTTTTTGTTTTTTGTTTTGTTTTTTATGTGTCCTGTCCAGCTGTGTGGCACTCAGAATTGTTGTCTGAATGTCAAGGTAAGGCCCAACAGATTTGCTTCCACGAGCATTACGGCTTTTGCCACGATGTTCCCCTTGGTATATATATGAAACTTTATTAGAAATTGCTCTGGGTTTATTTCAAATGTAACGGACACAAAGATGAGAAACAGAAAGAAAAAGGGGAAAGGGGAAGAGAGAAAGATGGAGGAAAGGTTTAAAGAGAAAAAGGAGATAGAAGTAGAGGAGAGGGAAAAAAAGCATAGTGATAAAACAAGCTAACACCCTTGAAGTCTGCCTTGAGACCTGTGGAAAGAGAAAACAAAACAGAGAATCCACAACAACAAACAGCATATGCGTATATAATAACAGTTATAACTTCAATGGAAAGTACACAGTATATGGTAATACAAGAGGCTATTTAGTGGCAACCGCAGCCTAACTGAGAGTGTATCTGTTAAACAGCTGAATCTAGGCACCTGTATGTGTGGACATATATCAAACAAGTTTAAGGCTGGAATCAGACCTTATTTTGTTGTTCATCATCAAGTTGAATCTTTTGATGATTTTTATTCTGCAAAGGTGTTCATCCTAAACAGATGAACTGTGTGAAATGTCGTAATTGTTATAAGAGACTGATTATATTAGACAGTCTTCTCAAAAGCAATCTCCTTTAGCTTTACCTGTACACATGAGTGAACTATGTATTTGCAGAGGCAAGCAGCTACTTATTCCAATCTGTAAATTCAGTTTAAATGAACCAAACAAATCGCTAACAGAGTATGTACTCCCACTTTTATTTTGTTTACCTCCTCATACAGTGATGCATTACACCTGAGTGCCTTTTATTTAAACAGCTTAACAACATGTTGAAACAGTTTTGAAGCCTCCAATCTTTGGCAACAATCCATTCCATCTGCTCCTCCTCGCTCTTTTAATAGGATTCATCAGTGTGATCGTGATTGCAATCGCGGAAACTCTGCAAGGTGTGTGACATTTCTCTACTGGAGCACGGCCAAGTTGGGGCAGTCTTTTTGAATCTCATCAAATAGCACCCCATGTATTTTACAGCAGCTGCTGGCAGAGCCTCCTGTGATCTCGGCTCACCTTGAAGTGGACTATTCTTCCTGTCCTCTACACTCTGTGTCCCATACATAATCATCCGACATGAAATTTTAAAAGAACTTTGCAAGCTACCACAAATTACCATTTGCTGCCTGTCTTGGTTAATATGTAGAGTCCCGCACTGGGAAGCTCGTTAGGAAATGGACCAACTTTGATTGATTGCTCTGTTTTCCATTCTCATTCATGTAGAAAATTGGCAAGGCTGAATAAAGAACACCTTAAAACAAGGACCGAAGTATTCCTATGGGACATGAGAGAATTTGTGTGACTAAATTACTTTGATGGCTTTGTGTTTTTATGTTTGTCTTTTCACACCTTTCATCTAAAGCTTAGACTTTTAAAATTATGAGTGAAAAGATAAATGATCTGGCCATGCCTGGACTAGAACAAACCTGCTTCCTGGTTTTTTTCTACCTCTATAAAGAGCTTTTAACACAGAAATTCTAAAATTTCACCTGTACAGTCATTATTTTTGTATTCAAGCTGATTTTTTTTTTTTTTTTTTTAAATTTTATTTTTTTTTCCCCAAAATGTTCTAAAAGTATTGTGGGTGGTAGGGGGTGTGGTGATGCATCCATCTCATAAGACAAAGTGATACCTGTTTTTGGTTTTGTGATCATGGAATTTTATCAAAATATTTTTAAGAATTTAGAAAAGCCATTTTTTGGGGGGGGGGGGTTCCATAAGGAGGATTAATGTTTGACTGAATTACAAACTGTGTATTAAAGAATCTTTAATTAGTGAAGAATGTGTCAGTCCAAGTTTTGACCACTCCATGTATAGCTGTATTTATATTGTTAAATTTTTAAGTGCTCCTAATGCTAAAGAAATATTGAAAGTTTGCTTTTTGTGTTAGTACAAATTAGGGTAAAAAAAGGTTTCACAACTCTCAAAACATTTTTAGTTTCTCTTTAAAAGTAGAAATATCCAATTCCAGTTTGATCAGCTTTGGTGGTTTACATTTTGAATATAGATAATCAAAAAGCACTCCTGGCTAATTAAAAACCTAGTACTAATTCAAATTCAAAAATTCAATTCAAATTCAAAAATACTTTATTGATCCCAAAGTGAGATTAAATGTTGATGTAACTCATTTGGTTAAGGAATTATTATGGATTGTGATGGCTGTAGGTAGGAAAGAGCTCCTGTAGTAGTCCATTTTACAACCAATCTGAAGAAGCCTCTGATTGAAGAGACTCTGTTTTCCAATAACAGTCTCATGAAGAGGATGGTCAGGGTTGTCCATAATTTTCTTGATTTAATCCAAAATTCTTCTTTGCATCATCATCTCCAGTGGTTCTACAGTTGTCAGCAGAACAGAACCAGCCTTCTTCATTAGGTTGTTGAGCCTTTTTAGAGCCCTTGCTTTGATTAGAACTCCCAGAAAATCCAGACTCTGTTGTTTCCTTGTATTTTTTTCTGGATTTTATTTACCTTTTTTACTTTTATGTTATATACATATTAACTTTAATTTTTACATACATATTAAATGTACAACAATCATCTTGGAACATTGTAAAAAGATGTAATTCCCTCAAAACCCACCCTCCCCACATCATTCCGAGTATATTCAATATGACGGTGAAAACATATCAATGTAAAGTCTTAACTAGATATCATAATAGAATGTTTTTTTTCTGGATTTTTACTTACAATCATTCTTGCTCTACTCAGCTTTGGTTTTAACACCCTTACCTGTTTTATTATCCTCCTTTTTTAATGCGACAGTGAAACAACAAGTAACAGAGTCCAGCTTCCTCTGACACTGCATGAGGATGTGAACAGAATGACTTCACCCATCACTACTCTTCACCATAACACACAGAGACACACACATTTCTCTGGTGCTGTTAAATCCCAGTTCTAGCACACAGTTTTCATGGCCATATGGTCTCCTCCTCGCTTCTCTCCTGTCCCACTGGGTAAACAGGCGTCAAAAAACAGCACTCTCTCAGATGGTTGTTTAGCTCCTGATCTTCCCTAAACAGATCTCTTTGCCTGTCTCATTAGTGCTGAACGTCTCGGTCAATATCTTCACATTAAATTTTCAGCTGCTTGTGTATGCTCATATTCAAAACTGGCATGGGCACTATAGTCATTCTTGTCTAGTGTTTGCTGTCACCATGTGTTTCCTGTGCTTTAATAAGACACTTCTTCCATGCCTAATAATAATAAAAAAGATTTTTGTGGTAATGTAAAGCATTCATTAATCTAACCCATTTGCTGCATTATCTAACTCATGAGTGCTATAGAGCCAACATACAAGCTTGTCTTGCGTTCTAATTATCACATTATGACACTGTAATAAATTTACCTAATCACATGCTAAACTACGAGATGCTCTGTCTGCACTGATGAAGATTTACTCACCTTGCCATGCTGAGAGCTTGGAGCAGCTGCCATATCAGGTCAGTCTGATGTGTTTTCCGACTTGTTCAGCTAATTATTGTTTGATCACTAGGGGACACTCAAATACAGTTTATACAGCAGTGAACCTTGACACCTTTAGCCAAAGATGATCAGGTGTGTGATAATATAATATAATGCTTAATATCATCATCCTTGGAAACGTGAGATCTCTTCTTAACAAAGTGGACGAGCTAGTGGCTCTAGTGCACCATCAAAGGAGCAACTGGGAGGCCAGCCTTATCTGTCTGACTGAGATATGGCTAACTGCACTAACTCCGGACTCTCATATAAATACGAACAGCTTTCATTTACTCTTTGCCAACGGAACGAAGGAGGGTTCTGGCACCATTCCTCTTCACTGTCTACACTGCAGACTTCTCCATCAACTCCCCACACTGCCATCTGCAAAATTTCTCTGATTCTACCATAGTTGGCCTCATCACAGTGAGGCTGACTCAGAGACAGAGGACTCAGGACGTTGTGGACTGGTGCCAGAGGAACCACCTCCTGATCAACACTGCTAAAACCAAGTAGCTGGTGGTGGATTTCAGGTGCAAACCTACCACACTGACACCGGTGAACATCGAGTGAGTGGACTTTGAGATCATGGACTCATGGGTGTTCACTTGGGTGTTCACCTGAACAATAAACTGCACTGGACTCCTAACACTGATGTGCTTTACAGGAAGGGTCCGAGCAGACTCTACCTGCTGAGGAGGCTGAGGTCTTTTGAAGTGCAGAGGGCGCTCCTGAAGACTTTCTTTCACTCTGTAGTGGCATCAGTCATCTTCTGTGGGACTGTATGTTGGAGCAGCATCTTATCTACAGCTGAGAGGAAGCAGTTAGATAAGGTCATTAGGAAGGCCAGCTCTGTGCTAGGATGCCCCCTCAACCCAGTGGAGGTGGTGGGAGATAGAAGGACTCTAGCTATAATTACATCTCTGATGGACAATATCTCCCACCCCATGCATGAAGCTCTTGCTGAGCTGGAGAGCTCCTTCAGTGATAGACTGCTGCATCCTAAGTGCACTAAGGAGCATTATAAGAGATCCTTCCTCCCAGTAGCTTTTAGACTCTCCAACCATCACTGCTCCCAACAAAATCAATGTGTTTATATCTATGCTGGTATCTGTATAACTCCACTGTTTTTCTATTGTCATTAACTGTAAATAGTTTGTATTTTTAATGCTCAGAGACGTGCACATCTTGTACATTCTTAATTTATCAACTCAGTTGCACATTCCTCTGACCTGGAGTATTTTTTACAACTACACAGTATTCATGTTGAAATTTTGCCTTACTGTACAGTATTTGTTTCTTTTTTTATTCTTTATTCTGTTTTTATACATATTTTTATATTCTTTTTGTGAGCCTGTTTTTCTGTTACTGCCTGCCACTGCCACTTTGCTGCTGTTGAACAGACATTTCCCCATCATGGGACCATAAAGGACGTTTCTATTCTGTTCTAATATGTTGTTTCCTGGATTTTGTTTCTTTGTTTCTTTATCTTTTAGACAGTACTGATGAAGACTACATACTGATTACAGATGGGGCCATATTAAAATTCACAGCACAATACATAATGCCCCAAGCCAACATGTTGTCACACTGGGTAAAACTGGGTTTTGCTGGGGTGAGAAATAAGTCAGCATGAGATGAAATATTTTGTGCTGCATAAATCAGTATGTGCATCTGCCCTCTCAGTTAGCAGGGAAAATAGCAAGTATGTTGGGTTATATATTGCAGCTCAAATCATTCAGTGCTAAGTTCTACAACATGCAGGGTAAAGAAAAAAAGAAATTTGTCTTATGTTTTAAATATCATCCAGTTTAGTTCCATCTTGGATTATAGATAATGTTAGCAATCCTTCAGTTTGTAAACTTCAAAAGTAAAGCATGGAGTCTGACGAGCAAAATAATAAAATGGAAGTTTTTTTTTTTTTCTTAAAAACAAGTTTGAAAAGGTTGATTTTTTTTTTAATCATTTAGGCATAGACTTTTTTTGTCATTTTTAAGTTCCCCAGTGAATTCATATGTCATCTTACATCGCACTGTGATTATCTAAAATCTGTACTGAAATGAACACAGACTCACCAAATCAATTAATTTAATTCAATTATTTAATATTTTTGGTATTAGTAAGTATAAAAAGTTGAATGCTTCTGTAGTATACAAAAGGGAATATAGCTCTGGGCTTCTTGCACAAGAGTCCCCTCTTTGATATTCAGCACTCTTCAGTTTTCATTTCATGAGTTTCTGCATTATCATAATTCAAATAACCATATTTCCTTTTCTGAAAAATTTCCAATATAAAAGCTGATATATGCTGACAGTATAGTATATACTTGTATTATGAACTTGCTTTTATAGTGATGGTTTCATGATCTATTGAAACCTTGTTTCCATGGTTTCAAAAAAAAAATCCATCCAGTGTCATGCATCTGAAATAACATATTCAGGTAAAGGGATAGAAAAGTCATAAAAGCAGAGTTGCAAGTAAGGTAAGGGTAAGGACATTGAACTTTAAGGTTTTTCTTTTTCATTACCAAGGTTCTCCTTAACCTGCTGTTAAGGTAATACTGTGAATATTGAACATGTAAAAACTCTACCTGGTATCAGACTAGGTAGAGTTTATGATAGCCTTGAAGAAGTACCTTCATTTGTTTAGACTGGAAGAGGATCTTGGAATTATTATAGGGTGTATTTAGTGATGTATTTAGTGATGTCTTATAAATACAAAACATTATAACGCTTAGAAATGTTGTTTTCTAAAGAATTCAAAATATCGACAATGGTATTATGCTAAGCCTCTCTACATCATTGCTTCAGAAAGGCTATACTGTCAGAAGCATTAAATAGCAAACATTTTGGCATTTTTGTCAATCACCTTGGAAATTTTAAAATGTGTTGTGCTACAATCCTCTGTACAGGTACTGTCCATTTCCTTATTCCTGGATTAAAGGTTAGGTTTTTAAAATGTCAAAGACTCTAGTTTTATTGAATTTCATAGGCACTAAAACTTGTTTAGACTAAATGGTTCAGCAAATTTGCATTCAGGGGAGGTTAACGAGTAATGCAGCGTAATCAGATTACTTTGATTAACTTAAATTGTAGTAAGTGGCCTCTCTGTTTTCTTTCTCTCCCTCCCTACCATTCTTCTTAGCCTTTTTGTGCTTTTCCATCTTAGCCTTCATCCCTAGTTTTTCTTTTCTTTTCTTTTTTTTCTTTTTCTTCCCTGCTGTGTGGCACTGAATGCGGTCCAGTACAATGGTGGTCTCATTACTCAAGCTCTCATAGCAAACTAGTCTCGAGGGAGAGCGAGCACACTTTTTAAAAAGTGCCCTGTCACATTGAGGCACATGATTTGCATTTAGGTTAAACCCAGCCGGGACTCTTAAATCTTTTTTATGGGCAGAGGGAACTCCTTCGTCACTGTGGCGTTGGGTCATCAGTTATTGTCAGACCTAATCTTGTTAAACTATCACAATTTTAAACACACACACATCCCCACACACATATACAGAGCTGTATCAGTGAAAGCAAGCAAAGTGTTTTTGGTTTGTAAACAGGTTATAATCCGTATAAGGGTTATGGCCATTATCCAGCATGAAGTGCTTTTTTTTGCCAATAATCAGCCTAATGGGTTTTCTGACAAAGTGGACTGATGCTCGCTCAGAGTGAGGTGAAGCGCTGAATTGTAATTGTATGCATGTACTGCATGTGCACAAAATATTAATGTTATTAGCTTTTATCATAAATAGTTTAAGACAGGTAAGTGCTTACATGGATGGTGTCAAGAGAATTAGTTGACCATCACAAATGAATGGATTCAGTTTGTTAGACACTTTAAATGACAATCAGAGAAGAAAAAGGAAAGTTTTTTAATCCGGCTTGCATATGAAAAGTTCACATCAATGCAACTAGCTTTGTGCTGTTGCACTTAGACTGAGCAGTTTGAACATGATTTTAAATGCTAACATAAAAAATATAAACATGATTGACTGCAGGACTTTTTTTAACCAATTTTTATCACATGGTGTGAATTTGGAATGTAATGCTCTTACTGCCAACAAAAATAGTAACATCAAGTGAACATGCAGAATAAAATTTGGGAAAGTGCATGCTTAATTATAACTGCTATGACGAGACAGGCGTAAAAATAATAGGAACTGCTACAGAGCTTAATCTTATCCTGCCACATTTGTTGCAGTGTCTAAAAAAATTGGTTTTACATGGGTCTAAACGTGAAGACATAATGAACTTTTTGTGCTATATCGTGTCCTGTCATGTCTGAGGGATGTGTGTCACTGGGATAAAGGGTCTGAAATTTACAATGTGCTACATTGTAATGACACTGACATTTTTAGTGATGTCACCATATCATTTTTCTCTCTATGATTGCCTGACCATCTAGGCATGCAGCCTCAGTGCTATTCACAGTTTATGCATCCCCCCCCAGTTATTACCTGAATTAGTTATAATGACAGTCCTACAACATCTGAGTAGCAGATCTGTAAATTCTGTAGAATATGTTCCTTTTTAAATTCCAGCAATCATGCTGTGGAATTGTTCAGCATTTCCAAAATATTTTCTGGCTGTGTATGCTACAGTATTGGATGTGTAGGAAAGTATTGCTGGAACATTACTTTATTGTAACATGATTTTACTATAGTGGAATCCTATAGTTTGATGGGGTCATAAGAATTTAATTGAAACAGTGTCACAATTAACTTTTTTTTTTTTGGTTGTTTTTAAAAATAGCTTGTCCACCAAAGAATAAACACATAAATTAAAGAACAAATATGTCTGAAAATACTGTAGAACAGGGGTCTCCAACCCCAGTCCTCGAGATCTACTGTCCTGCAGCTTGTGGATGCATCTCTGCTCCAACCCAGCTGAATCAAAAAATTTAATTATCTCTTTAGCCACTAGTGGGTGATTTCAAAGAATGCAATGTGTCATTATATTGTAGTATTAAAGAAATCTATTGAGGTATCAATAAGGCAAAATTGGGATAATCTTGTTGAGAGGATGTTTTAAATTTAAACCTGAAAAAACTGTTTTATATTGGTTTTTGAAGGTTGCTAAGACACTGCTACAGGTTAACTGAGTTTGATTTGTAAATTATTCAATTAGGTATAGCTCCATCTAAAATACACAAAGGCTTGACCTTAATGACTATGTTCAACCATTAAGTTAAATGAATAAGATTAAGCTGACATTTTTAAGCCTTCAAGCCTTTAGCATCCAGAAAGTGCAGCTGCAAACACAGTTTCTTACTTCTGAATTTTTTTTACACTGGGCTGTAAAAGCTTGTGATCAGCAGTAAAATCTTGCTTGCAGCTATAGATCTTTGGTAGTAATCAGTTTAAAAGTCTTGTGTGGCATGGGGTTAGCCTGTGCTCATATATAGATCTCATTCCAAGGTTTTTCATTGTGTCATAGATTTTGCAACATGGGGCACCTTTGGCATTTTCATGCTTTATATCAACACTGTTCTGCAGATTTCGAGTGGTTTAAGAAGTTAGAGTTCTTATTATCTTCTATATGTCAGGCAACGTTTTGGCCACACATTTTTTGAATTGTTCTTTTGATCAAACCCAATGCTGACAGAAGCTACAATGAAGTAATTTCTCCATGCAGCAACAATTGTTCTTACAACATGTAATAGTCTTTGAAATCTGGTAGACTGTTCTTCAATGCACTGTGGCCCTTCAGTGCATCATTCATCTGCCGTATGTTGTGGTCATCAGTGCTGCTTTGACATCTTTGTGTTACATGTGTTTTATTATTTAGTAGTTCTATATATGAGCTCAGCAATGCTGTTTCTTGTAGTGGTGTTAGTTTCCATAGTAGTCCATCAGCAGTATAAGGATTCACATGGTTTACAATAAATGAAGTGGTTGCATTAAAGATAGCTTAATCGCTAAGTAAGAATTTTGTCATGAAAATAGTAGCTTCAGCCAGAAATAATAAAACTAAAAGCCAGTGTTTACTAATGCCAAATGTTTAACAGATAATCTCTTCAAACAACATACAAGGTAGTTTGAAGTTTGATTTATTAATTTTATTTTTTCACCTTATATTTTGCTTTTCCCATATTTCTTGGTTATCTCAATTTAGCAGTTTTGTAAAGATGATATTTCCTTCAATCACAATAAAATTTGATCCTAAATTCCATGCATTATTTTAATTTAAAAATGTCTGACAGATGACTTATTTTGCAGATGATGAAGGTCCCATTCACACCAGATGAACACTGTACTTTGACATTAAAATAAGCTAAAATTTGGATGGTTTTTGACAAAGCCTTCTGGGGTACATCAAGAAAACAATTCACTCCCCATTATGTCTGATGGTGTATGAGAGACCCCCAAATTTCTGAACATACAAAAAACTAGTTGAACGTAACTTCTTATTGTTCAGCTTTAGCATGATTCTATACTGCTGGAAAAGTAGCAGAACTGGAGTTAGATTTCCGTCTTCACTCTTTTGAAGCATGTCTTTAAGTGTCCCTCATGAGTGTGAAAGCGTGTGTGATGCATCTTTGCAGCAAATCATGTCTACATACTAAAGAACTACCCATAAAGCTCAGCCATGCATTCATAATGTTTCCCATTTCTTCAATCTGTATGTGGTTTTTGGCCTACGTCACTAATATAACAAACTAGAGGTGGAATGTATTGTCTGGGGTATTGAGGTTTGACTGAAGCACTGTGTTTCTCATGTGCTGATTCTGTAAACTCTCTATTTGCTCATTTTCATCTCTTAAGTTTAACAATTTTGTTGGGTTTTTCGCTATTCTTATCATATAAGAATACTGGGAATTGAGAGAGTGGTTTTAGTTCCAGACCAGGTTAATTTAAATCCTGAAACAGTCTAAAGTGGGAAAGATATATCTGGCATCAGTTTTGTCCTGGGTAGTGTTATCTGCATGTGTGAAGAACTGCAACATAGTGAGAGTTGTTCCTATCACATTTTTTTTGGATACTTAAAGTTGTCAGTGTGACTGTTACCTGTCAGCTCTAGTTATTTTCCCCTTTTATTTTTGTCAGTTTTCTTTTTCTCTTTTTTTAACCACATTTATGGTCGTGTTCTCCTTTCTAATCTCAGTCATTCTAATAATTTTCTGAATTTTGAGCTGTAATATAATACTTTATCAATCCTTTGCTTGAAAAAATATTGTTGTAGATTTTTAAAGATTTTTTGTTTGTTTTGGTGCAGATCTGTTTCCCTGCCAACATTAGAAAGTTTATCATTTGGTGCCTCTTGTGCTTTGCAATTGTTAGAGATCTCTGGGAACTCTGAGGACATCCCTCTGGTACGCTGGCGGCAGCAGTGGCTGGAGAATGGCACACTTCTTTTCCACATCCACCATCAGGATGGCAGCGTTAACCTACCTGAACCAACTGAAGACCCGGCCAATGACTCCACAAAGGAAGAGCTGCGCATACTCCACATCTCTGTGATGGTAAACATTGTTGTTCAGGAAACTCGCAAGGGTATCATCATGGAAATTTCATCTGATATCTAAATTTCGATTTTACTGTTTTTGACACACAGTTTAAAGACCTTTTAAATTTGGTAAATTTTCTTAAAGAGATCCAAATACACTAAACAAAAACATAAATGCAACACTGAGTTCAGCTCATGAAAAATGTGAGCAAAAACAACAAAGATCTAAAACAGTTTCAGTATATACAAAATAACCATTTCTCTCAAATATTGTTCACAAATCTGTCTGCGATCTGTTTACACGTGGTCTGCAATTGTGAGGCTAGTTGGATGTACTGCCAAATTCTCTGAAACACCTTTGGAGACGGCTTTTGGTTGAGGCATGAACATTCAATTCACAGGCAACAGCTCTGGTCGACATCCCTGCAGTCAGCATGCCAATTGCACGCTCGCTCAAAACTTGCAACATCTGTGGCATTGTACTGTGTGATAAAACATCACATTTCAGAGTGGTCTTTTATTGTGGCCAGCCTAAGGCACACTTGAGCAATAATCGTGCAGTCTAATCAGCATCTTGTGCCGCACCTGCAAGGTGGGATGGATTATCTCTGCAAAGGAGAAATGCTCACTATCACATATTTAGACAGATTTGTGGACAATATTTGAGAGAAATGGTTATTTTGTGCATACAGAAAATGTTTTAGATCTTTGAGTTCAGCTCATGAAAAATGGGAGCAAAAACAACAGTGTTGCGTTTATATTTTTGTTCAGTGTATAAACTAAGGATTTTAGTGTGGCCTGAGCTGGAGCAGACTTTATATAGTTTTGTTTATGAGTCTTACAAACAGCAAAGCTTCATAGATGTCTCCTGAATGACACTTTTTGGGAGCCCAGTAATTCGGAATTCCACTTGTAAAACATTTCTGTTACACGACTGGGTGTTCCAACAGTACAAAGATCCCAAACACACTTAAGAACCGGTTTTGAGATGGATAAAGCATGAAAACAGTAAGCTTTTTAAATGGCCCACACATCAATGTTATTGAAAATTATTTAACATGCTTTAAGTCTGGTCTGAAACCTTTTCTTTGGTAGGAAACCTACCAAAACAAAATTACCTGCATTTTGAGAATGAAGAGTGGTCAGAAATCTTGCCTAAATTATGCCAGGGCCTTTTTGGTGACTACAAAAAGATTCTGATTTCTCTGCAACCTGATGGGAGATATTTTACCAAATTTTAGTGAAGATGTATGTATATTTGAGCTTGTTTTAGTAATTCTGAAACTGTGTAAGTTTGAGAACATTTACAATAAATTCTAGTCTTTATCACATTTGTTTTTAAAAATTAATTGAAGTTGTATGCTGTATAATTATTCAAAAGAAATTGTTAAAATAAATAATTAAAAGGCGCAAACAAAACTACATAACCTTCTGAAGGGAACTGTGCTGTATTATGTACTTTACCTAGATGAGCAGAAATTGAGACAATTGGGGGCAGTTTTAACTACTGAAATTGAAGTAAATCTTTATCATTTTTATATAAGGGAAATATGAGATTATTACAGAGGGACATGACTTTATGAAGTACTAAAAACCGGTAGATGGGTGTCGATTTTTGCATGCGTGCACCATATCAGACCTTATCAGCTCTATCAGCAGAGTAGGAAATGATTCTTTAGAACTCGCCGCTTCCCCCTCTTGCCCCAGGATATGTATATTTATTAGATCTAAGATATGCCACACCTACTCCCAATGCCCTTTTCTTGCCCAAAGACATTACAATCATGCTGTGATGAATGATATATATTTTCAGACATTGAAAGCTTATTATATCTGCATACACAAATGATTAGTCAGCTTTGGAAGTTTTTTGCCAGCAGCTACATCTGCTAACAGAAGCAGGGAGGCACACTTCAACACCTTCAGACCTAATTTAATTCTAGCTAGATTCAATTTCAGATGTAATGACAAATAACTGGCCTTGTCCTGTCCTCTAAATGTGCTACATAAATTAGGAGACACCCATCAACTGGACATAGGAGACAGGATGGTGAAAACCTTTCTTAGTGGAAATATGAGGCACAGTGCTTCTTATCTCGTTGACTTTGCTGTAATCTTATATTTTTACTTCCTGCTCTATCTGTATTCCACATCCCATCACCCTCAGGTTGGTGTCTTTGTGGTTCCTTACCTGCTAATTCGTCATCCCTAAAGCACTGTGGGGGGGCAGTGGGTTCACAAAGGTGCTTCCATGAAGGTGTAGTCGGAGAAAGATTACCATGCAAATACAAGCAGACTGTAAGGACAGATGGAAGCTGTGCTATCACTGGGCTGCAACCTGCCACCCAGCTGGAGCCCTTGACCTATAAATCCTAAAGCCATGTCATTAGTTTGGCTTCTTGTGGATATGGAAAATGGTCATGGGAAGTCTGTTGTATGAGCAGACTTTCCAGGTAAGTGATTAAAGTGATTTTTTTTTTTTTTTTTTTTTTTTTTTTTTTATCACTTTCATCGACACTTATGAGTTACAAGCCACTGTCTGAACCAAGACCAGTGCTTTGGACTGACATTTTCAGTTTTATGCCTTTGCCATCACATAAAATTGGGTCTTTGTTCAGGAAAGCAAACTGACAGATCATCAAAATCTCAGCCATATAATTTCTCACCATACAAAACGTCTTTGTGTTGCTGTATAGCAACTATAGCAGGTTGATTTCAGTCAAATCAATCATTCTGTCAGTCAGTTAGTCTTTTCACTGTAAATCATGTAGCTTGCAACACAGCATAATTCAAATAAATTCAGGAGAAAAAAAAGTGTATAATCTTATCAGTTTATCATTTTAACAGCTTATGGAAGTAAGTTCTCTTTTGATGTTATGGTACTAATGTTTTTCTGATGGCAGAAGTTCAAAAAAATCAATAGAAGGTGCTGAGGGGTGTTTGCTTAAGTTGTGGTCTCTTGAACTTTGTGTCATCTTTCTTTTTCCCACATTGCTGTCTATACCAGCCCTTTAGCTATAAGACTTTCTCACTGTATATTAATGTATCATTCCCATGAATGAGGCCCATTACTGTGGTATCATTTAACATATGTGTTTAATTTTAAACAAACATATTGGTCTCCATTTTTACATCTTTTGACTTGGTGGATTTTGGCTAGTCTTGGAGCATCCCCTACATGGGAATGTGGCCTCTTGGAGCATTGCGAGTAGTTCTGTAAAAAGAAGAAAAAAACTCAGCAAAGCTCTTATACAAGAATGACAGATCCTATAGTGAGACAATGAAGTTACTTGTTTTGGCTACTGTATAGCATTCAAAGGTGTCCAAATGAATAGAAAGATGATCTAGAAAAAGAATCATGTGAAAATGATTGAAACCCCTATCTAAATTACAGTACCTTATTCATCATTTCTACATTCATGGATCAGTCAATTACTAGTTCATTAAGCACTTCCACAAACGTATTGATGAAGTAATAAAAGCATAACAAGTATATCTAGATCTTTTTATTTTTAATGAAAATATAGTGGATCTGTGCCGTCTGTCTGTCTGATCTGCTTGATCTGCCATCTTGTGTGTCACATTCTTATTCATAAATATCTCTTGAATCAGATGCCTAGGATTTTAAGACTTGCAGGCAAGCCAGACTTGTCATTGGCCAAATTTGAAGGCGGGGGGAAGGTAGATTTAATGGACTGTACTGAAGTCTGGTTCTGAGGCCAGAAAAAAACAGTTCTAATTGGCTACTTTGGACAATTTGTAATATTACTCAATAAATGAGGTTAAAATTTATTTCACTAATTTGAATTAATGAATCTGCAATGAGTTTATGTGGATGAGTCCTTTCTGAAATTGTTTGCGTTGCGGTTGGACCGTTCCTCATACATGGTTCAAAGCTTCTCCACTTTCAGTCACATCAACAAGGTGACCACAGTGTCCTCCACCAGCTGCAGCCGCTCATCAATAATAGATGACTAACCTTGTGTATGTCTGTACCAACACCAGGTGAAACAGAGACAGTTCAAACACATAGTCAACTTTAGCTCAAAGTCTGCAGGCATTATACATCTAAAAAGTAAAACCTAAAACTTTTTCAGACTGAGAACCAAAAAAAAAACAAAAAAAAAAAAAACACTGTATATTTTAAACTGCAACGTGTTGTGTTCTTTTGCCGCATGATTGGTTTATCTATTGAGACTCATAAACTACATTGTATCTCTGCTGTGCACATTTCTCCCTTTTTAATTTACAAATTTTAATCAGCTGCTGTTTTGCTACAGGGTCTCAATGGATCAATCCAATCAGCACATAAAGTATGGAGGCATCCAAACCGAGTCAATTACATTATATGATTGCCTAATATTTTTAAGCTTCGGGCTACATTAGATGTGTGTCCCCCCTCCCCTACTCTGTTTTAGCGCCATTGTTTTTTTCCTTGGAGGCCATAAAACCATGTTTTTGTTTGTGACCGCAACATAGTGAATGACAAGCGGAAATTTGGTTATCCAAGTGTGAGAAGTTAATAAACGAAGGAACAGTATACCTGTTGCTGCTGTTGTTTTTGTTGTATGGCGTTTTAATCCATAGACAGATAGACAGATTTGGCCGTATGTTCAAAAGCTGGCAAGGTGCATCTACACTATGAAACAGAAAATTAGGATAAATTTTAATCTAATATTTATGATTATGCAAGGCTTAAGTTTTGTGCGACTATAACAGCAAGTCCAATAAACGTGGGAGGTTTTCTAATGTCTAATAGATTTATTTATTTATTTATTTTATTTATTTTTTTTTTTTTAAGATCTGTCTAATAGATTTTTTTGGTTGGCTTGTAATGCATTATTGCAAATGATTGCAGTATCCTAATTGGATATTCAGTTTGAAAGACATGATGACAATCAAACAAGTTCTGATTTGTAGAATCAGCTACAATTGAAAATGCATATGGCTTGTCTTAAGACTTCTACTTCTTAGAATTTTAGAATTAAGTGCTCTGGGACCAGTTGGATTACATTCATCATGTAAAGCACTTTGAACTGCCTTGTTGCTGAATTGTGCCATGCAAATAAATTTTCTTTGCGTTGTCTTACATGCAGCATCTAAGGAATTTCTTTGACTTTCTGTGACAGTTTTGGAAGATTATCAGCTTATGTTTCAGTTCAGTTCTCTAGTTTCCCCTGAGGCTACAACAGAAACAGGATGAGTTTACTTTGTGTTTTTTTTATCCTGCATAAACCCTGCTTAGGCTGTGATAGCAGATTTAGGAAAGAAATCAAAGTCAACCAGTCTATCAGAGAAGCAAAAACAATGACATGCCAGAGGTCTGTAGGTTATAATAAATGACACGCTTCTTCTGAGCTTTTTTAAAGATTGTACTAATAAAATGTAAGGGCATGACTGAATGTCCTATTATGAGTGATATTTTATTAAAGTAACTATATATTGGTCATTGGTGCATACAAATGCAAAAAATCAATTCAGAATTTGTATTTCAGTAATTTTCATGTCTTTGCCTAAAAAAAAAAATAGCAAAAGCAAACTAAGCTTTTTCAAAAGTAACATCACCACAATAAAGCTTAAAAGAACAATTTACAGCTGTAAAAGATGTTGGGTCTTTAAAAACGCATACTGATATCACACACACTTTGTAAGAGGAAATATTTATTGTGACACCGCTCAGATCTTAGCATATTGACTTTGTAGCCCTCCTAAACCCTGCATTAATCGCATTGATCGCATAAACATTCAATCAATGTGGCCCTTTCCACTTGTAAAGCAGTAGTATCTGATGAATATCAGCACCCAGAGGTGCTCTTTGAGCACCGTAGTACAACATGATTTTATAAAGTTTGCAGAGTGAGACAAACCAATCCATAGTTTAACAATGAGCTTCGAGGAAGACTTATAGTCCACCAGTCCTGTTTGTGGTTCTGCTAAATTTCTGATGCTGAACTGGTTTTGTTTAGGAAGACCAAAAATACTACAGCAAAAGACAGCATTTACTGATACTGTAATTGATAGTTTTATTTACTTGTTCAGTTAGCATCTGCTATGTAAAAGTTACTCGTTAGATGTAATTTCAGTTTGACTAGCTGCATTTGCAGTTAATTACAATAGTTTACAGGTTCAGGAGCTGTTATTTGCCAATCACAAACAGATGTGTAATAAACTGAAGAGTGAAAATGGAGATAACTATATGGTTTTAAGTTGATTATCTTTTATCTTGCCTCCTATACATGCAAAGTAATCTGCCACTAACCTGTTTAGATTAACAGCATTGGTGTAGTTTGTTAATGTCACTTTAAATTTAAAAATGAAGTAAATGTCAGCTTTCAGAACTTTTTAAATATTTGTAGCAATAACAAATTCAGAACATGAATGCACACATAGACTAGTGTGTGTTCAGATTGTACTGTGGCTTGTGCAGAAAAAAATAATTAGGAAGTTTAATAAAAACGGAAGTACAATGGAAAAAATATTCAAGAATTGTCTTTTAATTTCCCAGAATTCATGTGGAAAACTATAAAAATTTCTAGCTTTCATTTAAGATGGCAGCAAAATTATGTTGCATGGTTGCACTCACAAAACATGTCAAAAGTATAGGAATTACATTTACGTGGATCCTTCTCTTTTAAATTTTGTTTGGATCTTTTGTCCAAGTGTCCCCCCCTACCGAGAAGTCCCTCGTGTTGGTTTCCCTTATTTGAAGTTTGCAACACATCACCTGTTTTCTGTTCCTAATTAGTACACCATTTGTTGATCACCCTCAACGGCATCTAAACCTTGGGTTTTCTGTTCCTCCATCTTACTTCCTTACTTCAGTTCCCATTCCTGGTGCTTTACTTCTCATTAGACCTGTTATATATACTTATAGACCTGTTTTAGTATTGTGTCCCTACTCTACAAGCTAAAGTATGTCTCTTTGTGTTTTATATATTGGGATTATAGGTTGAAGTGAACCTTGATGGTTCAAGATTTAAATAGATTTAAATAAAAATATATGATTTGTTAATGTCTTTCAACCATTTTGAGGTTTCACAGTGATGTATGCAATCATAACACAGTTCACATTAATATCTCATCACCACAAAGACTCTGGTTTTATGCTGTATTAGCTTCAATCAAATGCACCAAATTGAATCAAATGATGTAAGCCAGTCCTCTCATTAATTCTCATTTCCAGTACAGGAAACCTTGTGGAAAGTGTGTGAAATAGACTTTTGACTTTTACGTTTGTTCAATGTCAAAAATCAGTACCAGAACATAAAACATTCAAGTTTATTGATGGCATATTGACAAAATCTTACACATCACCTTTGAAATCAATCGAAGTAACACCAAATGCATGAAATGAGGGATTCAGTATTTGAACCATGTGACCGGATATAAAACTTAATCAGTGTGTCTGCTGGAAAGATCCAATTTGATATATTCTGAGAGACAAAATTCCTCTTGCTCTCTTGTAACTGACATATAGTGCAGATGTTTCTGCCTTCCTGATGTTCAACGTCTAACATCCACAAACTAAGTGACAGATTGATAGCTCAGCTCTAATACAATGTCTGCTCTGTCAGATTGAGGAAGGCCATCTCTTGCCTTCTCCATTCGGAACTTACATGACAGCAGTGCAAGTCATAAGGCGTGCTGGTGCTGTTATAACATCATCCCCTTCCACTAGTAAGTGGATTATGGAGCAGGAGCGCTGGCATGCCTTGATGTGTGGTTTAGTTTTATTGGCAGCATAAGAGAACAGAGGCCACTTAGTCCCCACTTTGATTTCAACTAATGTTGACATTAAACTATTTTTTCCATATTGCCTGTATTATCCCCCTCTGCTCAAGAGTGCTAATGCGGTTGATGGTTTTGAATTGCATTTGTCACTGAGCTTGATTTGATTGAGAACCTTTCAAGGTACTTGACATTTGGCTTCCTATTCTAGTTTACTCAGGGATGAATGACACAGTGGACATGCTTAATAGTAAACCTTAGCTTAATAACTATTGATATGTTCACCTATGAACTTTGAAGAATGGTAAAACCTACTCATTAAAATTATCTGTCATCAATATGCTAATAAAAGCATTGCTCTAACTTAAAAGTATTTTATTTTAGGAAGCATTTTACTGATATATGACATAATTATCAGATTAACAAGAAGAATATATTTATGAAAGAGTTGCTGTAATTTAGATAAGGATTAAGGAACTCAAGATGGGGTTTTTTCTGATAAACTATTTCAAATACATTTTTTTTACTAAGTTTCACTTCTAATCACAACTGTAAAATATGTGTTGAATTTTTAAATACTTTTTACATGTCTATACCATTTTTGTTCTAATCCCACCCTGTATTTTATCAAGAAAACACAAAAATAATTTTAAAGTACACAGTGGAGTGATTGGAGCGTTCACTCTGTTGCCAAATCGTGGTTAGGTATATAATTACAAATAAAACAAGTCAAAATTCAATTTAGAGGATGAAGTTGAAAAGCTAGACACAATAATCATGTATGTGAATAAATTAAAATATATCCCAAAATTTTTCCATGACCTGTTAGAGCCAGTTGTCATATATGTGTGTGTGTGTGTGTGTGTGTGTGTACAGTGTACAGTACATGCATCTTTTAAACTGTGTAGGTCTAATGAAAAATTCAGGAGAAATGTTTATCTTGAGCCAAAGTGTTAACCGTTGTAGACTCTTATGCTATTAGCATTGGCAGAAATGTTGACATATAAATTTTTTTTAAAGTCTCAAGACATTGGTGGATTTTAATCCAGTACATTTAAATACTACATTTCTCCACTGTGAGAGCAATTTAGCCCTCACAAATCTGATAAATAAATGATTATCAAAATTAGGATTAGCAGTGTAATCCATAAATGATTAGAAGAATCATAAATGATGGAAGCTTTAATCATCAAAATCTATGTGAATTTATTTCAGTGAAATATACTGATCTAAGCTGAATGAAATGTTTACTTTGTAATGGTAGGCTGTATACTGTCGAGCCTATGCACCATATAAAATTTTTCAAAACTCACAGTAGAAAAGTTTTAGTTTGGTTATTTCAATACATGCTTGCATGCATACTTTGTCTGTTGAGCCAAAACAACCTGAGGCTATAATTCACAGGGAGAAAAACTATATGGATGGATGCTGTTTCCTGAACAAGCCCCCAATCATACTGATATCCATTTAAGTGAATAAGACATAATTAAAGACTCAAATTTAAAAGTTGACAGAAGCAGGATTTCATTAAATGTTTTATACGCCTTGTTGTAGACAATAAGATAAGACGGCTCAGTTTATGATAAACCATTGCAATCATATCAACTACTACAACATTATTTTAACATAATCACAACACCATCAACAATGGGAAACTAGTCCAGATCTTCCAGATGTTGACAAACAATAAAGACTCAGATGATCTTCAGCCTCTAAGTTTCAATCACATCACACCTATGACTCTCTGAAACTGATTTTTCACACGTGTACCAGTTTCAATTAGTGCAGACATTTGCAAATGTCACATCACAGGCATGTACTTTAATAAGAATGTTTTTTTAAAACAATGGACTGTATACTTTTTTATGGTGTGTTATCAAATTAAATACATTAGAATATTCCAAATAGTCATTTGGTGATTTCCTACAAATACATTGGAATCAATCATGATATGAAGAGTTGGTTAGGGTTGTGCTCTTCATCTAATCCCTTTGTGACTCCTTGATGTTTAGATCAAGGCTTTGTGGGGGGCTTACCATCTGTTACTCTACTCCTTTTTGCTGTCACAGAGGGCATCTTTTATAATTGTACATTTGTTATCATGTTCATACCGTAGGATAAGTTGGAAACAACTAAAATAGATTACTGAAAGCACTGTGTAATTTATAACATAATACTTTGGAATTGTGCTGAACTTTTAAGGCACTCTACAAAGTGTAATTTAATATTTTTGCTTATATCCATAGCCAAGTTGTCATATGTTTCACTTCCTTCAAATATATTACAGCCTAAGATGATTTTGTGTTTTTAATGTGTTTTTTGCACATGCCTCAAGTACATGTTCAAACTTTTGTGTTGTCAATGAATTTGAAACAGGTTTTTAAAACTTACATAGGTTTTCCCTCAGAAAACTTGCTAAGACCAGTGGTAGGGGCGGTAAAAGCAAACAAAAAAATATATATATTATACAAATTTTTTGCACTTCAGTTACATTCTAATTACGTAATCAGCTATTGGCCTGGTCTTAAAACAAGCTATGTAATACTGGTCACATTCAGAGCCATCCTAAGGCATAAGTGGACTAAGCAGCTGCTTAGGGCCCCCCAGACCTTCAGGGCACCCCCATAAATGTTTATATTTTATCACAGACCATAGATCTAGAAGTTTAACATTTGCTTTTTGAGCATGACCATGCTATTAAATCAGATTTAATGGTTTCAGTATAGGTAAATTAAAACCCTTGAATTATTTAACATTTAAAGCTGCAATATGTAATTTTTATGAAAAATATGTTTTTTTACATATTTGTCAAAAGAAAATCATTGAAAAAATGAAGCTCCTCTGCTTTCTCCCAGTGTTCACAGTACTGAAATACACGAGTCGGTCAGAAACAACCAATCAGAGCCAGGAGGAGGGTATCCTCCTCCTGGCTCCGCTGTCCGTTATCCTCATGTACGCACCACTCACACACTCCCCCTTGACCTAGAGCTGGGTCACCACAACATAGCCTGCCATGAATGCTAAGGCTAGCTAGCATGGCCACCGATGACAGAGGATAAACCGTTTTCCTGGAATGGTAAGTTGTTTCAATAAGTTGTCTCCTATTAGCACATTTAGGAGCGTACAAGGGGTTGATTGAGAGCACCAATACATTTCTCCTGGTTCTGATTGGTTGTTTTAGGTCAGGAGCGGTGCATTTCTTTAGACAGCAGGAGGAGATAGAAGAGCTTGATCTTTTCACATATTATCTGTCTCATACTGTCATGACTTGGTGACAGTTTTAACAAATATGCAAAAACATATTTTTGTAAAACCAGTAAAGCCAGGCGGCCCGCCATGCCTACAACCCCTGCCTACAGCAGGGACTGTTTTTTACCTAAAGAACATCCGTTTTGTGTTGGCTGCTTACATATTACTGATAAATTATACTGTAAGGATACTTTTTTGCTTTAGTTTGTTTGAGCATATACACATAATGATGTTATCTAAAACTGAGCAGTTTCCAAAATGTTGTGAAAGACACAAAGTGCTTTAAAAACAGATCTTTTAATGGATGTTGTGAAGGTAAAAAGCTGTTTTGGGGCTAGGTCACTCTGTTTATAGCCTTCGCTTTTCGTATTATGTTTGACCCACACACGAAGGTACTTTGCTGCTTAGCCATCCATTATTTTCTGTAACTTGTTTCAGGCATTACATACAATCATGGCATTATTCAGATTGCTGACCTCATTGTAAATAAAATGATGTTCAGATTATGGTGTTTTCATGAGTTTACGCTTATATATCAGTAATCCAGATTTACATGTTGCAGTGGGTTGTCAGGTTAATAACTAAGGCCCACATTACTTTCTCTACATCAATGAAATGTTTGTTCCAATTCAAAGCAGTTATTAAACTTATATTCCTTGAAACATCAAGTTTGTAGTCTTTTTTCCTTTAGATATCATGTTCAGCACTGACTCTAGTGCATCCTGTAAGCAACCCTTGAAACTAGCAGTGTGTGTTTGAGATGTCTTAAACTTTGGTTGCATGTAATAGTGCAAATAATTACAAGAAATATCCCCAAAATGCCACAAAACCAATACCTCACTAAACTTTTATACATCTGCCTTGCGTTTTGTTATGAATCCCAAGTGAGGAAATTGAAAATAAGTGAGCCACTACCAGCTTTTGCTGCAGAAAGAAGCTGAAGGGTCAGAGGTCACCCTATGAAAACACACTCCAGCCTGGAATCTGTAGGTGTCCTTCAAGCATTTAGATGTAGCTGCTTCAATTCAAGGAGAGGCCACAGAGGGGGAGTCGCCTGGCACCACTTGAGGTTGAGCCATGCAAGGGAGTCGTGGAGTCATGAATTCCCACAACTCAAATCTAAGGAGATGGATAGAAGTGAGATACAGCTAGAAGAGATGGAAAGGAACTTCATATAAGGCATGCAGTGCATCGGGGCAGAAACACTTCTTTCTTCTGCTTGGATACTCTGCCCTCATTGTCTCATATTCCTCCTTATATGTTAATCATGCATATTTACTTTTATAAAAGTTTAGAGTACTAATGGTAGTCAGTGCTGTTCAGCTGGGGGTTTTGGTTGCTGTTTGGTATTGCATTTTAGGGCTGGGGTCCCCTCCCTTCCAGGGGAGAGAGATGTCTGTTAGAGTATTTTTGGATTTCATGGAAGGTTTTTGTGAATGAATTTTGCTTTCGAGATTTCAGTCTGTAACTATCCCTGTACATCTTCCTTCATTTTTCTTTTTATAACCACAAATTCTTGCAACTGAGAGTTTTTGTTTGGTGGGTGTCCTTCAATTTACAATACAAATTTCTGGTTATAGATTGAGTCATTATTAAAGAGCACACACTTAGATTTTAACTATTATTACAATTTTCCTCATACATTAAAGGGTCTAAACCTTAGAGTAGCCCCATATTGATGAATCCCACTTGCTCCAGTAAGCTTGTTTGGGATTGTGTAATTGTAGAATATCTGGGGATGGAAGAGTTGGGGTCAACTGCAAGGCCTTTCAGATTTATCTGATTTACCATAGCGCACAGGGTTAAATTTGACAAGGGATCGTCCTGGGTCAAATAGGGTCGTAGAAGTTAGTGGTTGACTTAACACATTTCAATGTTCTATAAAGATATACAGCCTATTGTAAATAATGCTCAAGCATTATCCCACACATCCGATACTGTATCATAAGCAATTTGATCACCAATTGCCCCTAGGTTTCGGACAAACTGAAAACTTGCAACACTGCTTTGACATTTATGCAAGTGCTACTTACTATATGTCCCGATAATAAAAATCAAATAAAATGTACAAAAATTAATCTCATGCAACACTGTGTAGATAATCTGTCTTCTCTGAGGAGTTACTCACCTCCAAATGCTGAATATTTAGAGTGGCTCCAACAGCTGGTAACTTGGGCTACTTTCTGATTAATAAAGCTTACAATTATTTGTCCTCTTGAGGACACTCATTCAGAGGTTTGTGCTATTTTCCCTACTGGTCAAACGACCCTAAATGTGGAGAGAAAATAAGAAGAGATGTGATATCATAGCTAAAGTAACAGACACTATTCTGAACTCCGTGAATTCTATATGCTTAACAGCAGCATACACACACTATAAAAATACTGCTGCTTTAAAAAGCAACCCACATATTTTAAATGTGACGGGACTTGATGCTCCACATTCCTTAATGTGTTTTTTTTTGATGCTGCAAAACAGCAAAATGTGAAACGGACTCAAAGCAGCAAGACATTTTTACATATAGTATTATGTTATTCAATGAATACAAAACAGTAATTAACTGTTGACAGGTGTAGGGTGAGGTATGTATTTTAAATGCATTTCTCTCTATGAACTGTACTCCTTTCAATAGAACATGCAGCTTTTGGTCAATGAACATATCAATTAGTGCAAACAAAAGAGTCCTGCTAATTCATTTAATTGAACAGATCCATTGCAAATAACTCTGTATTGCATAGCTTGACATACTCTCAAAATTAAGTATTTGTAGAGATAAAAATGCAGTTTCTTTGTGTGTTTTTTTTCCCCTATGGAGCAATTTTAGTTGGAGTGTAGTAATTGTTTTCTGTGAATGTTGATAGTGGTCATTATCGGTGACTTGCAAAGAGCTGATCATTTAATTATTGCAAGCCAAATGACTCGCGTCTCCTTTCTGACCAGTTTGCATGCAGATTTACTGCATAAGTTGCCCATATCATAGAGTCATGTGTTAATGTGTTTGAGAAAGCAGATTAAGCAAACAACACATGCAAATAGGCCTCTGCTTTTGCAATTTTAAATTAATATAAGCAGCAGAAATTCATATTTTTTCAAGTTTAACATTTAATATGTTTGTGCAAAAGGATATTTTATGGAAATTACTGATTAAACCCACAATTTATTTGATTATGTTCCATATTTTTCCATTAATTATCTGATTTAATCAAAATTTGGTTTTTCACATTTTTACTTAATTCTTTATAAATTATTTTCACCTTATACTGGTTGTCTTTAGCTAATCAGGCTATTATTATTATTTTTTTAATCAGGCAGATACTGGTTTGCTTAATTTTTTATGTTGCCTGCTGAAATATTGAAAAAAAAACTGTTCATTAATAGGTAACTGACGTACGGATAAATGTTAATTAGTTGTCAGTTTTATTGTTGAGAAATACAGAGTCAAGGACAGCAATTCTACTGGATACCTATGCAGAAATACCCACTGAAAGATGGCTAAATCAAGTGTTACTTGCTATATATATATATATATATATATATATATATATATATATATATATATATATATATATATATATATATATATATATATATACACAGAGAGAGAGAGTTAGAGCGAGAGAGCCTTCACTGCATGTAGGATCAGCAGGAGACTTTTCAGAGAGGGTTTTGACTTTACAATAGCCCAGCCTAAAAGTCAGAAGTTTTAGCATTTCACCAAAGAGAGAATTCATGTGGTTTGTTTGCGCGATAATTTCTGCATTTCTGGGGATTCATTCCCTTCTTTAAAAATACATCAGTCTCCGGTGGCAAATTGCTGCTGTCTGATTCTCCATACTGTCACCTTGACATTTTCATAACTCTGTTTGACATTTTCCAAATTGCACAATGTATCTCATTTTTATTCATTTAGTTGCCCTGCTGCTAGCATCAAATTAGGCTTGCATAAGAGGTAAACTGCACATACTGAACATGTAATGTTATGCCCTTAAGCCATACCTATGGTCCCATGCTTCATGTTTCTACTCTTCATTATCATTTAAATAACCTTAAACATGAAAATAATCGCATTAAAAACAGAATAGGTCAATGTATCTGATAAACTGTCTTCCTATGTTTTAACAAAAATAGTATTAGGCTGACAATTGTTATTGCACTCTCCTGCGTTTCCAAATGCAGTGTGATTTTTGACTTGCTTTGACTTTGATCCATATCCTGCTTCTTGACAGGATTTTTTTGACTCTAGTCTTGCCATTTCAGAACTCTCTTTTACTCTTCCCACTCTCTGCCTCACTTCCTCTTCAGTTTCTGTCTGATTCAGTTTCTGTCCTCTATACTAACCTGTCCTCAGGGCAGGCTCATCGCCCTTCATCTGTCCATCTTGTACCATCTCTCAGCCCTCTGTGGGTTTAGATGTCACCATATCCTCTTACCCTGTGGAGTATCTCACAAGTCATTAAATCAGAGGGAAAAAAATTCGAATGGAAGTGCTCATGTGACCTGACCTAATCATTTGCTATCAGTCCTCTCTACACTACATATACAGAATGAGCTGACATGTAATCACAATTGACATTCCTGTTTCCATATGGTCTGAACAGGGGCTACACAGTTGTATAGCTGGTAGCACTGTTGCTTTGCAGCAAGATGGCCTTGGGCTCAAATTCCTGCCTCAGGTCTTTCTGCATGGAGTTTTGCAAGTTCTCCCTCTGCATGTGTGAATTCTCTCTCTGGGTACTCTGGCTTCTGTCCACAGTCCAAAATCATGATGGTTAGGTCAACAGTTTTTTTTTTTTTGTTTTTTTTTTCTAAATTGCCCTTAGGACCAAAATAAATAAATAAATACATAAAAAAAAAAAAAAAAAAAAAAAAAAACAAAAAAAAAAAAAAAAAAAAAAACATGCACACATATCCCTGTGTGTCTCTGTGTTGCCCTGTGACGGACTAGCAACTTGTCCAGGGTGACCCCTACACTCAAAACAGCCTGGATATAGGCACCCTGTGATCTTGCGAGGAAAAGATGTTATAGATAATGGATGAAGTAAGTCAATCACTTAATCTGGATGGTATTAAATTGGCCTCCGGCAATAAAGAAGGAACCTCAATGCTATTTTTGACCAGGACAAATGGGATTCAAATCCCATATTAATCAGATTTCTAAGATTTTCTTCTTTTACCTCAGGAATATTGGTAAAACTAGTACCTGTCCTGAAGAGACACTAAAAAACTAGTCCATGCATTTGTTACTTAAAGACTGTAATTCTTTACTATCAGGAAGCCCACAAAATTCAGTAAAAGGCCTTCAGCTGATCCAAAGCAATGCAGCAAGAGTTCTGATGAAAATAAAAAAAAGAGATATTTCTCAGATTTTAGCTTCCCTTCATTGGCTCCTTGTTAAATCCAGAATAGAATTTAAGATTCTCTATCTTACATATAAAGCCCTTAATAATCAAGCTCCATCATACATCAGAGATGTGATTATTCCATATGTTCCTAACAGAGCACTTTGCTCTCAGACTGCAGATTCACTGGTGGTTCCTAGAATTTCTAAAAGTAAAGTGGGAGGAAGATATTTTATTTATCAGACTCCTCTCCTGTGGAACCATCTTCCAGTTTTAGTCTGTGAGGCAGACACCCTGTCTACTTTTAAGACGAGGCTTAAAACATTTCTTTTTGATCAAGCTTATAGTTAGAGCTGCTAAGGTTATTTGAGCTATTTCAGTAGTTATGCTGCCATATGTTTAGGCTACTGGAGGACAAACTGACCTCTTTTCCTCACTCCACTACTTTTTTTTTTTCTACTACTCTCCAATTTGCATTATTTGCTGTTATTTCAACTGTTAACTTGGTTTTCTCCCAGTGTTTTTATTTTCATAGAAGCTACAACTGCTCTGGCATTTGGTTTGGGTGTGATACCTTCCTGGAGGAGGGTATTAGCTCAGACAATGCTGCCAACAACTAAACTTTGTCCCTCTCTGACTATTAACTTTTTGCTTTTCCATAGAAAGTACTCCTACATCAGTTCTTCTGGGTTTTTTTTGTCTATGTTCCCAAGTTGGTCGTGGCAGATGGCCACTCGCACTGAGTCAGGTTCTGCTGGAGATTTCTTCCTGTTGAAGGGGAGATTTCCTCTCCACTGTTGCGACATGCATAACTTTATGTGCGAGTAGTATCTGAGGTGTATCAATTACGTTGTGACCTCAGTCACCATATATACTCTTAGTGCTTTAAGTTGGCCGCTATTCTTTTTTTCATTTTTAATTTTACTCCTCAGCATACTGGGACTTTTTTCCAACGTACGGTGCATACCAGGATTTTTCTGGTGTTGTAACAGGTGTCACGTCAGTCTGCGTTTCCCCATCGATATGTTCCCCCTACAGCTCCACCACACAGGCGGCAAAAAATGTGTGTGCTCTCTCCCAGCCTGTAACTGGCATGCTTTGCTCACACACAGAGAGACTATGGTCTGTCAGGTTTCGTGGTGATTAGACAGCCAGTGATAGGGTTGCCACCTTTCAGAAATGAAAATAAGGGACGCCCACCATGGCCTGTCAGGGACATGACCAACACGGTTCGTGTTGCCCGAATCTCATGGGGTGGGGTGGTCGCACCAGTGGCATACTTTATTTTATTCCAGTGTTTTTGTAAAATAGTGGTCAATAAAGCAATCATTCATACACAGAGGTGGGTTAAGGTACCCAAAAATTGTACTTCAGTAAGAGTAGTAAAACTTCAACACATTTTTACTCAAGTAGAAGTTGAAAGTAACCATCCAAGAAATTACTTAAGCTTTAATTAAGCAAGTGTAAAAAAAAAGGTATTTAGTAAAAAGACTACTCAAGTACTTAACTGATCATAACTCCTGATTTGACATTTTAAAATGATGTCATCACACCACCAAAAATATACAGTTATGTGCAAATTCTGGTATTTTAAAGACTAATACCAAAAAATTTATACAAATAAGGGGTTAGGTTTGGAGGCTGGATCTTATCAAAAGAATAATAATAATTAAAAAAAACAATAATAAAAAAAAAAAAAAAAACAATATTCCGTTTAATATATTAAGCGAGCCAAAGAGCCACTTGTGACTCCAAAGATACAGGCTGCAGACCTCTGACCTAGAAGATGGAAACTGTGATCCTATCTCAATAAAAAAAAGGTATGTTAAGGGCAGCTCACCTCAGTTGTGTAGTGTCTGTTTCTAGGCAACCGGGACAAGCAGGTAGGCATTGGCTCAAGGGTCCTTTGTAGATCCTGCCACAACAATTTTGCTGGCCTTAATATTTCTTGTATTTTATTTTGGTGATTATTGTTACAATTAGTGTTAATACGTGTGTCACAGACGTATCTATCGGACATTTATAAAAATACAGAACAAATCATGTTCCACAATGGTTCGATGCAAGACGCAACATTTAACTGCATCTTTACTAGATGTAAATCAGGGCATGAGAATCTGACTGAACAGTGAAAAGTCAAGAGCTAATAAGAGTGGTATATCATGGTGAAACACAGAGATGATGAGGCAGCGCAGGTGTATGACATAGGTAATGATTACTGGTTAGGGTGAAAACAACAGAAATGAGAAGCAGACGAATAACATGAGAGAAACTAAAGAGGACATGACAATAAATCAAAGGCTTACTCTAATCTAAGGAAACTAAATAAAAATGCACATAGAACAAAATGCAAGAATAAACAAAGAAACAAAATGCAATGGAATGAATTTTATAAGACCTTCCGAGCAATAGTTAATACAGGGCACTGAACAGAATATGGCAGGAGCTGAACTGAAGTAAAATGTATATCATGATAGGAAAAAAAATCTAAAGGAAATAAATATTAAGGATTCTGGGTTTTTTTTCATACATAATAAGTTAAAATAATATTGCTAAAGTGTCATTTGTTTGTTGAGACCAGATCTAATACTGTGAAAATATATATTTTTTAAATCGTAACATTAATAAGCTTATTGAACTTCTAAGTCTGATATTCAAATTTAGATATCCTTTACTGATCCGAAAGGAAGTTAAATGTTGTTGTAACTCAACAACATTTAATTTAATTTAATTAAAGAGTTATTGTAAATGGTGATGGCTGTGGGCAGGAAAGATCTCTTGTAGTGGTCTGTTTTACAACAAATTTGAAGAAGCTTCTGACTGAAGACAAAAAGGGAATAATCACTTTGTTATATCTTTAAAGGGGCAATATTGTGTGTTTTCCATGCAACATAGAATCCTTTTATAGCACATAGAATCAGTTTATAGCACAATCAAGTAACTATGTTACCTTCAGTTGTTATAAAAATACTATATCAAATATGACTTCAACAAAATTTGACAACATCATTTAACGCCTTTAAATTGGGCCTCCGTCTCTTTAAAAAAGTCCTGCTCCTTCCAACACTCTGCCTTCAGGAAGTCATCACAACATCACTCCTTTATTAACCCTTTAACAATGTTTTTACCAGCGTTGCACTGAGAAGTAGCCCCTAATTAGCTCAGCAGATGCGCAGTTCCACCAGGTGTTTGCTAATTGCTGCTGGCTAGTCTGAAGGAGGTGAAAGGGGAAATCGGGGGAAATGGATGTTCTGTGAGGCGGAAACTTGGAAGCTTAGAAACTGCAGCTCAGAGGAGGAGCTGCGTCTTGAAGGTGGAGCTCGGTCCACCTTGGCGTTTTGCATACCTCAATGGCTGCCACTAGAGATTAAAGGATTTCTCAAACATGCATGAAAGAATCAAGTAACATTCCAGGTATGTTTTCGATGAGGGAATAACATTGTAACATGATGTAAAGCTCAAAAAAGTCAATTTTACATAATACTGCTCCTTTAATAAGCTTTTATTTGATCTTTTTCAATGCTATTTTTCATTTCCATGTTAATGCCATGAGGCTTCATGTCAATAAAAGTGGCTCCATAACACTTTAAATTTGACTCGTGAATTTGATTTAGAACTGACTTTCTTCTTTTTTTTTCTTTGCAATTTCTTTACAATAAAAATATTGATCTCTAGATCGATAGACGGATCTGTATAAAAATATTACCAATGTGTCTGTCCCATGTTGGCATTACTGTTACATTTTTTTTCCACTTAAAGTACTGCATAGCCTTATGGCATTATTGTTTCCAAAACCATCATGGGGAATTGTAAATTTTTGGGTATCTGGTTAGAGGACACGATATTCAAAGACTGGCCAGTAATTGGTAACAGCTGAAAGGCTTATTGCTATGTCTGTAAAATGGGTTGGACCCGATGAGTTGAACGCCATCGGGTCACATACAGAGTCCAATAGCCACCAATCAAGAATCTGCATCATTGCAAACCTCTACTGCTGACCCACAAACTCGTGCCAGGAGTAAGCCTACTAACAGCATGAGTGGACATAGTAACTGTAATATTACTACACTTAATACAAAAGCTAAGTAAGAAAATGATGCAAATGACTTTATTATTAGTTAACTGAAGTTCAAGAGGTTGCCGCTACAGTTGCAGCTCGAAGTCATGTTGGTATCAAAAAACATTGTGATGGTATTTAAAAGGTATTAACAGGTATTTAAATTTAACTTAAGGATTTCTGTATATACCCTGTGACTATACCCTGTGTATATTCCCTGACTCATTGATAATTCAGATTTTAAAGATCAAAGTCAATTGAGTGTGGGTTAAAAAGATTCTTCTTCCTTTTTTTTTTTTTTTTTTCTCCATCCTGGAAGTCACTGAGGAAGTCCACTGAGTCCCTGAAGTGTAAAATTATTCAAATAACAGTCTTTTTTTTAAAATTATAAATAGTTTTGATTGTTGATTGTATTGTTTTTCTTAGTCTCAGACCAAAAAGCAAATAAAGAGATTTATTGTGCAGTGCTACGTGGTAGTAACATCTCTATTCTATGGATCGTTTTTTTTTTCTTGAACCTACCCTTAATGTGTCAAGATGAAAAACACAAGCATGTGACACTGACAAACACAGCCTGTGACTACTCTGTTTTGAGGCAGCAGCTGCTGGTTTGATATTAATGTCATTGATCATGCAGTTTTTGACTACCTTACACTTGTCCCTGTTTTGGTAAAAATCATTTCAAGAGTTATGTTTAGCAATTTTTTTTTTTTACAAAAGTATAATGATAAAAATCTGAGCTACATTCAGTTAAAGCATTGTAGGCTTTATCTACTAAACTGTAGCTGGAATCTCTTGTGCTTTTGGTTCTCTGAGTTTGACTTTGATCTATTTTTGCCTTGGCTGGATTTTCTGACTATGTTCCCACTGTTTCCTTCTCCTCTCCCCTTGTTTTCTGTCTCTGCTCCAAATGCTTCTCTTTTCTCCCATCAGGGTGGAATGATCGCCCTTCTGCTGTCCGTCCTGTGCCTCGTCCTGATCCTGTACACCCGCAGGCGCTGGTGTAAGAGACGCCGCATCCCTCAGCCCCAAAAGAGTGCTAGCGCTGAGGCGGCTAATGAGATACACTACATCCCATCGGTGCTGATGGGAGGCCAGGCACGGGAAAGTCTAAGGAACTCCAGGGGCCAGGGGCCAAACTCTGGTGGCACCCTCAGTATCCGGGAAACACCGATTTTGGACGGGTACATGTAGAGCAGGTTCAAATGTGGGAGGGACTGATTTTAAAATTTAAAATTAATAAGAAAAAGCAAAGTACCTCATTGTTCTGAGGTTCTGCACATTATGTCACTTTGGAAATCTAAAGTTAGGTCAGTATAATGCAGCAGTAACTGAATTTGGTCTCATCTGCAGGTATGAGTATGACATTACAGACCTGCGTCATCATTTGCAGCGAGAGTGCATGAACGGTGGGGAGGAATTTACCAGTCAAGTCACCCGTACCCTGGACTCCCTTCAGGGCTGCAATGACAAGAATAATATGGACCTCACACCGGGTTAGTAGACTGCAGAAGCAACCAGAGCAGAAAAGAACAGATGGGATAAACATGGAAAAAAGTCTTAGTTCTTCTGAAACATTGTGTAACATAAATTAGATGTGAAAAAGACAAGAGTCACTTGTAGCCATCTCAATGTTCTTCAAAGTGTTTTCTTGTTATTCTGTAAAGTATTCAAAGCTTCTTTATATTAGGAATGCTACCATATTTAGTCTTTTATAAAAATGTGATGACATTGTTTTTACAAGTCTATCATATAAAATGTTAGCTGAAAAAAAGCACAAATTTATTTGAGCAGATGGTCATAAACAAAGCCAACAAATCTGAAACTAAAGACAAATTTTTAAAAAAGAACAATGCGGTCTTTGTTTTTTTTTTCTCTATGACAGACATGATCTGTTTCTGGAACACTCCAGAGAACATTGTCCTGTACTATCAAAACAATCAGCTTTTTTAAGCCTTTAAAAGCTGCCTTCCACAGTTTTTGTGTTGGCATCGATGGTCCTGATTGCTTTTCTTCTGCAAAGTCAGAAGTGATATTTGCACTAACACACACACACACACACACACACACACACACACACACAGTAAATTATCCCCTGACTGACTTTAATTTAGCTCTAAAGAGTGCTTAAGTTTTGTGGGTTTTATTTATTCTAGTTTTATTGGGGGGGGGTTCAGAGCAACAAAGAAGTAATGTAATAAAATAGTCTTTTTTAAAAAAAAAAGTAAAGATTTTTAAATTGTTATTTTTGCCCAACCAAGGCCAAGGACTCAGTTATATGACCTCAAAATTGTTTCTATTCATTTCCTCAATATATGGTGTAAATTGTGATTCCTAAAATTAGGTTCCTGATCTCTGTAATATTGTTCGACCGTATAATGCGGTGATGAACCATGACTCAGATTGTAAACCCTTTTTCAGGGATAGCGGAATGAAGACTAGCCTTACAGCTATCTTCCCACATAAAGGGACTATTAACCACTCCAACTCCAAAACAAAGCTTATGCTGCAGTATTGCTCCTCAGAGTGAAAACAGTAGATTAGCCTGGCAACTGTGATCTCAGACCAACTGAAAACCAGTGTTTTGGGGGAAAAAAAATACCCATCCCTGTGACCAATAAACCAACCACACAGAGTGTGACTGCCAGCAGCTGACCAGAACACAAAATAGTCAACAACTAAACAGAGAAATAAAAAAAATAAAAAAAAGTTAGTTCTGAGATGTCAGACCAACATTTGGTGAACAGTGCTTAGAAGAGAGACTTTTTAAATAAACACCACATTTTGTTAGAGGCTACTGTTTTTGGTACAAAATAATGCAGTACACTGAGGCCAGAACATTCCTTAAAGAATCACAGCAGTGTAAGTTGTGTAGCAGCTGTTTGAGATGAAGCCAAACACAGACTTAAAGACAGCAGCACAGAGATCTGAATATAAGCTGTTTTACAAAGCAGCCAGACCATTCATTCTTTCATGACAGTCCATTAATCGTCCTGGTTGTATGTTCATTTTTATACAGCTAAACAACTCCTCAAGCATGCTGCTTCTCCATTTGATGCCGTGTGTGTGTGTGTGTGTGTGTGTGTGTGTGTGTGTGTGTGTGTGTGTGTGTGTGTGAGGCTGCTAACACCTCAGATTTTTTTTGTTTGTATTCCTTACCCAAAAACAATGCAAGGAAGGCTGTTTTTCGTATACACACAACAAGAGCAGTTATATTTATTAGGTAAAAGAAGTAGTGTTGCAGTTTTCTATCATTATTATAGTATTCATGACTGAGGATGGAAAGTCTTCCTCATGCAAATGAATATTTGTTTGAACATTACTACAGCATAAATCAACAAATTTGATGCCAGTAATGTTCACTTTAATAAGAAAAGTATTTTTTTCCTTTTTTAATTCAAAGAAATGTTATATTTGCTAATTATAATAACTACCTTGCTGTAATTGCACTTTTATAGCAATTATTTTAATTTTCTCAATTAAAATGTCTATTTTGTTTCACAGATGAACAATAATTGGTTAAATGACTGTAGACCAAATGTATGCTGCCTCAGTCTTTCGTGTAGCCAATCATTTGGTTTTGAATCTTAATTTTTTTTTTTTGTTTGTTTGTTTTGTTTTGTTTTCCTCAAAAAATTTATTTTAAAATTGGAAATATTCAGAAGACTTGTTTGCAAGCTGGTAATTCCATTTGAGAGCATTTTTCTCCATCAACACAACTCCGGTAAGCCATTCCACTGCAGGTATATGCTGTGAATTGAAATAAGCTTCAAATTTACTGGATGGACTCATTAAGTGATCAGTTATGGTGAAAGTGCCCACACACAGTGTTCCTCTAAGATCCAAATAGTCCAGCCCTGCAGCTAATGGAAGCAAAGTAATCCTTTGCATTATGCATTTCAGATGGGTAATGCGTGAAACTGGAGAAAGAGACAGTACCAGCCGCTGGCTAAGTGCAGAATGTTGATAGATATGAAAACTGTAGAGGTCACTGAGAAAATTACATTTGAATGCCTATTGAATAAACAAACATTTAGACCTATTTGGACAATGGCCATGACCCTTGACATCAAAATAGTTATTTTATGCCTTCATGAACAAGTAAAAACAAATTATATGAATATATTTATTAGTATTTGTCACTAACTTCTTCATAGCAATTATTCTTCATTATTTTTAGTCTAACGGGCTTATTGTTATACAGCTGAAGGTGGTATTCTCATCTATTTCATTTTTCATCATGAGCACAAAAACATTTGCATCTACTTTAATACTAAACATATATAGAACTTCTGTGTACCATAAATAACTTTTAATGAAGAAAAATTGAGTGTGTGAGCAAAGGATTCTAATATTTAAAATTAAACAATCAGTTAAACATACACTTATTGCCATATAATTCTATAAAATTACCAGCTTAGCTGTGTCGCTGAAACTTTTGTCTCTGAATATTTACGGAAATATATAATTTCCTCCTCTGAGTCTTGCATATGCTCCGACAGTTTTTGTAATTAGTTTTAATTTCATGCCAGCTTTTCTCACACTTCAATTTAGGCTCGTTGACTTTTCACCCAGTAAACAAAAAGCTGGATGCTTTTCCTTAGCATTACAGAATTTTTCTCTCCCTACAACTGGCTTTGAAAAATGCCAAAACAACAATTTTTTGAGTGGCTGTTTTCACCTCTAAAACCAGTTTGTGGCCTTGCTATCATTCCCTCATGTCTGTAGTGACCTTCCACTTGTTTGCAGTGAATGACAACACCAAGTTGGCCCTGATGAACAAATACAAGGACAACATCATTGCTACGAGCCCATTGGACAGCAATCACCAGCAAAACACCCTGCTACCACACAACACATCTACCAGCCAACGCAAACGCCTCTCCAGCAACACCCGAGGTGAGTCACGCATAAGTTTTCTATCAACCAGAAAAAAATGAACAGGCTTATGTCAGGTAAAAACCTGAGCACGTATAAGTTATGTAAAGCATTTTAAAAGCCCTCTATATATACTGATAAAATCAAAAAAGCATTTACAGCATCATAAACTTTTAGTAGTCAAACTGGGATTGGGTTTGCTAACTGTCCCATATTACCCGGGATGTCCCATATTTTTAGCCAATTTGAAATGTCTTGTACGAAATGCTCTTTCTCATGTATTTTGACTTCAGCCTGCAGTTTGTATTTACAAACATTAGATGGCACCCCTCTCTTAAGAGGCCCTTTTGCTCTTGTACTCCGACCACGGTTTTGTTTGCATTGAATAGAGTGCCTCCTTGATAGTGGGCGGAGACCATCACAACAGGGAAATTCCTACTGAAACTGCCGAGGCCATCTCCTCAGAGACCGCAGAACACTTTTGCATTCCTCGTTGTCCCATCCAGCTCCTTCTGTATGCGCTTGTCAACGAGGAAGCTGGGGAAAAGAATGATCTCAGCTTTTCCCTTTGACCAAATCATTTAAAAAAAATCTCATCTGAGTATTATCTCTGACCTGGACTCGCATTTGGTGCAGCTGAACTATTGTTGTGACTTGCCGAATTCCCTCACTGGAGAGAAGTGAGATGAAGAAATCTACTCCTTCAGAGTCTTATCGAATTCTGATCACTTCAGTGGGATGAGTATCTCAAAATTTAAGTGGAATCATTTAATCTCATAGTTTATATGTAGTTACTTTTCACTGCAGAGAAAAAGTTACATGTATTTATCTGCTTGTGCAAAACTAGGCTCTAGACCAGGGGTCCCCAACACCCGGACTCCGGTCTAACTCCGAACCCCGAGAGGGTTTTGTCTGGACCGTAAAGCATTTTCTAATTTACTATATAGTTGTATTTAGATGTTTTATTCCTGCCGGCAGCAGCGTCTGACTTTTGAACAGGCGCAATGGACAGCTATACGGGTCAATGACATGCTGGGGGTCTTTTAAAGCGTGTTGCTAAATTACAAACTTGGAAGCTCACACACAGCAGTACTTGATGGTGTACAAATGAATGAGTAAAAGAAGATGGCTTTGTTCAAAATATATAAAGTGGTCTACAAAAATCGCAGATTTAAAGATAAATGTACTGCAGCATTCATTTTAATTCCAGGTGAAGACGTTGAGCTAGACTTTTTCATTGTTCATTATTTTGACCGAAGGGATCAAAATAATCTATATTTATCCATCAATTTTTAAAATGATAACGACATATTCAGTTGTATTTAATTTTCATTCGGTTTAATTAACACTCAATAAACTGAACCGAGAAACCACATCATGTCATCACACATCAATCAGATGAATATATTTCACTTTTTCTCTGCATTGACAAATTTTGAAATCAGGGACTATTGCTCAAGTGAAGTGATCAGAAATCACCAAGACTCTCTGAATGAGGGACTCCCTGATCCCTCAAACACTCTGCAGGAGAAGACTCCCGGAGTGATTCAGCTGCAGCAGATGCGCTTCAAAGCCTCCATAACCCCTCAATGCGTTCAGCTCCCAGATAGCAAGATGCATTGTGTTCAGTGTCCAGGTCAGAGATGAAACTCAGATGGGATTTTTTTCAAATTATTTGATTTTAGTTACTTCTGCGATCTACTCTGTGTGTAAAGTTAAAAATGTCTGCGCATCTCCACAAACCAGTCAGATGTATGTAATCTGTTAAAATGCCTTCAGATATTTCTGTCACCATTTAAAAAACCCTTCAAATATTCGGTTAACGCGGCTACCGATTGGGTGTAAAGCCAGTCTGCCTCATATGTTCTGAGCCAGTTGGACTCAAGGAGTGGAAATCTGAAGAGACATTATGAAACCAATCATACATCAACCAAAGCTATCCGCATGCATCTGACGGTAGAGGATAAATGAACTGAGGGGACAGTATGAGCGAGATACACGGCTGATAACATTCTTAAGGGCCCAATAGAGAGAATATGATTGTTCACGGAGATTACTGTATAATATCATTATTTTTTTTTTTGTTTTAGTATTGGTATTTAAATTGGATTGCACTTTTCAGTTCAGCAGATGATTTAATGGGTCTATGAATAATTGATCAGCTGCTAAAAAAGATCAAATCTATATTGTTAATTAAATGTTAAATAACAATGAAATATGAAAATATGTTTTGATGGTTGATTAACAATGATTGGACCCCAGATTGTTTCGATGATGGAGGTAGTGGACCTCTTGCTATTTTAGTTGGGCACCCCTGTTCTAGACCTAGATAAGGAAGTCATGTTGAAGTAGAAAGTGCAGCGTTAGTCTCTGAAGTTATCCAGTCAGAAATCAGAGCTAACTTCTGTTAACTGTGAACAGTCTTACAGGAAATTCTTCCAGGTTGTGCAAAAAGATAAAAAGTTGTTTGACTCAGCAAAAAGTACGAAGAAAGTTTAGATTTTCATATGTCTCTTGTAAAAGGGATCATTGATCTTAGTGGGACCTGGCTGTTTAAATACAGTTTAATGATAAATAAGTACAATTCTTTTGAGTAAAAACGCAGGTTGATATTACATAAGTTTTTAATTCCATTTACCGAGTAGAGTAATGTCTGCTTGAAGCTGCAATCTTTCTTTAATAACAACATCCTTCTGTTTACTGAGGCCATCACCAGCTGAAACATTGTAAAAAATATATGTATTGATTAAATCCTTCTTTTTAAACCACCATGTTACATGGAAATAATAGAAACAAGAATAAATCTTGTTTAGGTGGATGTAACTCAGATACTTTGGAAATTATAAATATTGTGTGGTGATGTCAAATTTAGCCACACCTCCGGCAGAGCTGTCTCATACTTTGGAGGTGCTGAGTTGGCAAGCATAGGTTGGGCAGAATTAATTTTTTGACAAGTTCACTCCTTTGTTTCTGACAAATTACAATCAAATTACTTTCTTTCTAAAACTTTTCTTGTTCGTGCAGTCTATAGAATTTAAACTATTTCTAAAATATTTTAACCTTTATTTTTTGAGTACCAATGCATCACAAAACCCTTTGATTGGCATTTGCATGCCAAAATATAATGATTTACAAAAAAATAATAAATTTATCATTGGTAAATGTGAGCAAAGTTTTCTTGTTGTGCTAGACTTGTCCAATTCACATGGGTGAAACTGTCATGGACTTTTTGAAATCAGAACTATTTGTTGACAAAACCCTCCCAAATATATTATTATCCTAATGTTCACTAAATTGCATACATCAAAACAAGACAACATTTCTCTGGGATCTATTAGTCTGTGATATTAAATACATATTAGAAAACACTGACAGACAAGACACAAACTAGATGTGTAAAAACGTCAAATAAATGCAATAATTTTAAGTCTATGACCTTTGCAGTAGTACAGTGATTTTAACAGCTTGTGACAGAAAGATGTTCAGCACTGTGGTTCTTCTTTACGGTATGCCTGAGTAGTGAATTTAACATTTGTAAAGTTGCTATTTATACAGTTGCTTGAGAATGCCTACTCTGACCGATGTCCCATTTTGTAAACAGTCGGTGTTGATGTAGAGAAAATACTCCCATAACATCAGTGGCAATGGAGATACGGTTAAGATCAGAATTATTGGCCCCCAGAGATGAAACCACACAAAACTCTTAATATTTCCATGGAAATGACCATGGTAAAAAGTCTGTGTGATTTTATCAAGGGGGCTAATAATTCTGAGGCCATCACCAGCTGATGGCCTCATCAGCTGGTGATGGCCTCATTTCTGTAGTTAAATTAGTCTGCATGGCAGACTAATTTAACTACAGATTTCCAACTTAATTGCACCAACATTCCTAAGATTAAACATGGTAGACATACGTTTTTAAGCATATTGTTTTAATTAATACTGTTGCTTATTTTAACATACTTCAGGACCTATTCCTACAGTACTGCCCAACTCTAAGTCAAACAGATTTTTTAAATGGTCACTTTTTGTTCAAGAAACAAATACTATATATATATATATATATATATATATATATATATATATATATATATATATATATATATATATATATATATATATATGTGTGTGTGTGTGTGTGTGTGTGTGTGTGTGTGTGTGTGTGCGTGCGTGTGTGTTCTTGTCAAAGAACTGAACAAATGATAATATTCATACAAATATTCATACAAATGCCTTTTTGTGTTCTGTAACAGAAAAGTAAACATTGCTGTTTCTACAAAATGTGCTACCAGCCTTCACAGTGATTGTCTTCATATTATAAACCCTTCAAAATATGACAGAGTTCATGTATTTGTGTACTGAAGGCAAGTGATCATGGCCATTCAATATCAGTTTCAAGCTTAACATGTTCATCTGAAATGTTAATTTCATACTTTTTTCTCAAGTTTTTCAGTAATTTCCAAATTAGTTTAAGCCATTTCTACATGCATTACATATTTCAAATGTTACTGAAAGTGGCTTGTCAAGGAACGCAGGTACTTTGATTTAAGCCCAAAAGAGTGGAACTGTTATGTCTATATAATAGTCAAAAGAGCTAATTAGCTGGGATGGAGACCAGTCCAGACCTGTTTTTTCCGGTCTTGGGCTCGGTCTCGGATTGTTTTACTTCTGTCTTGGTCTAGTTCAACAAACTGGGTCAAGACCAGTTCGAGACTCAATAGTTTTTTGTCAAAATTATGAAAACTTAACTCCCTTTTATCATCACCCGCAGACGCACAAGAAGTTGAATTAAAAAGCAGTTATCAAAGCGCAGCTGCGTCCCACCATCTCAGAAAAAATACATTATTGCTAATGACCACGCAATCGTGTTGCATTTGATTGTTTACAAAACCAGAATGCATTTATTCCTTTGATTTAAAAGAGAGCTTCTGCGTGTTCACATGCAGTCTAGCTTTTGCTGAATAAACACCTGCAATCTGACTGCAGAAAATTATTAAATTTGCCATTCAAAACATAAAGAATTTTAAGACAGGAAAGTAAAGGAGAAAGCAAAAACACCGGGCCACCTACATTTTGTTCACCTCCAGGATTAACGAAACACGAAGTGAGCGGGACAACATCTAGTTTCACAAGACATCTACAGCAGAAACAAAGACACGTAAGTTCAAAAAAATATGCGCAACACCCAGTTTCAACACTGAGCAGCTAAATAATAATAATGTAAATAGATGCTAAATCTGCATCACCACTCTACGAGCAAAACTCACTTATTAAGTGTATTAAGAGTATTTTGCTGATGAAAGAACAAGGCCCAAAACTAGTCAGAGACATAAATTCAGTCTTACCTTCGATATTTATGGTCATAATCCATGTTATGTTATGTAATCCTGTGATCTGTTGTTCATGAGTCATCCCTGTTGGCTACGTGATTTTTGTAAATTCCACGGATTCTACTATTTTGGAATTCCCCCTGTGAGGCAGTCTGCGTGCTTGTATGGACTAATAATAATATTAAAATGCCTAATAATTTATCAATATGTCCAGCATATGTGTTTTAACATCTGATACTTTGATGAATTGCTTTTATTCAGATGATCATAAGAGGAAAGATTTTATTTAAATATAACAAATCTTTATCAACCTTTTCTTTCACTGTTTGTGGTTTTGGTTGAGTAATTAACCGTTTTTCCATTAATTTTTGCATTTTGTGGTGTACAAAAAGCAATGTCCTGAAATATTTGTCGATGTTATAAATATTCAGTCTCGGTCTTGGTTTTGGTGTTGGAAAAATCAGTCTTGGTCTTGGAGCAACCGGTCTTGACTCCATCCCTGATAATTAGCAATGAGCTTGAGATAATGTTGAAAAATTTTGAAATGTACAATGTATGATGATTTTACTGTGACAGGCATGCTATTGTAAGAGCTCAGTGTTCTTCAAACATTGGAATGATAGGGAAATCTTAGGTGTGAATGAAGTGTGAATGTGAAAATGTCCATTTACATTTTTTAATTGTAATCTTATTGTTAATTGTGTTGTACTTGAATTGTTTGCCAACATAATTATTTTATTGTAACATTCCTTCTCTGCTGGTGCTCACTTCATGGTTTCCAAGCTGTTATGGGTCTCTACTTTTTAATCACAGCCAGGGGAACACAAATTAAAGACAAAGGTTACATTTGAGGGATAAGTGATGTTAATGAGCAACAGTTTCAAATGATTCTTTTTTTCAGATTATTAGGTAACTTAAAACTTTTACTCATTTTTCTTGTGGCTTTCTTTTTGTTCAAATAGTGCAAAACATTATTACTAAGCAAATGAAAAAAGCCAAGGCACATTCAAATGCAGTTACTGAAACTGCACTGCAATTGTAAGGCAGTGAGAAGAGTACGTTGTTGCATACTGTTCCATTTTAGTTATTTTACCAGCACTTTTAAAAATGTTTTATTCATTATTTCTGAAAAAAAAAACAACAACAACATAACTACTGGGACCTTTTGGATTTAGAAAACTTGATTCTGTATCTGGGTCCGATTTGGCATGAACTGATGCCTGAATCAATTTGACTAAAACATAATTCACGCAATGTTTCTTAATCAATAATAAATGGTGAGAACAAAAAGTGAATGTCTGAAAAATACACAACATAATGTCATAGTGAGCACTGGTAGCTCCTCCAAATGGCCTTGTTGAAAAATTAAGCCTCCAATGCCCAGAAACCTTCCAGTTGGGTTGGAACTAACTATAAACAACACTTGTGTTTGCTCTGCCAGTGTTTAAGGCTTCTTACAAAAAAAAGAAACAAATGCTCAGAAACAGGGCTTAAGCAGGCAATCGTGATGTATTGATCAAATAACATTAAATTCCAGTTGATCTATTAACAAAAAATTGTTAATAGCATTGTCCTTTTCTGGACACAACTAATAAATAGTCCAAAATCATGACATTTTTTTTGAAAAGCAAAACTTAATTACTCAATATTTCATAAGGAGGCTTAAGCTTTTTAAATACATGCCTATTTAAGATGGTGCCTTTTGACAATATTGGATTTAGAGACTTTAACACCCCTTCCTGGTGTGAGAATTTCAAATAATACATTTAAATTTTGTACACAAACAAAGACCAAAGCTACTGTTGTATATTGGAGTTTGGTCAGATTCAAAATGTCAGTGGTCCATTAAGAACACTCTGTTGACAATGACTTAGTTGGACAGATGTGGATTTTATTTCAACTAAGTCCATGTAAAAAATGACAGATTTATGCACTGATCTGGAGAAACAAGCCGATTTTTGAAAGAATTCTCAAAGAACTATGCACACAGATTCTCTATGTAGACGTATAAACAGCACACACAGTTCCCATATTTGACTTGATTACCTCTAACCATACAGCTCTAACTATAACCGGTCTTCTCTATAGGCTTTCACTTTCCATATTTGGCATCCCTCAGCCTGTGGCTTTGACAGTATTTAGGCACGTTCAGGCATTCATGGCTTACCTTTTTAGATGACTCTCAACATACAGGTCAGGCTTATAAATGTGTTACAAACTCAACCCGAGGCCCAAGATTCAATTCAGTTTAATTCTAAAATGCTTTATTGATCACAAAGGGAAATTAAATGTTGTTGTACCTCATTTAATTAAGAGTTATTGTAGATGGTGATGGCTGTGGGCAGGAAAGATCTCCTGTAGTGTTCTGTATTTCAACAAATTTAAAGAAGCCTCCAACTGAAGACACTCACGAAGAGGATGGTCAGGGCTGTCCATAATTTTCTTGATTTTATGTAAAATCCTTCTTTGTATCATCATCTCCAAAGTCGTCCCCAGAACAGAACCAGCCTTCTTTATCAGGTTGTTGAGCCTTTTTAGGTCCCTGGCTCTGATGCTGCTGCCCCAACAGATGACGGCAGAAGAGATGAGACTCAGCGACAGACTTATAGAAGAAATGGAGCATCTTGCTGCAAACTTTGAAGGATCTAAGCTTCCTCAAGAAGTACAGTCTGCACTTTCCTTTATTGTAGATGTCTTCACTGTTGAGCCTCCAGTCCAGTCTGTTGTCTCAATGAACACCGAGGTATTTATATTCCTCAACCACCTCCACCGTCTCCCATGATGGAAATAGGGTTTGATCTAATCCTATTTCTGCTGAAATCTACAAAGAAGTAGAACTAATGTGTTATCAGACACTATGCTACTCTACAAAACTAGTGTCCAAAAAATAATGAAACATGTCAGTTTACAAATCCTTTTTCTGATTTAAAAAACTCCACATGAAAGTATGGGCTTCTAAATACTCTAAGCGATGCACACATGTGGTGGTAGAAAGATCTGGATAAAACTAGCCTGAGAAAGAAGTGCACTGCGAAAGTATATATACCCCAACAACTGTTTCAAATTGTGTCACCTTAAAAGCACAAACATGTATTTTAGTGAAATTTCATGAGATGGATCAACACAAGTAGTTCATAATGTGAAGTGGAAGATGGCCCCTTTACTCTGAGACCCCTATAAAAAATGAGAATAAAATCCATTGCAACCAGTTGCCTTCAGAGGCTGACTTATATGTAAGCAGAGTTCAAAAACATGGTAGTGACAGGATCTGGCTGTGGGGATACTTTTCTTTAGATGGAATAAATACGAGGCAAGAAAACCTGTTAGAGGCTGCATAGTGCTTGGAGTTAGGGTGAAGGTTTGCCTTCTAGCAGGACACAACCCTAAACACATAGCTAGAGATGCAATTGAATGGTTTAGATTAAAACAGAATTTTAAAAATTGATGTTCATAGTCTTCCACTCCTCTTCCAAGGTCTGACTTACCTTGAGCTACTTTGTAAAGAATAACAGACACACATTTAGTTTTTGGACATGAGAAGTTGGTAGAGACATATCACAAAAGACTTGCTGCTGTACATGCAGAAGAAATGTTGTTTTACAAAGAACTGGCCTGGGAGCAGATCAAACTGTTCCAATTTTTTTTATTTGAAAAACATTTTGAAAATAATATATCCTTATTTTGACATTTCAGTTATGCTCTCTGCACTTCTGTGTTTGTCTACCACATAAAATGCAAGAAACATACATTAATTTGTGTAGTTGTTGTTTTCCAGGGATATGGATACTTTTACAAGACACTGTAAATTAATGACTACTACTGATCCTAACTGACCAGTTGCCTCCTAGTTTGATAACTGACAGTCTGCCAACCATTTTCATTGTCATTTTTCTCAATACACAGTTTATTGTGTGTTTGACCTATCTTAATATGGTGACTTCTCAGTATTTATCGGTTAACTGTAGTCTAAAGCACACCTTGTGTTTTTGAATATCCTCAAGAACACATGTATTTGACTTCAACACTTTTAAAGTTCAAAGGAAGATGGTTATTCTCACTGTAAAGGAAGTAGGCAAAGGCTCTTGGATATCTCAAAAGCACAAAAATAGTTACTAATAATTTGTAAAAGGTGGGATACTCTTGTAATCATGTGGATTTTGTTGAACAGTTGTTGCTGCAAAATATTACCTACATGTGTAAATGCAAAGTCACATCAGATATATGTTATTTGTAAGTAAACTAGTAATTACCTGAACATGATTCAGGGAAGATTGTGACAAACATAAATTGTCAGAAAAAAAAAAAAAAGTTTCGTCATTTTATGAAAAGTTAGGATACCATGCTACCACAATCTACGTAATGCTGAAAATGATGTCTTTGCAGCCCACTTCCTGTTTAAAAACATGCTGGGGATTCTTTGTATATTTCTTGTAATGCATTTCTTACTTTTTCTTTAACTGTGTCTGTGAGAGTTTTGATAAGGTCTGTATCTGTGCTGGTAGCTTTAAACCATTCAGTTGGCTGACAAGAAAGCTCTATCCTCAAATAAAAGAAACATTCGCTTCTGATTCATTTAGTTACATCTAGCATATTTTCACGTTGTGATAGAAGTATGCACAAATAGAAAGTAATGAAGTGGAAAAAGAAAAAAAAAACTCCGTTTTGCATTAATCATAATTGCTGTATCAGTGATACACTATCATTTTGGTGTTTGAAAGTTCAAGGTTTTACCATCTATGGTGCTTGGCATGCACACACACGCACACACTCCCTTTTAGGAATTTCAGTGCTTCCAGATGCAAATTAGATGTCTCCAAAGCCAGCTGCACAGGAATGAGGTTGTCTAAGCAGGAAATTAGATCTGCTTCACGCAGTTTTGAGTTGCTGTTGCTGGGGTTTCCACTCGACAGTTTTCATCTTTCTTATAAAATATGCACACAGATGTATTGTCATTCTCAGTGGGCATTTTCTGTTTGTGTGATAGGTGTGTTAAGTACTAAAGCATTTTCATTTTACCTTAGATGCTCCAGTGCTTGTCTTTGCTTCATATATCAACATTTTTAATGGACTCAAGAGTCACTTCTCAAAATCTCAAGTACCTAAGCTGTCAGATGGGAGAACATGAGTAGGTGATAGAGTAGGCGAGAGAAGTGTGCCCAGGCTGTGAGTCCCTCATTAGTATTTCATAATTATAAATAAATGCAAGGCATCTCAAACATAGGGATTTCATGTACAATAATTTTGTTCTCTTCATATCTTGACACTATGAAAATGAAATGGCGTATTCTGGTGTAACATGTCTTTTCTCCCGAGAATAATATTTTTGCAGTTTTCTTGTATATATTCTCACTCAAAAACATGAAAACATAGATTGTTTGTCCATGTCCATGTGTCCTCCTTTTTATATACTTTTAATCAATGTAATACGTAAAAAGCCTTCTAGATTGAATTTTGTGTGAATTTCAGTGAGGACAGACATAGATGGGTGTACTTTTAGCTCAGACCACTTTATTATTATTTTTTTTTAATCTAAAGATGATGCGTAATTTGTAAGTAGTTCTCTTAAAGCCACAACAATTACTGTTTAAATTTTGTGCACTGTAATTTTATAGGTTGAAATTCAGAGTTTTGGTTCTGAATCAAACTAGAAGTTTTCATGTTTGCATGTTAATGTATCTTATAATCAAGAAATTTCCACACTTCAGTAATATGCCTATTTGCCTTGGAGTTGTACTTTTTGCTAAATTCAGTTGATTCATCTTAATTTTTTTTAAAATTTGTTTTCTTATACAGATTTTGTTCTCATTGCAGACTTGGACAATAAACTGAAAAAATGTAGAGGACACAGTTTCCTTCAAAAAAAAAAATAAAAAAATTAAAAAAAAATGCTTGTTTATTAAATCAGTCGGGAGAAATGCTGCTGAAACAATAGTGTCATCACAAAAGGCTTTCCTCTTGTGAAGTGAAGCTACGCTAACATCTGTGCTGGGAGATAGTCATGGCTGCCAATAATATTTATGCAGCACATTCATATCTTCAGAGCATATTGTTCTAAAAGCAACAACTTGAAAAGCTGATGAAGCTGCTGTCATGAAAAAGCCGTTCAAAGTTTACCACACTGACGTGGCTGCCAACTACTTCCTCCCCCAAATTGTTTCCCAGGATTCACCTTCAGTGTAATCAAACGCTGCGTCTTGGTCAGGTTGTTTTAAGCTTGTGTCACAGAAAGACATCAGAGTTATTTTATTTGCAAATCATTTATATCCCACTGAGACAGTAACATCTATGGAGCTTTAGTGGATTTTCCTTCTTACATTGTAAGTGCAAACCAGAAGCACTTGTAAACAAGTTTGGATACATGCCCTTTTAATATAGCTAATGCTTCAATTAAAACACACTCAAAGTAATGCATTGCTAATATTATGAGTGCAGTGTATACTATAATATAAAGCTGCCTACTGCAACATATACATAACCACCCTCATGTTAAAGATCATGCAGCGTTAAGTGACACAACTTTTCCCCATTCATTGCTGATTTATATATTTAGCTCAAATGCTTGAATGCTAGTTATCCAAGGCAAAGCTTTTAAGTCTTAAGTGCAACATGAAAAAGATTGGGGGTTGGGGGATGGACGGTCCAAGATCCAGTACATTTTGGTTATTTTTCTGCTTTAATCTTTTATATCTAACACATTTATGTCAGAAATAATAAACTTTGACAAATATGTTAGTTTATTTTATACCTACATATAATAAAGCAACATTATGTGGAATAAGTGTTGTGAGTAAGCATTAAAAATTATGTAGACACATCTGACCATCATAAATCATATGGCATACAATAAAAAACTAATTTGGGCATAAGGTTGCAAATTTTTATCAAGTACTTTGTCTCCTTTTGAACAACACAAACAGTCTAACACAAGTTAGATATAATAAAACCCTCAAGGTCTTACTTTCCTCCCCATACACTTTTTCAGCTCTGTAACTTTCTTGATTTAAAACTTTTTGCTTCTTTTTGCTTCTCAATTTACTGGTCAGTCTACTTTCCTACCCTCATCTATGGTCACGAGCTTTGGGTAGTGACCGAAAGAATAAAAACAGATACAAGCCACCAAACTGAGTTTCCTTCTAGAGTCAAAAGTTCGGTCATCTGGGAGGGACTAAGAGTAGAGCTGCTGCTTCTCCACATCAAGAGCAGCCAGTTGAGATGACTTTGGTATCTGGTTTAGATTGCCTTCTGGACGCCTTCCTAGTGAGGTGTTTCGGGCATGTCCCACCGGAAGGAGACCCAGAGGAAGAGCCAGGCCATGCTGGAGGGACTATGTTTCTCGGCTGGCCCGGGAACACCTTAGGATTCCCCTGGAGGAGCTGGCCCAAGTGGCTGGGGAGAGGGATGTCTAGGCCTCTCTGCTTAAGCTGCTGCCACCGTGACCTGACCCTGGATAAGCAGGTCTAATGAGTGGATGAATTTACATTGACAGGCAAAACTTTAGACTTCAGTTTAATAATTTTACATTCTCTGACCATAAATGCTGTTGTCAGAGATTTTTTTTTTTTTTTTGGTTTTTTTTTTTTTTTTTCAGATGTAATTGAGTTTTAAAGATTTCAAGATGTACAGTTTTAAAATACTATGGCAAATGGTGAAGTTACAAACATTAACAAGAATTATCTTTGAGATCTAAGCTTTAGATCTCATAAGTTCAGAGCATGGCTTGTTCTTACTCAAGACTGCACAGGACTCATAATGCTACTCACATTACTAGTATAATTTTAATTAACTTTTCCAATTACATATTGGCTATGAAATACTACATCTATTGTAGTAACTTGTTTTGAACTTAATATAGGGCCTTTTAACACTGGCTCTGGCACGATCTAACAAGTGCTCCCTGAAAACAAGGTCTCCTGGTACCATTTTTATGGCAGACATTAAAATAAAGTAGTATGATTTCACAAGTATCACATTGGGGGCAAACAGACAAACTGCCTAAATCTGTCACATCAATTCATCTTATCTGTCTTGGCTAAAAAAAATATATAATGGTTGTGTATGTCCTTTCTGAATGTTTAGTTTTTGTTTGTTTTTTATCCTTTCTCTTCTATTCCGCTCAACTAAGTTTTGTGGTCAAAAATGGAATTATTTGGTCGTCTTCTCTCACCTCTCTGATAAGTGGTAAAAACATGTTTATCAGCACTGGACTAAATGCGGGAAAAAACCTGGCTATTAATGGTGTATGTTTGGTGGAAGAGTAAGAGTTTAAGATTTTACGGCTTCATGCATTAATTGCAGGAAATGGAGCCTCATACCACACACTGGTACTGGCTCTTGATTTGCTTTTTGAAATTTGTATGGAAAAACACATTAATGAACATCAGTAAGTGATGTAAACATTCTGTAGTCATCAACAATAAACAAACATTCCTACAGTATTCCAACTTATTCAACAACATTAGAACATCCTAGTAGCCTTAATGCATTAATTGCTGGATAAAGAAATAGATAAAGAAGAAGGGAATCCAATGAACTGCTTCTGCTGCCTGTAGGGGATCCAGAAATCTGAGACTCCAGTACAAATAAGTATTAGCAATATACACCCCACACGATTGCAAAACAATTTAACACATGAAGTCAGAAACTTGTTTAATACTATATGTTCAAAGTTAAGAGGAGTACGTGGAGTAGATGTTCACACACAGTTGAGACCAGATATTTTCACATACCATATACAAGAAAAATAACCTTTCCTTTCTCACTGTCTGACTTTGAATTAGATTAACCTTTTTCTGTTTTAGGTCAGTTAGGATTACCAAAATTGTTAATGTTTGCTAAAAGCAAGAAAAGTAAGTGAGACATTTTTGAAAACAAACTTTAAATTTAGAAGTTGACTTACATGGAGAGCTGTGTCATTCAAAATTAAATAAATAAATAATTGTTGTTATTAATACATTTTTAAATAAATAAATAAATTCTGTTATTAATACATTTAAATAAATATTCCATGAAATAAATAAATGTCCCCATAAAATAAAGCAAAATTAATATTTAAAAAATATATTTTTTATGTCATTTATTTTTTATTTATTTCATTTATTTATTTATTTCAAGATTTATTAATGTATTTATTTCAGGATTTATTTATTTCAAGAGTTATTTATTTATTTCGAGATGTATTTATTTATTTCATTGTTTATTCATTTCATAATGGTGTCTTATTTTGTGACACTTTCATTTTGTAAAGCTACTTTATGTATTTCATGGACTTTTAAGTTTTAACTCAGATTTTATTTCAGGCTGTTGTATTTCATGTTCTTATATTCAAGTGAGGGGATGGAGTTTTCACTGTGGAGTGGGGCTGCCACTGGTCAGAGTGAAGCGAGCAAAGAGACCCCGAACTTCAGCGCATCTCCATGAGAGTGAAATATGTGAGCTGTAAGGGCTTGAACTGACCTCCCAGGAAAATGAAATAGGTGAAATATGTTAGGAGTACTAAGGGAACTTGTCTCTGTTTAATCAAAAGCTCTTCACAACCCGTTCAAATCAACACAACCCAGTTGAGGCAATGACTACCCCGGAAGAACCATACATTTCAAAATAAGAGCACAGGAGTATAGCTTAACTCCCCTACCTACAAGGGAAAGCAGGGCCTGCCATATCGGCGCAGGGAACACAAACTCTGTCAAGGATAACTACCTTGGCACGACACTGGTACGTCAGTTCAACCCTTGTCATTATAGCTCGCATCCTCAGATGTTCCACCCTCATGCAGATGCACTGAAGTTCTCTGTCTCTCAGCTCACTGCACTCTGACCAGAGCCGCTCCACAGAGAAAACTCTGCACCCTCATTTGAATGTAAGAACATGAAATAAAAACAACCTGAAATAAAAACGGAGCTAAAAAATAAAAGTCCATGAAATACGTAAAGTAGTTTTAAAAAATAATTGTCACAAAATAAAACACCATTATGAAATGAATAAACAATGAAATAAATAAATAAATGAATAACTTGAAATAAATAAGGTAAACATTTCTTTTTTTAAATATTAATTTTGTTTTATTTCATGGGAACATTTATTTATTTCATGGGATGTTTATTAATAATGTATTAATAACAGTATTTATTTATTTAATTTTGAATGAAATGGCTCTCCATAGACATACATTCCCTTAGTATTTGGTAAAATGCCCATTTACACAGTGTGAGCTGGGTGAGAAATTTTGGGTATTCCTAACCTTTTTACAATAGTTTGCAGGGATTCTGGCCCATTCCTCCTGAGAAAACTGATATAGCTAAGACAGGTTTGTAGGTCGCCTCACTTCCACAAACCTTTTCTGCTGTTCCCACAAAGTTTCTGTGGGATCGAGATTTGGGTTTTGTAATGGTCCCTCCAAAACATTGACCATGTTGACTTTGTAACTGTTACTGTATGCTGGGGGTCACATGACCATTTGGAAGATCTGTATTTGGCAAAGCATTAACGTCCTGGGTGATGTTGCTTTGTTATTCCCACACAATGTTCTTTCCTCTTTATGCCATCTATTTTGAGAAGTGCAAAAGCTCCTCCTAAAACCACCTGTACAGCATTATGCCACTTCCATACTTTAAAGTTTTGATGGTGTTCTCAAACTTGCCAGCTTTCACTATTTCATGTTTTTTGTTAAATTTTAGAGGATGTCCTATTTTTTTCCCCTTTTTGCATTTGAAAACAGTAATTTGGCCTTTTTGTATTGCTGTTGGAGTCATAGCTTTTTTTCTCACTGAGTAGTTATTTTAAATTGCCCCATGATGTCACACAGAGAAGCTATAGTTGATATGTTGCCTTAAAAACATTCTGCCTTCCATGGTTTCTCAAATCCCTCAAAGTCATAATCTTAGGGTTTAATTTTTTTTTGAATTTGAAAAAAGTTGCAAAAAAATGATCAACAGAAATTCTCTATATTCTGGTTGTGAAAAGTAGAAATAATTTTATTAGTCCTTGGTGACTTATAAAAGGAACTATGTAGTCTAATTTAATGTCAGACTCTGAGGAAAAAAAGGTTATGTCTTTTTAAACAGCATATGTAAATATCTGTTTTGAAATGTACACCCCAGTTTCCACAGGTGTTTCCACTTCTCTTTAGGGTTTATTTCTTTATATGTCATGAGAATGCTAATGTCCATAAACAACATATTTATTGGCTATATTGGCTTTCTCTTCAGCTAAAAAAGCATAACTTTATTGAAAAATAATAAATCACACACCAAAATTACTACAGAAGTTTGGGAACTGCTGTAGTAGTTGGGAACATTTTAATGATGGTGTTTTATCTGACTTTTCATGCAACGATAATCGTAAATGCCATCATGTGCTGAAATGATCTGCTGTAAAGTGTTAGCTCAGTTTGAACAACTTAATATGTATCTTCGCTAAGTCACATTTCTGCAGGTCTTTGGGGACTCAAAGACCTGCACATTATACAAAGACAAAAAAAAAAACTTTTTTTCCTCTGGCTACCATCCACTACATTTCAGTTACTGAAAGGGTATCTTCTGGACTAAGCTCCCACCAGTGGTCTTTTTTTTTTTTTTCTTTTTCATTGGAGGTGTATTTTTGTTTGAATCCAACAGCGGGTTCAACTTTCTTGAACCCAGACGGGGACTCTGGGACGGAGGCAGACAGCGAGCCTCAGCTGGCCTTTTACACCGACCCAAACCGCAGTCGACGCCGGAGTCGAGGTATGAGAAATGGTAACGCCAACAGCGCGTGGGGCTCTGGGGGTAAGGAGGACTCATACACCTACAGACAATTTATCCCACTGATGGTATTGCCACTGCCACGACGCATGACAAGTAAACCCTGTACATATAGCCAGTGGATGGTTCTAAATTGGTGTTTGCACATAAATTTGACTCGTACAGGAAATGTATATATACATAGTAATGTGTAGATTGATTGTGAGCATGTAAAATTGATCTCACTGCATCTGCATACAATCTTGTTGACAGATATCAAACAAGATCATGAGATCAGAGGTTCCCGGGGGTGGGGGGGAATGTAATATTTGTTGCATCTTGCAATATGAAGAGCACTCTATTTTGAAATAATATTATGGACAAATATTATTTCTAAGGAGGACCCTGCGCAAATGCTGTCAACGTGAAGTGGTGGAGCACGCTTTTTCTGTCAGCATGCCTTGTCCTAGCAGCTTTGATGTACAGTAATAGGTTGTGGAAGGGAGATGGAGGAAGAAAAAACAAAACAAAACAATCCCCTCAAAATAATAGTTGCTGTCAAATGGCGTTACAAGCCTTTACAAAGCCTCCAAGCCAATTATCCTCCCGTCATGTGCACAGGTGTCACGTACACAGTGAAGCCTCCGGAAGTGTAGCCAACATCTTTAATTAGAACGAGGTTGTAGCAATGATGCCCCAACTGTATTGTATACATCCAGAGGAAAGCATGATTTGTGAGGCATGATGAAATTATTTTTTGTCATTTTCTGTTCACATAAACAATATAAAACAACATTTTCCAAAAATAGTGAAATGTATATGGAGACTTATGTTTTTGTTTTTTTTTAACCATTTTAAAAACTGAAATATAAACTTTGGGCAGAAAGCCAAAAAAAATAAAAGAATAAAAAAGGTTCAGCAAAATGAGTTGATGCCCGCATCCCATTTCTGGATAAGTTACTTGATTACATAATCTGGTTTTGAGCAATATGCAAAAGGTCAGCCTTCCATTTGGCCTTTGTTCAAAGCCTAGCCTCCGGTAGCATCTGAAAGAACAAGCTCTGCCAAAGTAATTTAAAAGTGACAATTTAATCTTGAATTTTGGCATTAGTGTCAAAGTAGCTGCTTTGAACAAAGTTGGAGTACCTAAATTCAAGGTCAATGTGTGGTTTGTGTGTGTGTTTGTGTATACGCGTGCATGTGGATGAATGCATACCTCCTGTGGGTATGAGGTCACATTTACCACTCTTATGTGTTGCACTCTGAAGTAAAGGAGATAAGGGAAGCATTTTTACTCTGACAAAAAAGGAGAACACAGGAAAAAGGGTTGGTTGCAAAGCAGCCTCTAAGCAGTTTTTTTTTTTTTTTTTTTTTTTTTTTTTTTTTTATATTATTATTATTATTATTATTTTGGTGTGTGTGTCTATTTTCCTCACACATCTCAGCATGGATGTTTAAAACCCTTCAAAGGTAAACCTTAGGTCTATACCACTGAGCCATGCCCAGTCTAAAGCTCCCAAGGGCTTGATGCTTTTTTTTGATCCAAAGGTCCTTTTTATAGGAGCTAAGCCCATTTTTGTTGGGTGGGAGGAGGCTGGTTTGTAAAGTAACTCATGTGAGTAGTGTGTGTATTTGCGTGTCACTGTTTGCATTTATATTTATGGTAGCAAGGGGTTGCCAGAAAACTCAAGTGATTGCTTCTTATATATGTTTCATTTGTTGTTCCCATCTCCTTCTCTCTTTCCATTCCAATTGTTCCCAACAGCAGGTTCCCCGCGGAGTCCCATCAATAAGACCACCCTGACACTGATCAGTGTCATCAGCTGCGTGATCGGCCTGGTTTACTCCTCTCACCTCACCTGCAGCCTCTCAGTCCGAGTAATCTTACATGTGCCGGAGCACCTCATAGCTGACGGTAAGGCTTTACACCAGTCTAAGATTGTCGATGCAGCCTTTCTTAACAAACTCCCGAGGAAGCTTAAAACCCTGGGGGGCTGAGCTGGTATTTTTCTGCTGCTCTCCGGGGAGTTCAGCTCTCTATATCTCTCAAACCAAGTGCCAGCGCTTTGTTGGGGAGCTGCTGATTTGCTTTGCTCTCAAAGACAAAGGTAAATGCCAGGTCGACCACTTTTTCTTTTGGTTCCCTGTGCAGCACCACATGACAGATGTACTCTCGAAGCATAACAGCGCATTTAGGTAAGGGGGCAGTGACCATCCAGAGAGAACCCCTCATCACTGTTCGGTCTTTTACTTTTTTATACAGTCTTTTGCAAAAGTATTCAGACAACTTGAACCTTTTCATACATTATGACCACAGTCTCTTCTAGCTTTTTACATCTAAAGATGGAAATTTATGGCCTTTCCTTTTTGTCAGATTGCTAAAACTCAGTGGAATTGAATAGGGAACACATGTGATTCTCAGTGGGATTTAGGTCTATACTTTGACTGTCCTGTTGGAAGTTGAGCATCCATCATCAAGTCTCAAGTCTTGCAGGCTCTAACAGGTTTTCTTTTTGAATTTAGCTCCATCAATCTTCCCATCAAATCTGACCAACTTGCTAAAGAGAAGCATTCCTGATGCACAATACTGCCACCAGCATGTTTCTCATGTTTAGGGTGATGTAGACCACCACATATAGCCTTTTGTGACAAAATGTATATTTTGGTCTCATCTTGCCAACATGCTTTCATGCACATGTTTGCAATATACCCTACAAATCTTGAACTTCTTATGAACTTTATTCAACAATGGCTTACTTTTTGCCACTTAGCTATAAACTCCAGACTAGTGGAGTGTGTGACTAACAGTTGTCCTGACAACAGATTCCTCCACCTTAGCTGTGGATCTCTGCAGGTACTGCAGAGATATGATGGGCACCTTGACTTCTTCTCTGATAAATTACTTCATTGTGAGTGCTGTCAGTTTAGGTGAACTGCCATGTCTTTTTGGATTTGCGACTCTGCAGTATTCTATCCATTTTCAGATAATGGATTGAGTGCCTTCAGAGATTTTACAGCTTGGATATTTTTCCCCCAACTCTTCTTTGATCTTCACATGCTAGTGGTTCAATAACGTTCTCTCTAACAAACATCCAAGGCTTTCACAGAACAGCTGTAGTTATGCTAAGATTAAATTTAGACACTTGTCTCAATCCACTAATAAGTTGATTTTGAAAGGCAGTTGTTTCCCAATAATTTTATTTAGGGGTATCAACTAGAGGAGGATAAATACAAATGCACCTCACACTTTTCAAAATTTGTACTTGACAAAAATTTTGAAAAATAATGCATTGTTTTCCTGCCTCTTCATGATTGTGCACAACATTGTGTTGTTCTATCATAGTAAAACACATTCAAGTTTTTTTAATGGCATAGGCTAACAAAATTTGACAAAATCTTAAAAAAAAGAAAAGGGGTATAAATACTTTTGCAAAACAATCTACATTGAAACACTGTATTAATAAAATTCAAAGTAAAACCTTCAGAATAAGAAAAAGTTTCCATACACTGGTTTCTGCAAGCCTATTGACATTTTTTAGCTGTCACAGGAGTGAGTTGCTGATCAGGATATATTATAGACTGACTACGCTTACTCATCTGTCATCTGCAGGCCTGATTTGATTCGGTGTGCTGCAGCTTTCCTGTGGTATACACTGGCTTGCCAGAGAGTTATTAAAATTCTTGGAGGCATCCAAGGAGCAAACTTTGAAAAGGGACATGAAAGATGGCGATTGTGCCCGTTGAATTACAAAACTGCGATCGATTTGGAATGTTTCTATAAATGTCTCCACAATCTCATCAGACCTGATTTCATGTCATGGTGAATCAAATGAAAATTTGGATTCAACCATGGGGGAAAGAAGCTATTAATGCCAACAGCTGCGCAAGTCTCTGCCTTCAGATCCACTGAAGAAAACCACAGAAATGTAGTCACACTTCTCTCCTTTATTTCATTTCTGAAAAATTGATCTTGCAGCCATTTTTTTAGAACAAAGGAGAACAATATCTACTTCTTGTCAAGAAATATTAAAAAGTACTGGTAGACCCTTTCTTAGGTAAGGAAAGGTAAAATGAACAGCAGTCAGATATAGGAAAGTTTTCTATGTATTCAACCTTTTGGGCAAGGAAATATAATGGACAGGGTGAATGGTTTTGCCAACCACAGAATGACAAAATTCAATTCATAAGTTGAAAAATCAGATTATGCACAATTTGAGGTAGTCCAATATGTTTTATCAAATACTTATGCAACAATATATATTTAAATTTCTTGAAAAGAAAAAAAAAAATAAATCAGTTAATGTATTACTTGCGATGACACAGAATTATAGTATTTGGATTGGTGGCTCCAGACTCATATCTGATCAAATAATGAAGTCAGTTTCTGGTCTGTTATGACAACCAAATTGGATTGGGTACATCTCTAGTTTTATTATTTTTTTCATTGAGATGACTTTAAAACTTATACTTATTTGTTTAATTTATTGGGATATATATACAAATTAAAATAAAACAAAGTTTGCATCTAAAAAAAAAATTAAAAACAACTGCAGTTTCTGATACAAGTTTGTTGGCTTTGTTTTACAATACATTTGTCATCAGAGTGTTAAAAATATGGAGGAGGAGGAGAGAGGGGCTCAGATCAGTATAGAAGCCCCTCTTAAGCCTCAAGCAATAGCAGCATAACTAAATGGATCAGCCTTAGGCTGTCTCAAGAGTTATTTAAAGCACTGTGATAATAAGGTATTATAATAGTTCATAGAAGTGACTAATAAATTAACATTATTATTTGTCTTTAGCAATGAGATTACAATATTTACGGCATATTAAGAAGACAAAAGATGGCATCCTTAGAAGTTTTAATGGTGTATGAGTTAGAGAAACAGAATCTGGTCAAAAATAATTCCTCACGACATGCTGAGGTAATACTGTAAAACAACAGTCTCTGTATGTATTTCCCAGACAATGTAGGCTCTTACTTTAATTTCAAAGGATTGCCAACCATTCTAAATCCAGCATGTTCCATGCCCAGAACATGTTGAAAAGTGATAAAAGAAAACAAATTTTCTGTACTCCATTTATTTTACATTTCTTTCATTATAAGAAGTGTATAGGAAGTATTATGTTTTGATTAAAAAAAAAAAAAACATAATTTTTTGACTAATAGTCAAAACTAGAGGTATTAGTTCCTAGTTTGAGTTATATTTACATAGAATCGAACAATATAATACAGGCAATGCCCTCTGTAGATCATATAATCTGTGAATTTTGTGCTGCACTAATAGAATATTTTGTAGTGTTGTAAACACAGCTTTCATATTTATTCATTCATGCCAGTCTACTTGTTTATGAACAACTCATGCAACCTCACCTCTGAAGGACACAATTTAGCGGATAGAATTTTCTTAATCTACCCAGCACCTTTGACCACACTGGAAATCAAGAGTAAATTAGCTTCAATGTGTTTAGGAACATAAAAATAAATGTGTTAATTATGACCATTTGTCATTTGCTTAGCAGTCTTACCAGTGTTATTTAGCCATTTTGTTTTTCACTGTTGTTAAGTCTTCCAGAACAGACTAAAGACAATTCTGAGCCTTGTTCATGTATTAAAATCTCAATCTTATTCAAAATACAAATAATGTATAGTTCCTTTCTTTGAAGACTGGCCGATTTAGGATTTGCAAATCTTTGTGTTTGATGCACTTAGTATGCAATGATAATAATTTGAAATTTGATATCTGTTTGCTGGATATGGTGCTCATTCTAATTTTATATTTACATCTGTTTTTATTACACAATAAAAACAGTGTGTTTGTGTTTTTAATACACAAATATTCACAATTGTGGCCTCATCTGTTTTTAAGCATCCATAAGTTCTGTACTTAACTGCTTATCAGTGTTCAACAGATACAATCAAATTTCCTTGAAAAATAGCCAGGATTAGGTGGCATAATTTCTAGCCTTCTTACAGCATTTATTGCCCAATTGTACTGACACTAAAAGTACAGCTAAAGTAATTAATCAACATTTATTAGCACAACAGAGGGCTGATTTATTTCTTTATTTCAAAGCAGATCTAATCAGACTTTGGTCAAGTCATAAATGAGTAGTTAATGACTACTATATCAGGAGAATGAGGCTTTGTGAAGGAAAGTGCTCAAAGGTATTTGGTAATTTCACAGTTATTCAATAATACATGCATTTAAACACAACTATAGGTGCATAAAAACCTTGCAGAATTAAGGCTCCTATAAAAATACACTTGCAGTCTAATGTCTGTCTGGGTATGGTTCATGACATTGTCTCAATAGGAAATAAAATAAATGCATGTGGTTTGTGATCTCATAAAACAGCAATGATGGCCGTTATTTAAATGTATTCAACATCAGTGTCCCACTAAAATTTGCTTGTGTACAAAACCCTTGCATGGAGAGCACCTGCACAGCTGTGGCTTGGAGAAATGGGTTTCTCCTTAAATGTGGTTTTACATTTTCTCATAGGTCTATAAAAGTATTCCCTGGATGACACAGTTGATTCAGTAGTCAATTCATGTCAAAAATTTATTTGAACCTAAGAGTAGATTTTGTAGTCTAAAAATGTAAATTTCTGACATTGGAATTGTAATAATTTTATTTCTATCGTATACTTTTCCAAAAACAAAGAAGTAGAGATTAACTATCTAGTCAGTTAACAGATTAGCAATCTAACAAGCAACAAAATGGATTGGAGGCTGTATGTATTCTGATTAATTTTTTGACTGTTTATTTGTTGTTTGTTTTCATTCTATTGTGATGTCCTCACTTGATGTCCTCACTTTTCTTCAATCTTCCATCTTATTTTCTTTTAGTGTGCTCTTGTGTTTCATGCTTGTGTTCTCTCCATTATCTTTAGGATCAAGGTTCATTCTGCTCCAGGGGAGCCAGTTGGATGCTTCAGATTGGCTGAACCCAGCCCAGATCTTGCTATACTACCAGCAGAATGCCAGTGGACCTTGGGTCAATGAGCTGTGTGGTCGACGCCTACTGGATCCTTGTGAACACCAGTGTGACCCAGAGACAGGTTAGTCCAGCGCACAAAATCAGTGTTAGTTTTGTACTCTACCAGGAGTGTTACCATGGAAACCTTGAGAATTTTTTGTTGCCTCAAGGCCCTCTTTAAGTACTATCACAATCGTAATTTCATGAACTCAGTGTTATATTGTCGTTATATTTTTGCCACTAACCTGAATGCACAGTGAGAATGATGAGAGCGCACATATCTATGTGAACAAACAATAATTTGGGGTGTGCGTTTAACATCTCACTTGCTCACCCAATAGTGTTCTGTGCAGGCACTCTACTCTGACAAACTCTTGCAAGATTCAAGAATGTCTGTGCGTTTTCATCTAGGTCTATCTCCAAAGAGCAACAGTAAAAAAATTAAATATTTATTCTGGCTATTGTATAGCTGTTCCTTTGTTTGAAACCAAATGGAGTTTTGCATCACATCTAAGGAGGTGAAAGCAATAAAATACTGAAAAAGAGACAAAAACATTTTTCACACGTCACATATAGACCTATTCAATAAATTAGAATATTATTTGAATATTGGTTATTTCAGGAACTTCATCACTAAGTGAAACACTTTATACAGATTAATTACACTGAGATGGATGTTTGAAAGCCTTTATTTCTGCTCATTACGATGACATTTAAAATTAAAATATTACATCAGACCAATAAAAAAAAACTTTTTTAATACAGAAATGTAGCCCTAATGAAAAGTATGTTTAATACCTGCTTAATGGTTGTCAGTGTTCAAAGGGTACTTTTAATCTGACAAATGAGCCTCATCAGAACACATATTCTAATTTATTGAATATGACTCTAGTAGCTCAAGAAATATGGAAATATTACCTAAAACGCACAATGTAAGTTAGCATGTTTATATGCTGAACTAAATATTCTTAGGCTACAAAATTCAGGAGCTTTTTTATTATGTTATTTTACCTTTTCTTAAATCCTCCCATTTTGTTTTGTAATTTCTGCTGCTTGGTGCAGTATTTTTCTATGTTGATTGGTTGTTCTTCATCCAAGCGAATACAGTATTTGAAAGGAATATTTTGATTGGATGAAAGAGATCTGTCTGTGATTGGCTGCTGGTGTTGTGATAGTTAGCCTTTTCATTGTAAACTCTGGTTTATTTTTTTTCGTCTGCACCTGTTTTTATTTTTAGTGTATTCTTGTATTGTTCTTTTCTTCTGTAGGTGTTAGGTGTCTTCAAAGGTGTTATCCAAAAAAGGGATTATTGGTTATTATTGTTCATTTTCATACATTTTGTTAAGTTGCGACCACAGACATAGGCCCGAGTGTGATGACAAAGCAGGAGGAGCTGGAGAGTCAGAGTAGAGTTTGTGTAAGCACAGCGACAGAGCCAAGCACCAAGCAGGTGTTTGTCAGAGATGAGTGTGTGCCAGAACACTATTGAGCAAGCATGTCAGATTTAAATGCATACACCAAAAATTATTATTTGTTCACACAGATATATGCACATGCCTCAGTTATACTGCATGCTCAAATTGGTGGCACAAATAAATAAATGGGGTGCATTTTTTCTTAAAACAAACATGTTCCCAATCTTTCATTTGTTGCATGTCTTTTTGAACAGTGTATTTACATCATTCTATATTTTCAACACTCCTGTTTTGATGGTGATTTTACTATATATATTGTGCAATATGACATGGACATCTAAATTTAGTTTAAGGCCAGTGGTTCCCACCCTTGTTTTCATTGGAGCACCTTTTTTATGTCAACAAAAACTGCACATCGATTCATTTACATGGAGGGATAAGTTGTCAATATGCAACACCTGAATCAGACTTGTTTGTATTGCACAATAAAGATTCTAACTTTAATATAGTAAATAAGAGAACAACCTTAAAAATTTGTTTGGCCAGGTCTAAATTGTAAGGAAGTATAAATTTTGTGAAGTAAGAAATTCTGTTTTATCATCATATTTTTATGTACCCTTTTTAGTCACAAAATGTCTGCTAACATACAGTATTTTCATTGTCTTTTTAAATGGATCGAGTCAAGTCAAGTTTATTTGTATAGCATATTTCAGCAGCAAGGCAGTTCAAAGTGCTTCACATCATAAAAACATCAATCAAGTATACAGAAAATCAACAAAATAATCAAAAACATCAAAATGATAGAGCAGGTATGCAACCAAATCATCAAAATCATCAAGCAAATACACAAGAAAATCATGAAAATCATAGGTGATAACATGCCATGGAAGGTCTCTAGAGCTTTTTTTTATTCTGAAACAGGTCTCCAACAAGTTCGAACAGGTGCAGTATCTGGAAGAAAAATAACAGCAGTTTCATGTATGTTTAACACTTAGTAAGAGGGCTGCTTTCCAACACCCTTATAGTGTACAAGGTACTGCTCTCAGATAGCATTGTTGCTGACTTCCTGTTCCTCACTGGGCTAGTCACTATTGTCTTCTTGGATGCACATTCTGCTATGAATTCAAGCCTAAGTTCGGTGTCTCATATATATGTTCCATCATCTCTTTTTGGCAACAATTGACTATGACTTGGTTTCTTTCTTTTACACTTTTTTTTACATATTTCTTAACTTCATGACATGAATACAGAATTTGTTTGTTGCAAGCCTTAACAGACATAATAAGAAAAAGTGTAAAAATCCCCTTTAATGTATTTCACAGATTACAGTGTTATCACCAGTGGCAAAGTGTGCCTATAACAGTTGGGTCCTCTATATGAACAACCTAATAACATTTGTGTTAGTCTCCAGTGGAAAGAAGATCAAGTGAAAAACCTTCTTTGCACATCTTAAAGGCTCTGACAGTGCGCCACTGGTCAGTGCAGTGCTACCGCTGGTATAACTGCATACATGCAAATGTGGAGCAGACATCCCAGGCAATATAACTTATGCTGAGAAATGAATTCTTTTTGAAGACCGTGTTACTGATATGGAAACCAAGTTAATTATTTTAACAGGGAATGTTTCCTGCAGACATTAAAACTAAATAAGAATAAATAAGAGAAGTTTATTTTTCTGAATTTTCCCTTTTACTTTTTTTTAATCACTGATATTTTTCTTGGCTGTCTTTATTTGTCCTTATGTTAATTGGTTGATGTTTGAACTGTATTTGCCACTAGTTTCTGCTCAATTAAATTGCAGATTTTTCTAAAAGAGTTGACAAAAAATTGTTTAGCCCATTTGTCATGTGTTTTTTTATTTGCTGTGTGTAAGTTTCAGGAAAACACACTGTAGTAAGATGACTGATAAATGAGATTGAGTGGTATAAGTAGACTTGATGACATGCCTGAAGTATGATTAATAGCATGTGAACTATGAGGAGGAGCAGCAGCATGTCAATAAGCTGTGATTGATGGGACATCAAAAGAAAATTTGTGGGAAATGAAAACAACACAGAAAGTAAAAAGTGAAGTGACAAGCAGTCAAGGGCAATATGTTTATAGTCTTAACAGGAGTCTAGTTTGTGGACACCAAACACAAATAGACACAGCAAACAATGTATCGCAAATAACAGGGGTGGAGTCAAGACCGATTCTTTCAAGAGCAAGACCCAGACCAGACCTTCCGAGACCAAGACCAAGGCTGAGGCAGAATATTTAGAACTTCGACAAATATTTCAGGACATTGCTTTTTGTACACCACAAAAGTGCAAAAATTAATGGAAAAATGTTAATTACCCAGCCAAAACCACTTCTTGGTATTAAACTAGCAATGGTCATAATAAACTAATACTTATGTTATTAAATGCAGCCATACATTCATACACATTCTCTAAACTGAATTAATCAGCTTACACTGCACAATAGTTATATGATACACTTAAAGGGTCGCTGTATAAACTATTTCATGGAGTTGATCTTGCTGCATATATCAATGCTCCGAAGAATTTAATTTAAAAAATAATAATGTCACCACTTGTAGGGGGTTGTTTTGGCAGGCCAGATTTCCCTCCTTGGTAAAAAAGGTTGGGTACGGTAATGATATGTGGCTCTACCAAGTTGACTTCACTCTGATTGGCTACAACCATATTTGGGAAACTCTTAAGTAAAATGCGCTGAACATAGTCTTAAATTGAGGTTATAATTGTGTGGTATTTTCCTATAAATGAACTTTAGCCACTCTTCTCTGATTCTCTCATCCTTCAGGAGTAAGTGGAAACTTCCATCTGTTTTTGAGCACCCTCGGACATAACAGCTTCCCTTTTTAGCAACCATCCTCTGCTCAAGTGGAGTAGCCAGACATGCTAGCGTGACTTACGCCCTTAAATTAGCCAGTGTCTCAGCTGAGGGGAGAAGGGAAGAGGAGGGGCAGGGCTGTTTGCTTGATGGTGTTCTCTAATTGGAGAAAATTAATTATGTAGAAAGATAACCTACGTTGAAAGACATACTGTTCTCTGATTCCTCTGTTTTTGAGCAAAGAAACAAAGCTGGCAGCCTATGAGCAGGGCTTTTGATACCAACTCTTGACATTCACATGGCCTCATCAGTGCACTACAGATCATATTATACCAACAAAACCACAGAAAAATTAAATTTGTTGTCATGACCCCTTTAAAAAAACAGTGAGAAATTAGGCTAATTAAGATTTGTCATATTTAAAAAAATCTTTTTATATGATCATCTGAATAAAAGCATTTCATCAGAGTGTCAGATGTTAAAAAAGCTTACTGTTTCTAAAAACAAATATCCTGGACATATCAATAAATTATTTGGCATTTTAATATTATTATTAGTCCATACAGGGGGAATTCTCATTGCCTCACAGGGGGAATTCCCAAAACCATTAGAGCCAATAGAATTTGTTGGATTTACAAAAATCATGTAGTCAACAGGGATGACGCAGGGACAACAGATTACTGGAGCCAAGGGGAAATATTTTCTCTAATGCGGAATATGACCATAAAACAATGAAGGAATTTATGTTTTTGGCTTGATGAGCCTTATTTTTCCTTTTCATCAGCTGCTGATTAAGTGAGTATTGCATGCAGAGTGGTGAGACTGATACCGTTGGAAGGGAGTTTGTGCCTTAATTTAAAAGGTTGCTTGAGTAGCAAAGACGGTCTTGCACTAGTGTTGCTGTGTATTTTTACAGTACGTTGTCACTTTTGCCCAAAGGTTGTTAGTAAATTAGGTATTTCTAATTATTTTTCCTTGTGTCGCTGTTGATGTCTAGTAAAACTAGATGTTGTCCTGCTCACTTCGCATATGAGAAATCCTGGTGTTGGCAAAATTTACAAGTTTCTCTGTTGTTTTTTTTTTTTTTTTTTTTTTTTTTTTTTTTCCCCTTTCCTTTCCTTTCTTAAAATTCTTCATGCTTTTAGAAAGCAAATTTAATAATTTCCTGTGGTCAGATTGTAGATGTTTGCTCAGCAAAAGCTAGACTGCACCATGTGTGAACACATGGATGTGCTCTTTTAAATCAAAGGACCAAATGTGTTGTAAACATTCACATGCAACACAATTTTGCAGTCATTAGTAATAATAACATTGTATTTTTTCTGAGATGGTGGGATGTAGCTGCGCTCTGATCATGTTGCTTTTATTTCACATTCAGCTTGTGCTTCTGTGGGTGAACATAAAAGGGAGCTAAGTTTTTGTAATTTTGACAAAAACTATAGAGTCTCGAAACACCCTTGACCCCATTTGTCCAAGACCGATGCTGAGCTCAAGACCAGGAAAAAACAGCTCGAGACTGGTCTCGAGCCCTCCATCCCTGGCAAATAAACTAATTTCCATTCTTGTCAGTGATGAAGCTAAGCCAAATCCCTACAATTCTTTAGCATGTCACATTTCACATACAGTATGTAATAAGGGTCCATGTGCAGATTCATATTTCTACCATTGAGAATATTTTACTGATAAAACAGAATACTTGAACACTTATTTCACAAGAACTTCGTCACCTTTTTTCATGTGGTTTTATTTTCCAAATTCAGAGGTAACAAAAGGAGAGAAGCCTGTAAAACTGAATATTAAAACATATTTTGTTGTTTTAACAAGTTCGAAAAAAATGGCTGCCTTAATAATAACTGCCATAGTATAATTGTTCACAATTTGTATTTTAGTTTTGTTTAGCTGCTATAGCAAATCTTACTTTGTTAGTTATTTATGTCAGTTTAGGCATGTTTTTCATCTCTTTTTTTGTTATTTTGATAAGCAAACAGTTTCGAAGTGAGGTGTTAAAAATTACACATTTTCTATTCCCGTGGCAGTGTGGAGAGTAAAACTTGGTCCTCACACAAAGAGACAAAAAAAACCCTTTTATCTCACTTATAAAAATAGTCCTGACTTTGAGTTAAACAACAAAATCTGTACTGCACAAAACATTTTCTGAATTCCTAAAAAACATTATTTAAGCTTTCAAGTTGATGATAATTAAGTAATTTTGTTTTGTTCTTCAAACAAGGAGTATCCTGATTATATATAGAATAGTTATAATTTTTCTTATCTGAAATGACAGTGCGTGGCACATACAGATACATTTATTTAAAAAGAAATCAGTCTTGTGTTTATTGTTTCCTATTGCTGTAAAAACATCCAGATATGGTCAGTTAGAACCAAACCTAACTAGCCAAACTAAAATAGCTTATTGTGCCTGAAATTAGAATCATTATGTAAACTATACTTATGTAAAGCCTTTTCATGTTGCTCAATCAGAGTGGTTTAATGATAAATATGCCTCGTCTCATCATGTAGTCCTTTTTTTCTGACACATGGTCTGATGAAATTCACATAATAGAACAATGGTGGACCTTAGTATGTTGCCGAAGGGGATTTGTCAACAAATAATAAAGGAATCAAACTATCTTCTGATAAGCAGATAACCACTCTAAATTAGGGGGAAAAGTCAGCGCATGATCACAAAATGTTACCCAAACATATTTGGCTTTCATGTTCTGTCATGGCAACCCAAAATTTGATTTTAATTCTAAGTTCTTGTGTCTTATACATACTTTATTGGATTCAAATTGAGTTTAACTTCAGAGAGTTTAGCTTATTTTCAGTAGTTCCTCCCCATTTTGCTTGCATGTTTTAGGTTTTGGTTTTTTGTTTTTTTTTGTTTGTTTGTTTTTTTTGTTTTTTTTTTTACAATAGAAGTGTTTTAAAATCCCTGTTGAGATCTACCAAAATATATTTTTTTTTCAAAGAAAAACAAAACTGCTTAAAGTTTATGTTAGGGAAGGTAAATTCCTGAAGGTTTATGATCTTCCATCTATCACTCAGTTATAGCTTGTTACATAGTAAATTGACTGACGCAACAACAGTGTTAACTATTAGAGATGTCCTGATATCCCAATTAGTAATAAATCTGTTGTTTAAGTCAAGTTAAGTTTATTTGTATAGCATTTCAACAGCAAGGCAGTTCAAAGTACTTCGCATTATAAAAACATCAATCAAGTATACCGCAAATCATCAAAATCATCAAGCAAATATGCAGCCAAATCATCAAAATCATCAAGCACATACACATGAAAGTCATCAAAATCATCAAGCAAATAACAATGCATCAAAATCATAAGGATCATCAAGCAAATATCATCAAGCACATAACAATGTTCTACTTACTACTAATCAAAGGCAACTCTAAACAGGTAGGTTTTTAGCCTTGATTTAAAGGAACTTAGTGTGTTAGTTGTTTAGCAGTTTTCTGGAAGTTTGTTCCAGATTAGTGGTGCATAAAAACTGAAAGCTGATTCTCCATGTTTGGTTCTGGGGATGCAGAGCAGATCAGAACCAGGAGACCTTAGTGGTCTGGAAGGTTGATACAATAACAACAGGTCTTCAATATATTTTTATGCTAAGTCTTTCAGTGATTTATAAACTAACAAGTATTTTAACATCTATTCTCTGAGCTACAGGGAGCCAGTGGAAGGACTTTAGAACTGGGATGATGTGCTCTATCTTCCTGGTTTTAGTGAGAACGCAAGCAGCAGTGTTCTGGATCAGCTCCAGCTGTCTGATTGTTTTTTTTAGGCAGACCTGTGTAGATACTGTTGCAGTAATCAATGCAACTAAAGATAAACACATGGATGGGTTTCTATAGATATAGTTGAGACATTAGTCCTTTGTTCCTGGAAATATTCTTCAGGTGATAGAAAGCCGACTTTGGGTCACCGTTTGCTAATATTGAGTCCTGTTCAGATATTCCATGAAAATCACAACCTAAAATGTGATTTTAAAGTGCAGTGAAATTACTATTTCTATTGCTACAGTAGTATTTGTTGTGATTGTACCTTACCCAGTATTGACATTCCAGGTGTTGTAGTATCACTTTTCCTTGACAGTCACACATATTTTAACCCAAGCAACCTTTTTTGTGTCCAAATATAACTCTGGCCCCACATATACAGGTATGTTCTTCAATAAACTCTTGTCTTGCACCGAGTATTGATGTTTTTTAAGAAGTAGTTTGCTGTAGTGCTTGGCTACTGCTGGAATGTTTACTCTCTGTTTTGTTAAGACTGATCATTTGCCTTGTAAATATTTTAAAATGATTCTTAAGTGTGTAGACAGAACTCACAAATAAAGTTTTTGTGATGCTTCATCAACTTGGTGCTCTGCTATGCAAAGTTGCTATACAAATACAGGCCATGGAAGTCATAAAATTTATGAATAGTGTTTCAACTGTGGTCTTCACTGCTTTACTGTACAGTTAGTTAGGTCAAATGACAGACAGTTTGGGAGCTGAAGCAGGCAAACACTTTGAAGGGGAATTTAATTATAAAGGCTGAAACACCTGGAATAGCAGAAAACGGCCACTCAGGTACGATTTTATCACAATCAGTGTATGCAGTAGTAGCGTTAACAATGCTGAAAGGCTCATTTTAATTCTACATGATTTCTTGAAAGGACCTTTGGTAGTAAATCACTCAGAAAATGAGTACAGAAAAAGATGTTCAATTTAGAGCGGAGTGAATGTCATTGCATTGGGAATCTTTCCTGAATTTTAACCACACACAAGAACCTACACAGCCCTCACTTCTTTTCATGATACGAGTTAGATACATTTCTGTCTGTTCAGGAATACTCCAGTTTCTCAATTCCCCTGTGAAATTGAACAAAATATGAAGTTTTGTCTGAATAATTATATGACTGCTCTAATAATCACTTAGTGATCACTTACCCATAAAGTCACAAGCATCTGGGTACATTTTAATGAAGAAACCTTGAGTGCGTTCATTAATAGTTACTACCCTAGGCACTGGCAGGCCATTTGCTTCAGCTAGCTCCCAGCACACTCCTCCACATTACAGACACCCGCTAAGCAATTTCTCAAGGACTCTGCTCAGTAGTCCCATGTGTTGACATTGTTTCCAGCCCAAAATGAGTTCAGTAATGCATCTTTAGGGGTCCACAAAAAATTGTTTGTTTAGCTTATGAAACCAACACAAAACTGTTTTCTTGAATGGTTTGAATTCAGGGAATATATTTCTATATTTTTTGACTTTTTCTTTTGTCTCTTCCTCAAAACCTCCATAGACCTATTTGTTATGTTTAAACTTAAATTGTGGTCTTCTTCACACTGTTTAATAGTTGTCCCCCCCCACATGCATAGAAATATGTAAAAGCATGTGGATGCTTCAAGAAGATTGCAAAAATGGCTGAAACGCAATCCTCCTTTCTGCTGCTTGAGATACAGATGAAAATTTAGATGGTTTATGACATGTCAATGCTACTGGTGCACAACATTAAAAGAGGCAGCCAATGCTTCAGTGCATGCTCCTTCCCTTGTTGTAGAACTCTAAACCTGGGTACTTTGGGCACTGATGTTTAAAGACTGTTTTTACCATATTATTTTACTCTCTCTATCTGCTCTGGAACTCATGTGGCACTTCTAAAAAATGCATATGAACACTTTGTGCCTTTGGAGACACGTGTTACCACATCATCCTATTCTGACTAGATTAATGTGACTGCATAATGGATCAATTTGTGTATATTTGCTTGATGAGCTGAATAATTTTGTGCCCAAGTGACACAACGGTGAATGAAAAAGTGCAGACTTCTGGCACAGTTGTTGGTACCCACATGAGAGTGCATGAGGTCAATGATTTTTTTTTTTTTTTTTTTAAGTTTGAGAATTTTTCCAGGCCTGGCTGACCTAAATGCAATATATAGAATAGAATCAAAATATCCTTTATTGTCCTATGATGGGGAAATTTCTGTGCAACAGCAGCAAAGTGGAAGTGACAAGCAATAACAGAAAACAGACTCATACCAAGAATATCTCATATATATATATATATATATATATATATATATATATATATATATATATATATATATATATATATATAAGCAGAATAAAGAATAAAATTTCAACATGAATACTGTGTAATTTTAAAAAATATTCCAGTCCAGAGGAATGTGCGACTGAATAGGTTAACTAAGAATGTAAAAGATGTATATGTCTCTGAGCAAAACTGAAATAAAAAAAACTTACAAACTATTTCCAGTTAGTGACAAGTTGTACAGATACTAGCATGGATATAAACACTTATTGATTTTGTTTGGAGCAATAATGGTTGCTAGAGTCTAGCATCTGCTCGGAGGAAGGATCTCCTACTATGCTTCTTAGTGGACCTAGGATGCAGCAGTATGTCACTGAAGGAGCTCTGCAGCTCAGCAACAGCTTCATGCATTGGGTGGGAGACTTTGTTCATCATCCATCCATTATCCGTTACACTTATCCTTGCAGGGATACAGACAGGAAAAAACAACCATGCACATCCACAAGGCATACTCCTAAGGAGAATTTTGGAGAGACCTATTAACCTAACAGTTTTGCTTTCTGGACTGTGGGAGGAAGCTGGAGTACCTGGAGTACACACACATGCACAGGTGCAACATGCAAACCCCTTGCTCCTTGAAAGACTGGATTCAAACCCAGGACCTTCTTGCTGCAAGATAATAGTGCTACCAACTGTGCCACTGTGCAGTCCATCAGTGATATGATTTTAGCTAGAATCCTTCTATCTCTCACCAGCTACACTGGGTCGAGGGGGCATCCTAGCACAGACCTGGCCTTCCTGATGAGCTTGTCTAACTGCTTCCTCTCAGCTGTAGATAAGCTGCTGCTCCAACATACAGTCCCATAGAAAATGGCTGATGCCATTTCAGAGTCATGGAAGGTCTTCAGGAGTGCCCCCTGCACTCCAAAAGACTTCAGCCTCCTCAGCAGGTAGAGTCTGCTCTGACCCTTTCTGTAAATCACATCAGTGTTATGAATCCAGTCTAGTTTATTGTTCTGTTGAGCACCCAGGTGCTTATAAGAGTCCACAATCTCAATATCCACTCCCTGGATATTCACTGGTATCAGTGAGGTGGGTCTGCACCTGTGGAAATCCACCACCAGCTCCTTGGTTTTAGCAGCATTGATCAGGAGGTAGTTCTGATGACACCAGTCCACAAAGTCCTGAGTCCACTGACTGTACTCTGAGTCGTCCTCACCTTTGATGAGGCCAACTATGGCAGAGTCAATATATGTTTTATAAGGTGGAATGTAGAATGAGTGTTGCCAATTAAGGTAAATAAGCACAAGTGACAGTACTAAGACCCTCTTCCTGGCTCTGATTGGTTGTTTCTGACTGAGCCGTGTGTTTCTGCAGTTAGCACTGGGAACACTAGGAAAAGGTGGAGGAGCTCGATGTTTTTTTTTCCACAGAATACGTCTTATACCATACAGGCACGGCATAGTGACAGTTTTAACAAATATGTTAAAAACACATTTTTTTTTATAGGAGTTACATACTGCAGCTTTAACAAAGCTGAAAAAAACAAAAAAAAACAAAAAAACAGTCAGCTTAATGTTGGTTTACGATACATCCAAACCAAGCTTTAATAGCTTTTTTTACACAAATTCTGTGCTGTTTAAAAAGGATGCTTACTTGTGAGCAGTTATTTTGTTGCCAGTAAGACCAAGACCATGATTGTAGTTCTACCTGAGATACATTGAATAGTCTGCCTTTTGCTTTCTTTTGTTCAAAAGTCAAATGAAGTATTTTGGAATCTTTGTGTAATATTTATCCCACTTGGATTTTGCTTTTCACTGAAAATCTATCATTCATATTTCTTTTTTTTTTTTTTTTTTTTTTAGGAAACATTCCTAAATTTTGCAATGATGTGCAATCAGGATAGATAGGCACTGCCAAGCCTATGCTAATTGCAAAATTATTTTTAACATCAAAGTATGTTTACTTTTATTTTGGACATCTTACAAAGAATTAATCACTTTAATGCAACACGGAAACCTTAGAGTTAAAATTAGCAAAGTAGAAATTCAATTAAATTTGGTTCATATAACATGAATTTACAACAAATATCATCTCAAGGCATGGTACACAAGACAAGGAAATGATATCTAATCATACAGACAAATCCTATGTTAGTTACATACATTGCAAATTGATCCTTGTTATCTAACAATACATTCAAATTTAGTATATCATTCACTTTTAAAAAAACCGTTTTCTATCAAAGAAAATCCAGCAAATTGCATCGAGTCACTGGATTGCTCCTTTAGTGGCTTCATATAGGAGAGAAACAAAGGTAAGCAGATAATCTGTGAGCCTGTTCCCAAGTCTTTAGGATTAAAGGGAGCACATATACTTCGTCACATCAAAAGCTCATCCAATGGCTATTTCTAGGAGAGAAACAGGGTGGAACACTGATATCTTATCACTGTTACCACAATGATTTGCTGGAGCATCCACAGACTGTTTGAATACATTTAAATTGTACTCACAACGGCAGTCAGCTATATTGCCTTTTATACTGTCTGAAATGGGATGCTGCCTACATAAACTTCAAAGCTTAGGTAAAAAGCTGCCTAGCCAGCAAGAAGACATGGTTTACCAACACTATAGTAGTGTTGCTAAACTTTTTTCTCAACTATGGACGGAATTTTTAAACAAAGTTAGAAAAGATTTTCTTGTAGCATTTCTTAAAGTAAAGGCCCATATTGTTATATGTGGTTAAAGCTGCAGTATGTAATTTTTACAATAATGTTTTTATACATATTTGTTAAAACTGTCACCATGTTGTGATAGTATGTTATGGGACAAATAATCTGTGAAAAGATCGATCTCTTCTACTCCTTTCCTGAGTCCCTTTTGCCATCTGAAGAAATCCACCGCTCCTGACCAAAACCAACCAATCAGAGCCAGGAGGAGTGTGTTTGCGCTGTCACTCAACCTCATTTATTCACTGCTAAATGTGCTAATTGCAGAGAAACAACTTACCATTCTAGAAAAGAAAGTTGGATGTTGCCTATGCGTCAAATTTAAGGGTGTACCAGAAACACAACAGAAAGGTCCTGGCTCAGGACTTTTGTATTTTTTTTTTCTTTTTGATTCCAGATTCCATTCTTGCATAACATTTTGTAACTGTGTGTCTTTGCAAAGTGCTGTATGAATACATTTCACTTGCTTAATTATTTCTTTATGCCCATTTATAAGAGCATCAAAAGCAGGAATCATATATTACAGCTAAATCTTGAGCATGTTGGGAGTCATTCCAATTAAGCTGTTGTTAGTGGGCCTTAATAATTTATTCCAGGTGAAAGCAGAAGAATCATTAGTTATGTTATGCAATGAATGATGAATGTAGCTACTGTAAACACCCTTCATGATGTAATTTCTTTCAACAGACCATTTTTCCTATTTTTTATTTTTCAGGTATGCATTTAAAAAGAATGGCTCTATAAATTATAAATTCGCAAGAACATTAGGCCTATAAAAATGCCTATAAAATATTGAAAACTGCAATTTTTTTGTCTATAAATCTTACACAAAAAAAATATAACCCACTGATTTTTGTTCAGCTGCTTCTCTTATAATAAAAGAAACCTAGATCATTCATCACATTTCAAGTTTTTCAAATCTTGAGCTGAAATTAATGTGTTTCTTCTTACTCACTTACTGTGCAAGGGGCATTAAAGAGAACTGTAAAATACACAACCAGCTGATAAATCTTTAAACCATGACTGATGGAAAAAATAGTAGTATTATCAAAACACTAAACAGAACAAAAGCCATTACAGGAATAACCCAAAACAGGAAAAATCCACCCTGAGAGTTTACGCGATAAATTGTATTATAAAGTGAAGAATATTTTTAAACAATATTTTAAGGAGTTTCACCTGGATATGACCTTCTTCATTTTGGTTTTATATCTGATGATTAATGTAGAGAACCTGTCACTTGAAATGGAGAGTCCTCTACTTACCTTCCGCTGTATTTCCTGCTGCGGCAAATCCTGATGTAGCAAATGCATAAAAAGGTAGAGAAAAGCAGCGGGTATATGCTGTCATACTGAGAGGAAAATAACAACGGAAGAAAAAAAAAGATTCCTAAAAGTGCAGAAAGTGTGGTACTCCGTTTGCTGTTTGTAGATGGAACTGCTGTGATGCTTGGCTTATTACACCATACTTTAAAGTTTATTTGCAGACTCATCTTTAATGTGGGACTTTCTCCCCTATTCACCTACTAAAAGTTCTAACAGAAAAGAACAGGAACAAAAAGTTATTCTTTTGGGTACAACTGTTCCTTATTAAAGACAAATGTTACATAAAATAGGCTGAATAATAATCTTATTCATAAACTGTCTTAAATTTTATTCACTAGCATAAGTAGTAGACACACTAAAAGTGAATTCCTGGCATAAACTGACAGGTGACCTTTTCATTAGCATGGGTATATAAAACCCCAGGCCCTGCTTCTCATGTGCCTCCCATTGAGCAAGAGAATAGCATGTTAAAACATGTTACCCATGGGTAACCGTTCTAAACCAGGAGTGAGACTCGATCAATCATGCTGAATTAAGTCAGTGTCTTTCTCCTGGGAGCTGACAGCGCAACAATAAGGTGATGCTATTCTCTGTTATCAGGTTTCACTTATCAGCACAATACCAAGACAGAGCATGAATATTTTGTTTGTCCCACTGGAGACGTTTTGAATGTTCAGGATTTTTTTTTTTCTTTTTTAACAAGCATCATTTGATCTTTATGCCCAGTCCAGCAATCCCACATGGGGTCATGAATAAAGGGTTCAGCAGCTATTACCAATGAATCACTGGGCTTATGTTTTTAAGCAGCAGGAATGTGCAGTGATGCTTGACATCCTAATACATTTCCACTAAAATGTTGTCCAAGGCCTCACAACCAAGTAGAAAAAAGTAAGGCAGCATTTAGCTTCTATGCTCTGTAGCTCTGGAACAAACTCCCTGAAAAACCTCAGATGTGCAGAAACTGTTGACTCCTTTAAATCATGTCTGAGAGCATTATTGTTCACTGGAGCTTTTTGGACTCAATAATTAACTATTTGGCTGATCAATGATGAGTGATTGAATATATTTTAATGTTGGTTTTTTTAATGAAGTTTTTCTCAGAGCAGTTTTTTAAAATTATTTTTATGTTTCTCTTCTTATCTTATGTACTTTCATATACTTTGGACCAGCAATGTTATAAACCCAAATGAGCTAATGCTTGTGTTTTCTCCTTTAGAAAGACATGTACACAGTAAACTACACCCAAATAAACTAGGTTCTTCCTTCATTTCCCTGGCAACCAGCACAACTGACCTGTGGTGTAATTTATTGGAGTTTGATAGGTTTGGTCATTGCAGATATATGTTGAGATCTTGTTAGATGCAGGAAGAGTGGTGCCAGGATGCAATGTGTGACGCAACTGTATTGTCAATGGCATTGTAATAACAGAAACTTGCTAAGCCCGGTGGTAGGGATGTTAGGGCAGTCCACCAGCAGCCCATTGTGTTTTTGTGTTAAAAGATGTTAAAAGTTGACAGGAAATTTAGAAATATGACGAGATAATTATATGTTATTGGACATCACTGACAATACCTAAACACATAACTATAGTCTTTAAAAAAGGCAAACACAAAAAATAAAATTAGAATAAATTATATCAATTTTTTGCCCCTCAGTTAAATCCTAATTAAGTAATAAGCCAGTGGATCTAATGCTGGTCACATTTAGAGGCGACCCAAGGCATAAGTGAACTAAGCAGCTGCTTAGGGCCCCCCAGACCTTCAGACCTGCTATGTCTGTGCCACTATGATAATAAACCCTCACCACCTGACAAAAGTGTTGCATATGCTCAATACATTTAGGGACTTCTCATACTATAGATCATGCATGATGGTGAGCCAACTTGATTTTTGATACATCCCACAAGACCTCACCAAATGTCCATGTTCTGATTTATTTTAATTTTTGTTTTGTTGTTGCAACAGTGTTTATTATTGTGTTAAGGGGCTCAAAGAATTACTTACGAAGTGCATGAAGTATTGACTAAAAATTAGCTTTATTATTGACTATTAGTGTATAAAGTTGCTTTTGAGTCTCAAGGATATTTGGGAGATCTCTGCTGTTTTTGAAATTTTCACAATCCCTCTGTTAACGTAGAAAGGAAAAATGTAGCAGCATCTCTTAGCAGATTGTACAAAAAAGTGGTAAATGAAAATATATCCAGAATCATATCTTAAATTTTGGAACCTTTATAAAATCAAACTTCATGACTTGAATTGTCTCTTTTCAGGCAAAGCCAAATGATGTGAATGACAGCAACATTACCAGTAATATATATTATATACAAGTACAGATGGTAGCAAAGGACAAAAACAAAATACTGCACAAGGAATTGCTCGGTGCCAATTGCAAACATAACCTAGTGATACAGCTTTGATGGTTTGCCCTGCATTGCAACATATATGGGTTTTTAACATGCTGTATTTGCCTCTTCAAGGCAACAAGTGCCTCCAATGCTGTTCAAAGTCATATAATGTGGAGGAAACCTCTTTACTAACAGAGTGACCAGAATATCTATTGTTGCCAAAACTGTTTGGTAAAGAAAATATTTTATATGCCAGTTTACAGAAAATCCTTAATGATCCAAGACATTGTAATGATCTTAGAGCTTAAGTTAAATCTTAGAGAGATAAAACCCTCTTTCTTGAACTGTGCAAGCACACTACAGGGTACACTAAAGACACACAGATTTTTACGATTTGACTTCTCAGAAACTGCTCTAATCATGGACTTTGGTCCAATGGAAAAACAGTAGATTGGAACCTACTAAAGGAGACATGCGTCACATTCACACAACAAATCAAGTCAGTAAACAAGGGTGCACAAACACTCTGCGCACAGATACAGTCCCCATCACAGAACTTGTCAGCCGTGTCTTCATAAACATGTGGCTCTAACTAAATGGGCTCAGCTGCACTGAAGCTTCTAATGTATAAGCCTGAAGCCTCAGAGTAGATTTTAGGGTGGCTCTTTTGTTCATTATCTGCTCTGTTCCGTCATTCTATCTTGATGGTGGGTCTCTTCAAGCTAATACATAGCTTGCCTGCTCATTGTTCACTGTTTCCAGTGATTGAGTTCCATGTGGTGTGTTGAGGACCCTATTGCATTGTGTAGAAGAAGAGAAGGAAACCATAAGTTGCCTTTACATGGGGTTACCTTCTGGGATTTTACTTCTGGTTGAACTGCATGGACGTTATTTGCTACTGGCCATTTTTCAGCACTTTAAGAGCAGCTGCATTATACAGAAAGATTTGATTACACATGCTTTTGCATGAAAACTGCAAGCATTTTTATGGACAATGTTGACTACCTCGTTTAAAAATAAGAGATGATCATGAGTGCTCTAATTGCCTCAAGAGGATCATCTTTGGAGTTAAACAAAAGAGGAGCAGTGGGAAATTTTTGGTGATTTGAAAAGGGCTTGACTATAATGAATACATGATTGAAGAACCGCCTTTGTGTTTTCAGGAGAATGCCTCTGCCTTGATGGCTACATGAAGGACCCAGTTCACAAACATCTTTGCATCCGCAGTGAGTGGGGGCCCAATCAGGGGTAAGTTATGATAATTGCCTCATGATGATTTGTGATTGCTCATTACCATGTCAGGGTGATACATTGGGACAACAAAGGAATAATCCTCCTCATCAAACCAAGACTTATTACATTGCTTCGATAAATCAAAACAAAGTGTGATGTGACCACATGCCATACAATGTTAGGAGAGGGAAACAGAACTGCAGGTTCACCAAACCATTATGCGCCGGACATACCTAACCATGGACGATTTTCATTTACTTCAGGCTGACAGAACCAAGGAGGGCAATAAGTTGAGAGGAGGGGGCCTGGGTGTTTTTGTAAATGATAGATGGTGTACCTGTAGGCATTTTAATTATTATAGAGATGCTCTGCACTAAGGACGATGAACTGCTAGCTGTTAGCATGAGGCCGTATTATCCACCTCAGGAGTTTTCACATCATTATCGTGAAAACTGTGTAATCACAATAATGAGGTCTATGTACTTGGTACCCATAGGATGATGCACTATTTCATATCCAGCTAAAATGAGCTTGCATAAAGTTTTTCGAGAAATGTCAAAAACCACTCCACATCTATGAGATGTCACGTATACCACCCATATGTCCATCTGCTACAGAATCAATGCAACTGCTATTCAAATATTATTTTATTCCATTCAGACTGCAGACTCTTTGTCTACACTGGTGAAAGTTCACTCATCTTAGGATGCTGAGTGGTGGGAACAACTTCATATGACATGGTCTTAGCTGCTTTCTGAATAATTCAGCTAATAATAATTTAACCACTTGGGGAGCTCACAGACTGGATATATAACATGGATCTTCCATTCGTCAAACGGTCAAACATGAAATAAATAAAGCAATAAGGTGCCATAACAGCAACTCCATCTTAATCCTGTAGAATGTTATGAATCCTATACAAGTTATGTCCCACCGTGGTCCTTGGAACCCATTATTATGGATGTTATATGTATTTTTCTGCTGCTAGGCACCCAACTTAAAAAAAACATGAGGACACTTGTGTCTTCATAGACCCATTGAATAACATGTCACCATTTTCAAGGTGACAGTTAAGGTTAACTGGCTTCTATAGTACTTGATGGGATATGCCGATAATAACACACACATACTATAGAACATGATGGAACAAAAAAAGTGACATGTTTACTAAATGGATGTGATAAGACCTGATGTTTCACAAAATTGGCTTAATTTTTCACTTTCAGACACTTTTTTAAAGATATAGCAACATACATGGCAACATAAGAAATAGTGTGATAGCAAATTAATGATATTATCACAACCTTAGTTGGTGACTCTGAAGCCTAATTAGGTAAACCCTTCCACAAATCAAACTTATATATCCAAAAAACATCCCACGCAAGGTTTGAATTTCTTTTATAAAAGGAGAACTTGTCCCTTTTACAAATCAATACACAAAATTGTTAAAGAGTAATGTTGACTTTATTTTTGATAACGATTCATTGAAATCTCACATAGAAGAAAGGAAATGCAAACAGTGCACTGTATTTTTCTATGAGGTTTTATTTTTACATGAACACAAAACCTATAGGGACCTACAATCCAACACTAAGGAAGTCACTTGTAAAAATAAAATCACTTGTGGCTGTAAACTCCACAGGATACCTTTTAAGAAATGTAATAGACTAACTAAACACCCCATTTGGCTCCCTTTCTTTTTTTATAATGTGGATTGCCACTGAGCTCTGGAGCCACTTAAAACCTCTCAGCAAGAATAAATGTGGCAATGGAAAGAATAGCTTGTGCTAATTTCTTACACCACAATGACTTCCAGCAGGCAGAGCAGTCATTTTCCTTTATGTTCTGACTATATCCATGCCATGTTTTTTTTTTTTTTTTTTTTTTTTTTTTTTTTTTTTTTTTTTTTTTTTTTTTTGAAAATTTCCTTCAGTTCACCCAACTGTGCATCTCTGCTTCTCATTCCCCTGGTCCTCTGCCTGTGTCCCTGTCACTGTGTAACAGAGTGGGCACCCATGGGTGACTTAAATGTTTAATGATTGTAGCCCACGGCATGAAAGCCGTTCCCCCTCCTTACTGATGTTCTTTTTGCTTACAGTGGTGAAGGAGTTTGCTCCGAACGACATCGGGCCCCTGTCACTTCCCTTTCTTGCGCTTTCACTTTGTAGACTGTTAAGTCCCACAGCTGCCACTCCCCATTAATCTCTATCATTCTCCCTCTCTCACTTCTGCCTCTTGGCATCTGTCTCATTCCCACAATGTTTTTCTCACTCTTACCGCTTGTCCCTTTTTATTTTTTTCCTCCAGCTTCTGTTGCTTCCATCTACATCTGTATCTCCCTCTTTTACTGTCCATCTTCCTTCTTCTGTTTCATCCTGTCATCGCCTCTTATCCACACCCCTGGTAAATAGATATGAGCCAAAGTTACATTTTATGTCAGCTATGGCAAAACACATTTTCAATCTACTTATTTACACATAAGACACTGTAATACTGCTCATGAATTGCAAAGCTTTGGAAGGCAGGAATGTTGTCGAGACAGACGGAATCGTGGCTTGAGATTTTGCAAAGTTTGGACAAGGAAGATAGGTATTCTAAAAAATTTAGGACTTCTCCAGCTTTGATTCTAATAATCAGTTTTGCTCTCTCCTCTCTTTGTTGTCTTTGTGTCTGATCTATTTTTTCCTCCTGCAAGTCCCTGGCCTTACACCATCTTCCAGCGTGGTTTTGATCTTGTGATGGGAGAACAACCCTCTGATCGCATTTTCAGGTAAGAAGAACTTCACAAAACTTACTTCTATCTGACTGCATTATACATTCTGCTCTGCTGCCATCAAATAACATGCACTGCGATACATCTATGACTGGTTCTCTACTGACAACGACAACAACGATTATTATGAGCCTGCAGCTAAATCCCGCCAGGGAATCTAAAAACAGCACTAATTAGTATGGGAAACCAGAGAAAAGGATTTAAACATTTTTTTTTACCTTTTGCATTCCTGACTTTATTAATTGTTTTTCTTGTTTGTTTTTTTTTTTCTTTGCAGAGCAGCAATAAAAACAGAACCTTTTTTCTTTGTTGCACCAGTTGTTGTACAGGGGTAGGCTAACTTATTCAGCTCATTTACACCACTCTGACCATTAACACTGTTTGTCAGAAACAGATAGAAGAGAATGACCCAAAGCTTGATAAAAGACTTTAAAATATTGCCTTCCCTGTTGGCATGTTCTCCAGAGTTAGCCCTTTACTAGAAAGTTGAAAGTTTTAAAATTTGTCCTCAACCATCTGTCCATTCTAATTTGACCAATTTTGGACTCAAACTAATTTTAACAAACAATCTAGCACTTTACCTCAACTTGAAGCCAGCTTTTGACAAGCTGTGCATCCATAATTTGGTTTGCTTAAGTACATATTATCATTTATCATGATTATTAATGTTACAGGGAGTAAATTGAAGCAGAAAAAACAGTAAAGATAAATACTGAGAGTAAGCATTCAGACACACAGCACTTGCCTTCCACTCAGTAATAACCACAGGGAGTTCCTCTAAGGATTGCAAACATGTTTTCCTCCCGACAACTATTTCCTCATGAGGATTCTTAGTATTTTCCACCTCCAGTTTCTGTTAGAGCGAAGCAAATAAGTTGTATAGCAGTGCACAAGTCCCAAGTTGTCCATTATAAAACAGGGCTCGTTATGTTGCAGCTAATTTATCCTGTGGTCACCCTTTTACGTCATTCTGCATCACAGGGAATCTCGGGGCCACTGCCGAACATGGTCCCATAGGAGCAAGTGAAATAAGATATGGCAACTGTTTCCTGAGGATAGTTATAGAAATAATACCATTTTTTTAAAAAACTTAGTTCCAACAACAAACTCCTAAAATTAAACCTTACTTAAATTGAAAAAAAAAAAAGCTGCACTTTGATCTACTTAAAATCTTAACTTTGAAATAACATGATTAATTAGATTCATGTAATTAAATGTTCCATTTCTGTAGTGGTTTAATCACTCTGGTCTTGCAGTGAGTGGTAGTGCACACAGTCCTCTGATTTCACTGCCCTTTTCATACGCTAAGCTTGCATTTTTATTAAATGCAAATTGACCAATTGAAAATTTAGAAATGTAGTCTGCATCAACATGGTTCTTTTATTTAAAAAAAATATATATATTGTCTTTTCTAATACAAATAAGCATGCATTATTCATCAGGGCTAATACAGCATTTCATGTTAATCAGCTTGGAATGTTTAACTTAAACCTTAAAGTACTGCATTTCATCTGCAGTGAATTGAAAGGTTGATGATATTCATTGTTTCACAAATAAAAAATGCTTCAAAGCCTTTGTTTCAGGCATGTTTACAGATTCATCGTTGGTGGCCCCATTTTACCAGGGTTTCACATTCATATACAAACTGTTCCTTCTGTTAAAGAATAATTTTATGCAGAAATTATAATTTTACTTAAAAGTAAATCAAATAACTCCCAATCAACTTATGTTTTTAACATGGAATTATACATGAAATGGAGATATTTTTTCAACATGTTTCTGGTTCCATGAAGAATGAATTTTGGTAGCTTTTTAAATTCACATAGAATATCCCTATGTATGGCAACCATTTTTAATGTGTATGAATGATAGTCTATGAATGATTCTGCTTTTAGGCAGTGTGGATATATTGATGTCTATGGTGAAAGCAAAGTAAAAATGTATCACTTTATATTCTAAGGTTGGTTATTTGGATGTTTGTGATAAGGTGGCAGTGATAACAGCTGAAAAGTCAAAACTTTATGAAGGGCCTATGAAATCTGTAAATTTTTTTTCAAACTTACATTTAAGTTTCTGAAAAAGTCTGTTTTTATTTTTCTGACTCCCATATTTGAAAATGCAGCCACATGTTTTACGACTAAAATAAACAACCACATTTTACTTTTTGTCTACAAGCTTTTGTGAAAGTAAGTTGACTTCACCCCATTCTGCGTAAGGACCTTTAATGTATAGATCACGGAAGAGTATGATCTAAAAGAAGCTAGAGGCTACTCTTGACCCTCGGCTAAATGGTAAATGGGTTTAATTTATATGGCACTTTCCTATTCATTCTGACCACTCAAAGTGCTTGACACAAGAGCCACATTCACCCAGTCAGACTAACAAATGTGCTCACATTAATACACCCATATGCAATTTGGTAAGCAACTTGAGGTTGCCCAGGGAAACATCGATATGTGACAAAACAAAGCTGGAATTGAACCTTCAACCTTCCTACTTCGTCTGAGTAGCAGTCGCCCATATCAAAACCTAAAGCTTGTTGCTTACTTAGGGGTTTGCGGGTCTTTAGCATTGCAGTAGATTGACATGTTAGTTTATGAGCTTCCAATTTTCATTTGCATTTTGTTCAGAAAAGGGGGCTGTGTTTGATGGTAAAGAGGACAGCTTTGATATGATAAGCTCTGGGTGCAGGAAAGTAACACAGAGCATCAAGGATCCATTCCCTGCTGTTTTACGACACTGAAGGTCTGTGTGAGATCAACTGACCAATTTTATGACCAGGCTGTTTGTTTAATCTAAAAGAAGAGAGAGGTGAACAGCACATTATACCTTCTTCCATTACACGTTCTAAATGAGCTTTATTTAGCTGGACTGAGGGCAAAAATGGCTCTTCGGATTGTAAACGATGCAGACCCCTAGACCTCCAGTATAAACTCAAGTTAACTCTAATGTGAGTAAGCAACTGTACCTTTTACTTTACCTTGAAGCCCACTTCTGTGACTGTTCATGTCTTCTTGTAGATTTACATACACCCTTGGAGAAGGAATGTGGCTTCCTCTGAGCAAAAGCTTTGTCATCCCTCCTGCTGAGCTTGCCATCAACCCGTCAGCCAAATGCAAGACAGACATGACAGTAATGGAGGATGCGGTAGATGTAAGGTGAGAGACATTTAAATATTCCACTTTTCTTAAGTATAGCTTTTGGATTGGAGACAAAAGAAGCTTCAACTAGAGGAACAAGTGTTTCATTAAGCATCATGATCTTATTGCTAATTACACTTCAAAAAAAAGTTTGTTGTCATCACTACACTCAAGTGTAACAAAGAAATTTGCCTGCTTTAAATGATGGCATATATTATTGTCCTGCTTTGTAGTAAAGTAAATGTTGACTCTGACAGCTATCCTTTTCAGGAGACTAACACTGCTCTGTATTCCAACTTCATCGGCACTTGTTTTTTTTTTTTTTTTTTTTTTTATTATTAACTATTGTTTTTGTGAGTTTTAATCATCACAGTGTTGTTGATGAAGAGGTCTTAGTGGTCATGATTCACAGGGTTATAAAATTCCCAGTTCAAACACAAAATCAATTATGGAGAAGCAGCAGGAGAAAAAAGAAAAATAAAACTAAGAACTGGCTGGTGATTTGAAGCCAGAAGCAGCGTTTCGATTGTTAAATGGTTCATAACTCCGAAGACGATCCGCTCTGCATGAAATGACTGCGTCTGTGTCTAGACTGCAAAGAGAGCAGTAACTGAGCTAAAACAAAGCTGCAGTGTTAAATTGGACCCAGCTGACATCAGTGAAGCAACAGAATTATTTAGCCACTTTGCTTTTTACCAGTGGGTGGTTAACTTGGCCCAATAAATTTTCAAATCATGACAGCATTGTAACCAAAACTGTTAATCAGATGCTATAAATTCAAGCCTGAGTTGATTACATTTTCTCCATCTTTACAAACATTTTTGCTCCTCTCCACTTCTGTGTTGGGCCCTAGTACCAAGCCGAACATCATCCTAGTGCTGGAAGATAACAGCAGAATGTATAGATATTTTAAAGTTAGATATTAAATAAAAACAAAATATATAATCACATTTTTTATCCCAGTTTACATTGTGAGACTGGCATATTTTATATATATATATATATATATATATATATATATATATATATATATATATATATATATATATATATATATATATATATATATATATAATATGCTTTATATGCTTTATAATATAATAATATGCTTTAATATAATATAATATATAATATGCATATAATATGCTTTATAATATTATATATATATATATATATATATATATATATATATATATATATATATATATATATATATATATATATATATATATATATATATATATTAATTACATTAGCCATATTTAATCTAAATATCATAGGAAAAATTGCAAGTGGTGCTATGATGTGTATGCCCTGCAGACAATTTATACAGTGTGCACACTAACATACGAAAGACAGACTAAGTATAGAATTATGGAGCATAGACTTTGTAATCTTAAATCTCTTCACTATGGATGTTTTTACCCACTGAGTGTTCAGTGGTCATGTCAACTCTCCTAACTGCTGTGAGACTAACTAAGCTACATTTTTTTTACATTGGTACACACAGAATTAATGGATAATTTGTAACTCCAGTTAATATGTGCAAATATAGTCCTGTAATAACTTTGGTAAGGCATCATTAACTTGCATCATTTATTCCTTGAGCAGCATCTGATTCTCTGCACTGGTCTCCAGTTTCTTATTGCCACTTTATTAAAACAAATCCATTTTTTTATCTTTTAGCTACTCTGAAGTGTTCTGTGAAATGTGACACACAGTGTGTTCTACAAATTTAAGATGTAAGAAAGAAGCACCTCCATAAGGCAGACAATATGCAGTATGTTTCTTTTCTAGTCATAGGTTTGCATGTCGTCTTAAGGAGCATGAATTATTTACATATGAATTTTAAGAACAAGAATTCTGAGCACATGGTTGATTGTACTGTGTATTTGCAAAATTACACACATACAGCCTCAACAGTGCCTTATGAAGTGGCACTTGACTATATGGGTTTTCAAATGACCAACAAACATAATTTTGGCTTGATATTTGACCACTCTTCTAGGCAGAATTGGTCTAGTTACTTTTAAGCAATCTGTTTCTTCTCTCAGACCCAGCTTTTATAAATTGTTTAAAAAAATTCAACAGGCTTGAGTTTAGGTTCTTGGCAAATCCATTCCAGAAGCTTATTATTAATCAGCTTTATGAATCCCCAAACCAGGGTTGATATAATCTTTGGCTCAATGTCCCACTGAAACACCCTTGATTCAGCAATCTGAAAATCACTCTCAGAGGAAAAACAAAATACTAAAGATGTTTCAGAACAAATCAAGAACCATCAATGCTAAAGCCTATCATAAACGGGAGATGCTAGAACACCACTTTTAATGTCAACAGTCAATGCCCTGTGCTTATATATAGATGAGCTTAACCATTTCTGAAAAGAACCATGATAAAATATTCTACCCAGAATTATGTCAGATACTACAAAAACTTGGTATGTTTCAACTTGCTAAAGAAAGTTAGCCATATATTAGTAGGGGTTTTGTGTCTTTATTTAGATCCCTGTGTGAATGACCATTTTTAACATATTTTTAACACATTACCATTTTAACATATATTCAGATACATAATGGGAAAGATTCTGCACACATTTTACAGTTCTTAGTTTGGCTGTAAAAATGTCAGGAAAATTAGCTTCCCTCCATATTACTGCCATAATCTCTTCTCATTTTGATACTGTTGGAGGTAACATTACCTTATTTATTTTTGTATAGCTTGAGGCCATGTCAATACATTTCCTAAGAACTAAAGATTTCCTTTAATAACACTATTAATATGTAGAATAAATTTAAATAACAAAGCCTAATACCTTTTTTAGTTCAACAACTGATTTTTCTTGCAGATAATAAAAAAAGAATATGTGAAGATCTCCTTCAGCACTTACTTTTGAATGATTAAGAAACAAACCATAGATCTAAAGATAAGTCTCTTGTTTGTATATTTTTGAAAACAGTAAACTACAGTCACTGGCAGCTTTATTAGGTACACATTGCTTGTACCAGGTTGGACCCTGTTTATCTTCAAAGGTCTTCAGATATTAGGGGCAAAGTTTCAACAGGGTGTCAGAGATTAAAGATGCTGGTCCATGTTAACACACTAGCATAACATAGCTATTGCAGAATTGTCAGCTGGACATCTGTGACTTACATCTGTGACTCCTGTTTCACCACACCCCACAAATGCTATATTCGTTGAAAATTTTGACTGGGAAGACCATCAGGGAGCAGTGGACTCGACCAGTTTGAGATGATTTGGGCTTTGTGACATGGTGCATTATGGTTATTTAATATATCCCCATCATTTTTTGGTCCTTCTATCTGTATTCATCTAATGATTAATATATTCTGATTTTGTAGGATTTACAGAAGACCTAATCTACACTTATCATATTTTTTCTGTTCTGAGTTAAATTGTGAATGTTTTGACTGACAGCTAGTGGATGGTATATTTAAAGCTAACTGATAATGCTGTATGCTTCGTAGATGTTTCAGTAGCGAGCTGGACTGTTGGGATGCAAATTAAAAGAGAAAAATATGGACTGTCCTTTTTTGACCGAGTAGTTGCATTATGAACTGCTCTATTAAAAAGGAAGAGGTGAACATTACTGGGGAAAAGGGCATAGCTTTATTTAAATAAATATGTCACTCAGTGAGTCTGAATTGTTTTCAGAAACAGTGATTTTTCTTTATATAGTCTTGGAGTCATTGGAATTGTCTCATTAAGCTGAACTTAGTGACTTTGTGGCAATTCATAAAGCTGTGTGTCTTAAGTGCTGCACAGTGAAACATAAGCAAGAAATTGCTTCATTATACTGAGAGAATACATGTATGGGTATTGTGAGGGGCATACATTACCAGTATGATGTTTCTGAGAGAGATGTGCGTAGACATTTCATCTGTAGACTCCAGCTGTGCGTGTGTTACTAATTCAAACTGATGTCCAAACCACAGATGGTTAGCAGTACTTCAAAACTCAAGACATAAATGAAGAAGTTTGTGTTTTTAGTTTCCTGCTATGGGAAAGAAGTATCTTTTAATTAGACCTGTCAGAATTAATAACTGATTTTGTAATCTCAATTAATTTTAGATAACTGTTGTCATTTTATTCGTCATGCAATCATTCTTTATTCATCTACCTGTATTAAAACAGCTGGATAGAAAAAGAGAGATATTAAATGCTGTGGAAGTTGTTATGGTCTGAAATATGCTTCATCATTTATCTGATGACCTTTCTACCCCCGTTCCATTCTATGAATGTTTCAGGTGAAATTTGCATAGAGAGCTAAGAGGCAGACGAGCACTCACCCTTATACTTCATTCACAGTCACTGGCTTCTGTTTGCAAGGGCTATGTGAATGACCAGTGTTAACTGCTTTTGACTGAATTGTTATTTTACTCCCAAAAGAGTATGATTTATTCCAGTCATTCAATCATCCATCAATCTTATCTTGCACTTATCTGAGATTAGGTTACTGAGGTACCAGGCCCAAGATAAAAAACAGACATCCCTATTCAAACACACTCCAGTTTACCCTCATTCTGGGAAATCAATATCTGATACTGATTTCTGCCAGTTCCGACTTTTCTGTATAAACTAAAATACAAGAGTAGCACTCAAAATATGTTTAAACAGTCATTAATTTGATTTTTATGACATGCCACATGTGTGAAAGAGCAGTTGCTGTAAAATAGGGTTTTACTGTTATTAAAACAAAGAAAACATTTACAGAATGGACCTTTCTGTCTTTAATATTCTACACTAGCAATGCATCTAAAAATTGCAGAGCAGTGACTCTTGAGGAATAGAAATGAAAATCTTTGAAAAACCCACAACTACCTGGTGACCGTTATGGCTGCTGGGTCTCAGCTGAACCTAGCCCAACAAGCCAACATGAAGCCCTTGCTACATGGACCAACCACCTGGGCAGGTGAGGATATCCCCACATTTCGTTTCCTACTGACTTAATGTGGCTCACATGATAAATTAGTTTGGAAAAATATTTGCAATTAAAATTACATTTTCTAAGTTGAACATGAAGCAACAAGAGCTATGTTGGTAAAAAGTGGTGGTGCCTTAGATTGTTTTTGCGGTCTGATAACTGAACTAATAAATCTGTGTAAGGTTTTGGCAGCTGCTAATAAGATCACATAGATGAGCTCTCCCTACAAATAATGCTGGGGAAAAAGGAGCTTGCACTTTAACTTCCCAGATCCAGGATTTTACCTTTTTTTTTATTTTTAGCCTTTATGTCACCAGTAGGCTCTCACAGAAAAATGACGTGTTTTTCTGCAGACTCCTAATGAAGATAACAGTGTAAATGTGAACAAAACACAGCTCATCATCTAGAAATTTCAAACGGTGAAACCCAGCATTGCTTTACTCCTGCTGCTCTGTCAGCAGTCTCTGTCTAACCAGACTTAAGAGGTGCTAGAACTGGGAAGAAATTCCTGCGGCTATGTCTCTTTGAAACTCATAATGCACCCTTTTCAATATTCTTTCTTTTTGGTCAAGTACTTACCGATTTGACTTTTTTAATTTTTTTTGTTTTGTTTTTTTTTTTTTTTTTTTTTTTTTTTTGCTCAAGACCTCACAAATACCTGTGAGAGTAAGGGTAAAGCAAGGTTCAAAATTCTGACAAACATCAAGAACATTTCATCTTTAACCTTTCTTGTCTTATTCTCCCCATTTGATATTATTATTACTGTTATAAATGTGTTTCTGACATCTGTCTTCACTGTGGGCTGTTTGAATAAAGAAATTTTGACGTGTACAGATATAAAGTACTTCAAGATGAAATGTAGGTCTATGTTTTTTCCAGGGTACAGTGGTGATGAGGTTGGTGTATGGCATGTACCGATATTAGTCAATTCAAGTTTATTTTCTTATGATCCATTGTTTATTTTGCTGACATGTTAGACACTGTATGTCACTGTTATCTTTACATCATTTTGTGTTTCATTTTTGTATGGCAGTGTATAATAATAAACACATAAATAATTTACAGTTTAACAAAACTCACAAAGTGATGAAACTTAAAAAAGTATATAAACATGCACTTTTATCATATTTTATCCCACCGACAAATCTTTTTATTGTCTAAACATCCCTTTTGTGAATATTTATGATGTCAAGATTTTTAAACTCTCAGTTGGGAAATTGCAATGAGGATGTGCTGTGTTTACACACTTTCATCTTTTTTTAACATGTTATTTTCATTTGGCAGCTTTCTACAAGTCGCTGTGTAAATAGCTCATCTCCGTCTGATCTGTGATCTAATGAATGCTCTGCTCAGCTCTCCCTCAGGGGCCTCACAAAAACACTGTTAACACCTTCTTGAAACATGCTGATTCACTGTGCTTCTGAGCTGCGTTCCCATGTGTTTGATTGTCATTTGTAACTTTGTTGCTTCCTGGCAGAGAGATAAATGGCAACAAACGCTGATCTTTTTCCGTTGATTAGCTGGTGTCACGAAGTTCAAGTGATTTGAGAAAAGACAAAAAAAAAACCCAGCTTGTGGTATTCTTTACACTGTTTTGACATTTTTGAATTGCCTTGAGACATTTTTTTTTAAAGTACAGTATCTGTAAAACAATTTTTTAATCTTCCAGTACCAAGATATTAATCAATCAAGGAAAATTTGTTTGGGAATATCAGCTGCAAGTCAAACTGAAAATACAATAACCCCAATATTTTGGGCAGAACTTGTCAGTGGTTTGACCCTTTTTTGTTGTTGTTTTGTTTTGTTTTGTTTTTGTGCAAGCTTTATTCACTATTCTGGTAATTATTTTATTACATATTTTTATGTTGATTATACTGTATTGTTATTTTATACCATGGGGAAAATACAGTACTGTGAAAAATAGTTACCCCCTTACATATTTCTTCTGTTTTTTTGCTTCTTGTCACCCTTAAATGTTTTAGATTATTTATCTGATTTAAATATCAGACAAAGATAACCTACACAAAAACAAACAAAAAAAAAAAAAAAAAATCAAAGGATGATTTCCTTTGTCCTATCCAAACCAATGTAAACCTATGCAAAGAAATAATCAACCCCTATGTTAAGTCATGAAGTAACCACAGTTTCTGGTTCAGTTTAACTAGTCACACCTAGGTTTGATTATGCAGGACCTTTCATATCATGAAAATCACTTAAACAGAATCTGTCTGTTGACACGAAGTAGGTTAAATGTTCTCATAAAGAAATGTATTATAACCCAAAATAATTTTTTTCAAAAAACAATGAGAAACAAAGTCACTGATATCTATCAGTCTAGAATAAGTTACAAAGTAATTTCTAAGGCTTAGGAACTCCAATGAACCACAGTGAGCTTCCCTTTGCACAAATTTAGAAAACATGGAAAAATGATGACCCTTCCCGTAAGTGGCTGGCCTACCAATATTACTCCCATGAGACTCTTTGACTCATCAAAGAGGTCACAAAAGAACTCAAAACAACGTCTAAAGCACAACAGGGGACAATAAATATTTCACAGAGGGCCAAGTTGGCTTGGGTCGCTCTCTGTCCTTAATAAATAAAATAAGCTTGTGAAAACTTTTGAAAACATTTTGTATTTACCCAATTTATCTTTGATATTAAAATTTGTTTGATTATCTGAAATATTTAAGTGTGACAAAAATACAAAAACTTTTAAAATCTGTCGGGTTGCAAATACTTTTCACTTCACCGAATTTGATTCCCTGTTAATTTCATAAATTTGTTCACTTACAAAACAAATGATCGACCAATTCCCATTTATCGACCAAAACTGTGCAAACACATTACATAAAGTTAAAAAAATATACATGTTTGAGTGAAATCCATGCAGTGTTCTCACATGCTGCACAAAAATTTTAAGTTGTAGAAGATAAAAGTAAACCCATTCGAAGCACAGATAAAGGCATTTTCTTTTTATGTAAGTTACAAAAAACATGTGACAAAGAAGAAACATACAAAAAAAGAAGTCTGAAAAGCTACGTCTTGTGAGGAATACAGCAGCAGCTCAGTTGTTGAGAACCAGCAACCTGTGGGAAGACAGAGGACCACATTCTGGCCTCAGAACAAAACCGCAAGTACATCTTCACATGTTCCAAGTACACATTCCACAGAAGAATGTGGTGTGTTTTTGGAACGCTAGATTTTATTTAAATTAATGATTAACAATGTAGTTACAAAATCTATATTTAAAGCAAATTGAATTAAATTTACAGAAAAGTATGGTAAGAAACTTTTTCAAAGTTTTAGTTTTCATTACCACTCTTCAGACATAAATAAATCTGATAATGGCCTGACATTAGAAATATGAACTGCAGTTCACATACCAATTGAGTGTGAGGGTATTTTGGTAATAATAAATGCTGCCATTCTTCATCACGATTTAAACTTTTATTATACTCGGTGATTTATGTTAGATGTTATAGTAAATTGTGTTGTAAACTCTGTCTCCTGCCTATTATAATGGTTGCTCAGTAATTTAGTATTTATGTTGGTTTCATCATCTGCTGATGTTCCTGTCAATGGGTCACACGGAGAATAAATGACAGCAATGCAACAGGTAATTAAAGTTAAAAAAAAAATTGGTTTCATGAGATAACATAAATTTGAGTGTGAGAGGGAAGAAGTCCTGGAGCTTTTTTTTTTCTAAGTTGGTTATCAGAACCAAAATAAAACCTATGTTGTCTGAAATGTCTTATTTTAATGTCATACTTTCTTACATTTATATTTTTCATTTTGTTTAATGAAATTGGGTGTTAAACCAGGTTGGATTCCCATAACAATTTATCCATTAATCAAATGTGTCATTGAATTACAGCTAAATAATTGTAATCTTAACTAAAGTCTTATATCAGTTTTAAAGTTTTAATACTTTTTTTCTGCTCTTTCCTGAAGCCTGTTATTTGTTATTGTATATTTTACAGTGCCATACAAAAATAATCACACCTCTCAAGCTTTTTTACATTTTATTTTTTTTGTTAAAAACAGAAACTTTTGTGAGTTTCTTTGGGACTTTATATGATAAACCAACACAAATCAGTGCATAACTGTGATGAAGAACACGAAGGATTTGCTTTTTTAAAAATAAATCAGTGCAGGAGGGAAGGCCAGGATCTTATGGAAACATTTCAGTGCACTTTCATCTACGACAGATGACAGGCTCAATAACTCACAACAATACTCCACATAACACATATGCCCTCTGCTATCTCTCCTTGCTGTTTCTGCAGAGAGGAGCTGATGATCAGTTCTTCGTTTGATTCTTTGGAGGTTCTCCTGGACTCTTTCGGACCCGTCAGAGATTGCACCAAAGACAACGGCGGCTGCAGCCGCAACTTTCGCTGCATATCTGACCGAAAGCTCGATTCCACCGGCTGTGTAGTGAGTCATCTTTCTTTATAAATCTTTACCTTTAGGCGGCTGTAGATTCAGCCACAGAAAAATGACCTTTCCCCAGAAAAAAGAATCCAATTCAAAGTATTACAGAGTGGTATACAATCTACACACTCCATCTTATGACTGATGCAGCACAGGAGGATAAAATTGCCTTAACCTCCAGTAGAGCCAAACCTTGGGGAGTTTTGATCTTTTGCCAACATACCTGGCCACTTTTCTAAAGGTTAAAAACCAGACCCTTTTTTCATTAATATCCTGTTTTGGTCATCATTGTTTAAGTCTGTTTGCTTGCATAAATATTCATGGACATATCTACAGGCCACAGTGACCCACATCAAGGACACACAGTGAAGCAGCATTCTCTAGTGTTTCTGAATAGACTATTTGACTCTCCCCCGTCGTCTCTCATGCCTCTTAGACCCGGCAGCACATTCATTACCTCCAGGTGGTGCTTAGCAACCAGGAAATGTAGCAGCCAGGTTTGTTTTCTTCTCCATCTGCTGGGGACTCCACCACTAGCATTCTTGTCATTGCAGAATCTTATTGCCTTCTGCTAGTGTTTTGCTTCCCTTAAATCCCTCACCCCTCACCCCACTTTCTATCGATGAGCTGTCAGACACCATCCCCACAACAATTTAATTTCTTTTCAAGTGCTTTGATGCACTTCAGTTGAGGCTTTCAGGTGGTCTGGGAAGATATTGTTGATGTGATCCTATATGCCTCTTTCCCGTGATGCATCTCAAACATGGTGGAAGAGCTTGTGGGAAATTTTAATGGGAGAATGTCATTTAAAGATGAGAGTTCAGACCCACATTTTCAAGGTTTTGTGCATTTCAGTGGTGATATTACAACACAAAATATCACTTGTAACAAATATTTGACTACATTTATTAATGAATCTCACTGCCTTATATCATCTTTCTTTTATCACGAAGTAAGTGAGCTCCAGGCAGCTGAATAGAAGGTAAAAGCTTACTTCAAAGTATTTTTTTCAGCTCTTTAAGCTTTAAAACAAATAGAGGAAATTCTTTTTTCTACTGTGCTGCCCTTTTCAGATGTCTTCCTGCTATGGCTGGTACCTTTTAAGCTGACAAGCAAAATTTTTATTCATGAATTAAAAGAGAAAATGAAGTGAAAAGAAGCAATATTACAAATGAAAGTATATCATTTTTACATGAGAGACTATATTTCACAACTGCCATGATATGGTATTCAGATATAATAATGAGGACTAAAATATTGCACACAACATAGCAGGGAGCTTTGTAAGTCTGCCTTAAAGCTGCAGTAGGTAACTTTTTATAAAACTATGTTTATTACATATTCGTTAAAACTGTCACTATGTCCTGACAATATAATATGAGAAAGATAATCTGTGAAAAAAATTGAGCTGCTCTGCCTTCCTCCTATGGTCCTACTGCCATCTGCAGAAATACACCACTCCTGGTCAGAAACAACCAATCAGAGCCAGGAGGAATGTCTTAGCACTGTCAGTCACGCTTGTGTATGTCCGTCTCACACTCTTCTCCTTGCTCTCTGCTGCATTACAGCTCCTCCCCCACAAAAGAGCCTACCATGAATGCTGAAGCTAGTAAGCATGGCCAGTGATGATGGTGGGTAAACAGTTTACCTGTAACATTAGATTGTTTCTCTCCCATTAGCACAGCTGCAGCAAACCGGCAATCTTAAGCTTGTACACACTGCTTGGGGAGAGTGTGAGCAGCACATATAAGAGCAGGATTGACAGCTTTAAGATCATGGTCAAAAGATGATGGATTTTGTCATGCTCTGAGGTGTGATTTTTTTTTTTCTGAACAGCAGAGCAAGTAAAAAAAAATGCTTCACTATTTTCAAAACTGAGGGAGCAAACTTACGCTTTTACACTCACAGATTTTACCAAATTCAGGCACCCACGGTGAGGGTGCAGTTCTTCCATGCAAATCTGAGATGAGCAAAAATATATTTTTGGAAGCATTAAATAATAAATAATTATTCTCTACCAGTGGTTCTCAAACCTTTTCTAAATAGCTCCTCAGTAAATACCAGAAGGGAACTCTCTCTGAGCCCAAACAGATTTTAAACACATTTCTTGGATGGATCTGATGGTAATAAAAATTTAAATCTTGTATTTGTTTCAGAATTATATTTATATTTTTCCTGTTATCTAAAAGAAACAAACCAATTGGTCAGTAAGTATTACATATTCCAATTTTATTTGACAGCAGTTAGTTTTCATGTTTACTGGAAGGTGTTGGGTGCAGTAATAAAGATGTTCAGCTGACCACTTTCTGTAAAATTCTTCTTATTGTTTAGTATTTGTTTTAATGCAAAGTTGGTTTGAATGGCTTAAAGAAGACCCGACGACACATTTTGAGAGGCTTTTTAACTCCTAAGCATATGATGCTTCTAAACAGCACTGTACAGTGGCCAAGAGGTGCATATGTGCAGCAAGCAGCGAAATGGGTGCAAACACATGAATGATGAAAACTACAAAAAAGAAAAAAAAATGCAAAAGATAAACTCCATCCCTTGTCTCACCCCAAGTGGAACAGGAAAGACAGATAAAGATTCCTTAGTGCATCTCACTAGAGCCCCACAATACAGATGAAACTTCTTGGAGTTCATTTTTATGGAATCAGTTTATTAAATCTGTTGTATCGTTCCACAATCATAAGGTTTGTATTGTAAATTTAGAAAATTATATGACTAGATAATTTTTTGCAAACATGTCAGGCATACGTCACAAGACGACAGGATAGATTCTACTTTCTGTGACATATCTAACCTGCTTTGTGTTAAGCTATCAGAGAAACTAGTCGGTGTTTTCCTTTTTTCTTCTCCCTAATACAAGCTTTTTTTTGCAGATGCAAACTTTTCACTAAATCTGCATCAGTCAAAAAGCTCTGGTTTTCTGAAATGACAAGCAAATGACTCTGGCTGTGATTAACATTATTATACATCATTTTTTGTGGGCTTTCTGTGAAATGCATGTGTGATGAATCATTAAAAGATGAGCAAACTGTGTCAACAGAGAGAGAGAGGGACTGTTCAGGGTGAAGCTATTTCAGAAGATCTTTCTCTGTGTCTAGTTTCAGAATGTGAAGCACAGTCAAATGCAAGTTTCCAAAATTTAGCCCCTGCAAAATAGCTTAATGGAACTGCCCCTAGTTTTTCTAACTACTACCATACAAACAGCAATTCTAAAACTGTAGTTACACAACACTTATACTTTAATTGCTTTTGTTTCAGGTGTTTTGAGAATGCCACTGAATTAGGTGCAGGACCTTGGGAGCATGTTCAGATTTGCTAGTGTTTACTGAACTGAATTTCTTATTTTGTGGTTCTTGAAAACAGAAAGCATGAAGTTTACTTACAGTTAAACAAACATTATTCATAACCCTGGCAAGCTGAGATTTAAAAGTATTTTAATTAGATCAAAAAGTTTGTGTCTGATAGAAACTGGGATGTGCATATTTTAAAAGATAATAAACCCATATAAACTTTGTAATATTTACTTATTTTTATTTATATTTTAACAAGAAAAAATGCCATGTCAAAAATTATTGATACCTGTCTTTATAGTGATTACTGGCATTAAAGCAGTCAAACACTTCTTATAATAGCTGGCCAGATTCCAAATTCTTGGAATGAAATTTAAGACTAAAAATATTCCACATTACACCATAATATTACAGCCTTCATATCTCTCAGTGGAATGCAGAGTGAAGTTATAAAGCCATTAAAAACTGAAAATTAGTTACTCTAACTTTAAAAAAAAAAAAAAAAAAAAAAAAAAAAATATATATATATATATATATATATATATATATATATATATATATATATATATATATATATATATATATATATATATATATATATATATATATTATTGCAACTCTGAGTGATTCTAACCACCTCTATGTTTCACCACTTTTTATGGCAGGTGCATACAGTTTTTTTTTTTTTTTTTTTTTGTTTTTTTTTTTTTTTTTCCAAGACTAGGGAAGGGCTCTCTGCTTGGAAATTTAGCTTCCATATGGATTTTGTGTTAAAGGATCCAAAAGCCTACTTTGGCTTTTAGCAGTTCAGCTGCTTCATCAGTGAAATAAAGAAGCATCTCTAATACCATATTTTTTAGCCCACATGCATATGTCTTTCTGATTTATGAAAGCTTAGTGCTGCAGTTACTTTGAAAGAAAATAGTTTAGTAAATTGCCTTATTTCCTGTTCCTTTTCAAAAGTCACAACCTGCTCATATCAAGAAGAGTCAATGTACTGTGTGAGCAATTGCAGTCTATCAAAAATGATGCAGCACAGCAAGATAAACTTTGTGTTTATAAAGTTTTTTTTGTTTTTACCTCTATTTGTTAAGCAACATATTTATTTATGCAATGATTATCGTTGGTGATTTTGTCCTTTTGTGATATACAAATGTTGACAAATTTGTTGAAACTTCTGGTTAAGATGTGTGAAATAAATACATTTGTTTTTTACAGTAACAAAATCTCACAGAAAGAAAGAAAAAAAAATCCAACTTCTATTTTGCATTTTTTAAGTGGGGTAAAAAAATTATTTGTTTGGAAATTATTGTTTTTAATCAAATCACAATTGTTGGTATCCCGTTGATCATTCTTTGTGCAGTGTCTCTAGATTGTTTAGAGTCCTGGGGCCTGTCTTTTCCTTTCTTTTCCTCAAATCACCCCTCAGGTTTCATATAGGATATAGGCCCAGTGAATGATTTCTGTGTTGATTGTTCCATATGTTTTGAGTCATTAATCTAATGAATGGAAAAATGATAACCCATTTTTAACATTTCTGGTGGAGTATTTCTTGTTTTCACTTAAAGTCTCCTGATATTACAAAGAGTTCATAATGGAAGACACTTACAAAAGTTCTGAGAGCCTTTGGAAGCAAAGCAGGCCCACAATGTTACAGATTCTCCATCGTGCCTAACAGCAGCCATAAGGTGCTTCTCCAAAAATCCATCTTTTGTTTCACCCACACCCACCACCTGGAGTCCTTGCTGCCAGAAAGCTCAGTCTTCGTCTCATCTATCAAAAGTGCACAGGAATAGGTAAAGTCCCAGAGAAATTAACTAGACTTTGTGTTCAGGTTAGCAATTTTAAGACAAAGATAGGCTTTCTCCTGATATCACTCCCACACAGCTGGTCGGCATGTAGACAGCATCTAATGCTTGTTACAATCCAGAAAAGAAGCAATCAACACAATAGTTTTTAATAGTTGTTAATACAGTATGCAGTGTGACTATATATACATTCTAAATTTTTAGGTCAATTTATCAGTTGTGTAAAACATTAACGCTTAAATTTGTAATTAATACTCTTTACAGAGTAATTTAGCCTGCAGTGTTAATCTTATGTAACACTATCCAGTGTTGGTCAGTGTTAAATCTTTACTGGATTTAGAGTCAATTTACCTCTGGAATTTTAACACTTGCAACAGAGTAAATTCAACACCAATTACCAATGGCACCAAATATACTCAGTTTCAAATTTAACTCTATTAGTGTTGATTTAACAAAGCCATACTTACTGTGTAAGCTTCATAAATTAATTTAATCATTCTTACCATGCTCCTTAGCATTATTGTTAGTCAAATAAATATTGCTCCTCATTCTTCCTAATGACCTGAAAGAAACCAAACTTTGTCACTTGTCTTACTTATTTAAGCAAAGACATCCTTAAGTTAAATTTATTTTGAAATGAGAGTTGGTGTTGCCATGGGTATTTTGTAAGAAATATTTTTTTCTAAAGATGAGTCTTCCGCCAACTGAAGAAATGTACACAAAGGTTGGAATTTCTACCATTGTTTTTAAAGAATGAATTATGAATGACTGAATGAATTAGGCTCCCACACACTTGGGCATACAGGGCGCTTTCTGTGAACCGTGCGGACTCTGCACACACTATTTGCGGACGGTTGAGGTTTTATACTTGAGCATACTGATTGCCTACAGTTCTCCTGAAAAATTCCTTAATTTCCCACAATCCGAATGGTTGCTAGCAAATTTGATGAGCTAGTTGGATGCCTAGCTCCGTTTTTTTTCTCCAACAGTGCAGCCACTGTACACCTGTTAGTGCAGCACAGAGTGGCTGTCTCGCTGCTGCACGTCTTTGCGACTGCTTGCACCAACGCTCCACCTTATCAGCTTGGTGTTGCATACAAAACAGTTCGATCTGAGCACTGTTTCCCGCCGAGCAGCTTACTGTGCAACACAGAGTACACGTACGTGGTCATAAAAATTTACCTTTGCGCGGATGTGTCTGGCGGACTTCCACTATAAGTCCACATTGAGGCCGCCTCGTGTACACGTGGACCTCCGCGGAGTGAAGGATGCCCGAGTATGTGGGGGCTTTTATTCTACTGCAATGAAAGCGTTTTACACATTAGGGGTGCCAACAATTTGTCTGCCTCTGTTGAGCTGCAAACACATCTGGAAGTTGACTTAGGCTTAAATGCATTAGAAAAATATGGTCAAAGAAATCCTGTATATTGCAGCGGCATTGCACTTAAATGTCGGAAGTTCAATATCCATCCAATTTCCATCTTACACAAGTAGATGACTGAGTGGATATTTTTAGCCAAGCCTTTGAAGTCTCATAGGCATTTGAATCTGTTTTGCCTGGTTGAGACACTTTTTCATGCTTTTCCCTTGTGTGGGAAAGCATAAAACAGTCTTCACATTTTGTTGTGACATTATTCCTTAATGCATAATTACAGGGTGACTTTAAAAAACATCTCACATTTGCCATCCATCTGTCTAAGAGACAGTTTCTTTATGTTGCAGTGTGTTGCAAATCCCTGCCAAAAGCATCAGGGGAAAAAAAAAATCCATTTTCTTTCCTCTGAAATTAGTCTCACAAGGATCCAAAGAAAAGTGGTGAAAATATTTCTTTCCATTGCTTTTGAGGTGTCAAAAAGGTTTTCTTTTGTTAATTATTTATTGTCCTGTAATATGTGTACATGTGATACTGTAATACATCTGAAACCTTTGTAAAAATAACAGTAGTTTGTGTACTTATTCCAGATGTCTCTGTTTTTTCTTCTAAATCATTCAGAATGTTCACTGAGCTCAACTAGAAGCATGACTGATTCAGAATTTAAGCTTAGACAATAATCCAACACTTACACTCAAGTCAAGACCTCTTGAGAAAGAGTCTAAATTGTATGTTCAACAAGATGGAATCAGCAATTATGAAAACACAGAAAAGGGATATTCTGTAGCTTTTAAATGTCTTTTTTTTTTCTCTATCTTTGAAGCTCGAGTCAATATTATTTGGAAAAAAAAGGCACATTTTCATACAGTGCAAGTATCTATTTTCTTTCTTTAAACGTCATTATTTATTAACTTACATCTGAAAGATGTTTTTAATGTTTAAATGTGAATTTATATCAATATGAAACAGCTTGAGTTATTTAAAATTTGTTTATCATGAACAATTTTTTTTAAAACAACTAAAGCAATGAAAAACAAGGAGACAACCTCAAACCAGACATTCTATTGGTTGTTGGATTTAGGCCTCTTCCCTTGAACTACACCAATGAACCAAGACTGAAAACATGAATGCTGGGAACTCCCAAGTCCAACTAATTCAAAATGAAATGTCGATTAACAAAATGGCTTCAGAGTAAAATTAGTGGAAAGGAAAACACAACTTCAGCAAATCAGGTCTTCAAAGTAAAATACAGATTAGTGACAATCCAATGCTTGAACATGTGTCAAACACAATTCATGGAGTGGAGTTTAGGGTATACATTTTCTGGTAAAACAGCAAAAAAATTGTTGATGTAAAAAAAAAAAAAAAAAAAAAAAAAAAAAAAAAAAAAAAAAAAAAAAAAAAAAAAAAAAAAAAAAAAAAAAACAGGGATATGCCCAAAAAATGTACTTTGACACCAGATTTAAATCCTTGCAGGCAATACATTTTTCTTTGATGATTATGTCATAGCTGCCTTGAAAACTTTGAGAGAATAGTTGTAAATGCTTGGTCCTACAGGGGCTGTCCAGCCAGGTGGGATGGTACGGTTCCCTTACCACATTGGTACTTCTGAGGTCCCGGTGTTGTGGATTGATGATGCCTGCCTGGCAGGTTGGGAGCTGTTTGGCAGGTTTCTCCTCCTCAGAGCTGGGTTGTTCTGCTGCTGGTGGTATGTGCATGTGTCTGACTGCTGGGGTTACCAATTTGCAAGCTTGACTTGCACTGGGAGACGTGGTGGCAGGATTGGGTAAGAAGATTCAGTACCCTGAGTCTGTCTCTACGCCTCTTTGGCCTCCTGAGGTTTGCTGCTGACCAGCCACTGTGTCAGGCATATGGCTACTCTGTGGTGAAGGCTGGTGTCTGTCTGCTGAGGGGCTGCTGCAGCTTCTGGGTGCCAAGCCTATCCCTTGCTGCTCTTGGATGCCAAAATTAGTTACAAATTAGAAGCACCTACTCCACACACACACACACACCCACACACACACACACACACACACACACACACACACACACACACACACACACACACACACACGTTGTAACATGTTCACACTTATGCGCCCTGACAGTTAGAAGGTTAAAGGCCTTTTTTCAGTAAGTCAGCTACTTAATAGATCAAAAATAATTTGGGGCTCTTGGAGGGAGGGGGCTCCGATCGACTGTGTATTGAGCATTTAACTTCTATTCCCAGTAGCCAGGCAGTCCTGAAGTATAGAAAAATAAAAGACAGAATACAATACTTTCACAATCCACAGGTGTTTGTGAGTAGGTTTTCATTGTGTTTGTGCTTTGATAATTTCTTGTTTTATTTATATTCTATAGATCTTGCCATAATCAGTTAATTTCTCTATGTTCATTATTGTTAGAAAATGTTATTTATTCCTTTGTGTTTAGATTCTTAGCTTATTTTTGTATGTTGTTCCTTGTAGATGTATTTCTCATTATTTTCAGACCTTTTCCTTTTTGGTTTGTAGATCATTTGAGCCTTAGTTCAGCTCCATCTGTGTTAATTAGTCTTCTCCCTAAGTTCCTCTGCTTTCTCCTGGCCACAGGGGCACCACATTTCCTCTGATTAGTTCGTCTGGTTCTTTTGTCATTTTCCAACTCTGCTTGAGTGTTTCAGCTCCTGTTTTTCATTAGTCATTGCTGGATTTTTCTGTTCACTACCTGATCTCTCTGCAGTTTCCCTGTGAATTCTTACTTTATTTAAACCCTCCATAAAATCGCAGAATTTTTCTCTGCATTTGGGTCCTTTCTAACCTCAAATATGACAAGAACAGTTAATTGTACACTCCTCATCACAGTACACCCATGACACACAATGGGGCAATACACAAGCTTCATAGACTTGCTGTTATTCTTCATGTTTGGATCCAAATAAAACATGTTTTTATATGTTCTCACATACTTGACAACATCAGACACAGTGGGACAGCAGCATAAGCAGAACAGAGGCAGTGTAATGTTTTCTTTTTCTAGAGAAAACCTCAAACCCAAACCATATTATTCACTACTTTTTAGAAGGTCCATTATCCTTGAGCTTGTCAGTGTTCTACTTTCGACTATACTGCAATACAGATTTACTCTACATCAGTTTTTCCACACAGCAGTATTTTGTTGCTGAATTATGATCTTAATAAAATATGTTTCTCAATCTCAGTTTAGTTTCTTTTGTATATTTTATGTTGCACATCCTCATTATCCCTTTTAAAGCTTATTGATTTCAGCCGCATTCCTCTGAGTTTGCCTTCATTTGCTAAACCTGTCGGAAGTCGGTTCCTGGCCCTGCTGTTGCTGTAAATCAAATGCTAATTACACAGAGATTGCAAGAACAGATTGAATAGAAGAGACAGCACAAATCCCCTCTGCTCTGTTATTTATGCAAAGCTGGCCTTGAATGTAAACAAATATCTATCATGGAAGAGACAGAGGAATCAGGTAATGTCTGAAAGATGTTTTTTCAATGTAGTCACTTATATGGCATCAACCTAAATTGGAGATGTGTCTATAGCATTTGAATATCTTTTGACAGATTGAGTTCCTGTCCTTATCACAGTTTGTGGATTTATTGGTGTTGTCTTTGAGCAAGATGCATCATTATTTTCCCATTTACTTACGTGACACCAAGTGAGCAAAACCGTTGCTCTTCACCCACAGACACACATCCCACTCCTGTCCGACACCGCATTGAGCACACTTTCAGCCTCCGTTGCATACATTAGCGTGGGTTTTACTAATTATCCTGTGACTGTTGAGCTTATAAATGAGCTTCTCATCTGTCTAATCAGGGCGCCCCAGCAATGCGATTCCACCCTAATCAATTAACACCTTGTCTGATTCGGTGCTGCCGGTAGCTGTCCTGTCTGCGATTTAATATCTTCTCTTGTGAGAAATTCGGCTGATGGTGGCAGTGTGAGCGGACCGGCAGCCCTGCTCTGTCTCCCTGATGTATTGCACTCCTGGGGAGAAGCAGCATGTGACGCCTGTGGAAGTGAGAGTGTAATAATCACAGGATGATTGTGAGATTAATTAGTTTTGTCTTGTCACTTGTCTCCCCTGCAAAATGGTGGAAAACAGGGATGATGTTGACAGAATAGATTGCCACCAAGATGGAATATGGAGGAGACACCGTCCAAAATGCTTGAATAAAGTTTGTGTGTGTGAGACTTGACTCATAAACATAAAGCACTGGCAGCAACAATGTGTTTTATTGCTGTATTTTGTGGTAATTTTATGGGTATGTATTTTGAAGAATACAAGAAGTGGTGTTTGGGTTATGAACAAAATGTGATGCCTCACAGTAGACTGAGCCAATTCTAACGCTTGATTAAGTTTTGCTCTAAACCGTTCCATTGCAGTTCTGATTGTATGTTTAGTATTGTTCTCTATTGGAGAACACTGAAAAGTGAACCTTGGCTGCAATCTCAAGACTTTTGTATCGACTTTCACCAGCCTTCCTGTTTCTGTTGAAGAAAACTATCCCCGCAGCACTATGCTGTCACCACCATGTAATACTTTGGTAGCAGTACGTGTGTGTGTAATGTGCAGTGTTGGTTTTCTCCAGACACAGAGCTTTGCATGGAGATCAGAGTTTATTTAGTATCATCCAAACACAGCATGGATTTCTGGAATGGATTTCTTTTTGCTTCCCTTCAAAAAAAGCCAGATTTATGAAGTGCAAGGTTAATAGTTGTCCTGTCTTCGGTTCTTTCCACCTGAACAGTGGCTCTGTGCAGCTCCTCTTGTGTTCCCATGGACCTTTTGGCTGCTTCTCTGATTGATGCTCTCCTTACTGGGTTTGTCAGTTTAGGGGAATTGCCATATGTTAGTAGGTTTGCAATTGTGTTATATGGTTTCCATTTGTGGAAGATGGATTGGACAGACCTATTCGAGCTAGTGAAAGTAATCACATGTAACTCCCACACTACAGACAGATTTAAACAGGCATGAAACACAGTAACATATACAATCAAGCTTTTTAAATCTTCTTTTTTTACTGCAGAGCCATCTCAAACATCAGTAACTGGCCCTCCTCACATGCAAAGTCACTTCAAATAGTCACAGATCCATGATCTCCTTTTCACATGAATAGTGCCAAAATGATTTACCCACAGAGGGAAAAGGTACAAACAAAAGCTACAGGGAGGGGTTATCTTTTTATGCCTCATTTACGCAAGATAATAGGTTTTCCATCCTTGTATGTAATCCCTTAGTGAGGTTTGTGTGTTCCAGATTATAATAAATTAAATTGCAGAGTTAGCATTGGGGGTCTCAAAGTGAACTTGTTTGTTTCATAGATCTGTATTTCAATTCCCTTGATTTATTTTTCCTGACTGCAGATAAAAAATGTTTTACTTCTTTGGGGTATTTGACCTTAACCATGCAGCCAGATGTAGAAGCAGATTTTGACACAGGGAGGGTCTTTTTAAACTCTGCTTCTAAGACAAGTCTCTCTGCGCTACTCTAAATTTAACTTGGATGCTTCTATAGCTAGGAGACCATTTGTGGCCCAGCTTACAGTTCATGTGAAAATTCTGCCAGCATCAGGTCTGTCGGGCCTTTTTATTCATCCTCTCTCAAGCAGTTAGTGTTTACTGGTAGTTCTGGTAGCAGAGCTGGCAGACTTCAGGCAGGTTAAAAGAGCAGAAAACTGAAAGGAACTCAGTTATGTCAATACTTTATCTTTTTTTGGGTAAAATTATGTTACACAATAATAATATGTTGCCTTTGTATGGCTAATTTATAGAGTTCCAAGGCAAAACCAAAATTGTCTAAATTTGTCAAAAAATATTGAGATAATGTAACTCCAATACATGCTATTTGTCATGATACTGGGGTTTGTTTGTTGTTGTTTTTCATTTTTGCTCTTTAGTTTTCTTTATTTTGTCAAAATCAACGTGGTAGCCACAATCATCTGTCAACGTTTAAAATTTAAAAATCGTATTTCTCTATTTTTAAAACAGAAATAACTTTATCTTCACATCTCTGTCTGTGAGGAGCATCTCCTACTTGTGTGTGTGTGTGTGTGTGTGTGTGTGTGTGTGTGTGTGTGTGTGTGTGTGTGTGTGTGTGTGTGTGTGTGTGTGTGTGTGTGCTATGTTAGGGGAATTTTGTTAGAGAAGTTTGGCTCAAGTCATTGGTCAGTTATTGTCCAAAGTTTTGTTTCAAAGCAATAATGAGATAGGGCATCTGGTTCAGTGACTAATTAGCTGGGCTATGAAGGTTTTTCAGAGTTTTAGAAAACCGCTTTGGACAAATGTATAGAAATAATTAGATTAAACGACAATAAACAGGGTTTAAGTACATGGTTAGCTTTATTAACATGCTAGCAGCACACATGGAAAGCATTTTGAGCATCTGATGAGACAATACTTAAAGAATACCTATGAGATGACAGAAATGACTTGGTCAATCTAAGTTTTTTAAATATATTTTATGCTCTCACAAAGTATGCTTCTTATCTCTCTTAGTTTCCAGCTCCCAACATGTATTGAGAGCTGGAAATTAAGCTCCCAGTCAAACAAACACCAGTGTGTTTGTTTGACTGAATTTCTATATCCAGATAAAACTGTACCTCTAATAATGGAAACTCTCATTTTACTCTCATTTCTTTTGCCAAATCTCTATCAAGAACCTTGGAGTATATTTTAATTCCAGCTTTATATTCGATGACATGTCCAATATTTGGCATGTTTATCTTTTTACCACATAATTGCAAAAAAAAAATAAATAAATAAATAAATAAAATAAATAAATAAATAAATAAAAAATGCTAAGTTGAGTTCCCTTATGGTTCCCATATTCCCTTATGGTCCGAACTGGAAATTGTTATTAATGGGTTTATTTCTTCATGAATGGAATATTTTAATTTATTTTACACTTGTCTGAGGAAACCATTGCGAAATTGCGAAAAGGTTCGCAGCTTCTTTAAAGCACTGCTGCCGAGCTTTTGAGTAGGTTGGCTAAGTTTTCTCACATCACTCTACTTCTTTTTTTTTTTTTTTTTTGTTCCTTTGTTTTGTTTGTTTTTCACTTGTCCTGTTTTGGCACTTCAGGCACACCATATGAAAAATAAAGTTGCCAATGTCATGTTTTTAATAAGCTGTCTGACCCACATGCAAACATTTCAGTACACAGAGTTTTAAGATGTTTATTTAAGAATGAATATGAATGTATGAATGGGTGGTTCTGATCTGGGGTGGTTTTGGAGATGTGGAGAATTGTAAACACGGGAAAGGGCAAATGCTCAGCAGCCAGCCCTTCAGACACTGAAGGGCTGGCTGCTGACTCCTCTTATCCACCTCCTGAGGAGCTTGAGATTTGCAGGTGTGCTGCTGCACACCGGCTGGAGAAACGGTCCTCCTGCATAGAGAGCTCCAGGAGGACATCTGGTGGATGACTGCTGGCATTGAAAACAGACTATAAAACCCAGACCCCAACAGCCAACATGAGCCAGGGCAGGTTTGCTCTGGCAAACCTTTGAAGATGGTATCCTGATTGTGTAATTGACTTTATTAAATCAGGCTACATCCAGCATCAAAGTAGGCAAGCCACATTGATGTTGTAGTAACGTTCTAATTAGGCTATACCAGTAACCTATTCACTTCATAGTACAGAGTAAGACCCTGGTCCTTACTTATAGAGTGTTAAATGAAAGTGTGGACATCACAGGAATTTAAAAACCATATGAACCTGTAGGTCAGTGAGGTCTTCTTTGTAAGTCATGTATTAAGCTTATAATTGCTTTTATGTAAGTATTTGTACAACAAAAATGGTGCTACAAAAATGTTTAGTTACTTTTGCTAACCTCCTCGTTCTATTATATTATTAGACCAACCAATCGTACATTTTGCTACTTTCAGCCAGTATAGCATATATGGCATTCTAAAAAGAAAAACAATAAAACTGCTCTTCTCTAAAATTCACTTGTTTGTTGGAACTAAACACTTTCCTTCAAATGACAACCTTCTGTTTGTCACAGTTATACAAAGAAGAACAAACCATTGCACATGCCAGCACAAAAAGGGTATTTTGCAAGCAAGGTTAATCTTCTTTCCTCTACTGGGAAAGTATATATATATTTTTTTATCACTCATAACAAGGGACACCATTGGTTGGCTGCTTTTCTGTTGCTCTAGTGGCCAACAGCAAGAACCTCACAGCAACTCTGTATGATGTGTGTTCAAACTGGACACAAAATTCAACATTTCATAAAACTAAATAACAACAAGGATGCACAATACACCTCTCTGAACAGCTAGGTTCTTTTTTAATAATTTTGAACTGCACCAGGCTTGGTGCTGCTGGCTAAAGCACTCTGTCGTTCCACTTTGTATTGCTGAACTATCCCTTTGGCAGCAGAAACCAATCTTGACTGGGATCACACTTTGGGATACTAAGCATTGTTGAGGGGAGTCAATACTTGGCAAATGTACAACCAGAGCTCAGCTCTAAAGAGGACCAGAGGAGCACATTAGATTGCCACTACTGATGTTTTCTCTCCTCGGGTCACAGGATTTTTCTGAATGTTGTGTGTTTAAACATAGATGATTGATCAAGCACTTTTCCTACTGTTTGCTTGAGTTGTTTTAAAATTACATTTTGGGTCCAGAGAAATATTATTTTTTTGTTGTTGCTGTTTTACATTTGATCAACACAAAACATTTGTATGGCGTTTTACCCATAAAAACATGTTATAGTCTCGTATTAAACCAATCCTCAATGCTATGTAATCCTAATACTGCTCCTAAATGTTTGAGAGAAATTTGTATTCTATTGTTGCATTTTAAAGTTACAAAAATTAAATGTCATAAAGAAATGAAGAGAAAAGTCGAGCAGAAAGGAGGATGTTCAATTAAACATGTTCTTACTTTTAACAAGGCTGATGATTCTTCCTCTGATAGAAACTGAAAAGCATATTTGATCAATCATTTAGTGGAGCATAAGATTGTGGAATTGGCACCGCATTAGACACTGCAGCAATTAAGTCAATCTCATTATCAAAATCTGCACTTCTGCAGTTGTTGCCTCAATTAGGGACAGCTAGCAGTGAGAAGCCTTTTCTTGTCTTTCAAGGTACAACAGTGCTGTAAGATCTTTAATGGCGAGGTGTGATCAGCAGTTGTCTTTAGGTTTGTGACCTCAGATAATTCTGTCTAAAGGTCTGGTCCCTCATAAGCCATAAAACACTAGGAAAAAAGTAACACTGTCTCATTAGTGCAGCAGACTAAAACTAAAAAAATTAGAAGTTGTTTCCTGAAAAACGATAAATAATGCATCTTTATTTCCAAACCTGGCTTCCTTTTGAACCTATGCACACTATAACAAGATTTCTTTTCTGGTTTTCAAAAAAAAAAAAAAAAAAAACCCAACTTTTACTGCCTATTCAGCTTGTAATGACAAAACAATCTATACCATTTAGGCTTTAGATTTGTAGAATCTAAGCTGTAAAATTCAGGTGTATGAGAGCATCTTGTGTAAAAAAAAAAAAAAAAAAAAAAAAAAAAAAAAACTTAAATTTTCTGTCCATCTGTTTCATCTGGTCTTCTTTCCATTCTTTGACTTTTGCACTTTGCTTAACCTTCCTCAGAACAGTGAAGTAAAAAAAAAATGTTTCTTTCTGAGATAACCTTTGACAAAACACATTGTCTAATTCCACAGTATGAATATTTTTGAGACATGTTTCTGTGTGAAAAACATGAAACAACGGAGCACATTTTACTACAGGGCTAGAAAAATCTTTGAAGGTTATGACCAAAAAAAAATCTGTTGGTTCTTTATTGGTTATATCAGCCAGCATACCTTAAAATTCTCTACATATTCCTATTACTAGAAAATTTCATCACAACATTTAAACTGTAAATGATTTCAATACACTTGTTTTTGCAATTTATTCCAGCAGGAATGCATTAGTATAGAACAAAATACATGTTTCTAAAGCTAACTAAAAACATAATTACAGACATTGTTGAAACCCCTTAACTATCATGAGGACAACAGTGTCTCTCAAAAGGGGTCAATATGTATTTCAAAGGTTTCTCAAATTATCTTTTGTTTTATATAGTTAGTTTGTTATGGTATGTGAGAGATTTGTTGGAAATGTAATACTATATATTCATGTTAAATTAATTAACATAATAAAAATGTATCTTTTTGTGGCATTTTAGAAAATTTCCTACTGTTTGGCAGTTTTCTTAAATAAAATTGACACCAGTGGAGCTCGAAAAAATTTAATTTTTTTTTTTTTTTTTTTTTGCAAAACCATTTAACCAGTTTGTTCAAGTTTCTTCTGTGATTTACTTGATCGCCTCTAGATGTTACTTGTTAAAATGTTGTAGCTAAAAACCCTTCATGCTTCCTTGGGCCTTAATAATCTAATTTTAGGTGATCATTTCCCCATACAAACCAACTATTCACATTTTCACAAGTGCTTATTTTCAGACCAATCTATACACAGGTTACTTAAATTTTCAAATGGATAGTCTCTTTTCCTTTTTTCAGGTCTATATTGTTTTTAAACTATATAACCTTTAATATCCTCTCACATGGATTGACAACCGGCACATTCAGTCACCATACACCTCATATTTCTGTAGCTATTTTGATATCAACTTTATAGGGCTTGTCTGTATTACATAGCTGATCTATCATATTTCATGGTCATATTTTTAACCAGTCAATAAAGTCAGTGAGGGGATGACATAATGGATACATTAATTGGTCATTTGTCCTCACCAGAGACTTATGTTACATTGTAAAAAGCAATCTAATTTCATATTTAATTTTAAATAAAATACCTTTCTAAAGAAAATCCCAATCCTGGTATATATTGAACCAGGTATATTACCAAAGCAGCTATAATTTCACATTTTCTACACCAACTTTCTACACCAGCCAAATTTTTAATCAATCCATGACTAATTTAATTAAGTGATGAATGAATAACCTGGTATATTGTGCTACCTGTGAGCTCTGGATCTGTCTTTTGTTCTCCCTAAGAATTGCCAAGATAGCTCCAAAGTTAGGCACTCAGGAACCATTTTGATCAAATTTTTTATGATCAATATCTCATGACCATGTGAGAGTCAGAGTGGAGACAGACATGTAAACTGAGAGCTTTGCTTTTTAGCTCAGCTCTTTCTTCACTATGAACACCATCACTGACAAACAAAAACCCAAAGACACTTTGACTGTTCTACCTGAGAGAGAGACTCTGACTCCCAACCTGGAGGGAGCAGACTTGTTCCAGTTGAAAATTGGAAAAATGACCTAACACTTACTCTGACTGCTTGTAAACTGCTCCACTGCATGTTGAAGGTTATTGCTTGAGGATCCCTACAGAATGACATAATCTGCAAAACACAAAGATTAGACCCAGATTTTCCTAAACTAGAAACCCCGTGTTTCCACAACTACACCTTGAAATTCTGTCCATGAACAACGCAAATGGAATCGGTGGCAAGCGGAACCCCAGTATGTACTGGGAACAAGGTCAACTTTGTGCTGAGAATGCAGATGTAGCTTTGGCTATTATCTTTGTGGTGTGTTGAGGTAGACCCAAATACAAACAAGACATTGGCAGATGCACAATGAAAATAGCATTTAATGAAGAAACTGGAGGACTTAAAGCACGGGGAAAACACACAGAGATCAGGGTGGGAGCAATGGTATACTCCAACAGTGAGACAAAGGGTGTTTTCACTCCTCAGGTGTTTAGTCCATTTAAAATGAGCTCTGGTTAGTATCCCTCCTTGGTGTGGTTTGTTTGTGTAGATGTGAACACAGGTATCACAATTAGAGTGCAGACCAAAACAACCATACCAAAAACATTTAGAGGAGATGGTCTTGGTACAGTTCTAAACAAACTCTGGAGCAGTTTGTTTTTGATGTGAGTGTGATCTGACACCGCCAACAGGTGCATGGTGCAAGCTTCAGCCAATGGCTTTCCCATTGCCATTGTTGCATTGCATTATGGGATGCAGTAGACAAACAACTGAACGATGACAGCTCCTCATTTTCGTAAAGCATGAAGCCCTACGCAGATTTCAAGAAATCTTTGAAATACATATTGACCCCTTTTGAGAGACATTTTGTGAACTTGTGTACATCTCCATAAAATAGTACATTTAACATCAACTATCATGGGAAAACCCTAATGGCAGTAAAACTAAAATGATCTAAATATGAATACAGGTGAGAACCAAAATAAACCCCCTAAAAACTACTGTGAATCATGACACTTACTTTAGTTAGACAAGGACTGGATAGCATGGGATTAAAAATATCATCCAGCAATGCCAATTTTGAGCTGCATGATTACCGAATAATTTGATCGCATCATCACTTTATAGCAGCACACTGTTATGTCTTGATGCTCTGCAGGAGTGCATCTGTATAGCCCAGAAAAGGTGGTGTACACTATATATATTTGCTGTATGTTCCACAAATTGTGTGGGCAAAAGATGTCAGCATGGGACAGATTAACACAATGAATACATCTGTTTAGAGCTTTATTTTGATTGACGCGAAATGTTTTTGCTGTTGTGTTGTACCATGTTGTATACTTATATAAATGACATGCATTATTATTATTATTGTTATTATTATTATTATTATTATTATTATTATTATTATTACTATTATTATTATTATACATCCAGACCTTTCTACTCCATCTTTCTTTTCATCTGGAAAAGAAAGATGAATGCAGGTGCAACTTTTGCACCTGCATTCAGTTGCACTTAGAATCTTTTTAGATCAAGTGCGACACACGGACTTAGTGCACATACCTTTTTTTTTTGCTCACGCAATTTAGTGCTCCTTATTTGGAATCTTTGTATATCAGGTCATGCTTCTACTTTCGTTTAATCTGCCTTTTCTAAAATGTGTTTGCATTCTTATTTTTTGAAATACAATCAGCTTAATGTTAAATATATGTCTACGTCAGAACTACCATCACCAATGATTTGGCATAATACAAGTATGGAGAGTGGCTAAACCAACTTGCACCAACTTGCATACAGATACAACATCCATACAAAAGAGAAGACCTGATTTTTAAAAAAAAAAAAATTATTTCTTTTATTTTTGTTTCCTTTTTTAAATATTTAACCTAAACCCTTTGGAACTTACTGACTTAAGCCTCTTGGATATTTATATACACTTTTTCTGGAAGAATATTGACTTACTGTCTTAGTGTTTGCTCGTACCTTGGGTATCAGAGGAATTTGAAAACTGCAAAGATTATCCAACTCCTCTCAAAGGGATTTGTTGCTGTTTGGCAATAGCATAGAGCTGATTCTCTTAAGCCTGAAAAGCACTGCAGGAATTTATCTCCATTAGGCAATGGGATTAAAAGCCATGGTGGTTCAAGGGGTTTTCAAGAGAAGGCTTTGTATTTCTAGCTTGTTCCACAGCAGAACAGACAGCACTTTTACTCACTGCCTGCTTATTAAATGATTTAAGATTAATGGTGATTTACTTTATCTTTAAAGACTATTGATGTGTCAGTGGATGGTTAATATGCAGTGAAAACAGAAATATATTTTTCAAAATGCTTGCAAATCTATTTTCTTCAAATTTCACATTACTTCCATGTATCTATCATCTTTTTCACAAACATTTCTACTTTAACTATGAAATAGATGGAGCAGAGAAATCAACACAAAAACTTTTTCCACTAAAGTTTTCTCTATGTTTTGTTTAGTGAAGCATGCTTTTATGTCACTATATTACTTTGATCCCAAACCTTTCTCTCATTCTTGGCCTCCTAAAGATACAAACAAGTTTAGTGTATTAGTTTGATTCATCTATGAGAGGAAGCTATCTCCTTGATATTTCACTTTTATTGAAGATTGTAAGAAATAAAAAGGCTTCTTGCCATAAGTGTATGACTTGAGGGTCTGAGGCTGAAATGCAGATACTGAACAAAAAAGCTTGTTCATAGAGACTGCGCCAGTCTGAAAGCAGCTGTTTTCAGCAGACCTTATATAATTGATCTTATATGATTCTACTTGCACTGTTGGAGGTAACAGTATGGAAACTTCACCTTAACTTCCTCTACTTTCTGCACCTAATGTTGGAACCATTTACAGTACAAAGAAAAAGAGACCAAATTTCCCATTTGTTTTTTTCTTTTTAATTAATTTGAAGGCGTTATTTAATGATACGTTGTGTCCCTTTTCTGTAACATATAACTACTAGTGAAATGTGGCATTTGCTTAGAAATGACAGTTTTACAGTGCAAAATCTGATAATACAATATCTCAAAATCTTAAAATACAATACATCTCATATAGCCAAACAGCTGAGTGATGATGTTTAAATGATCATATTCTCAAGGATTTAGAGACTTTAAATATGGAGTGTGCTTTTGTGCGGAAGATTACCAGTGATTGAGCCACGATTAAAGACGGAGTTTGTTATAATCTTAAGTGACAGCAATTCACAGGTTGTTCACAAGGCTAACAATTGTTAGCTATTGGATAAATGCATGTTAGAACCTTGTTATGAGTAAATAACTGGAGCTGGCAAGTAGCAGGGCAGTGTCTCATCATTATATATTCATTTTTGCATGTTACATGTCTGCAAATCCACCAACTACTGTACAGGATAATAATAATAGTAATAGTAATAATAATAGTAATTTCAAAACTGTGCCACAGATATATTTGAAGATTCAACGTCTCCTGCTCTTTACATCACCAGCAACAAATTATTGATCATGACATTCTCTTGCTTAGTGACAAAATCAATAACAGTTTATTCATGCAGCAGAACCAAAGAGACATTAATTTAGCTTGTGGCCTCATATTGCAAAGACATGTCTCCAACTATATCACATTGAATATAAGTCATCTTAATTTCCACTTGTTGAAATAATAATAAAAAAAACATGACAATTATCCAAAGGCTATAACTGTGGAGTGTCCTATTATGCAGCATACCTGTAGTTGTTTAATTTACAAACTGAATTACATGAATTTTTTTTTTTTTGTGGAGTCCAGTTTGACAATGCTGATGCAAGATGATTCCCTTTTTTTTAATTTTTCAAAAGTGCATGCAAAAAACCCTCAGAGCTTAATCATTTTCTGTGTAATCCCTTCAGACAGACTTAATATTTAGTTATCATGCTCCCCATCATAATATTTGCCTTGCACTTCTATGACAATTGACGCTAAATAATATTGTCATTATTTGATTTCCAGCGTAGTCAAGTTGATAAAGACTTTTTGTGCGGACATGTAAAGATTCTCTGACCGAAGTGTTGAATTAGAGATGCCACATATGCTACACATAGGGTCCACTGTTGCAAGATTGTGTAAGTGCTATACAAATGTCACAGTAATTATCTTATTCTGCACTTGTTTAATCCTATACTGTGCCACGCAATCAGATGCTATGACTGCACTGATGATTATTTACTGATGTTCACATGCCAAAAGTACTGTATGACAGTGGACCTGGCTCTTTCTTTTGAGTAAATCAGCCCATAATTGTAGGACCATGTATGGGCTCTGATACATGATCTTTAGAGCCTTGAAATTCTATTCCAAGATGGCCAGGTGATGAGTAAAGAGGAAGGAAAAAATGAGATGTGACATTAGGGCAAACAGTAACTTGCGGTGGCCTGTCACAGTAGCACACTGTCAATCTTTCAGTCTTCATCCCAGTACACACACATTATACACCCACTGGACACAATTTTAGGCACAACCTTGCTACTAATGGATTAGATGGATTTTTGACCTTATAATTTCTTTAATTCTTCATTGTAGTGATTCAGCAAGGCTTTCGAAACGTTTCTCTCAGAGGTCTTGGTCCATGTTGACAAGATGGTATCACACAGTTGCTGCAGATTTTTTGACTGCACAGCCATGATTCAAATCTCCCATTCCACCACATTCTAAATGTGCTTTGGAGTACAATGAACTCAGTGTCATGTTCAAGAAACCCGTTTGAGATGCTTTGAGCTCTGTGGTGTGGTGCATTATCCTGGTGGAAGTAGTCATCAAAAAATGGAAACACTGATCATAAAAGGATAGACATGGTCAGCATCAATACTGACACAGGCTGTGGCATTTAAACAGTGTTAAACAGGTACTTTGGGGCCCATAGTGTGTCAAGACAAATCATGATGGGACATGAAATTCCTTGTAGAAAGCTTCTTTAAAAATGTGAATACACATGGCAAGATTCAAAAAATTTTGTATTCATCTCATTGCCTCTAATACAACTTCTCAATAGCTCTGGATTTTTTTTTGTTTCTTTGTTGTTATTTATTTATTTTGCTTTTTTTTTGTTTGTTTTTGGAACTTATGCTACAACAATCACAGCCATCTTTAGTAAAAAAAAAAAAAAAACAACAAAACAAACAAACAAAAAAAAGAAACATTAAACTTGTCAAAAATATTATTCAATTTTGTTTTATTTTAAGAGCCTGCACTTGAATATACTGCACAAACTCCCTATATGTCAGCTTCTGAAGTTGCATTATTTGCTGTTTGTTCTGTATGTTTGACTTTTTTTTCTGTCTTGAAAATAATGGTGAGCTACTTGCTTTGCCTTAAACTTAAAATTTTAAGCACACTTAAGTTGCAGCCTTTTTTCGCTTAGTGTGAAAAGAACAGATTACACTGCATCTAGACAGAAATGCAAATTAGACAAGATTTCACAGCAGACCTGTGAGCTTCATTAAACCAAATGAGGCACCTGAACTTTGTACTGAATTCGGTAGGACTAGATAACAAAATGAGCCAGCACAGATATTTTGTTGCTTGAAGGAATCCTATTGCCTAGTCTCCATTGTGAATGTAGTGGTACCTTGTTAAAGTGTACTTCATCAAAGTTGCCTTTGAAGTATTAGCTGACAGAAACTATTATGTGCAGCCGACTTGAGAGGTCTATAAAAAACATCATGGGAAATTCTGAACAAAGCTGTGGAAGAGAGGGAAGCTAGGGTGAGCTCAGGTCTTAGAGCTCTTTTATAAATTCACTGGAATGCTGATAGTGTTTTCAACAAGAAGATGTCAAAATCATTTCTAATCTCTGAAAGTTAAAACAAAGGAAATAATTTTGCTTATTTCATTATGGAGGGAAAAGTCTAAATGTGCCTAGAGGTCTATCACCATCTCCTTTTGCTATTAAAAGTGAAAATGCTGTGCAAGTTATGGTTTTTGTTGTTGTTGTTGTGTTGTTTTGTTTTGTTTTTTGGTTTTTTTAGATACACCAGAATAATTTTAAAATCAGATGACTCATCACTATAAATTTTAATAATTACAGTGTAGTATAAATGAATTCTTACTATTTCTGCTAAAATAGAGCCAATTACTGTGAATTTATAATATTTAAATTTAGTAATGTAATAAAAAAAAATTTGCATGTGGTGCTACAGTTACTGAAATTGTACCTTCAGTAAATGTGAAGGCCTTCAAATCAGTTTGTCATGCTGTTCTTTTACTCTGGATACCTTTCATTTCCAGCGTGTTTCTTCATTTTGCAAAGTTTCTTTTGAATAAATTTGGATCCTTCCATTGTCAATTCTATAACAGCAACTGCAGTCTTCTTCAAGAATTTTAAGCATTTCATTGGTCCATCCACCCATCCGTCCATCCATCCGGGGTTGTCCATGCATGTGGTCAGTTAGGTGAGAGGGAGGGTATACTATGGGCAAGTTGCCAGTACATCAAACAACCATGCACATATTAACACCAAAGGGCAGTTAAGATAAACTGATAAACTTACAGTCACATTATTAGACTGTGGGAGGAAGTCAGACTACCAGGTGTCAATCCACACAATCAAACTGAGAACATGCAAATTCTATGCAGGGGTCTTTGTACCCAGGACCTTTTTGCTGCAAGGCAACACTGTATTTTCTGTTTTAGTGTTTACTAAAAAAAACAGGTCCCCTGCATGATGGGCCAGAAAAAGTGACTCATACACTTCATTGCCAGAAGTATTTAGTTGCCTTTATTAGTGAGGTCAGACACTAAAGTTGGACAAGAAGGCCTGACTTACAGTCTTCTCTTTCATTCACTCCAAAGATGTTCTTTCAGCCTGAAGTCAGAACTCTGATAAGGTCAATTAAGTTCTTCCACTCCAAACTCGCACATATTGAGTTGTGTAATGTGTAATCATTACACAACTCAAGTTGTGTAATGATTACACAACTTGTAGTTGCTTTGTGTAATGTGTAATCATATTTTATCAGAAATGGGCCATCCTCAAGCTGTTTCACAATGTCAGGACTGTGAGATTGTCCAAAATGTCTTGGCATACTGTAATATTAGGAGTTTGTTTTACTGGAACTAATGAGCCAAGCCCATTTCCTGAAAAAGAACCCTGACCTGCTCTAACCCCTCATATCCCATGTTCACCAAATTTAACACTTGATACAATCCATTTATGCAAGTGTTGTTTTCCTAGCAACTGCTGAACCCAACCAAAAAGGCATGATTCGTTACTCCAGAGAGCACTTCTCCACTGCTCTGGAATCCAGTGGTTGCAAGCGTTTGGTGGTTGCCAGTGCACTTGGTGATGTAAGCCTTGGATGCAGCTGCTTGACCATGGAAACCCATTTAATGAAGCTCTCTAAGGTACCTGAAGTTTAAAGGTCTGTACCTACTCTGCACAGTAGGTACAGACTACCTGGGTATCAGCATCCTCTGACTCCACCCTGTGATTTTTATGTGGCCTACCACTTTATGGCTGAGTCATTTCTGTCATTCCCAGTTGCTTTTCCTTTGTTATAATCCCAGAAAGAGTTGACTGTGGAATATTTAGTAGCAAGGAAAGTTCACAACTGGACTTATCCAACATCTTATTACACATCCTATCATGCTACCTTGCTGGAATTTGCTGAGCTCGTGAGTAACTTATTCCTTCCCAAATGTTTGCAGAGGCAGTCTGTTTGCCAAGGAGCTAGATTTTACACACCTGTAACCAAGGACATGTTTAGAACACCCAAACCCAATGACTTGGATGGGTGAGCAAATAATTTTGGCGATATAGTGTATGACTGCTAATCATGAGACTCTTTGAAACAATTCAACTTGTCCTTTGCATCCCCTATTACTTAAAAAATATTTTAAACATTTGAATGTGTTTTTTTTGTTACTTGAGCAATGGCAATGCCTACTTAAGAAGTAAACAAATTTAAAAACACTGACAAGTCCCTTGAAGCTTACTATAATATTCTATCAAGATGACATTGTAGTGACATTTTGACATGTTAACCTTAACTAATATCCTATGTAATCACTTGTAGAGGTTTTGCTAGATGTAAAATGATGATCTATCTCCCACCTGAATTCATACCGTCTTGTAGCACACAACATATCCTATTTCAGGATCTTTTTTTATTGTTCTTCTTTGATTGCTTGTATTCACAGGATGAAACTCAAAATGATTCACGGATCTGACTATAGTTTAACTAATTCATTGCTTCCTTTGAAAATGCTTTTTTTGTTTGTTTGTTTTGAAGACATAGAAATAGTACTTACTTTTCAAAATTTTCTTTTTCTTAAAAAAAATATATATTTGATATTTAAATCACAATGTTTAAAAAGAAAATCTAATAAGTGGCCAAATCTCCAACTTAAATGGTTAATCTTCATTTCATTCTGGATCTGTTTTTAAATTTCAAACTGGAAGAGTACATCTTTAAAACAGACAAATATTTGACTAAATATCTAAAAAGAATCCAATACTACGGGCCTGATCTTCAAAAGGTTGGTGTGTATAAAAACAGATGCCCAACTCTGTTATGTCCGATGGAGCAGGAGAGCACGTGCCTGAGAGTGGGAGTTAAATACGGGGGTTTAGAGCTTTATGTTGATGTTTTTAGCTTTGTGTTGTATATATTAATTATTATTAATATTATTATAACTCCATGGCTTTCAACTTTCACATCTTTTTTTATGGCCACTCTGCTCTCCAACACTCTCCATGATGGCAGCCAGTAGTATATACAAAATCCTCATTTAAACAGGGCAGTCCACACTACTTTTACACCTGTAATCAATTTCAAGTGCATTTTTTTTTTTTTTTATTTATTTATTTTTTTTTTAATTTTTTTTTTTTGACAAGTAATTTAGTGCTCCTTGTTTGGTATCTTTTAAGATCAAGCCCTTAGTGTACAAAGTACAATCAAAAAAACAGATTTTACATTGTATTAACTTCACCTCAAGGGTAAATAGCATGTTCTTATTCAATAGAATCAGTATTTATTACCAGCCAAGTTGTCATAAAAAGTAAAAAGTAAAAAAAAAATCATATTTGATTAAATTAATAGATTACTTCCTGAACTAATTTGGTGTTCATGAAATAAGTAGAAAAAGCTTTCTGAACACATTTTATTTTCCACTTTCTCTTTGTTTTATATTTATATTGAAAGTGAACAGGGGTGGTAGAGTAGTCATCCTGCAATTGGAAGGTAGTAGGCTCAATTCCTGCTTCCTCCTGTCATGTGTGCATGTATAAATGTGTGGGTTTGTGAGTGTAAATGAGTAAATGTGTCTGTAGACTGGAAGGGTGCTATAAAAGTTCAGTTCATTTGCCATATTTTATTGATTTACATTCCTTGTATTTTAACAATAGGTTTTGTTTTTTTTTATTTTATTTTATTTTTTTTATGTTGATACCGTTGACAGTGTATTGTGGAGGTTTTCACCTAGTTTAATTTTATAAAAAAACATGCATACATCTACACCAGTGTTCTGAAACAGGAACAGGAATCTGCATTTTAAAACACAGGTTGTTTAATGAATGAGTATCTGCCTATGGGCTATATGTGTTATTTTGGTAACTTTGATTTGTAGATATCTTTAGAAATGTAGCCTAAATGACCCAGGGATTTAAAAATACTGACCTGAGCCAATTCCAAACACTTATTTCCGTTACAGTGCCCTCCAGGGCTTAGTCCAATGAAAGATGGGACCGGGTGCTATGACCACCATATTGGCATCGACTGCTCTGACGGCTTCAATGGTGGATGCGAGCAGCTGTGCCTCCAACAGCTGGCCCCTCTAGAGGATGACCCAACACTCTACAACATCCAGATGTTCTGTGGGTAAGTAACAACACAAGTCAGCAGTTTATATATGTAATTACTCTTAATTATTTTGTTTCATAAACCTGTCATCTTAAGTCATGTCACCACTAATGAGACAGGGTGTCACACATAAAGATACAAACCTTTTTTCATCCTTTCATAAACACAGGAAAAACCTTTGGTTTGTAAATGTTAACACAAACTCCCTCCCTCTAAAAAGCTACATAACTCTAAAACCACTTCATTTTAACAAGTGCACAGATTTATGATTACACATGAAATACAACACACATTAAATTAATTTGGTGACTTTGAAGACATTTGATTACAATGTTTTTCATATACTGCATATAAAAAATCATTTTGTTTGTGTGCCCTTTCGATTCTCTTTAAATCTTTGTTCAAAGTTGGTAAAATGCAAAATAAATCCCTATCAGACCGGCTCAGCTGCTACATTAAAGCCCCTTGTTTAATATCATGTAGACCTCCCAACCCCCTATGCCAGTTCAACAGAGGGATGGACACATCATGTCACTGAGTGCCTAATGTTTCTATGGCAACAAGGTGGTGACAACTGATTATTGTGGCTGGTGGAATCCTTCCCTTTACAGTCCTTTTTCATTCTATTCTATACCTACAGATATAAAAGTTTTTTTTTTTCTCTTGAAGTCAAAAAGGACCCTGTTCTGTACATATTTAAGAAACTGCTACAATCGTCTCAGGATCAACACATTGATTAAAAAAAAAGCAATTACTAGAAAGTATGAGACAAAGGAGATTATAAGCATTAAAACCAGTGTAAACAAATGATAGTGATTTAAAATAGCATAAATGTAAATGGATAATAAAGTAAATACAGTAGAGTGAGGAAAAGTGATCACTATCTGAAGGGATGTGTGAGAATAGTCACACATCTGTAACTACTGAATTATTCTCAAAGAGAATACCAGTCTGAAAAGAAAGTTTCAAACCCAGTCTAAAATTTAAAGACCAACTGGCTCACACTGGAATTTGATTCCATAAGAGATGAGATAATGGAAAGTTCTGCTTCCCACAATATCTTAGAAACATGTCTAAAATTTTTTACTTTTGAGACAGAGAGCAATATGAAACTGTATGATTAGCTTATTCAGAACTTTATTAAAACTTTGTATGCCAAGTAAAAAAAAAACCAAAAACAAACAAAAAAACAAAACAGAAAGTTAGTAGGGATAAAACATTTGCAAGCGCAACTGTCACTGCACCACCAGCTGCGAACATTTTGAAGAATTGTTTAGACATTCTGACAATGCCGTCTACAAAAAAAAATGTACTCAAGTTAATGTATTTCTGAGAAAATAAGTCCAAAATAACAAAAGCTTTTTGTTACATTTTAAAGCCAAAAATATGGTCATAAATGTCTTTGTATTTTTAACACATCCTTACAGTCAGAACAGAACTACATAGCTAAATATGTTTCACAATTGTTTACATAAACACACTAGCTGTTTGATATGACATAAACCAATTTAGGGCTGTGTCTTTTGTTCTCAGTACATGTTTGACTCTCAGTAAATCATTAATTGATTTTCCTTAAATCTAGCTGAATAAACACTCGACTAATAAGAAACTATGAGGATATCTGTGATCCTTTTCAGCATGGTTGTTTTTGTGCTCTGATGTTCTGGCAATTATCTGTTTTTTCTCACCTTTTCCATACAGTGTGTTTGGGTATTCTTGTGTGGAGATCAATTTATTTTTATTTTCTTAAGACTCCTAGACAGAGAGGAATTATTTCAGAAAAAAAATATTTACAACAATCATTAAACCTGGCTATTGATGCCCTGTCAATAAAGATAGGTTACTTAATGTAGATTATTTCAAAATAAGAGTTTTAGTTGAGGTAAAAGACTCCATGCAAAGCCTAGTTGTGGTGGTGTAAAAAGATAAGTTGGCATATTATAAAAAATATTTTGCAGTTTTTACTGTCATTTCTAAACTGAATGTGTTTTATATGTAAAGATGCCAAGCATATCACTTCTAAGAGTTAAAGGCAAATGTGTCTGAATTGTGTTTGAGATAAATTGTCATCCTGACTAGAGTGGTGAAACAAAACTCTGATGCTTGTCTTTTGTTTTCACAATCAGTCCAATTAGGTAGCTATCATCTGGTGTATTTACTTAAGGTTCATGTTTCAGAAATTGCTTATGAACAGCACAAACTGATTAAGATCCTCTTAACATGCAACATTGTTAGTCATCACTTCAAAATGCAGTTTAATATCCAATAAATGCCATTTCTTTTGTTGTGTTTTTAACTCAGTTAATATTTGGGTGAGGGAAACTATTGACTTTATTTATCACTTCCTAGTATGTGTTTTAGCAGATTTTCGCTTTCCTCACCCAAATCCTAAGAAATCAATCAGCTTTATCTCCTCCAAGTTTAAGCTTCCCTAACAAGTAATCAAGGCCTCTACAAAGCCAAGTGATTATCAGTCAGAAAGGACCGTTAGGAAGGAAAGAGAGGTAGTATAGAAAAGAAATGTATGGTTGGTGTAAGAAAATAATTCGTCATGATGTGTTGGTGAAAGGTTTTTGGAACAGATGAGTGGCTATGAAGGGCAAACTCAAGCTGTAATTCCTTATGCCTGACATTTTGAGATATAGAGAGTCAGTCACTGTGTAGTGACAGCAAACTAAAATCTGTCTGGCTTTTTCTCTCTCATATTGACTTTGGGGAAATAATATAATATTGATGTCTATTTTATTACACTGAGCTTAGGTATTCAGTCTATACTGCTGTGTAATCAGCCATGAGGTCTGATATTTTTCAGTTACTCAACAACAGCAGAACATTTAAGAGATGTCTGCATATTGTACTTACAGTTCATTTATACATATTCACATTCCTTTATTTTTTTCACAATTTGATATATTCCAACCAGAAACTTTAATGTGATGTATTTTAATAGTTTTCTGTTACATAAAATCCTATGTACCATTCACTTCAAAATAATGTGCTACTTTTCACTTTTTTTTACTAATAAAAATCCATCCATCCATCCAATGTCTGTATCCGCTTATTATGCAGGGCTGTAGGGGCTGGTGCATATCTCCAGCGGTCATTGGGAGAGAGGTGGGGTACACCATGAATAAATATTTTAGGTACATCTAAATAAAATCCATTGCAATGCAATTGCCTTTTGAAGTCAGCTAATTGATATTTATATTTATTTATTTTTAAACTTAATATAAATACAGTTGCCTTATGAAGACCTCAGAGGTTTGTTAAAGAATGTTAGTGAGCAAACTGCATCACAAAAGCTAAGGAACCCAGCAGACAGGTCAGTGATAGAATAGGTTAAAAAAAAAAAAAGCACCGAGAGCATCGTTCCATTTTACACAAATGGCCATCCCCCTAAACTGACAGGCCAGACAAGGAAAGCATTATTCAGAGAAGCAGACACCGTGGTAATTCCAGAAGAGCTTCAAAGAGCCACAGCTCTGTTAGGACAATCTATCTAGAGAGCAACTAGTTATGCTTTCCACAAATCTGCCAAAAACCATGTAGGGGACATAGCAGGTATGTGAAAAAAGTGCTCTGGTCACATGAACAAGAATGAACACTTCACATCATCCTGAATACAACATTATTACTGTAAACCATGGTTAGGAGAGCATTTTGCTGTGGGGATGTGTTCTGTTTGTATTTATCTTTAGTCAAATTGATCACTGAAACAGTGTCTTTACAGGTCTGCCTAAAAAGTCAGACAGCTGCAGCTTATCCAGAACGCTGCTGCTCTCGTTCTCACTAAAACTAGGAGAACAGAGCACATCACCCCAGTTTTAAAGTCCTTACACTGCCTCCCTGTAACTCGAAGAGTTGACTTTAAAATACTGTTGTTAGTTTATAAATCACTGAATGGCTCATCACCAAATGAAATTAAGGATCTGTTGTCACCTTATCAAACTTCCAGAGCCTTTATCATGGAAAGCACTTTGAACTATCTTGATGCTTTAATTGTACTCTGTATTTCAACCTTTCATGGCTTTCCTTTATTTAGCCACTGCAATGTAATGTTTCTTGCTTGTTTGTTACCTTGTTGCTGAAATGTGCTATACAAATAAACTTGACTTAAGGAGGGACAGGAAAGCGAGTCAGAGCTGATACTGGAGGAAAATACTGTTAGAGGCTCCAAAAGATATGATCCTAAGGTGGAGGATTACCTTCCAGCAGGATAGTGGCACAAATCTTACTGCCAGATTTACAGTGGAATGGTTTTGGATAAATAATATCCATACATCTTTAGAGTGGCCCAGTCAAAGTTCAGGCCTGAATCCAATTTTTTTATTTTATTTTTTTATTTTTAGATTTTTATTTACAAAGTTGTATCTAATTATATCCCAATAGAATAAATTGTTGTTTTTAGTTGGATCATGACAAAATATGAAAAAAGTTTTGGGGTATGAATACTTTTGCAAGGCAAAGTATGCAAAGTTTCAGATTTGATGTTTATTTGAATATCTTTAGATGTAGCCTAAGCCACCAACATTTCTCATTAAGTTCCCTTTCATATTTGAAAGCCAGAAGCTATTGTCATCTCTCGCTTAAATGTCATGCTGCAGATCAGACACAGTATTTAACACTAATGTTACATCAGGGGGTGATACAAACTGCTGTTTCATTTAATTCTCTGCAACAGCATTTTGTTCGTTTCTGTTCTCATAACGAGGATGTGGCTTATCCTCAACTTCATGTGGGAGACTGAGATTAGTTTTTCCAAATTCAGTATTCAGGGGGGAACTTTTCCTATATTGTAAACATAGAAGATTATCCTTTCTTCACCCTACCCCACCCCTCATTTTAAATGCTTTACTCTGTCTATCTGTAGTTCATTCTCTGGCATGTCTTGTACACTGACATATGAAAACAGCATTGGTTAGGTAACAACTGTAGATTCTTTGAGGATCATTTACACTTTTAGAGATATGAATGTCATGATTAGTCCTGATTAATTAAAAAAAAGGTACAGATAAAAGATCAATGCATTCACATGAATAAAAATAGGTGGGTAAACGACAATCTCTTAAAAGATGGATAACCCCCCCCTTTTTTTTTTTTTTTTTTTTTTGTAATCCCAAAATCATTCCAGGTGCATCGAGGACTATAAGCGTGGTCCTGATGGGAGGTCATGCTTGCCTCTGTCTGAAGCCTGCACTGAGGGTGTGGACTGTGGTGAAGCAACAGACATCCCCGCCAACCAGACTGTCTTTGGAGACCTCTTCTATGGCTATAACAACCACAGCCAAGAAAGCACCTCTGGTCAGATACTGAAGGCCACATTCAGGTAAACACAGAAGCTGTTGGTGAAATTTAGTCTGTGGCAGACTGCTTGCCATTTGAGTCTCAGCAGGGAAACAGTTGGAGGGGTTAGGTTTTAGGTTCCCACAGTGCTGACATCTTTCTGACAGATCGCTTTCAAATAACAGACTCTCTATGGTGACTGGGATAAAATAAGTTGCTGTAACAGCTGTATATGAAAGATAAAATAAGGATAAAATACACTTTACCATAAGGAATTTCATCTTGGGCTGTATCCCCCTGCATAGACATTAGTTCAGCAAATTACACAAAATAAAGTGTGAAACATGGCAACATCTCTCAAAAGAGAAAAAAAAAACAAAAAACAAAAAAAAAAAAAACAGTTCTACCACACACATTCTGAAACTGTCAAGCTCCATATGGTTCAAAAGTTGGAAATGAGTTATTGATCACTGTACATAAAACAAAGCAACGTATATTTTGATTTCTGATTTTAAACACACAAATACTAAGAATTGTTTTTGTGCTAGCTGATCCGTTTTTCAGTTTAAATTGAGTTTAAACCGATATTTCCATATTTTGTTGTCAGGTCTGCATGTCTTTACCTCTCTACCATCTTCCCTCTTTATGTTTTGTGTTGGGAGGCAGAAAACTAACAGAGATATTTACCCTAGTAACAACAACATTGCAACAAGGGATGCTCCAATCTAGGATTTCTGTGATTTGATCTGGATACCTGTGCTTTTTACTTAACGTTTTGTGTTGTTTATGTCCTGGTGTTGTCAGCTAAAATTAAATAAAGCACAAAAACCCTACCAGCTATACAGTTTGGAGTTGTGCTCATACCATCAGTTGTCGTTGTTTGCAAGATGATAATAGTAAGCCTCATAACAATTGTCTTATGCCTTTACTCACATTATTGTGTGGAGCTACTAAATTTATATGCAGACTTCAGAGACAAAGGCGGGGGGGGGATTGAGGGGCAGAATGGACTTCAGAACATTACAGATGTTCAAAAAAGAGCTTCTACTTGTCAATACTTTAGCTTCACTGGGGTCCAGATCTGGGTGAAATGGTCTGAAACATTGCTACTTTCAGCAGCAATGTCTTTCCATAACAAGGTTGAGTTTTTTAAAAGGTCATTTATTCCCCATGATCAGGCTTGTAATCATTTGTTTACCTGAGCAATAGAGAAAAGTCACACAAAACATTTCAATCAATAGTGATTTCCTATTTTAATCAAAGTGAAGAAAATATCACGGAAATAATTTTAAACAGTTATTAACTTTTATTAGTGATTAGTACTACTATTGCTAACTGTAAGCAGCCTCTCTTAGTACTTTCTAGGTTATACATATTGCTCTTTTTTTTTTAACTGTTTTCCAATGGACTGCCAACATTTGTAAATTCTTCATGGACCTTGAGGTTAAAAGTATAAACAAACAGTATTACCTCTGAAAAACAGAAAACCAGGGTGATTGATCTCTAGCCTTAGTTGGCATTCCATACCAGTACTGATTTGAGACTGACATACTGCAGATCAGCTAACCCTAATTTGTCACTGAGAAACATGGCACCTGTTAAACTCTTAAATCTTACAGAACCATGCAAAGATTCAAAACAGCATTATTTTACAAGCCAATGGTTGCCCTGGGTTCAAAGAAGACAGCATTTGGGTCTTGATTCTGTCCTGTCTATGATTCACTGTATGGTGACCTAGAATAAAAAACAGTTATAGACTTCTAAAGCCAGCTTCTTAAAGTTTATTAAGATTCTGAACAGCAGTTGAACTCGATGTGACTCATTCTGTCAGTAACATCAGGCTTAGGATATATAAACAATAATTTTAGATTATGATGTTTGGGTCCTCAGGAGGGGGAGTTTTGGCTACAAGACAGATGCTGGACTGGCACACAGCATCACAAAAAATAAAATCACTGACTTTAACAACCTTTCCCAAGTTGAAATGTGCCAGTTTAAACATCCCTTAACATCAGTTTGTTTCATCTTAGGACAACATGCCAGAAATGTTGATCTCAGTGGGGCATTTAGAACAACTTTTTTGCAAAATACGTTCATAGAGTTATGCCTGCAGACTTTATCAGTCAATGAAAACTGAGTAGTTCAGAGAGACCCATACCCATTGTGACTATGCTTTGAGGAAGCGATTTTAACTTTACTAATCATCAAATAGAAGTGTGGCTTTGTGGCAGGCTCCTGAAATACCCTCCTTTTAATACAGTGTATTGCAAAAGTATTCATATCCTTTGAACTTTTTCAGATTTTATCATGTTGCTGCTACAAACTTCAGTATTTTTTTACTGGAATTTTATGTGAAAGGAACACACAAAAAAGTAGTTTGTAATTGTTGAGTGGGAGGTAAAGGATGTATTGTTTTCAATTTGTTTTACAAATAGAAATCTGAAATGTGTAAAAATTGCCTTCAGATCTCACCTAACTACTGAATAGAGTCCACTTTTGCACTTTTGTATAATTTAATCTCAGTATATATGCTGCTGTGTTGTGTGGGCCTATGAGGCTTGCTTGAGAACATCAGTGAACAAACAGTATCAGGAAGACCAAAGATCACAAAATCACGGAAAAATTTGTTGAGAAGTTCAAAACAGAGTTAGGTTACTTAGGTTACTTTTGTATTTGCAGTGAAAGATAACTTTACAAAGTATTTACTCAAGGTGGATGAACACAAACGCATCCTATACTTTTCAGATTTTTATTTGTAAACATTTTATGACTTGATCTGGAAAAAATGTAGGAAATAGTGATATTTTTTAAAAGGCACTCTACATCTCAGGGTTTTGAAATCTGTTTTCAGGATAAATGTATGATGAATAAAGTATTTTGACATTGCTCAGGAAATTGAACAGAGATTACTTTTTTATACCTTGTAACGCTGCATTATGTAATAGTATAACAAAACTGGGCTTCCAAATGTATTAAAACATCATTAAAGCCACATTATGTAATAACTGACGCAAAGTGTAATTAACTCCTTGAATGTATTTTGTAATACTTTCTTCCACATTATGTAATAATAATATTAAATTTTGCGCTGATTATTAAAAAAATACAGAGGTAGCTCTTTTTTAGAAATCATAATATAATAATGTTGCACATAATGTAATAAATGATCACAAACCAGTGTCTGTGTTCATCCTAATCAATACACTTGTAATAACAGTCATGTTGTAGATCCTATATACATTTGAATATTTGAAACTACGGTCCATGAATGCCAGCTTCACTGTACTGATCCCTATTATATAAATTATCCCACTTTGTAGCCTACTCCCAGGAAACAAAAAAATCTGCTTTATTGAAACATGTGAAACATTTACAGGTGAGACTATGACTAATGCCTCTGACAGGACATCCAACTAATGTAATGAAAATTTGGGGTACAAGAGATATACCTGCACTTTAAAGACCTTCTTCATTAAAGAAGCGCCCCCTGCTGTTCAGCATTCATATTGACCCTGTGTGGCATTCTAATTGCTGACAAATTCATGTCTTTGCCATCATAATGGATAAATAGTTTAAATGTTGTTCATGGTGTTGTTGATCACTTTACTATGGTATACATTTTTCTTGAATATAGGATAAGTTGTTGAGCTAATAAAAGTACTTAAAATGCACTATGATGCTCTGTGTATGTACTTTCTGCAAGATTTAAATAATGTTGATCCTGTTTTAGGATGCGAATCGCAGAAATTATGCTTTCCTGTTTTTCGGGATTATTTGCCATGTACTGAATAAATTTTCAGCTTGTCTTGGTGAGGAAAAGCTGCTCATCAATGGCGATGTTGGCACTGGGCTTATAGAAGGTAATACAGGTTTCCACAAACTTGTTTCAGATAGCTGAGATCAACGTAAACCTGTCATCCACAAGTTGCATACGTCGGGTTCCAACATGGAGAAATCGCCTAATTTCTTTGAATCTATTTCTGGACATCATGTCCTTGAAAAACTGGAAGTCCAGTTTTTCTGACTGGAGACTGTCCAATTCCATATTCCTCCCTGTGCTGCTCAGATATACAAGAGCTCAATAAAGGCCTTTATCTTCGCCAACGTCATGTTCCATGAGTTGTCACCCTGATGTTGATGTGCCTCGGCCACATCACACTCCCTGGTGTGCTTTAGCATGCACCAGCAAGGCTTTATGTTTTCAGCCCATTTGATAAAGTAATTAAACATGCAAATTGCAAAATGGTCAAAATGACCACCATGGCCATGCTAAGCATTGGTAAAAGCAAAAAAACGTACAGCTCTCATGCCCCATTTCACTCAGCTGGAGTTTCACATTCTCTTTGGCTGAAATTCTGTCTCTCTCTTTCTTTTTTTTTCTTTGGCTCTTGTGTTACTAATACAGAATTAGGCACATCGCAAGTAGTTATTGTTTAACAAGTTACTGACTGATGCTGGGGGGTTAAGAATTGCATTGCAGCTTTTCTGGACAAATTTGCCATCGATAAAATTTCTGCGTCTGCTGAAAAAAAAAAAAAAAGTGCATGACCCTTTCACTATCAGCTGTTAGTGGATAATCTTACACAAACACCTGGATAATGTGGCAAATCAAAATGTCTTAAATGTATTATTTAGGCCCAGGTCTCTCCTTGGTGCTGAAAATTTGATTTTTGTTGAAAAGACACTGACTTAACAAACCATCTGTAGTTTGTTCTACAAGAGAATCAACCATGCCTGGATGTTCTGTCATTACACAAATTTGGATATTTAAGTCAAGGAAATTTTCTTGGTTCTGTGCAATTGGCATTAAATTGTTAGATCACATGCTTCTTTTATTTACTGTTAACAGAAACATTCTCCTTTGTTCTGAAAGCCAATTTGTTTTTTAAAAAAATGGTGTTTATGTATTTTTATGGGTTTTGCCTTGATCCTCATGTAGGTTAATACCACAGGTTCTGGCTATGAGTCTGAAAAGGCAACTAAATGACCAAAAGTTAGGCATTTATTGACCAATGTTTCAATATAAATGTACATAGGATCTACAGCATGATATTTATTAGAAGTATATTGATTAGGATGAACACAAACAGTGGTTTGTGATCATTTATTACATAATGCGCAACATTATTACATTATCATTTCTAAAAAAAGAGCTCCGTTTTGTAATTATCGGCGCAAAATTTAATGTTTTTACATAATGTGGTAGAAAGTATTACAAAATGTGTTCAAGAATTTTATTACATTTTGCGTAGATTATTACGTAACGTGGTTTTAATGATGTTTTATTACATTTTGAAGCCCAATTTTAATACATTATTACATACTGCGGCATTATTACACAATGCACTGTTACGTACCTTGGGAATAAAGCCAAACCAACACAACACCATTTAACCTGAGTCTGCAATACGCATCGTCTGAATCATGTGGGTGAGACACTTTACATTGCTGACAGTGGTGTTGGTTCCTCTGGGGCTGTAGATCAACCTTTAACATCCCCCAGGATGGGATGAGTTTCAGATTGTACATTAGCAAAATGGTTTCACAGGATGTAAAAACATATCAGATTGAATCGGTATCTTTAAAGGTTATATTATGACAGAGCAATGATTCTGTGGCAGATTTTATGTTGGATCTCTTCCTCTAAAATGGAAAATGGTGATGTTAAAACTTGTCCCCATCCAACAACTGTAAAATGTTAAATTCAGGAAAGTATTCAGGTGAAAAAATTGGAAGAAAAAAAAACTGAAAAAAAGCACCTCACTTCTTATCTTATGAGGTTTTATGTTAAACATCCATACGCACTGAATTATGTATCCTTTCTAATTTGTACAGGGTTTGATTTGACATGTAAAGTATTTTGAAGGTGGTTAATTATCTCTGTCTGCATGCTATAATCATTTACACTGAACCCAGGAAGCCAGAAGGTCAGCAAAGGCATCTGTGGCCCAGGAATTTAATTTGGGCTGTGCATGGATTTGGCCGCCGGAGGCAACACACCCACTTAGGGATCTACCACCAGAGTCTCTGAGACAGAGGGCTGGGTGAGGCAGGAAAGTTAATATCATCAATAATCTAAATCTCTAATGCTCTGATCTTATTTGAAAGAGCCTTCTGAATGGAAAGCGAGATCTGAGCCAGACTTCAACAAACACCAAATGCTTCCTGTGCAGATGAGGTGCTGGAAGAGGAATGGAGACTCTATCGGGAGGCATGGTTAATGGAAGACCTAATTATAAGAGACTGCAGCAAATGAATTAAAGCTGACCAAGAGCCAGAGTGCTGAAATTTAATTTTACTGAGGTAGATATACACTTGTGGATAAAATGAACAGAAGTTACATAAGGTGAGCATTGCAGCTGCACACCAGACATCCATTTGAGGTTTGACATTTGGTAAAACTTGAGTTTATATTTTGAAATCAAACCCTGAAAATTAAATGTTCACAAAAAAGTGTATTTGCCCTGAAAGAAATTAAATGTCATTGTTTAAGGCAACTTGGGAGAATGAGTTTCTCTTAGAACTGCAATAAAAATGTTGTGATATCACAAATATATTATTTTGAACTAAAGCATCCACTAAACATATGCGCTGTTGCTCTCACTTATTTAATCAGATGCCTGTGTACATTATTGTAAACATCAAATAGTGAATGGTGCATGGAGTCAGTAATAAAATAAACTGTGGTAGATGACTGAAGGAGAGTATGTTAGTTAAATGGTAAATGTGTTCCTTAGCTCTAGAGATTTTTTTGGCATATAGAAAACATAAAAGAGTAACCTCACATTTGCTCATAAATTGAGTTTGACAGCTTTAAACAGCTGGGTCGTTTGGTGTGACAATTCACTGATATTTCGCAAGCAAGGTAAGTGTATGACCTGAATTTTGTTAGCAATAAGACTTGACAGTATTTTTATCACATCTTAACCCAGATTTATAACCATTTAGTCTAGATTTTAACACTTTTTTTCTAGAAATAAAGTAAAGCATTCATTTCCCCTGTGATGGACTGGCGACCTATCCAGGGTGTAGCCTGCCTCTTGCCAATGACTGCTGAAGATAGGCACCAACCCCTGGGTATAGACAATGGGTAGATGTTCGTTTTGATTTTAAGAAAATTGAATCAGTGGCTATTAAATAAATATTTCAGCATGTCAATGTAAAATTAGTTATTCTATAGTTCACCAAAGTTAACTGCAATACATAAGTTTTTTTATTTATTTTTAAGAACTACAAATGAACAAGTTTAATGCAGGCATTTTTTTTTAGTCACCAAATATTTTTGCTGAAAGGAAGAAGAAAACTTTAAAGCAAGCATGTGTATTTATAAATCCATCAACAATAACCTCTTTGTAGGAAATAGAATTAGTTTCTTATTAGGAGTTATTGAAGCTGCAACATTTCTTTAAAAAATTAAATTAAATTAGAATCCCACCTTCCTGCTGCCTTCTGCTGAGTTCAGAGGCATAGTCCTTCCATTAAGCAAGAGAGCTACACAATGTGGGTCCTGCTGAGAAGACTCAAGTGTTGCATACGTCAATTAATCCTGAGATCTGTGTTCTCTTAAAATATATCACTTGACAACCAACACACCTTTTTTTTTTTTTTTTTTTTTTTTTTTTTTTTTTTTTGATGTAAATCTCATTTGGATGAGCGCTGAAAAGTAAAATCTCCACATACTCTTTCATGTTTTTATAATAAGACCAAAATACTACATTAGAGATCTTTTTTGCATCTTTAAAGGGTGTATGTCATACTTTTTGTAACTTTTTATTTTCAGTTATGGACTATAGTTGTATTTATTTACCAAAATAGAAGAACATGCAACACAAAATAGAGAAGAAAGCAAAAACAAGGCAGCCGAGAATATGGGAATTTGAAATGCCAAACTTGTGTATGGGTGCTATGTTATATTATGTTGTTAGAAACTGCTTTTAAAATTACTTCTCTGCATTAAAAAAGAGTAAAAAAAATGGAAAATAACCACATTTTTATAATTCTGTGAAACCAGAAATATTGTAGAATTCTGTTGTGTTTTTAGAAAATCATATGACAATCTGGCATAATGACTGTTAAGTTTAGATTCAAGCTACTAAAACAAAAGCTTGGAACTTGACCTATACTGTTTAAAGACTCAAGGTTTGACTTGGAGTCAAAATATCGAACTTGAATCTCATGAACAATCCACATTTCATACTCTCCTGAGAACAGGGTCCATTTAATTTATCAGCCAGATTATGTGAGCTATTACTGGTTTAACAGTTTGTTCATGCTAGCTTTAGTTTCATAATAATAACCAAATTGATCTCTGTGAAAATAACCGTAATAAATTACTTTTAAAGGTAAATTAATTTATCTTATTTTAAATAATTTGTGGAAGTTCATGGCCATTTTTTAAGTGTTCAGTTATACTTTCTGAACCATTAACATTTAGGTCTAAAGATAAAACAACGCATGATTTGATTGTATAACCTACAGCAATGCAAGGTTATAGGCAAACTAAATGCCACACATCCAATGAGAGGATAAATTTCAGTCATTAGAGACTGTGGACTTTGCTGACTTTCCTATTTACTAATTTTTTTCCCAATGTGTTTTATTTTAACATAAAGTATTTGCCCACTAAAGATCACAACTAACAGATGCCATCTAAATTGTGCAGTTGGTACATCTTTAATTGCAATATGTCAAATTAAATAGCTTTTAAAAGAAACCTATTAAAATGTGGAATGTTGAATTTTTTGCGGCCACTTTACGTAAAAAACCGCAAGGTTGTGGACAGGTAATAACTTTTCATTAGTTACAAAAAAGCAAGTGAAACAGTATTCTCACACATTCTGATTAGAAACTCTGTTTGCCCTTGAGAAGTGGAAATAGAAACAGAGGGAGGGAGAGAAAGAAAGTCTTTATATGATCTTCACTGGCATCTCTTCAAAAGCCCCTATCCCACTGAGCAAAAGTGGCACAAAGCATCTGCCTCCCATCATTCAGTTAAAAGAAGAAGTCAATATTTTATACTGTTAAACACTGGATGGAGGTTTCCTATTTCTTCTAGCTTTTTTCAGTTCTGAAATATCACAATGTTTACTTTTCTGGTTTTGTTCCATAGTGTCGTTTACTTTTTTTTTTTTTTTTTTTTTTTTACTCCTTTCTTTTTTGTTTTGGTTCTCTTCACTCTCCTACCTTTTTTTGTTCCCCCCAACTCTTCAAACAAAATCCCATATCCATCCGCAGAAAGCTGCAAAGAAATGTAAACAAAGTCAGTGTTTTGCGTGTAATGTTTTATTTATTTGGGACACAGCCCTGTCTCTTTGTCTGTGTGTGTGTGTGTGTGTGTGGAGAGAAGTATAAGGTTGTGTGTGTGTGTGTGTGTGTGTGTGTGTGTGTGTGTGTGTGTGTGTGTGTGTGTGTGTGTGTGTTGTAATGGGTAATGGATCAGCTCTGCTGCCCCAGTGTGCTTTTCTCTTTGACTGCCTGGAGCAGCAAAAGTGAGATGGGTGGAGATTGACAGAGATGCAGCAAGATGTGAGCAGGTGGCCATTGACATGACACCAACAAAGACAAAATAGCCAGAGTGTTGCGCTATGCACATAAATGCATAATCTTACCCACACACACACGGTTACAGTTCTTTCAGCATCATCCCTCCAGAGCATTGGCAATCGTGCACACAGAGCTGGTTTGATTCTCACTTCCCAGCAAGTATCCCTTATGGTCCATCTTTGAAGCTCACCAGCCCTGGAAACACTTCTCATGTTTGTTCTGTCTTTGCTAAGGGAAATATATCCCAATCCCCCTTCACAGAAAGGTTGTTGTTTTCACAAAAAAAGGTTTATTTATTTGATTTCCTGACATTGGCAAGCAGACTGGTGGGGGGCACAGGATGACTTTGGTTACAAAGCAACCTGAGAGGCAACTCGCCCGTTCCCCTGAAAGAAGGTCCTATCAGGGTTACATCTCGGGAGCGCTGGACTCGATGTGATTCTGGCTTCAAATTACAGAGCACTTTGACAGGGTTTCTGTCTTCCTGTCTCAGTGGGAGCCGGTGGACTCCCTGTAATGAGATGTTAAAAAGCTAACCTCCTCTCATTACTCCTAACTGTCCTCCCCTTCCTCTCCCCTCTATTCCTCTCTCACTCGACAAGCTCAGAGCAGGTTTTAATGAATATTTTAGTGCCCCTTGTTCTCATTCTGCTTGCTGCTTGGGATCAATGATTAAGTCAATGCTCCTACCTGACACAGCTCCCCAGCCCCCAAACTATTTTGTGAGAGCTTTCTTTTTATTACTCCAAAACCTTTTTTTTTAGCTTGCTGTACCACACCCTGCATACCACCCTCAAGAGGAATTCTTTCATTTACTCTCACTTAATCAAAACATAAAATGTGTTTGCTGTAGACAAATCAAGGTGTGTGTGTGTGTGTGTGTGTGTGTGTGTGTGTGTGTGTGTGTGTGTGTGTGTGTGGTGCTAGTAGTTTTGTCTCTTATTGAGTTTATTGAGCTTCATTGTCAAGAAAATCACTGTAAGAAAGGAACACAAAGTGACAGGATGGCTGATCCGAATCAAAACTCTGTAAGTGTTTTGTCACATTTTACATTCAAATAATTTATCAAACAGGTGCCTGCTTTGCTGCTGCTCCTGCTTTAAAAAAAGAAAAGCTCCACTTCATTCTGGCAGTTTTGTAAAAAAAAAAAATTTAAAAGTTCTGTGAACTTCTGAAAGAGAAATGAATGATGACATCTTCACAGTGCCAGATGGTTGTTAAATGTTACATGTCATCCTCTAACAAAATTAACAGTGAAAATTGTCAGACATGAATGCACTGAATGGTACCAGGCTTGTGTCCCACTTAGCATGCTTCTAAGAGAAAAAAAAATTACCATCTTCAGCAAAACAACTGAGATCCAGTCATTACAGTCCCTATTTATGTGCTTTGTTAAAATGACAGCTGAAATCATGCAGAAATACTTTCGGCAGGAAGTGACAGATGTTTGACTCCATCATGATCAAATCCCAGCCAGCCCTGTTTGTGATTGCTTTGGGCTGCAAATGTAGCAACACATAACAACTTACATTTCAGTGCAAGCTGATGATCCATATAGCACAGTCAGGGAAAAAAAAAGTTTTGACAGCAAAACTAACTGGTCATCTTCCACTTTTCCTTGTTGTATATGGGCACAGTTTTCTAAGGTAGATTCAGGAGCTTTGTAAGGTTTTCTTTGAATCATGGTTGTTTTAAGAACCTATCCTTCACTCCTCCTGTTTCCAGTAAAAGCATACAGTGCATCTGAAAAGTCTTGCTTCACTAATGCTTCACTTTTTCCACATTTTATGTCACAGCCTTATTCCAAATTGTATTAAATATGTTTTTCCTCAAAATTCTACACACAAATACCCCATTATGACAATGTGAAAAAAAAAAAAAAAAAAAAAAAAAGTTTGAGATTTTTGCAAATTTACTAAAAATAGAAAACGCATTTACATTAAGTATTCACTGCCTTGGCAACGATTATAATCACGTCTTTTAAATTTGATGCCACAAGCTTAGCACAGCTCTCTTAAACCAATTTGGCCTATTCTTCTTTGCAGAACTTCTCAAGCTCCATCAGGTTGGATGGGAGATGTCTGTGCAGCCATTTTCATATCTCTCCAGAGATGTTCAATCAGATTCAAGTCTGGACTGTGGCTTGGCCATTCGAGGACATTCACAGAGTGGTTCTGAAACCACTTCTTTGAGATCTTGGCCATGTGTCCTGCTGAAAAATGAACCATTGCCCCTGTCTGAGCTCAAGAGCGCTCTGGAGCAGGTTTTCACCTGGGATGTCTCTGTACATTGCTCCATTCATCTTTCCCTCTATCCTGACGAGTCTACAAGTTCCTGCTGCTGCAAAACATTCCCATAGCATGATGCTGCCACCACCAAGCTTTACTGGCATTCACACCAAAGAGTTCAATCTTAGTCTCATCAGGCCAGAAAACTGTGTTTCTCATGGTCTGAGAGTCATTTGGGTGCTTTTTGGCAAACTCCAAACAGGCTGCCACATGCCTTTTTATTAAGGAGTGGCTTTCCTCTGGCCACTCTACCATACAGGCCTCATCAGTTGATTGCTGCAGAGATGGTTGTCCTTCTGGAAGGTTCTACTCTCTCCTCAGAGGAACGCTGAAGCTCTGACAAAGTGACCATCAGGTTCCTGGTCACCTTCCTGACTGAGGCCCTTCTCCCACAATCGCTGAGTTTTAGAAGCCAGCTCTAGGAAGAGTCCTGCTGGTCCCAAACTTCTTCCATTTATAAATGATGGAGGCCACTGAGCTCACTGGGACCTTCAAAGCAGCATAATTTTTTTCTGAATCCTTCCTTGGATTTGTGCCTCAAGACAATCCTGTTTCAGAGGTCTACAGACAATTCCTTTGATTTCATGTTTGGTGTTTGACCTCTGACCTGCACTGTCAACTGTGGGACCTTATATAGACAGGTGTATGCCTTTCCAAATCAAGTTCAATCAATTGAATTTAGTGCAGATGGACTCAATTTAAGCTGTAGAAACATCTCAAGGATAACCAGTGGAGACAGCTCAACTTTGATATTCATGGCAAAGGCTGTGGATATTTGCATAATTTTTATTCACATTGTCATAATGGGGTATTTGTGTGTAGATTAAAAATAATAATAATAATAATTCAAGCTGAAATAAGGCTGTAACATAACAAAATGTGGAAAAAATGAAGTGCTATGAATACTTTCCAGATGTACTGTATGTTTGTATCTCTGCAATACATTTAAAAACTGTTACAGTTGTACCTTTGAACAGGGTTTTGCACGCATTCACACAAGTTAAAGAGTGAAGCAACTGAAAAAGCGTCAGGTATAGCAGTTTTATTGTTGAAGTTACTTTTATGTTTTTGTCAGCAGAGCCTTTTTTCCTTTCTTCTCATGCCCTCTCTGCCACACTTATCAGCAAAGAGCAAGCTCAGGAGGAACAAGTCAGACAACCCTGTTAGTGTCAAAAGACACAATTTACATAAACAGCTATGGAGTGTTTGTTTTCTTTGCTGATTATAGTGGTTCACCCTGTCAAGAGCCTATCAAAAAGATACTTTAAAATGGATCAAAGTATAAGAATTGCCCTACATTTTACTAATGCTAAATGGCTAAAAATGTCTCATCATTTTTCATAACTATAAGTTCATAAAATTATATTGTTGTTTGTTTTTCTTTGATTTCTTAATTGCTAACCTTGGCAGTTGTCCCCTCATTTCATACCTACACATTGCCATTTCATTCCAGCCTACTTCTGTTAAGTGCAAATAAACAAAGAATTTCATAGGTAAGTATTTTTTATGCAATACCAAGATATTAAATCATAAAATTACACAGGTCTCATGTATCATTTAATGTTTTGCCCAATATTTTATGACAGTTTTGATTGAATGTGGTTCTGATCCCCATTTAAGAGATTATGACTGATGATTAAACCAAAACAACTATGGGTGACCTTTGCAACTAGATGTTATTATTGGTTGGGATTAGCAGTGAATTATAGAAATTACTTAAATCATCACTTTTTATATCCTTAAAAAAGTTAAATACAAAATTATAGTAATTTGAAAAATACATAAGAGCAAAGGGACAAAATGACCAACATTCAGTTGTTTATCTTTCCCCTATCAGGCACATCTCACTAAATAAATGGTAAGTATTCCCTTTTTGTTTAATTCAGATTCCCATTATGTTTTACATCATGCATTGACCGAACCTGACTTTTGGTTTAAGCTATGGATTTCCTTGAACTAACTTAAAATGTGTTACAACAAGTACTTGGGGTTGTTTTTTTTTTAACTAAACCCACCTCACAAGGGCAATGGCCAGTCTCTGCTAGCTACTGTCTAAAGTGAAGAACCTCAGGCAATGATTGGGGCTTGAGTAGATGTTTATGGAATCGAACACACGGGCAAAGTCATCTGGGACGCTGAGCTGACAGATAAAGCTTACAATAGTTTACCACATCTGTTACTGGATGTTTCCTCTTCCCTGTTTCTATGTAATTATACATTCATTTTTTCAGTCAAGATGTTTAGGTTATATGAAAAGGAGTCTGGCTGATCTTCACACAGCTTTGTTTCTCTAATTACTGTTTCACCTCAAGCCACACTGAGTCTTTAAAATCACAAAGGCATTTTAATGTTACTTTTTACATGGCCATTCTTACACTGTTTTACTTCAGCCTATGGGTTCTGTTGTTCCAAAGCTGCGACTTTCCCAAAGGCATCACTTTTGCTTTGTAAATATTTGTCTATGCTGTTTTTACAGCTCAGCCCCCGTCAAACACTGCATGAATCAAATGGAGCATTATATGGAGTCTGCATTAACAGGAAAAGTGGGTGGAGTGTGAAGCAGAAAAACATTTTATGAATTTTAATTGGCCACTGATGTTTGTTCAAAGACATAATACTATCATCACTTAAACTATTTATATTTAACAAACACTTATAAAATGTTTACAACTGAGAAAAATATTTCTATGAAATTTTGTCATGGAATATTATGTACATAAAGAGGGCACCAATTGTAGAGCAGCAACAAATAAGTCATTCTGCTAGACTTGTCTAGACAAACGTACAAAGCTGTAAAAAAATGATTTGCACCATTGCAGATTTCGTCTGCTTTTGATGTTAATATCATAATTGAACATTTCAGATAATCAAACAAATTTTAATATTAGTCAAAGATAACGTGAGTGAATAAAAAAAAATCTGTTTATTTTAATTTTTAATTATTATTTTTTTAATGATGGCTTTGTTTATTAGTGGAAAAAGGTTGCCCTATGTTAAAAAGTAATTGCCTATCATGGTTCCATCATTTATAATAGTTGCTAAGGGCCTGAAGAAGCAAAGCAGTTTCAGATCATCCTGCTACCATCTTTGACTGTGTGAGTTTTTTTTTTCTTTTCTTTTTTTTTTTTTTTTTTTTTTCGGAAATGTTGTTAGTTGTAAACCAGATGCAACAGGATTGACACCTTCCAGTATAAATCAACCATGTGAATGTCTTATTGTTCCATTTGGTCACCAGTGGTTTTTAATATCCCATGGATGTCATGTTTGATGCCTTTCTTATTAAATCATGAACACTAACCTAAAATGTGGTAAGTTAAGTCCACAGTGCTTTAGATGTCTTTCTGGGTTTTCTTTGTGCCCTCCTAGATACTTGTCAATGTACTCTTTGGGAAATTTTGGTATACCGGCCAATCATGGGAAGGTTCATAACTATTCACTGTTTTCTGCATTTGTGGAGAATGGCTTTCACTGTGTTTAGCAATAGCTTTGTAAACCATTCCAGACAGATAGATGTCAATGATTTTGCTTCTCATATGTTACTGAATTTCTTTTGATCAGATTATTGTGGGTTCCTTTTTGAGATATTTTGGCCTATTTCATAATGCCAGACAAGTTCTGTTTAATTTTCTTTTTCATTATTATTATTATTATTATTATTATTATTATTATTATTATTATCAAGGTGTTGCATGGATGGGTGTGACTACTGAAATTGAAATGAACTTTCCTAAAAAATTGGTTTAAAATTGGTTTCATTTTGTTTAAGACATTACTCACGCTTTTTAGACTGCATGCAGTCTTTCAGATAATTGGGAGTGTTAAAAAAACCTATGAAGATATTTTTTTGTTGGAGCTTTAGTTCAGCTATACTTCCCTGGAGAGAAATAGGTAGATAGAAAACAATCTTTTTTTGGATACAAATGTAACCAACAGCACATTTGTATTTGACTGTAGTACTGACTTGAGAATTTGTTCTGTTTATAGTTTGCTTACAAAATGTCCAATTAGAAAGAGGCACATAATCATAAGGCTGTACTTTTCTAAGCAGCTTGGGACAAATTAATATGCAAGACTGATTACCTCCAATTACAAATCAGCAAAAAGTTATTATACCGCTCTTGCCCTTTAGCTTTACAAGGCAGTTAATATCTTATAAGCCATGGGTTCAGGTTTATGGCTGTAATAGTTTGTATTCAATCTCACTACCCTCATTAGGCTGGTTTCCAATGGCAACAGTCACTTTTTATCACAGCAGAAACCTCTTATGAACCTCCTGTGCATCAAACAGTACTCGGATAGTTATCCACTTTCCGGTCAACTTTGTGTCACATTTATCAGCTGCAGATTAATATGTACAAACTTAATGTGTTTGTGAAAGTTTTGTGCCTGCAAGCATGTCAGCCATATTTTCTTTCCCAGGATGTTTCACATTTAATACAGTTTTAGCTTTTTTCATCTTATGTTGTGGAGGAAGAGCATGCTTATTCATGCAGCACTGAGCTGAAATATTCAATAAAACATTACGTGTCAACAATATACAGTACAAGGTTACAAAGGGCATTTGTAAGTTGTGAGCCTGGAAAGAAGATAATAATGACTGCAGTTTGCTGGAGGAGAAAAGAACTATATTTCCCCATTAGCTGTGGTCTTGAGACAGCTGAAGGACTTAAGCCACTGATTTATTGAAGTTGTTATGTTTTGAAACCTTGTTGTGACCCTAACCAGCACTGTAAGTGGGGGTGATGAAATAGGCCCTGTTAGGCAGTCAAGCAGGAGTCATTCACTGAAAAAGAGAATAAAGACACAGTGAGGGAAAATACCCTTAATAGTTTGTACTGTATCATACAAACAAATTTTCCTGTCTTTTTTTTTTTTTTTTTTTTTTTTTTTTTTTTTTTTTTTTTTTTTTTTGCAATTCCAACATTTTTCCTGCCAAATGGAACACTTTGGCTGAGTAACTTTTTTTTTTTTTTTTTTTTTTGTTCCATTTTGTCTAATTTAAATGTTAATCTTACGGTCTATTTGGGGGGCTACAGCAGCACAAGCTTCTCTTTGAGAAATGTAAGGATGATATATGCTTTTACCTAATAGTTGTTAAAAGTCCGAAATAACACCATCATCTCCCCACATTTATCTCCTTACACCTAGATTACTGCAACTCTTTGTAAATTGGGTTTGACAACTCTCAACTTTATTGCCTATTGTCTTCTGCACAATGTTGACTTTTAGTATCATCTTGTTTTATATTGTTTACCTATCCTCGCCTATGTTATTGTTCTAGATTTATTTGTATTTTGCATGTACAACACATTGGCGGAAACTAGGTTCTTTTTAAATGTGCTCTATAAATGAATGAAAATGAAATAAATAAAGAAAAAGTTGTGTCTGAAAGTGAGTCACTGGAGGGTTCTAGACACTAAATAAATCAACTATGTTGTGAAGTTGGCAACACCCTTTCTACTCTGTAAATCATATTTTTTTTTTACTTTGATTATGTCAATATGTCATTCTGAGTCAGTTTTCCAATTATTTTAGTAAACTACTGTAATGCATATTTTTTTTAATTGATAACCTCTCAATTACACAAAAAAGGAAAAAAAAGAGAATTCACACAGTCAATTCTAAAATGTTATTCCACTTAACTGTCTCTCAATTGAATTGACAAATGTTTAAAATGAATCAAATTTAAGAATTAAAACAACCAATTAAAGTAGCTATATCAACTAATAAATTTTAAGTGATTTAATTCACACAAGTATTTAAGATGTAATATATATCTGTGTTTAAACAACTACACTGTAAAATGTAACTTGTTTTAAAAAAATTAATTCCAAGGGCTGCCTCAAAATTTTGGATTAACTCCAGTATAAGTGTACAGTATAGTTGCCTCAATGTTGTTAGTTTACTAAACTGTCAAAGATTGTTAACAGGATGTAAGAATTTCATTTAATTCAAACTCATCCTTGAGTTGAGCTAATCTGCATTAATACATTAACGTAACTGCTTGATGTAGTCATTTGTAGTGAAAATGCATTTTATCTTAACTATTTGTCTCAATTGAACTAATTAAACTTTTTTAGTTGGTTTAGCTAGTTATGGTAAATGGTAAATGGCCTGTACTTGTATAGTGTTTTATCGAGTCAAAGCACTTCACTCTACATTCAGTCATTCAGTCACGCACACGGTGGCAAGCTACTGGATTGTAGCCACAGCTGCCCTGGGGAAGTCTGACAAAGTTGATGCTGATGGGTGAAGTGTTTTGCTCACTTAAAATTTATTAGCTGATATAGCTACTTCAATTAGTTATTTTAATTCTTAAATCTGATTCATCTCAAACATTTGTCAATTCAGTTGAGAGATAGTTAAGTTGAATAACATTTCAGAATTGACTCAATGTGAAGTTTCTTTTTTTTTTTTCTTTTTTGTGTAATTGAGAGGTTATCAATTTAAAAATATGTACGATCACAATAGTTTAATAAAATCCTTGCCAAACTGACTCAGAATGACATTGACATAATTAATAAAAAAATATATATACTATATATATATATTTATATTTATATTTATTTACTGTGTACTTTGGGGGGACGGTGGTGATGGTGGTAGGAGTTTGTCCCGTAATCAGTGGGTTCCTGGTTTGAGCCCTGCTCTATCCATCTCTATTGTTGTGTCCTTGGGCCAAACACTTCACCCCCAGCCTCACCTTTGTCTGACTTCCCTAAGGCATGTGTGGCTACAATCCAGTAAAGTACTATACAAGTTCAGGCCATTTACCATTTCTACCATTTGCTTTATCTACCTAAATCAACTAAAGAAGTTTAATTAGTTCAATTAAGACAAATAGTTGCGATAAAATGCATTTTCGCAACAAATGACTACTTCAAGCAGTTATGTTAATGTATGAATACAGATTAGCTCAACTCAAAGAAGAGTTTGAATTGAATGAACTTCTCACGTCCTGTTAACAATCTTTGACAGTTTAGTAAACTAACAAGATTGAGTCAGCTGTACTGGAGACTTATACTGGAGTGAATCTAAAATTTTGAGGCAGCCTTTGGAATTGTTTTTTTTGAGTTAAAACAGCAAGTTACATTTTACAGTGTGGTCTCTTCTCTAACCCAAGAAAATGGTTAATATGTGAGACAGCATAAACCTAACATCTTGGTTAATAACCCAGCAGTATTTTAAGATAACCAAGGCAAGGATTTGGTTACAATGATTAGTTTCTAGGAGTAATTTAGCAATTCCCGTAAGTGAAAAAGAGAGTTCAAGTATACTCAACATGAATGGAAAATAACATTTCACCATTAAGTTTATCTTTCTTTAGTACCAAACAAGTAAATATTTCTTATATTTTTTCAGCGTTGACATTGTTGTTTTATAATCCTCTACATGGCTCAAAGTGTCTAACACCATTGACACACAGGCAGCACCAGTGGCAGATGACTGAACAAATAATGTATACAGTCTGTCACCCGGTCTGTGGAGCATGTTGGGCTTCACACATCTTTGCACATGTTTTCACATGATGCATATCATTTGTCCATCTGCACTGACAGAATCAGTCACTTGCATGTTTTGGTCATAACTCAATTTTTAAATCAGTGCTGCCTTGGTTACCTTGTTGTTGTGCTTTGTCAAAATGCCCATAAAGCAGATATAAGGGCATAACATCATTTATTTTTCAATGTACTTAACTTACTTTTCTACTAATACACACATGACAAAGGGGTTTGTATATACTATTAAAGTTCTTTCTCTGTGCTCATTTCATACATCCGATAACCTCTCTTATATCAGTGTCTTTCATCACTCCCATTACATCACCTTCTTTTCTTCTTTCACATGTTGGTCCACTGAACTATAAAAAAAGCAACCTCCTGTCGTCTGTCTTTTCACCAGGCAGAAGAACTTTGCCCGAGGCATTGAGCAGCAGCTCCCAGATGGCATGGTGGTGGCATCAGTGCCAACGGAGGTTCAGTGCCACGAGGAGCTGTCAGACCCTGTGCCTGACCCAGAATACCTCACGGGTATGAAACCATATTCCATAGTTTTCTCTCTTGGCTCATGCCTGCACTGCAATATTTTATCTCTGGCTTGTCTAAATCCAAATATGTAAAAAAAAAAAAAAAAAAAAAAAAAAAAAAAAAAAAAAAATCTGCATCTGAGAGCTTAATTATCAATTTGACATGTTTAGGATCCCAAAGTGTTTGATCAATTATGGTAACATTTAAGCCTTCATTTACAATGTGATGTTTGGTCACTGAGTGGAACAATAGGGTATGAAGGAAACTGCCAACTTTCTGAAGCTCAACCACACAACTCTTTAAGTTCAGGTGGTTCCCAGTCACCAGATTAAGATCTGCTTCAGAACAGGTATATAATTTTTAATCACACTACGACAAAAAAAAATGAAGATGTTTTTTTCAGTAAAACCTTTTTTTTTTTTTGTTTTAACACAGAAAGATGAACTTTCTGACTTTAGAGGGAGCATAATATTTTTTAGCAACTGATAACATTTGGATTCGTTCACATCTGTTGTGCCTATCGCATTTATGTCTGGTAAAAATGTCTGGTATAAATTCTACAGGTTGCAAGATAAACATGGCCATGAGAGTATCAGCTGTGGACAGAGTTCTTGTTGAAAATGACCGTAAGAACACCTAATAAAAATGTCTGAAGGGGAGGTACATCATATTGAATTATTTAAAAAATAAGCAAACATTTGAATACATGATTACATTTCCATAGTTAAAACTATTAGATTTGCAAAGTATATAAGATTCATGAGTTTTTCTGTTATAAATCTTAAGATTGCTAGTGAATCAAGAGGTTTGAGGATTGTTTTATAAGCCTGAGACCTGTTTGTATACCAAAATGTGAAATAATCATTGCATTTTAATATGTGCATGGCACATCAGCAGTAAGAGAATGTGTATTAAGTTTGACCATTTTAATTTTAGTTTGTTTCTTTGGGTTTTAAAACTTAGAGTTGGGTCAATTGTAAGACCCAAGTATTTAAAATGATCTTTTTTTGCCTTCTGACTAGACTGAAAGTCCCTGCATTTTTATAAGATTGTAAATAATATGGGTTCAGTTTTTTTCTATGTTTAAAAGAAGACATCTATGTAACTATTAAACTACCTAATGCAGATACTTTTTGTTTATGTCATGGCACCCTCTGATGCAGTTTACCCATGGATATACAAAGCAGCATATTTGGCGTACATTAACACAATCACCATTTTTCTGCTTGCATGGTTAGTTACAGATGTTGATACCAAAGAACTGTGGCCCTAATTATGACCTTTGTTGCGCTTCTGGTGTGAATCTTTTTTAACTGTAAATTGCCTCAGTTTAGAAATCACTGAGTGCAGAGTACAATTTGTTCATTTATTTATTTATTTTTTACAAATTTTTGAAACAACAGCAGAGATGCAGGACTTGTCAAGGTAGCATTTTAAAGCCACATCATTTCAAATTGTCTGAACTATCATGGACAGTCAGCTCAAACTGCTTTTCTTGGACAAATTTGAGGATATTAAAGCTACCTAATCTAAATGGATCTGCCTTTGTCATACCCCTGAGCCCTCATTTCCCTCATCATCCACACTTGGTCCTAAGCTCTGCCTGCTCAGTTCAAACCTTTTTATCCATCCATCGCCCCTGGGTGTGCAGTGCACACATCCCAGAACAGAGCCCAGCACAGCAGCACTTCTCCTCTAGTGACTCTTTTCTGGGCTTTGGATGTAACAGCCATGGGCCTCACTCAAAAGTAATATCATGAATTGAGATATATTTCCAGCCCATCAAGCAGTGCAGCACAGTAGCAAGCAGCATACTTTTGGGTCACTGTGTCTTTTACTCTTCTATTAAATTATGGTCGAAGCAAACAGATTTGCTGATATTACAGCAGGGGTGTCAAACTCCAATCCTTGACTGCCCTTTAGAAGTGTCCATGGTCCAACACCCCTGAATCAAATGGCTAAATTATCACATCAGCTTGAAGTCAAGTTCTACAGAATGCTGCTAGTGATTATTCAGCATTATTCAGCATGCCTGAATCACGTAATGTGAATCACATAATGTGATTCAGGCACATTGAGGACCTTGAGGACTTGTGTTTGACACTTGTGTATTACAGACACCCTTGAGGACTTGTGTTTGACACTTGTGTATTACAGAGCATGTGGAAAGTATAGTGCAGATGTGTCCAAATCCAGTTCTCAAGAGCCTGTGTCCTGCATGTTTTAGATTCTCCCCAGATTCAGTGCACTTGAATAAAATAAATGGTTCCTTACCAGGCCTCTGCAGGACATGATACACTCCTGATCAAAATTTTAAGACCAGTTGAAAAATGGCAAGAATTTATATTTTGCACTGTTGGATCTTAAGAAGGTTCTAAGTTGAGCTTCAAAATGCAAAAAGAAGAAATGGGGGTGAGACATTGAAAGGTGGAAGAAAGTTTTATTCTCTAATAAGAAAAAAAAATATATCCTTGACCATCCTGATGGCTTCCAATGTTACTGGCATGACAAGGAGATCCCACCAGAGATGTTTTGTAATCGGCACAGTGGAGGGGGTGCCATCATGATCTGTGGGGCTGTTTCCTTCAATGGAACAATGGAGCTTCAGGTTGTGCAGAAGTGTCAAACGACAGCTGGCTATGTGAAGATGTTACTGAGGGGCTCCCCCATGACCCAAGGCCATCATCTGTGTGGTAATGACTGGGTTTTTCAACAGGACGATGCTGCAGTTCACAATGGTCCCTGACAAAGGACTTTTTCCAGAGAAATAACATCAGTCTTTTAGACCATCCTGTATGTTCCCCTGATCTAAATCCAATTGAGAACATTTGGGGTTGGATGGCAGGGAAAGTTTACAAAAATTGACACCAGTTCCAGACAGTGGATGCCCTCTGTGAAGCCATCTTCACCACTTGGAGCAACAATCCCTCTAGCCTCCTGGAAACACTAGTATCAAGCATGCCAAAACATTTTTTTGAGGTGATTAATAAGAATGGTGCAGCTATTCATTACTGAGTCCTTTTTTGAAATGTTTATTTCTATTTTAGGGGGTTTTGGTTTTTTTTTTTAGATGTGGTCTAAAACATTTGATCAGCTGATGAGCAGCCTATTTCGGTTTAATGGTTTGCAATAAAATGCTAACTCATTTTTTGTCTCACTCCCAGCTCCCAGCTCTTTTCTGTACCTGAAAAAATTTGGGTACAAAAGGCCAAAACTGTGAAAGAAAGTTGGGAATCACAAATACCTCTTTGGATCTAAGCAAAGCTAGAATGCTACATAATAACTTTGGTTTTCCATTGTTTTGTGTTTGTAACAAATGCTTGTAACTGAGTTAGTTCTACTGCCCATCAGTTTTATCATAACCTTAAAGTACAAATGATGGTTGTAAAGATCTAGACCCTACTTACCTACTGGTCTTTTGAAACAGATAGCCCTTCATAAGATCATTGATTTATTATTTTTATTTTAAGAAGTTGTTATATCCCAGATCTATGATAGTAAACCGTGCAAGCAGCCGTGAAAAAAACGTATTTCATCTTCATAATTTTGGCTGGGAAAGTGATGGTACCATCCACATGAAGTCACCTGGGGCAGCTTCTCACTTTACTGCACCTGTTCTCTTGGCCTTCCCATATCCACAGAATGCACAAACACAAGCAGCCGATGCAATCCTCTCCAGTCTTATCTGGCTGGCTTCCTTCCACCAGCACTCCTCTTCTGGCAAGCCATCAGTATTATCACCAAGCCTGAAGTTAATTGCAAGGCTCAGGTAATTGTCTGTGGTGTATACAGATGCGCAGAGGTGGTGCCGGCGGGATGAGCGTCTGTTGAGCCGCGATGAGCACATGCCACCTCTCTGTCCCATGCTGATTCATCCAGGTTTTGTTGCTTTGGTCAGTGTATTTGTCACAATGTCAGCACTCCTTGTTCTTCCCCACTCCAGTCCTCACAGGGGTGAAATCATTCATCTTTCTTTTCATCTCTCCACTTGGAAGCCATTCATCACAAGGCCAGAGACCTCCATCAATTATTCCAATGGGAGGAACTCTAAGAAAAGAGAGTCTTTTGAAAGGCAAATACATCTTGATTTAATTGGAAAACAGGTAATCCCAGTACAGCTAGGCAGATTTCCCCAAAGATGGAACTTGAGAGATAACTGACCAGAGAAGAGATAAGATGCTGAAAATTTAGAAGAAAAAGAGACAATAGAGACCAAGAAAGGAAATTAAATTTTTTATCGTTTGAAAGACTGGTAGAAAAGAAAAAAAAAACCTGAAGGAAACTTGATAAAGAACTATGTGGGAAGTTTTTTGGGAGAGCTTTCAGGCAAAAACAAAAAGGACTGAGCCCTTACAATCCATTGGTGGAGATTAAAAGGGCAGCAAAGGAAGCTAAACCCATCGACATTCTCCTGTGTGAGAGGGTTCCGAAAAGGAATACTGGGGGTGAAACTGTCGTCTCAGTCCTTTCATTCTTCTGACAAAGAGAAGGATCCACACTGGTAGTTTTAGAGAAATGACTGACATAAACTTTTAGGTGTTCAAAATCAAAGTTTTATGAAGCTGCTTTCATAATCCTATTTATGTTATTGTTGCGCCAGTTTTGCAGGAATCCCCATTCAATAAATTTCAGGGTGGTAAAAGGGAAGTTTTCCCTTAACTCAGTTTTAAAACTTCAGATAATTTAGTATGTATGTTTTCATTCAGTCTCATCTTCAGTTTTTGTTTAGGTTTCACTGTGTATACACTGACAGGAGGAAGGAAATTAGCTTTTAGCAGTGTCCCAGTGCAAGGATATGTTTTGAATTTGTGGGTAAATTTAAAATAATTGTCTGTAATCTTTTCATGTGTACTATAAGAAAATGTGATCAAGTCACTTCAGTAAGTTTTGTTTGATCAGTGTTCCTATTTCTCATATTTTTTAAGAGTAGGCTGGCCCAAATGGAGGCCAGACCTAGAATCAGTGGGAATATGGTATACTATAAAGTGAAGTACAAATATAAGGAAATGATATAGATTTCATACTTTTTTCTTTATTTATCTTGACAATTGATCAAACTAATACCAAGACAAATAAACTGAAACATGAATGGGCTACTTTTTTTCATAGGTATGATATGGTAGTATCAAGGGATGAAAAGGCACTGTGTGGGTGCAAAATAAGTGCATAAATTTGACCCAGCATTTTTTTTTTTTTTTCAACCAAGGAAGATATGGCACAGAGGTGTGTTTGAAGCAAATAGTTGGCTGTAAAATTTTTGAGTGCCTGGTACAACTCTTAATTTTAACCTGTAGCAAATAAACAGCCACAGCTGAAAAAAAAAAAAATGCAGTCCTCTAGAAGATTACCAGTACCTTGTGACTGATTAAAACTTGAAGGCAAAAATCCAATTCTCTGAAGTAAAGTTCTTTTTGTTAAATAGATTTATCTTCTTGTATTCTTGCTGATTATATCACACAAGCATTCTTCAACTGGCACACTTTTTTTTTCTTGAGATACACTACATTCACTGATGTTACGTTTTTCGCTCTCTCTATGTGTGTGCGCATGGGTGTGTGTGTGTGTCCAAGGAAAAAGAAAAGGCAAACATTTCAGATTCTTCATGCTTTTCTGTCATACGGCACCATGAAATATGATATCTCACCATTGACGTTTGTGAAAATAATCTCCGATAGCCTTTCACAGAACATTTTGGAGGTTGAATATAGGTGTGCCCCATCCCCCCAAAAAAGACACTTGAGCTGAAATGTATGAAATCACTGTTGGGTGAACTTCAGACTTTTTTCTATTAGAATTTGACTTGACATTTATGCTGAAAGGTTAAGACACAAAGTTAAATGCCAATTGTTCCAAACTCAGCTCCTATCCATTAATAATACATGGTTATTGGTCCAGAATGCAGTTTAAGCTAATGAATATCACCGTAATCAGTGCATTTTAATATTTAGAGCCTTGATTGGATTTAAATTGATCAACCAATCATTTTGGAAGCAAGCTAAGCTTCTTTTTTATCTGTTCTTCTTTTAGCCAGAGCAGACAGAGTTTTTCCCATCAAGGTCATCCTTTGAATTACTGTATTCTCCTCATCTTGTCATTTTCAACTTGCTCTCCCCTTGGGTTCTGCCTGTGGCCTCTGTGCACACTCCCCATGCTACCAGCCTTTAGATATGTCAGTACTGAGATGGCACATAATCTATATTTTATAAAGCGTGGATATAATTGGTGGCAGTGAGGGAAGGTCATGCCTTCAGGGGCCTTCTTCTTTCCCCTATTGGTTTCCAAGACGAACTGCTCAAACAACAGCCCTCTAGTCAGGAATGTGGGTTGGAACTGAAGAGGCAGATTAGGCAGTCAGTACAGTGCCACTGTTTTAAGGCAAGTGGAGATTCAGAGGGTGCTGAAGTGTAGAAATTATTCAGCATGTATTTACTTTGAAACTTGTGCGTGGGTTTTGATTTATGCAGCACTGAGACACATTCTTGAGTTAGTTCTTAAGCATGACAGCAGTCTGGTTCATTGGGCTGATCTTTGGTGTCAGAATTGTGGGAATAACCCCTGCATTGAGTTTGCTTTGGTTCAATGAAAAGATCTTAAAGTGAAATGTTTCAAGTCAGCTTAAATGTGATCAAGTTGTGTTTCATAAGCAAGAGGAACTTTAGATGATGAAACATCAAATTTATGGACTTGTTTATTAAGTATGAAATGTTGCATTTTTTTATATTTCTGTTTTCGATTATGCATAAGGGCTGTGTTCCTATCAGTTTTACCCTCCCAACTTCTTATTTCAAGCACATTTTTATCCCAATATTGTACACAGGAATAAGTTGTCCCAGCATCTGTCTCTTGATTCCCTCAACTTCAACTTTACAGTAGCTTTTATGAGATTTAGTGACAATGATCTAACAAAATAACAGTACTGAAACCTTGCAAGCTAATAAAACTGTGTAAATCAAAACAGAAATGAACTGATCATTTTTGTTATCTAAATGAAAGTTGTATGCCACTGTTTTTTATTGTTTATTTTTTTATACTCAGGGCAAAACTACTTTTAATTAACTTTTTATTCCAGTGTTGTTACAGGAAGAAAAAAAAAGTAATGTCACATTAAATCAGTAGTCAATACTCATTTAATAGACATTCCCAGTAGTATTGAATACAAGGTTCATAATTATTCCTGTTGAATATTAAATAAGATGAATGAAAGACTCACCTCAATGTTACAATTGCAAAATAAAGATGAAATAATGTAAATGCAGCCTCAGTCACTTGCAATTTCATTTTCTGTTCCACTCTGCCTTTGGGACTCTAATTAGCTGCTCAGTAGCAGCAATGAAAACTATCAAAAAAATATATTTTTCAGTTAGTTCCTGCCATTAAGGTTCAAATGCAAACTATGATCAAAATTCAGCATACGATGGCAGAACCTCAAAAAATGGAAATGACAAGCAAAATGTGGGCTACTTAAAAAAAAAAAAAAAAACCAAAAAAAAAAAAACAAAACAAAACAAAAAAAAAAAACACTTCCTTCAGGTATCTTCAACCAAGCATGACTTTAGGTTTAGGTTGGGATTTTACCATACGTTCTTCATGTGTCTCATGTCTTATAAAGCTTCATGCCTGCATCTTACTCTATATGTTGCTGTTTTTTTTAGATAAAAAAAAAAACTAAACTCAAATAAACATACCAAAAAAGTAATATGTCAGGTTTTAAATATTAGGTAACAGGTTAGGTCTATGAGATTAGGAAACCAACAAACATAATCCAATTTCTGATTTAAAAATAAATATTTTAAGCATTTTTAGATATATTTAATGTCAACAATTCCATGTACATAAAATAGATTAATTTTATTATTTTTTATCATAATAAGTGAATCACATTTAATACAAATCTTCTAACATATCAAAAAGTTAAACATATACCTTCAAATTGTTATGGCAAAGATGCTTGTTGTCAGAGATCTATTTTTTACATTCATTTATTTTATCTGAGTTCCTCTTGGCATTTATACATGATCAGAATGCTCAGTGGCAGCAGTGGTATTAATTTATGCTACTTGGAGAACAGATAATAAAATACGTCTAAGATCCTGCGCCCCACAAACCTATTTATCAGTGGGTCCTGGTCTGAATTGCTCATCCTCAGAGGTTGGTGAAGGGCATCTCGAGACCAGCTTTGTCATCACCTCCCTTCCAGGCTCTCCACTCTTCTCCCTCCTGGGAGACAAAATAAACTGCTTATGCTGACATGTTTGCTCCTATACCTTTGTCCTTTTGTTCAATGACATCAATCAGGCTCAGTCAATTGTAATATAATGCAAGATTTTGTAAACACACTTATTTTGCTGAGATTTCACACTTGAAGACACATGTAAATGACAACAAGCTAGCAGTCACACGTTGACTTGCCCTGAGCATTGACCCAGCGATGTTCCTGCACTTTAGTAGGACTCCTCAAACTAACAGGGTAGAAACCTTCTAGCTCTTCCTGTCACATCACTTTCTGGTATTGAATAGTTTTCATCTTTGTCATTGTCCATGGCTCTCATTTCCTAAGTGCTTCTCTCTTTTCCTTCTTTCTCTTTTGAGTGTCAGCCTGTATTGAAGTTATTGAATGTCAACCAAGTCTGACATGACTTGATGCTCTCAAATGCATGGAATACATTAAAACTGTGATGTAATGTACACAAAGAAGGCCATTTAAGAAAAAGAGTCTATACGACTCTGCTTTGATTTTAATAATTTACTGCTGTGTAACAGATTTATTTGATAATACTCATAAAGCAAATTCTAAACACCCTACACTGTAGAAAGAAGTATATAGATAATATTGCTAATACTTACGTACTACAAATATGCATTACAAAGATGGGAAAAATTCCTTAAAAGTCCTGATCAGTATTTTTTTGCTTCCAGTACCAGTTCAAGCCAATACTGAGGCCCAGTTCAATAATCATTAATATTAATAAAAATAAACACCATGTAAATCCATGAAAACTCTATGTTTAAGGTGCTGTAAAATCACAGTAAAATAATGTTGCATTGATTCTATATTACTCTACTAAATACTGCAGTCTTTTATCTATTTTTCTAGAGAGCCACAGATGTTTTGTCCCAACAGAAGTTTCTCCAGGATGTCTTTGAGGTTCCACTGTAGCATCATTTCCCTAGGGTTAGGAAGGCTACCACATGTCACCTAAAACATACATACCTTTATAATTTATATCTAACATATATCTGACTTGATGCTTGCAGCTGTCATTTATTAGGATACAATTTTTTGCACAATGTTAAAGTGCTAGGTTAACATTAGCATGTTTCTTCTCTTTTGTCATAAGACTCAATAATTTGCTTCAAATACATATATTAATACAGTTCCAGTTACCATGTATTTTTCAAAAAAACACAACTATCTTGCTTAATAAACTTAAAGGTTTGCTTTAAGTAGTGTTTCAATTGTTTTCACAAAACACTGTCCAACACCAGGAGCTGGTGAAGGATATCTGAGCACAGTTTGGAACAGTTTGACTAAACACAGACTGGGAGTTGCAACAGCTTCCCCTTTAGTCATACACGTGAAAATAGGCTATGATTATTAAAAATTTAGCAAATTTTTACTATATAAAGTTTGTTTGTTTGGTTTGAGTTGTTTTAAGTGATACTGAATTGACCCATATCTTGGAATCAGGGATGTTGGTTTTTATTATGAGTCGGTTCTTTGACTATTCTCATTTAGATAGACAATACTGACTATTGATAAGTACTTCATACAAGACCACTTCTAAAGAGTCAAATTGTTGTGTTTAAGTTTCTAACTCGTTTGATGAGCTAATAAGAGGATGAATGTTGTGATTCTTGATTTTTGTGATACTCGAAGGCTTGTTACAAAGAGATGGCAAAAGAGTCATGGGCAGGGATGTAAAAGCCTGAGCTTCATGTTTGAAAAGATGAAGGATTTAAATGTGCATACTTGGTGTATATGATGGTCTTTTCCATTTCAAATAAGGCTTAAAAATAGTCAGCCTCCCATCATCCCATCATATCTTTATATTTTGTTTAAAACCAAATTAGTAAAATCTGAAAGGGAGAATTTTTTAAAATAGGAATTTAAAAAGGACACATATTTTAACATATATGATTCATTCTTTAAATAATAAATTTGTTGTATGCCAAGTTTTGAGGAATTATTTTAATGTTGCACAAATCTAATTGTACTGGTGTTTTTTTTTTGTTTTTTTTTTTTTTTCTTACTATTTTTGTAGGCACATGAGGTGAACATGGATTTGTCATGTCCCCAGAAGGGGTATGTAAGACAAAACAAAAATGCTGAAAAAAGGGAGCAAAGGCCTCACAAAAAATAAATTATTAAATAAAATTTTTTAAAAATCAGGACAGGAAATGTAAGCAGGAACAATTTGCAAAAGCACACAAAGCAATCAATAGATAACTCAAGGAAAATACATAAAACAGTTTAAAAAATGGTACCATAAATACTGAGGGAATAATTGACTAAGACAAGGTCTCCTTAATTCTCAGTTATTTTTCTTTTGCATTATAATGTCTGTTTGACTTATGGTTATATTATTATTAATTGTGATTATTATTAATATTATTATTAGAAAAGGTCATTCTAAATCTCTGTGTTACTATTTGTGTCCATGTGTTGCCCTTTATAATGCTTGCTCTCTACAACTTAGATGCAATTTGCATTAAGAGGTTAGAATTTTTATTCTTATCTGCTTTTCTTTCCAGGAATTCTATCTTAAAGCCATGGCAGTATAAATCCACACACTGTTCACAGAACCACTTCTGTTTTCAGGCAGAACTGAAAATAACTGTTCAGGCTCAATTATTATTCAGTGCTCAATCCATACCACCAATAGTAATCACATTTAGGAAGGGTTTTAATTTATTTTTCTACAATGATTAATTGCATCGAATTGCTCTAGCCACTTCCTGTGTTCAACGACAGTTAATTAGCTGACAACATTGGATGAGATAATTGATACAGCTGGGGGCATGCTATCAAAGGAGGAGGCTCAGGCTGCAGGTCCTGGTGCAAGTTCCTGCCTGGCTTGTGGCCTACTGAAGTCAGTGTGAGCAGAAGGTCTGTTTTAGACCAACTAAAACTTGAGGGTTGGAGTCCAACCTTGGGTGGATAAATGAGGATTCCTTTGATCTAGTGCAGCACAAGTGTCTCTGTCAGAGACTGTGGAGTTTGGGTTGTTTGTCCTTAGAGGTAGTTTAAGGTCATCCGGACCACATCACTCACTGGCCCGTTTTCCTCTTTATACCTGACCTCATCAAAACTAACCCTTTAAATCTCAAAGCTCATTTTGAATGTGTTAGGTTTATTTATATATATATATTTGTTCAGCTTTGTCTTATATGCATGGAATTGTTCTATGTTGTTACTCTCATCCATTTATAAGGAGTGCTTTATTTCCCCCCTGGAGCTGTTATGTACAGACCCATTCAATAAATTAGAAAAGTCAATTTATTTCAGGAACTGAAGCATATTATATAGATTAATGTAGATGAATTATACACAGATGGATGTTTGACAGGCTTTATTTCTGTTAAATATGATGTTTTTCTGCTTACAGTTAATGAATACATGACATTTGAAATTAGAATATTACATCAGACCAATAAAAAATTATATCTTTTTAAAAACAGAAATGTAGGCTTTCTGAGATGTGTTTAATAAATCCTTAAAGTGCTGTAAATTTCCAAAAGGTCGTTTTAATCTGAGCCTTATTGGAATGCATATTCTAATTTATTGAATATGACTTCAAACCTGACTTAAACATCTGAGTCTGAGTTTTTCAGAAAAAAAATAAAATAAACATTGTGCTGAGTCAATTCACGCACATTTTTTATGGACATTATTCTGAAAAAAAAAAAAAAAAAAAGTCTGATGCAATTTCAGATAATTTAGGGATTCTACAATGACCCATTAAGTAAGTCTGCATATAAGTGTTCTCCCCTTCTAAACTATAGATGATAATTATAACATGTCATTGACTTTTAGCTGAGTTAGAGCTCATAAATTCTTCATAGAATATTGATGGCAATGGCTTCATTTCGATAATCACCACTTCGTTCTTATTTATTTCACTCATTTGAGTAAAATTCTTTAAATTAACTCAATAAGCTCTAAATGAAAACATACTGTGATGTAAGCTGTCTCTGTTTAAGTTGTATTTATTTTTAGATGGGGGAGATCAAAGTGGACAGTTCTGCCCCCTTACTTCCAGCAGAATGGGGCTTTTGAGGCTGACAGAGAGGCAGTGATTCATAGTTTAGCCCAGAGTCCCTCTCTCCCCAAGTCCCTCATAATTAAAGTTGAAGCATATGGCATTGTGACCACGTAAGCACAGAGGTAGCTGCTAAACTTGTCTGGCATCCTTTTCTAAATGGCAATGGTTGTCCGAAAACACATCCCTTAATGGAGCTAAAATTAAAAATGTGTCACCTTGAGCTGTCATAAGCCACATCTGGCAAGCCATCATCATGTCATCTTCACTTATTGATAACCTATTTGACTGTGTGGTTTGCTAGAGGTGAGGTATGTTTTGTCTAGTTTGTCATTTTGGCATTTGTAAGCACTTACAGTGAAGCTCAAAATTATTCATATCCCTGGGAGATTTAGGTTTAAAATTATTTTCAGTCAAACAAGCAGTTTGTTTCTATATAAATTGAACAGGCAACTCCTACAACATAATAAAAATGTAAAAGGAATATCAATATATGGAAGAAAAAAGGATTTAATTTACATTTTATTAAAAAATTGCTTGTTGAAAACTATTTAAACCATTCTCAATAATCAATGGAAAAATGTTTTTTGGAATTACACCAACAAAACTAACCATGTTTCCACTGGTATTTTAAATAATTATCCAAAAAAATTTGCTTAACTTTCATTATGTTTGGAGTGATATGACTTAGTCAATGATGAATAAATGATGGCATCTTGTAATATATTATATTAAGTCCATGTTAGACTTTAGACTTTAGGGCCTCAAAAATCCAGCCTGACCTGGCCTGAGCCCATAGACATGTCCGAGTCTGATGCAGCCCGACTAATTAACTCTAATTAGGGGCCCGAGCCCGATGTAAACCCAACATCTCATTTTTAACTGCTACCAGTTTAAAATACTGCCAAATCTCTTACTTTGCACTCTGCTGGCTTAGTAGTGTAACTTCCCCCATTTTTAGTTTTTGTTTAACATCTTACGGCCCCATTTTGTTTCTTGTTGTAGCCGCTGGGAGAATCAAGTGCAAATCTTCTGGGATGTGTGATTGATAGGAGCAGAGCAGGGCAGGGCCATGTGAGCATGCAGTGTGCTGCGCTTGTTACAGTCTGATTAACTTCTGGACCTCACTTTCTTTCTTTCCTCAACAGGGTAAACTGCCTGCTCCTATTTTAGACTTGAATGAGTAGATTAACAGATCTTTATATCATGCATTCTTGTTTAGTTTTCTCTGTGCCGTATGTATTGTAGGCTTATTAAAAACGCTCCATAGAAGCCCGAGCCTGACCCGACCATCAACCATATAATTTTGGCCCAAGTCGGGTCAGGCTCAGGCTATGGCTCTAAACTCTAGTCCAAGTCGAACTGATCCTGATATTTATTTATTTTTTGTATGTATTAATACACAACACATTGTATTTGTGTGCTTTTCAAAGTTTTATGAGTCTAAATATTTTGGGTTTACAAATCTAATCAAATAGCCCCAAGACACAAATGAAGATAAGAAACAATAATAATATTTTCAAAAATAATATAATAGTAATGTCTTATATTTTACTCACTCCATCACTACAACATATTTTCTCCTCCTATTTTAGGTAGACTTTGTAGCTTTTTCTACGTGCATAAAAAAAGTTTTGGATTCGTTCACATCTGTGGAGAATAACAGGTCATAAAATTGATACATTTAGAAGCCTATTTATGAAGATTAGTGATGAAATGATTTCCAAGTTAGAGTACACATAGTTTTGTGTCACCCTATCATGTAGTTATTAAACCATTCCAATTAATCACCATGCCACAGTCAAAACTACTGAAGCAAAAAGGAAGGTTAAATGATGACTATTTCTATAATATTCAATTATGTAAAATTAAAACACATACAAATAACACTAGATTAGGACAAGTTTATCTTGCAACTATGCACAGTGAAGAAGATGGTAAAGGGAGGTAAAAAAAAAAAAAAAAAAAAAAAAAGGCAAAACTCACTGCAAAGAAAACAACATGCTCCTGTCATAAAATATAGATTTATTTTAAGGCATTGGTGCCAATAATCAGAGAGGGCTGTATCTGGAGTGAATCAGCCCCCTTTCTCTTTCCTTCAATGTTAACTGGTTCAGACGCTCATTTATTCATTGGCCTCTGCTTTGTACAGACAAACAACAGTCGAAGGTCTTAAACAGGTACTTTTTTCATCTGAGCACCTTAGTCACAGTAAACATTGCTTTTTATAAGCAAGCAAGGTTCTCAAGAGAAAAGTCTTTGTGAATAAATATTGCACAACTTTAAAATATTACGCCCCTTTTGCTGTAGGCTGATAAAAAGAAGAGCTTGTTCCATTGCATTACAAAATCATGAATATACGAGTGCTCCAATTGTGGATGCAGCCATTTTTTTCAAATAAAAGTTGCATGAACTTTACTGCAGACTCTACAATCATGCAACAGATCGACAGCTGACAGGGACCTTTATGTAAGTAAAACTATGAAGATTCTGCCCATAATATAAATATAATTTCAAATACAGTACATATATCTACAGTATATGGTTGTTAGGTGCAGTTATGAATTACATGTTTGGCAATGTAAAAAAAATGATATCTGTCGTGTTTAACATTGAAGTGTGCAGCATTAACTTGTGCTATGTATGTGATAGGTGATATAAGCAAACATATTTAAATAGATTACACTCTTTAACCTATTACTATTCCACAAAAAGGTCAGATTTTTTCCTAAATTGTTTCTGTCTTACAGAAAATCTTCTTTAGTAGTATTCTTAAAGTACTCTTACAGAACTGTTTTGTTCTATTTGTGATCAAACTTGAAATTTGTAAATTTAGGCAAAAAAATGTCACAGTAAACATTTTTGCAGTATTACAAAATTATTTCACACTTCAAACTTTTTCTGTTCTTCAGGAGTCAAAGCTTTTTCTTTGTTTGCGAATTTACCCTGAAATGACTTAGTAATAATTTATCTTGTAAGATGTTTCAATTCCTTTTCACTTAATCATGTGAGGACAAAACTTACAGTAGTTTTTTTTCATGTTTAACAGATTTACTGTTTCACTTAATGTTGGACATCTTAGAATACAGTAACTAGCGTTTCAACTGCATTTTGTGCAGTTTTCTTATACACTCACAGTTCTTTGTGTGTACCTGAGCTCCACTGGTTGGGAAGTACATATGACACATTTGGAAGTTGCTACAATGTCACTGGGAATGTCATTGTGTGAGGTGAAAAAAATTAACTCAGATTCTGTGTTGAAAACCTAGATTAAATTGACAAAGTAGTATCCAAACTATATATCAGTTTTACAAGCCATGCAGAAGAAAATAGACTGACATTGTTAAAAACTGATCGCACAAAAATATGACTACTTGTCTTGCTAGAGGTGTAGCTGATAAAATATGAAACTGTAGATCTTAACAGCTATTGCAGGCTGAGTTTTTAAAGGGGCAGTATTATGTGTTTTCCAGCCACATGGAATAATTTTTTTTGCACAATCAAGTAACTATGTTACATTCAGTTTGTATAAAAACGCTTTACATATCAAATATGACTTAAAAGAAATTTGGCTTCGAAATCTAATGCCTTGAAATTGGGCCTCTGTCTCTTTAAGAAAGTCCTGCTCTTTCCAACACTCTGCCTTCAGGAAGTCATCACAACATTGCTCCTCTATTAACCCTTTAACAATGTTTTTACAAGTGTTGCATTGAGAAGTAACTTGTATAATCAGCTCAGCCAATGCGCAGTTCCACTAGGTGTTTGCTGTTAGCTGCTGGTCAGTCTGAAAGAACTGAGTGAAGAAGTCGCAGGGGAGGAGTGCTCAGTGAGGCGGAAGCTTGGAAGCTTAGAAACTGCAGCTCTAAAGAAGGAGCTGCATCTCGAAGGTGGAGGTTGGTGCATCGGGCACAGCAGAATGGCTGCCACGGGAGATTAAAGGAGTTCTAAAATATACATGAAAGAATCAAAGCAACACTCTAGGTATGCTTTTGATGAGGGAATAACAAATAACAATATAACATGATGTAAGCTCAAAAAAGTTGATTTTTACAAAATACTGCCCCTTTAAAGGGGAGGTATTATGTGTTGTCCAAGCACATAGTACCATTTTATAGCACTATGTTATCTTCAGTTGTTATAAAATATTATATATATATATATATATATATATATATATATATATATATATATATATATATATATATATATATATATATATAATAAAAACAGAAATGACTGCAATTTGATATTTTGAAATTGATGTGTGTCACTTTAAGACACTCCTACTCCTTCCAACACTTTCTTTGCCTTAAGCACGTCATCACAACAATGCTCCTACATTATCCCATTTACAACCGTTCTTGGGAGTGTTGGACTGAGAAGGACTTTGTATGATAAGCTCAGCAGACACACAGTTCCACCAGGTATTTGCTAATTGCTGCTGCTGCTAGTCTGGTGGAGCTGAGTGGGGAAGGAGTGGGTTAGGGATGCTTTCTGAGGCAAAAGCTCATCTGGAGGCTGCAGCTCCTAAGAGGGGCTTTGTGGAAATAGGCAGTGCTTTGTGAGAGCAGGTGTTTAGGCACCCCTGAATGGCTACCATGGGAGATTCCAGGATTCCTCAAACATGCATGAAAAAAATCATAGCAAAACTCCAGGTAGGTTTTTGATGAGGGAATAACATTACAACATGATATAATGCTCAAAAAAGTTGATCTTAAATGATACCCATCTGCTTTAAAAATAAAATAAATGCCTTGATCACAACCTCCAAAAATGACTGGGATCAGATTGGGACAAAAACCAGTCTTTTTTTTCTACACCCTATATCAATATATTACAGGAATCTTATTTTATGTTGCAAATGCTGAATTGGATGTGTAATAAACTCAAAGAAATAATTCATGGCCTTTTTAGTTTAATTCAATTACAAAAAGAAACGCTTTCACCTCAAGAGACTGAAATATAAAAATGAGTGCTCAAGACACCACTAGAACAATGAAAGGACGGCCTTTGGTTGACCCAGGTCCATAACTACTTTATTGCTGGGATTATTGTGAAACCTCTGCATAGAGTCCCTACTTAAAATAATATGAACAATTGATAAAATCTTGCAATTTACTATTTTTTCCCAATAATCCTTCTTTGTGGATAATCACAGAAAGATTATCTCTCGGGCTGTAACCTAACCTTCACTAATAATGCATTTTCTTCTTTCAGTGACCAAACATTTTATCCAGGTTTTTTGTTTTGTTTTGTTACGTTTTATCTGATTTGTCAAAAAAAAGAAGAATCAGAGCAGTGGTACATTACATTTAGTTTAATTGCTTGGTTGGAATATGGGTTTATACAAGATAAGTCTCATTGTTAACCCCTCATAGTTCTCCCTTCCCTCTTCTTCTTAAGTTAATCATTCATTCACAGACTTATTCAGGAGTGAAATGGAGCACAGACATGGCTTGTTAATGGAGTTCTATGAGCCGTAAGATTACTTTTGGTACCTGAGCTCATTCTCATGAATCTTTTTTTTTTTGGGAGGCGAACAACTAAAATAACAAACCATGTCCCACCAAACCTGCAGACAGAACTATTTAGACAGGCTATGGTTTCTGTCGCCTCTGTTCTGTCACTGTCAAGAATCAGCAAGCCATGCATTTGTCTAGTATTCTGTGGCCTGCTTCCCAATGGGACAGAGTCACAAATGTTAACAAGAAAACTCAATTTACATTCCCCAAGCAGTTTATTTCGAACAGCCAGAGTAATGCTGGGACTTTTTTCTCTCATTTCTCCCTGTGGAAATCACAAGTAATATTGACTTTTTTTCATTCCTTGTATTTTTTTCGCACAGCCATCTTTAATATGTAAACTGTGTAGTGCTTTTTTGTAGTATTCCCACTAAAATATAGGTAGGCGTCATAATGCAACGTTTGATACTGTTGAATGGACTCACTCTGGCTCATAAAAACAACTGATGGTATGTTTTGCATTGAAATGGGCACTCATGGGAATTACTAGTTATGTCACATATATATTTGGTAATGTAAACAAGTGATTTTTATCATTTTAAAACCAATTAATGACCTATTATAATTCCAGGAACAACTACTTTAATTATTCACATAATACCTCCATCTTTTAAAAAAAATTCTGTTAATTTCTCCAAAACTGCACCAATAAAGGGTTGACATCATTCATCAATTAAAATTATCTAGATTATTCTCAATAACATTACTGTTGATCTTCATTTAGGATTTACTGCGTCAAATTCTTTTGGTAAGCCGTCTGTTGACGCTGTTTTTCTTCTGATAGCCTTTATCTTGAAAACTGAGTGACTTCTTGCTTCTGATAGATGCTTTCTTTTAAACTGCAACTCCATGAAAAACGATTAAATGTCAAGGTGACTAAGTTTCATTAGATTCAGCTTTGGTTTATAAGTCTGGTGAAATGTTGAGGAGGAGGTTGTTCTGTAATTGCACAGTAAACTCTGAAAATTGATGAAGTGCTAAAATATGTGACAATTCAGATGTGCTGAGCAACTGAAGGAATCCATCCTCACTGCATCTTGCTTTTTTCTTTATCATTTTCTGTTCAGATGAAAACAAATAGCAGACATCTGCAAGATCAAACAGGAAAAACTCTACTTGAGAACTGAGCTGTGATCCTCAAGGCTGGATTCACTTCCCTGCAGACTATATTCGGTTTCTCAGAGAGCTAAAATATTGATTTAAATTTGTTTTGATTTATGTAACTGCTATACTGTATGCATGCAAAGACCAACTCTGTACCATCAATATGAGGATAAAACTCAAAGCAACATTCTTCTTTATTGTTTAAATTTACAGCATACTCATTTACTGTAAACTACCTCTGAGGAAATTATTTCAGTAAATAATAAAAATCCCCTGTGTAACAGGGACAACTGAGGCCATGGAGCACTTCATTTTTAATGATGAAGTGCTCTCTTTCTGTCATCCACAAACCAGTTGGCTAAAATTCCACTGACTGGCTGACCAGTGGAAGTTCCTGCTAGGAAAAGTGCCCCCCTCACCCCTGCCCCATTCATTAAATCATTAAATGCATGAAAACTCTTTATTTGTAAGTACATAATCAAAGAGCATGTTCTTTAACATGTAACAATGCACATCATTTGCATACTAAAAAAAAAACTGTCCAGCCCTGCCAATTCAGTACGTACGTAAACCAAACAAATACAGCACCTTTTCATTCTCGAACACATGCCTAATGTGTATGTGCGGAACTAAGTGTGCAATGCAACATTTCATAGTACAACTTTAAAAAAGTGACCCAGCCCAAAACAAAGGAATCCCAGCTATGACTAAACTTTAAGGTTTCTCACACAGCTAGAAAGAGAAAGAAAGGTGGATCAAACCAAAACTGTCAGTAAGCACATAGTCAATAGTAATAAGATATGTAACAGGAGTGGTCGTTTAACCATCCAGATACTCCCCAAAATTCAAGTTCATGGTTTAGGACACTGATACACCTTGCTGTTTTTTATAGGCACACTTATCACTGTACAAGAAAGGACAAGGTATAAAGTCAGTCCCTCCAGGTTGTTCCGTGTCCACTTTTAACTTGTTTTCAGGTCATCCGGGGGAATTTCATTGATTGAATAAAATGTCCGGGTTTTAAATTGACTGGGGTGATGCATGGAATATGACAGCCTTTCTTTTTTTTGACGTCCTCCCGACGAGCTGCTGCGTAGTGGATGGCTCGGCGTGAACAGTATCGAAGGGTGTGGCGGGGTGGATGGAGCGGAGATGCAAGCAGATAGACTGAACACAACGGGTTGCGCTCCAACATTGCAGCTGATGTTTACAAAGTGCAAGTGTAGCTTTACGAATGAACCACAAAATAAATTTCTATCATACCGTCCCGGTTGCAACAAATGGGTAGTGGAGTGGTGAAGGTGGGGGCGATGAGTGAGTGGCAGGGGAGGGCACTCACACACCATTCTCCCACCCCACCAACTCGACTGCACCCCTCACTCACCTTCTCCTTCCCTAAATAAAAGTAACTTGTTTTTATATACACAATTCATCAGGTACAATAACCTTTTAGGGTGCTACTTCAAGAAGATACAGCAAATTTATCTTGTAAGACCATGTTATGGCAAGAATAAAGCTTAATTAAAAAGTTCACAACTTTTTCACAAATTTTTGAAAAAGGTGCCCAAAATCAGTAATTTCAGACCACAACAATCACAAAAAACCATTGCAACATCCTGGAGGGACTGTAAAGTTAGAAGGTCCTTTTGTGTTCAAGTGTCCCTAACTGCACTATGAACTTCGGGGCAAAGTCAAATGTCAGCTGAGTCAAATCTTTGACAACACCCGAGACTCAGCTTTTGGCCACATGCATAACTCAAATCCAAATAGGTCACCTGCTGGAAAAGGTTGTGTAGTACATCCAGGCTAAAAGCTTGATCACCTTATAATAATCATTAATAATGCTGTAAATGTGATTTAAACTTAAACTTAGAACATGGAATACATCAGATCATTTAAACTTAAAACACTAGCATTACCAGAAAATGCTGCTTTCCTTTGATAATTTAAGATGTTCAGCATGCAGCATGATCATAGTTTCTGCCAGCAGAAGCAACAATGTGACTTTGAGTAAAAGGGTCAGTTGCTGAATCCAGCGTTCAATCAACTGCTTCACTTCACCTTTTTTATTCTTGATCTCTGGTCCCAACTACCAGTTTCAGTCAAGGGTTTTTCTGTGGGTCTAGTCAATGTGTAAGCAGGATTATCAAATGAAATATTATATATTTTAGGTATTTTAGGTTGTGGCTCAGTTTTTAACTATGGGTTAATTAGAACTTTACTGTATTTTTATTTTTATTATTATTTTTATTATTATTTTATTTATTTATTTTTTTTTTTTTTTTTTTTTTTTTTTTTTGCATGCATGCATGCATGCATGCATGCATGCATGCATCCAGACGTTTTACATACATTTCTTTTGTTTAAGCGTATTTGCAGGCCACAGCAGCAGACCAACCGGGTGCATTTCACATTTTGCTACCTGCTATTACTAATATGATCTTCTCGGGCTTCATAAGGACAAAAAAGGCTTAATTTGGACAAAAAGGAGCTCAACAGAAATGAGGGCCCTGATGTCTAATTTTAGTCTTTTCTAGTTCATCATGAAGTCCTCCGTAGGACTTTGCAGCTAGAGTATTGGTTTTGTTTCTGCTTTCCACACGCAATATTTTTCTATCCTAACTGGTTCTTTTTCTGTTCAGAGATTCTTTGTGAAGCTGCAGCTGCATCATTCTGTGTATATTCTGTATCAGTGCATTCAATTACAAGCAATAGGCTACCTTTGTAATAAAGGTTTTCTCTGCTAAATGATAGATGCTGATGCATCTATCGTTTACTTGTCTCAGACACAGAAAAAAATGAGTGACTGCCACACCTAATTATACAGGACGAATGTTTTGAGACAGCCGTTTTCAGTTTAATTTTCTGTCAGAAAAGTGCATATTTAAAAATGAGCTACTTTGAAAAACAACAGAAAGTCCAATTATGAATAATATATGTTCATCCTTTTAATTTTTTTAGGTTTTCTTACTCAATATGCATTTTAACAAACTCTCAGTAGAATTTATGTAAAATCAGAAAACAGATGTAAATTAAAAAAAAAAATAAGGACAGTCTGAGAGAAAATTGGCGATTTGAATCATGGTAGATGTGTTGAGGAGACCAAAGGCAGTCCTGTCAGAGAACGCAAAAGAAATGGAGAGAAATGTCATAAAGAGGAAATATCAAACTAGCTGTTATTCACAGGAAATGGCTAAGGAAAAAAAGCATTGTTTGATGTCATTATAAATATTGTTGTTTCATGTATATTTTTGTGCTAACTGTAGAATTTGCATTGAATGCTTCTGCACGTCAAGTTCTCAACTTTTGGGTTCAACCTTACCAAGGTGACAATTTCAACAGCAGTGCAGCTGCTACTTGAAAATTTTGATGTTATGCTGGGATGCTTGACAAATTTGCAGCCATAGGCTTGACACTAAACCACCCTCAATTCTGTTATGATATAGCTCTACAGTTGATGGCTACTGTAGAACCATCGACTGTAGAAAGGAATATGCAACATTATGATGGTGCTGTTTTCTTCAATATTCTGTTAAAAACCAGAAGCTAGAAGCAAGAATTATACACTACTGAAACATTGATATTGAAAATAATATTGCATATTTTATTTGATAACTTCTATGATACATGCAGTTTTCATTCTGTCAAAAGTTTTAAGCTAATTTGCAACAGATGAGCTTGTGCTATAAATACTATAAATGACATTTCAAATGCTTTGTTTACATTTAAATTCTACAAAAATTTAACTCAGAAAAAGCTAACTATATTCTGGAAAATTAAAACATCTACATTTTTATTTAGGTTAACCTCGGTGTTTAAAATTCTCAGTGGTTTTTGATGTCATGTTTGACACATATTCCCATATTCAGTCCCCCAGCTGTTAAAAAAGCCCTAAAGCTGTGATCTGTTTGACACTCTCCCATTACTTTAATTATGTAACATGTCAAAGAACTTAACTGAATAATGTAATAATGTAAAAATGTGTGCAACTAATGTAAATAACTGCAACGTTTCCATCTGGATTGTTATTCTATGTACTTTCAGTATTTCTCTCACAGAGAAGATGCTGAAGTGTGAAGAAGTACAGTAAGAGCCATGATGATGTTTTATGACAACCATATTTGTTCTGTCTCCTCAACCAGTTAAAAGCAAACAATACTTATTTATTTGTTGCCTTTTATCTTTTTTGCAGTATGGTTTTGAGGAGACATTTTCACGCCTTGTATTTCTACAAAAGGAATCAGTTGTCATGCAGGGCACAGCCCTAAAAACGCTGCTTCTGTTAGAGGATCGGCCAGCAGCTGTACTGGGAGAGAAAGTGAACTTGGGATGTTTGCAAAGTGAAGTTCAGTCAAATTAATCATTCTGTCAGACAATGAGAGCAGAGTACCCCAGGGCTAAAAGGGAGACAAGGCCTTTCAGCAACAAGAAGAATATGCTGTGCTACTCTATATGTTTGGGGCTTGTTATTCATTTTCACTAAAGGAGGCAGGAATGGGGATGGGGAGGTTATGTAGTGGTGTGCTATCACTTTCTGTATGCTGGTGAATATATCTACCAGGCCGGGGAGCCATTTCCCATAAGAGGGGATAAATGTATGTTCCTGAAGGTGAGGACAATGCAGGAACATCACATTTAGAGCCTTATTCATCAAGTTCATAGGTGGTGTCAGACCTCTGCCAAATGTTGCATTTTCAGAGCAGTGTTACAGAGAAATTGTTACTGGGTTCCCATGTATCTTCACATCTAATTTGTGCCTGTTAGGATCAGGTTTATCCTCTAGAGAGAACCACACCAGATCTTGCTCCTTAGCTGCAGTGTTAACAGAATTTGTCCAACTTTCATTTGACTTAGAACAGTAATCTAAACCTTTACATAAGTGTCTGAGATAATTACACACTCTTTCTGAGGTTCATGCTAATAACTGGTTCTGTAATTATAAGCTTGTCCCCCTGAGTCAATCATTTCTTGAATGGTTACATATCGGGTCTTTGTCCTAATGAGGTCCTTTTAGCCATGCATTTCAAACTCAAGCTCATAAGAAGGTCAACATTAAAATCCCTATTGTAGTTGATAGATAATGAGTTTAAAATTAGATTTTGGAACTCTTTTAGTGAAATATTTCCAAACAGTTCTCCAAAACTAACAAGGCTCACACTTTGTTACTTTGTTTCTATGTTGTTACAAGGGACAAAAATGTGTTGTCCAAAATCTTAAAAGAAAAATCTTTCCCTACTCGGATATGTTTAAATATAGTCCAGGAAGCAAACCATTCATTTTATTATTCTCTAAATATCTAGTTATATCTTAAGATGTAGTTTGTTTCACATACAGGTAATTGGTAAAATGATTCATGAAATTGAAATAATTTGGAAATTATTACCAAACAGGGAATAAATCTGTCTGAATCTATATAGGGTACAGATCAAATACATTCAGATTATGTGCACATTTCATGAATACTTTTATTTTTTAACATCCAAATGGTAAATGGTCTGTACTGTATAGCCCTTTATAGCGTTTGGAGGACCCTCAAGTGCTTCACGCTACATTCAGCCATTCACCCACACATTCACACGCTGATGGTGGTATGTAGCTACAGCTGCTCTGGGGCAGTCTGACAGAAGTGAGGCTGCCATCCACTGGCACCACTGGGCCCTCTGACCACCCCTAGCAGGCAAGGGGGGTGAAGTGTGAGAGGCATTCCCTGATTTTTTTTTTTTTTTTTTTTTTTTTTTTTTTTTTTTTTTTTTAAGGCGCCTTTAAGCTGCAAAAACTATAGCAAATGGAGTGCATAACATACATTAGAATATTAAAATTTAACAGATATCAGTTGCAGTAAAAAAGTAAGAAAACCAGCAACAAAGGGGTTGCATTTTTTTCCTTTTTCTTTACTTAATTTACCAGCAGCTTTCAGAAGAGGGTATTTTCTCCCATCTTCATAGCTCAAATTGCTTTCATTCTTTTGTGAAAAGAATTGTGAAGATATTTGCTCTGGCTTTGATTTGCATGAATATAAATAGATATGGATGAGTTATCTTGTAAATGCATATATAATGCCTCATTTAAATATTGGTAGAGCTATTTTATGAACTTTTCCATCCAGAGTTCCAGAGATGGAAAGACACACAAGCTCTGGATTGCAGAGATTTAGCATAGGCAAATAATGGTATATATTTGCCCAGCAGTATAAGGTTGTTTTCAATGTATTTTTATTTTTTATTAATGGTTGAATTCCTACCACCATCTTATCCATGAAAGGTCCCGGAGGTGCTGGTGCCTATCTCCAGTGGTCATTGGCCGAGAGCCTGGAAAAGCAATGGGTTACCCATCCATCATAAGGCAACCCGGCCCTCATACACATTCACACCTAAGGGCAGCTTAGAGAGACCAATTAACCTAGCCTGCAGATTTTTGGACTGTGGGAGGATGTTAGAGTTGCCAGAGAGAACCCACTCGTTGCAGAATTACCCCAGGTCAGGATTTGAACCTTAGACCTTCTTGAGGCAATGCAACAGTGAAAACAACTGAACTGTCACAGTTGCACTTAAGTTCATCATCCTAAACTATAAAAAACCTTTTTCATCTTTCTGATCAGTTGGCATAAAGTGTCCATATTCAACAAATCTCATTTCCAAAAAATAAACATTAATACTTCCTTCCTCATTCTGCTGGCAAGTGATACATCATTATTTTTGTGACATGCACACAAACCACCACCCATCACTGGAAATGGCAGACATCTTTTTTTTTTTATTCATCATCATTCGTTTCCCTCTCACTTTTTCATATCGTATATGTACCTTTAAAGCTCTGCTTTTCAGTGTGCCTCCCGCATCGATTTATCTCACTCACACACACCCAGAAAAATCTCTAAAATGCACATACACACAAAGTTCTTATCTTTCACTTCCTTTCATCTATTTTCCCCTTCCCCTCTTCCATTTCTGTGGTTGGAGGATGGCTGTCTCTACCACCAGCATCATTCAGATCCCTTCTGGATGTGGTTGTGAACATGGTGGGGGCAGTCAGAGTGATATATGGCCGTAATCCCACTGCTGCAGCATGACACGACTGTCAGTTGCCATGGGAGACTACATGATTTATACTCTGCTGCTGTGCTTATGGTTTGATAAAAGTGATGTTAAGGGCCTGTTCCTGCAGCTGACAGCAACATTATTTGCTAAGCCATACAATAAATGTTCCACTGAAAAAGTTTTTGTAATTCCAGCTATTCTCAAAACACAGGTTTGATATTTTTTATTACCTGCCCTTAATGTTTAGTAAGAGTCTGTGTTCAATTAAATTATTTTGAATTATTTGTCATTTAAGGATTTCAAAGACTTTTACTTCTCTCCAGCTCTTGTGAAGGATTAAGGTCAATTGTTTCTGCTGTGTGGCATTGCGGGATGTGTTTCATACGCTGTTGACTTTGATTTTAAAAGGTCATTGGTCAAAGTGGCACAAAGCGTGTATAACATTTGAAGATTGAGCAGTGCATCAAAATGAAAAACATTTATAGGTGGATGACTACTTCAGGCTGAAGAGATAGGCAATATTGATTTCAGCAGGGAAAATATTGTTAAATAAGGCAAAATCAATATAGATAATATACAGGGCTATAAAGAAACACTGTGTAAAAGCAATGTGGAAAATAAGGTAACACTATTTCAGGTGGCTGTTGTGAGGTGTTTATGTGGTGTTATATGTCCTACAGAAGACAGACATTTTATTCTTAGTAAATTTAGTACCCACAATACGGTGAGCAATTTTCAGTATTTAAAAGGAAATGTTCACATCTGTGTTTCACTATTTACAAAAGTTAAATACTAGCAGTATTATGATTAAGGTTTGTAAACCCTGAACTAAAAGAATGAAACATATTTTCATTCTGTTGCATAGCATGTGAAATTTTCAATTTGAAACTACACATGAAAACAGATCACAGTCCACCTTTTATGATGCAGCTTGCTGGAGAATATATTCATGCTCATTTAGCTTTGTTTTTGGTCTTTACCATCTCATCAGAGTTCTGTGCAGCAGCTCTTATGCTGCCAACTCCTCGACATGATTATGGATCATTAATTTTTCCCGTCTGCTGTTTCTTTCAGACCGGGTAATGCAATGTCAGTTTTAGACTTTTCTCTTACTGAAAAAGCTACAAAAACAATAATACAAAAGATAAAAAAAACAATGAATTGAAAGCCAAAAACCAAATGGGATTTAATGAAGCTTCCCCAGTGAAAAGCAAGCTTAAAATTTAAAGCAAGATTATTCGTGGAATCATAACTGTAAGAAATGCCTCACACACTGCTGCACTATTTTTACACTTTTATTGTTATTCAGTTTAATATTTTGTACTTTGCCAAGTATTCATACTCACTTTTACACATTTTGCTAGGGTATAGCCACAAACCTCTGAATAACATGGGGTGATTTTATGTTGTAGACAGACATGCCTTGGTATTTAGCCCTGTTAATTCTGCTACCCATAAATAAAGTGCACTCCAGCCTGCTGTCTTTAGAAGTCATTTATTTAGTAAATTACTTCCACTTCTGTGTCATTTAATCACAATATAAATCAAGCTGTGGCTTAGTAAATAAAGTTGATCTTGAAGACCAAAAAACACACCAGACAGGTCAACGATTAAGTTTTGGATGATCATAAAGCAGGGTTAGCTCATAATTGAATACTCCAAGCTTTGAACATCTCACTGAGCACTGTTCAATCAATCATCTGAAAATGAAAACCTACAAAGACATGGTTTTCCACCTAAACTGACGGCAAGGGAAGCATTCAGCCAAGAGGACCATGGTAACAGAGGAGCTGTAGTTCATTGGATCATTGAATCTATTGACAAAAAAATATTAATCACACACACACACACACACACACACACACACACACACACACAAGTAATTTGAAAACTGTACATTACACAAAGTCCCAATAAAATTGAAGTTTGTGGTTCTAACTTGGCAAAATTGGAAAATGTTCAAGGGGTATAAGTCCTTTTGCAAGGCACTTTATGTGTGTATATTGTATATACATGTGAGATACTGATCTTTCATTTATGTCTATTACAAACTGGCTATCTAATCTCTCTTCTGCATCCATATTTATCAATAGATGTTGTTATAATTTAGTCATTTCCTGTGTCTATTTTCTAAAGAGGAGGAGAAACTCCTGATCGGGTTCCCCTTTGATCTAACACGAAGGCTGTCGCGTGATTATGTCTCATGTCATCTAATATGGTATGTCTTCTTGTAAAGTAAACAAATGAAAATCGGGTCCATCCTTCAATCTAACACTGAAATCTGCAATCTCCACCACTACTACCGAGGAGAAAATAAAACATTAATGTTGAGCTGAGGATTTTTTTTCCCCCTGCTGAATTTACTCATGGGGAAGAACACTCCCTTAAAGCCTGCAACACTAAAGCTCTGGGGAGAATGTATCTATGTTAATATTTGTTCTTGGTTGTTGTTTTTTTTTTTAAATCCTACAGGTATGGTGAACTACAGTGAGGTGTCTGGCTATCCCCTTGTCCAGCACTGGAGTCTGCGTTCTGTGTTGTATCATGTCAAACTCAACCAGTGGGTCCTGTCTCAAGGTAGATTACTCAGTTTGGTTATTGTTAAGCTCATGTCACACTGTTTGTTATCTTGTTGTGTATGTGCGCATTATTCAGACAGTATCTAAGATTGAGAAAGTAACACATATATTTTGTGTAAGTCAGTCCTGTTACAACCATAAAATATGTGTCTCTACAATGCTCTATTTACAGTTTATAAGTACCTCCAGTTGGTCAAACAGTTCCGTGGTAAATAACCTGATAATATTCTATGCTGCCCCACCATGCATTTGGCATGTGACTGTGAGGTGTGTGACGCAGACAGATTGTTTGGATAGTGTAGCACGAGATTAAGAATCATTACTAAAGGGTATTGCTGTGCCATTTGTATAGATAGTATTGATGTAAATTAAAATCTTGCCATTGATTTTGGCTGGAAAATTACTGGATATTACGGTATTTTTATGCTAAAGGAAAATTTGCTTCAGTCTGCACAAAGAAAAAAAAGTCTGAACACATTGTAATTAATAAGCTATGTCATGGTTAGCCACTTATCACAAAAGCTTGACTCTTTCATTTTTAAATTTGATGAGTTCACTCGTATGCCACTGTCTTTTGATCACACATGGTGATTTTTGGCTGTTTTAAAAGAATCCTCAATAGCTAAGTGTTTCAAAAAAAAACTGCACATCAATTCTTGAGATGTAAATGTAGGTGCATCAAACTATTATAGTATCTGTTCTGAGCGATATAATTGTAATGTGGAACTTTAACATACATGGTCACAGTTCACAAGAAATCTAAATGTTTTTTGTGCCTCACATTTTATATTTTCTTAGCCTTGCTTTTGTCCTAAATATTCAATCTTACTGTAAAATCACTTATCACTGTTATTGTTTAAACCAAATGCAGGTAAATTTGTGTTAATAAAAAGTACTGTATGTGTCAGTGTAAAAAAATACCACAATATGCTCATCAAGCACATTCAAACAAGAGGAACATGAAGCTCCAAGCACACAGTCTGTTTACTCCTGCAGTTACAATTGCAGCTCCTTACCTGACTGTGTAATAAGTCTTAATACCTTTTAATATCTAACTTGTCTGGAAGCAAAAGAGTAACGTGTCTAACCAAAATGAAAATTAAACTACATAAACATGTTTTTTTTCTCTGAGGAAGCCTGCTCTGAATAGCAAAGATTCACATAAAAAGGTTCTTTTTTATGGCGCACTGAACCCGGGGCTCTGTAATGGGGTGCTGAAGTTTAAAAGTAAGGTTATTGCCTCACAAAAAAAGCAAATAGAAACACACAACAGGCTGTGCCTGGGGAAATGGGTGCTTCAAACAGCTTTATACACTGTATAATAGAAGGAAGCTGTGGAAGTGTCAGAGTGGGATGAGTGATGATTAAAGTGGGATGGGACATGCTATCTCCTGTGTCAAAAATAAATTCATCCTTAAAGACTTTTTTCCAGATCGGTTGTCATTACTGGCATTAAAGCGACTTCTCACAGAACACTGGAGTTTATCTTCTTTATTCAAGTTTCCTTTTTCATTTTCCTACAGCTTTGATGTGCAATGTGTCTCTCTAAAAAAAACAAACATGATCAATCTGTTTGCATTTGCTCTGGATTTTTTTGTATAGGTTCAGTTTTTTTCCTAAATGAACTTTTTGTGAAATATATACAGTATGTTCATCAATACTTTCATGTTTAATGTCAAGAGCCTCTTTCACAAAACAGTTGTGAAAGTCAACATAAAGACGCTGCTCTCTGAGCTGCCTCAGTTCATTCATGATAAAAGGTCCACCTGGCAATATTCCACATTTATGTGAGCTTTAAAATCCAGTGACTTGGCGGTTAGGACTGTTTAAGCAGCAAAAGATCTTTCAAATAACTGAAAGAGGTTTTTTGTCACTCTATCCCTTCTATCAGTAGGCAGATTCCCTGAAATGCGTCGCAATGTACCAGTAAACATCCATAAAAATTTTAAGCAAAGCTAAAGCATGTCAAAACATTGCAACAAAAATGCTGAAGAATCTCTTCAACACATGACGCTGGTATTGGAAATAGCTGGTGTCTTTCATACACACAATTATAAATTATATATATATATATATATATATATATATATATATATATATATATATATATATATATATATATATATATATATATATATATATATATATATAATTTATACAGTTTCTCTTAGTGACATTATGGATGTTATGGATATATAATTATATAATTATATATATTTATATATATAATTTATACAGTTTCTCTTAGTGACATTATGGATGTTTACTGGTACATTGCGACGCATTTCAGGGAATCTGCCTACTGATAGAAGGGATAGAGTGACAAAAAACCTCTTTCAGTTATTTGAAAGATCTTTTGCTGCTTAAACAGTCCTAACCGCCAAGTCACTGGATTTTAAAGCTATATATATATATATATATATATATATATATATATATATATATATATATATATAGCTGTAAAAACGGTAGTGTTCCTGCAGCTGTGGGAGAACATCTATTTCAATTATAAAGTAGATGGAAAAACAGAAACATACTGTTTAGTGTTGCATGTTGAAATGGAAACAGATGGTTGAGTTGAATGATGTGTACCTTGAAAGAAGGTCAGTGTACTGGTATAAAAAATTAGACGTCCTGTATCACTGGCTTGTTTTTCACCATTTCCAATTGCTTGTCATGTATTTTAAATCTTTAGGTCCACTATGAAACCAAAGCATCCTGTAAGTAAAGAAGGTTACCATGATAAGTATAGTAAAGTATCATGTCATCTTCTTTAAGCACCTGAAATGTCAGGGATGAAAATTTTCTTACATGTTTCTTATACTAAGCTAGTTTAAAGGAAGAAAAGAAGAAACAAACAAACTTTCTGTGAGGGGTTGACGGTCAAGTACAATCTGTTCAAATATTGCATTCAGTCATTCAAGCTGGCTGTAAATATCATTCAGTATTCCTGATTTTCCACAAGTTTAATGTATTTTTATGAAATCCCTCATAAATAGTTTCTCACCTGATAAGTGCAGCCACTCCTCTATAAATACAGCCATGACACCTCTAATGCATTTCCAGTGGCGTTGCTCTGGTTTGAAAGTGGCTGTGATGTCTGCTGAGGATACACTTTCTATTTTCTCCTCCCTCAGAAGCGACTCAAAAGCCTCCATCCTTTCTTCCTCTTTTAAGTCCCATTTCCCACTTTAGCTCATCATATTTCAACAGGCACTGGAGGGTGAGCCTACTGATTTTTACATCTGATAGCAAAGCCCCCATCTCTCATCCTCACTATGCTCTCTGTCTCTCACTTCAGCAGCCTCCTAATTTAATTTCGGAGGAGAAGTTAGAGCGAGTGAAGCGTGAGCTGTGAGATATTAATGCTGCTTCCCCTGAAAATCATAATGATAAACTGCTATTGCAGTTTTGCTTTCAAGTATTTGCTGAGCAAGAATTTCACCGAGCATATGGACATTTTGTTATAGTTTGATCAATGTAGCATTTGAAACAAGTCTTCTTATGCCTTTTATATCCTTGTTTCACTCCCTTACTGAGTTCACACATCTCTAATCAGGTAATAGCATACCCTTACCTTGCAAAAACACTTGATGAATTATTTTGTAATCAGTTCATATACATTGAAACTATATCAATCAGTTCTTTAACCCACTTTTGCTCAGTTTTAAACTCTTTGAATTTTTTTTTTTCACTCATTTTAATTAGATCTAAATAGCCCTCACACCTAAGAGGCACTCTGGCTTGGCCAATTTTGGAAATTGCCTCTGGGAGTTACACCAGTGTTTTTACCCCAGGGGAAATGTGTCTTGAGGACACATGGGGTCGGGGCAGTGGTACCACCAAAAACCATCATATGGGCCAACAACAACAGCTACCAGCCAGGAGTCGCCAGGGTCCAGAAATCGCCAAGAAATAAAGATGCGAGACATCGCTTCAACCGGAGTCGAAGAAACTGTAGAACAACGCCTGACACCAGCCTTCAACCTCACCAGCTGGCCGCTGCGTTGACCTCGGTGGCAGGGCCGTTTATGCTAGAGAGGTGGAGCTGGGGGGGCGGCAGAAGTGAGCTGGGTTCCCCGATAAAAACGGGGTCAGTTATATGTCCAGCATAATCCAATTTTACCAGATCTTTGGTCAGAAGTTGGAGATCCAACAGTATTTGACGTTTGTACACAAGTTGAGAATTGGCGTTTTGAGCAAGAGACAGAAACCGCACAAACACAGCGAAAGACAGCAGGCCGCAGACACAGGTGCCATCATTTATTCATTTATAGTTTGACACATTTATAAATTATAATCAAAAACATCTAACTATCATTCATGTAGCTTTTTTTGTTGTTGGTTTTCTGCCATCATTTATTCGTTTATAGTTTGACACATTTATAAATCATAATCAAAAATATCTAACTTTCATTTATGTAGCTTTTTTTGTTGTTGGTTTTCTGACAAGAGATAAGAGAAATGTTTAAAAGGTTTTTTGATACAATAGTTATGAATATTAGGAAGGATACTGAAGACATAGGTAACAGGGTAACAAGAACACTGTGATGAGGAGGGGGAGTGATTAAATGCGAGGGTAAATAATAAAATAAACAATTATGAAGAAGGTGAGGCTTACTGTTAGGTGAGGGAGGATGATTAGAATCTGAGGTGTCATGCTATGTGGGCAGTTAGATGGTCGAGTAGCAAAGAAGGTGTTGAAGGCTTGGAAAAGCTGAGCAATGAGAAATTGAGCCAGTGGAGCAGAGAGAGCGCGTTGGAGGGCGGATGGGTTCGATCATGTAGGAAGGTGGTGAGGAACAGGAGCCTTAAGGCTGTCAGGCATGGAAATGAAGATCCTGGATTTTATTGTAAGGTTGAACCTTAGAGTGGGGAATCCAGAATAGAATAGAATAGAATAGAAATACCCTTTATTGTCCTACAGTGGTGAAATTCTGGTGCAACAGCAGCAAATTGACAGGCAATCGAGGTATGTAGGTTCACTTATCTATAAGTATACTTATAGATAAGTATACTTATCTATAAGTATACTTATAGATAAGTATACTTCAGAAGTATCCCTCTGAAGTATACTTATCTCATATCCTCAGGTAAAGCTGTTTTAATGGGGACCAGCTTAGCAATTGCTTGTTAGACATTTCTAGTTAGAAATTTTGCCAGATCTGTTTTAATTTTCCCATAAAAACATTGTATTCTTGTAAATCTACTGCAAGGCTGACTGAATTTCCCTTGATGTTTAGTTGCTTCAAAAAGGCAAATGATTCATCAGGAGAAAAATAAAAAAATGTGTGTACTTTAAGAGGCCTTTACAGTAATTTTCATGCTCAAACCATCAAGGGCCTTCAAAGTCCAGATAGAGTAGTTTGAATGATAATTTTACATTCAGCAAAGGTTTATAAGTTTCGGCTACATCTCATTGTCTTCAAAGAAAGACTAAACTGTGAATGTTGTAATCTAATTTTATTAATAAAGGTTTTTTATACTAAGTTGTAAAAAAAAAAACAAAAAACTTCACAGTTCTTTCTTTTCTTGAAAATAGCATCTGCAAAAGATTAATTAAGTTCACTTTTTATAACTTCCTTTTACTCATATGACTGGTATGATAAAGCTGCTTCATACGCTACTTCCTTTAGTATGCAACAGATTATTGTGTAATGCAGTCAACATATCCAAAACCAATCTGCAAGTTCTATTTAGTTCTATCTGTAAGGTCTATTTTAGTATTAACAACTTAAAATTTCTGCCTCTATTTTCTATAATTTTTTATGGATATTTTAAGTAAAAATACAACAGAAAATGAGCCAAGAATCCCAGATTTACTTTTGTTCGTTTGCTTCAAATGTTTGGAGGTAAAACGAATAGTTTAGTCATTTGGATGCTTAGCTTAGGTAAAGGCAAGATAAATTTTAGAATCTTAAGCTGCTGATTACAAAGGTGACAATGGTTATTTTAACTTAAGATGTACATCTTAGCTTACATTTCTTAAGTGTAACTAAAAATGATCTGTTGCTTTCTTATAAACGTTCTCGCTATATTTAGCCAGTTTTTAATCAAAAAAAACAAACGTGACAAATCTAGCAACTTTTTCTGTGTTGTTGGAGAGTTTTATGACAACAACGCTCTGCAGCTCAGCTGCAGCCCTGCTGTATCATGAGTAAGCAGAGTTGCAGTGAGCACTTCCCGCCTATTAAGCACTGCAGTTTTTCTGACATTCGTCAGTCCTGCACTATACCATTGGCAATAGTCAGAGCAGTGGAGACCCATTCCACACCGTGTATACATTGTAAATAAATCATATTAAGCTGAGTAACTATCGATCAGTTCTTGCCGTGGTCACACCTGGCTAGCTATTCCAACTACTGACTCGCCACCAGGCAGGCAGGGCCATGTTTGAGTGAGATGGTTTTATACCCAAATGCGGGGGTGTGATATTGTGTACCAGCTGTACTGCTGCAACCAATAGTAAAATTAAACTACCTAAGAACCATTCAACCGAAGGAGGCCAATACTGAGACGGTTCTAGAAACTAAGCAAATTTATACAAAAATGTAAAAATCTGTACAGAAACATAAAGATAGAACTCTAAATAACCTATTTATACAGTTTGTCACCAAAAAAAGTTGATTTGGGGGTAAGTTACACAAAAGTTATTCTTTCAGCTCTTCAGCATTTACTATGGATATTGTCTGTTCAGATCGTTCTGTTAGAGTATCAGAAAACATATTTTGAAGTCTGGTTCGCAAAGTGTTTATATCTGAACCCTCTGTTTTCACAAGGGTTTTAAAAAGGTAAATCTTACACCTGCCTTACAATAGGCCACAGTTAAGGATTAAAGCCCAGAAGAGAACTAATACAGACAAGAGATAAGACTGTAGTACAAAAAAAAAAAAAAATCTGACTGCCACAAATTAAAGTTCCTGCATGCTGTTGAAAACTTGTTGATGATTTAAGAGCTTAAAGAAAACTTCACTTGCATTGTACCAGATCCATATCGTCTGATTCATATCCTACATGAGATTTGTTGGAGTAGTTTTCTCAGATTTGGATATGTTCCAAAACCAGGTTGTGATACACACAGTGCTTCTGATACAGCATTGGATTTGAAGAGATTTAAATGTATGGCATTTTTCTTTTTTTTTTCCTTCTAAATGTGAACCCAAGCTTTTCCATATCCACGAGTGGACAGTGCGGATAATCCTCACCCTTTGGTTGAAAGAGTTTATGAATAATAAGCAGATGACTCAGATGTCCACTTAAATCCATGTAAGACACTTGGTGTCAAACACCTGACATCAGCTTCCACATCACTGCTCTGATGATAAATACCTTTTTGTAGTTGCTGAAGTGAGACAAACTGGATTAAAAGGGGAATTTAGCTCTCTAATGACACCTAAAGAGCACATTAAAACACATTTGGGTATATAAAAAAAAAAAAATTTAATTCTATATTGACAGTAACAGACTGTTGAAATATGTTGTGTTGCAGAAGTTGTACATTTAAACGTTAAATCAATTTAAGTCATCATTTGAGTTATTTTTATTTGTCATTTGCCAAATAGCATTAAAGAAAATGAAAGCCCTTCCTATACCTGCTTATCCTTGGATGGTCGTGGGGGGGTCTGGTGCCTATCTCCAGTGGTCATTGGACAAGAGGCAGGGTACACCCTGGACAGGTTGCCAGTCCATAGCAGAGCATGTAAAAAACATTAAAAAAGATTAAATAGAAGTACATTAAAACACAACATAGATTCAACATATGAAAAGGATGCAGTAAAATACAGTACATAATGTTAATAGGAGTATTTTAACAGCTTTTGGAAGAAGGCTGTATTACAGTCCTATTGTCTGATGACAGCATGAAAAGCAGAACCAAACAACAGTTAATGTAGAGGTTGTGAGGATTCTGACAAATGTTCAGTGTTCCTGCTGCAGCTCTGAAACAGATCCTGGACCAGGGGGCAAGGAAACACCAATGAGCTCCTTGGCTTCCCTCACACTGAGATGTAGTTCCTCAACACACTCACAGCCAAAGCTCTGTAGAATATTGTGAGGATACTGGTTGGTCGTTATTTTAGTTGAAGTTTCTTTAGATGGAACTGTTTCAAGGACTTAGTGGTGTTCTTTAAATGGGCAGTATCATCAGAGTTTAGTACTTTGATTATCTAAATGTCAAATTCATAGCTTTCAGTCTACTTTACTGTAGGAAGCCAGTGTGATGTAAATTTCAGGTAATTTGGGTGCAGGATTGGCCTGTGTCTTCACAGACAGCCCACTGGATTCTCCAGCTCAGAACAGATAACATTTTTTGGTCAACCACTTGACTGTTTAGCCCCATATGTTTCAGGGGTGCCTAAACACTTGCTCTGACAAAGTGCCGCCTATTTTGACAAAGCTCCTCCTTGGAGCTGCAGTATACAGCTGAGCTTCCACCTCACAGAGCATCCCTAACCCGCTCCTTCCTCACACAGCTCCACCAGACTAGCAGGAGCAGCAATTAGCAAACACCTGGTGGTACTGCAAGTCTGCTGAGCTTATCATACAAACTACTCAGTGAAGCACTCCTAAGAAAGGTTGTAAACTGCATAATGGAGAAACTTTGTGATGATGCACTGAAAACAGAGCGTCGGAAAGGGGAGGACCTTCTTCGAGAGACAGAGGCTTATTCCAAAGCATCAAATTGCAAAGTCAAATTTCTTTTAATTTATATTCACTTTATAAAGCATTTTTATAACAACCAAAGGTAACATGACTGTGATATAAAAAGGCATTATGTGCCTTGAAAGTACACAATACTGCCCCTTTAAGATTTTAATGTGGAGTGTATCAATTTTTTATGATTCTCATTCTTTGTTCCATTCTCTCTTCTGAATAGACAGTGATCAAATCAAAGCACAGGTCCTGAAGACTGTATGTCTATGTAGCAAGCTGTTGTTCAGTGAACCCAGAAATAAAAGCAAGGGTGGATGATTGTGGGTGATCCCAAGAGCTCACATTCACAGACACAAAGAAGTATGTAAAGGCCTTAATGTGATTCTGTTCTCTCTAGTGTATGGCTGTTGATGCTGAGGTTTATGATATCAAGTCATTAACTTTGGAAGTTATTGATAATTTGCTGAATTTTCTGTGTTCATCTCCAGGTTGTTATCTTTGCACAAGCCTTCAAGGTGTTTAACTTCGTCCCTGTACATCAATCTTCACTTTACTTATCCACTAATTCAGTGATGAGGTTTTCCTCATGTGTGACTGAACAACAATAGACTAATCACCAAACCTAGAGGGGACCCATATATATAGTGTATATAGTCACTTAAAATCTGACCTGGGTCTATGTTTTCAATAAGTACTAACTAAATATAAATGTTACTACACTAACCACTGCTGAACATTTACTTTCCATCCTCCCAGCTTTCAGCTCCGCCATCCATTCTCTAGACGGGGCAACACAGCGGAGCGACTTTGTCTCAATCCTAAGGGAATTTGGGAACCACTATGTACAGGAGGCTGTTTATGGCTTCCAGGAGTCTTGTACCATCTGGTACCCCAACAAACAAGTCCAGAGACAGCTGTGGCTGGAGTACCAGGACATCAGCAAAGGTAGGACTATAAACTTACACCGTGAGTGTATTTCCTATTGTGTTGGTATTTATGATCTAAATAGGAATAGAAAAGCTAGTGTGCTGTTCTTTTGTCCTGTGATTAAACAAGGAGTTTATATTGTGTGTTACATGATATTTTTATCTGAAAATTGCCTACATCTGAAAATATCAGAAACTATACTACACCTCCTGAACCTTTTGACTCTTTTAGGTAATTATAGTTTTTACCACCAGATTACCTTAAGAATTGTTTCAATCTTCTCATCCTTTGTGTGACTGAATAATTTATCGAAACAACATACAAATTTTTACACCAGAAAACAATGTATTTATGTTGTTTTACACATCAACTATTTTAGATTAAAAAAAAGAAAACATTGATCACACTTAGTAGCCAATCACACAACTCATCTTTAATGATCAGAGTCCAAGTTTCTTGTCTACTGTCATGCTTTAAGTTCTGTTAACTGTGGCTCATTTAACGTAATGATTTATCGATGTACTGTAGGCGACAGCTTCGTGCTTGTCAGCAGTTCTTTTATCCGACATGATCAAACATGTTTGTGTGGTTTGCTGCCTAGCCTCGATACAGTTTGTGACACACAACAGAGCAACGCCACAATGTGGTCATTGATCAGTGTTGCTTTGAGGTAAAAAATCTGCGCTATTAGAACTGAAGAAGCCATACTACATGGCACTGGGTTTGAAGTTCTTCCCAATCAAACAATCAAAGAACTAATGTATCAATTTTCATTTTATTGTGAGTACATGTCAGCCTTGTCCTGCTTGTGCTTGTTGTTTTTTGTCTACAGTAAGTCACAGCAGAGATAGGTATAGCCATTCTCTTCTGTCTTTTTCACCTCAGTAATTCAAGCATGTTTTGTGTTATTTCTTAAATTTGTCCTGTATCTTTATTGTTCCTTCTGCTTTCTTTGTCAAAAAACAGTTGTCGTTTAACCGCTTACGTAGCTTTAGCTGCTCACAACAGCAGCTGAGTAAGTTTACCCCACTCTTATACAAAGTACATTACCGATAATTTGCAGCCCCTTCTAAAACACATAGTGGAAATCATGTCATATGATTTATACAAAAAATGTACAGCTTCCTTCTTAGTTTGGTAAGACTAACTTTCACTCTAATATTCCCAAAGGACCACAGTATAGCTCTGATTGTCACTGAATACCAGATCACTGGATGAGCTTAAATATTCCTAAACTATGTTTGACAGTAAACTCCAAATAACAATTTTTATCAGCCTTTTATAAATGTAGTCATTTCAGTTGAACAATAAAGTAGGACATGCCATACTGACAACTACAACTTTATATTATCTTACTGTCATTATTTTTCACCAAAAACAATTATTAAAAGAATGAATAAATGTGTAAGTTCACAATATGGTTAGACTGATTGTGGTTATTCAAGTTGCAATCAATGCCAACAAGCAGTCTGTTCTACATAAACAGAGCCACTTTACCTTTGACTTCAGAAATTAATATTCTTAAGAATAGATTAGCACTATTAATGATTGGATATGACGATAGGATTAATGATAGGAAATTGGATTAAGAAATAATTGTGTTCAATTCTCCTTGTGACCCATAACATCTAGGACTCTATAAACTTAGGGAGGCTTAATCCACCAGCCTAAATAGTTACTGGCATTCAGAACTAGAAATAACCAACCAAGAAATATAGCATTTCTGAAAGGTCATTTGCTGTCTTAATAATGTACATGCCACTGTTGCAATGATAATTTATTGTGCAGCAATTAGATAGAAGTATAGAAGTATTGTTAAAAACTCCACATTCTTTGTCAGTCTTTCTTTAGCATGAACAGAAATTGTGATACACGCACAAGGTTAGCTAAAGTAGCTACCTGAACAGAGAAACTCCCACAGTTGCCTTCAAAACAAAAAACAGATTTTCTAAATAAAAGAAGAGTATATTTAAACTTGAGTTTTGAATTGAATGCAGTTTGATTAGTGTTGCATTGAGGTAAAATCTGCATTGAATACACTTTATGCAGGTTTAATTTTGAATGGTCTTTTGACCACTGCAGCCCAACATAGGACATATAACTTGCTAGATGTGACCTGGGAGCTGTAAAATGCCAAGGTCTGGTCTTAGTGAAAGAAAAATCTCAAGCTGAAAAACATGTTCTCTTTGATTTCTGGCAACTTATTTACAAGCCTGTTTTTCTGTTAAAAAATTGTGCCTTTTGAATAGAGGTTGGTTAAAAGAAGAGCCTCTCATGTTGCTAAGTGTAACAAGTTTTAAAAAAAGAAATCATCACAGTTTAGCTGGTTTTATCTTTTGTAGTTATGAGGTCAAATGTTAAAAGATCATAATAATCTGACTTTATCGATGTAAAACTGAGTCTGCTTGTCTAAGATTTTGGCAAAAAGAATCCCATTAAGAATCCCTTTATGTCCTGTCAAATGGTAGCATAGCGATTACACTGAGATGTGAAGTGGTTTAATCAAAGTGGGTAACTGTTTCAGCTTGGCTCAGGATCATCTTTTTCAAGGAAAACAAAATTGATTCCATTGGCAAAAACTTGAAATCAGAGTCATCTTTCTTAATCTCTTCCCAGCATCTTGGAAATATACTGCCCTTTTGCAGGGGTAATGAGCTCACAGGAGAGTTTGATGATCCATGTCCCCAGCCTTTGTTCCAAATACAAGATGTGCCTGACTGCAGCTTCCTGACTTTATATTCAGGGGGAAGCCAGGCTGATCTTTGTCTGATTCTTTGCTGATTAGGTCACAGACATGACCAGTCCTTTTTGGCATTGGCCTGTGAGTCAGTTTTGTGTTTCAACATAGCAAGGAAAAGAGGATTTGCCAACTTTGAACCATATATCTGTTTAACTTGAGGCTGAAGTAACTTGTTAAAAGCGAAATTTACGAGAATCATTATTAGAAATAAATGGGTTTAGAACTTAGTCGATGCGTCAGACATCTGTTGGTGAAGGAAAGAAATCCAAACAATAAACTATATTCTGTAAATTTAAATGAAGACTTAAATCAGTTGTTTCCTAATGATCCACAAACAGGAAAACCACACACTGGAAAACCACACACTAAAATTCTTGTAGAAGTCATGTTTATGTAGACGCAGCTATAGCTCATTAACCGCAGCAGTGTATGTGTGTGAGTGTGTGTGTCTTTGTCTGCTTTTGGTCATGATGTCTTGTCCTGGTGATTAATAGCACTTTGTTCTTTGCTCTGGGGTTTGATGTGAGTTTCCTATTATCAGACACATGACCTCAATTACCACGCCAGAGATCAGACAAGAATAGCATGAAAGTCGCTTCTGCTTCCTACATATTTTGACAATTTATTACATTGGGAAACTGCATTTGATGTGAAAGTTGCTTCTGTTAGAGGTAACTCCTATTTGGAGGTTTAGTTAATGGAATCTGTTTGGCCTCTCTGTGGTACACTCTGAGACTATTTCGTTTTCATCAAAATCCTGCGTTCTGTTTTGATGACCCAGAATTATAATTCAGCATTATTGTTTCGATTCACTTCTACAGCATCAAAAATCAGCCAGTATGGTCAGCAAAAGAAGAAAAACGTTGCCAAACTTAAGTGAAACAATCTATGTTTCTAGAATACAAGTCTAGAAACACTTTGGGATCTTGTTCATGAATGAGGGGAAAATGGAGCGGGAGATCCTTAGACGGATCGGTGCAGCATCTGCAGTGATGCGACCTCCGCAGGGTGTCCAGGCTCTTCCCGAGAGATAGGGTGAGAAGCTTGGTCATCAGGAGGGGCTCAGATAAGAGCTGCTTCTCCTCCACATTGAAACGAGCCAGTTTAAGTGACTCAAGCATCTAGACAGGGTGCCTCCTGGACGCCTTCTTGGAGAGGTGTTCCGGGTACACTGGCCGGGAACAGACCCAGAGGAAGACCCAGGATACACTGAAGGGACTAATTTTCTCTGCTAGCTTGGGAATGCCTTGGGATTTCCTCGAAGGACCTGCCCCAAGTGGCAGGGGAGAGGGAAGTGTGGGTCTCTCTGCTTAGGCTGCTCCCCATGCGACCCAATCCCCAATTAAGCAGAAGATGATCGATGGCTAGATGGATGGAGCACAAGTCTATTATCAGAAAATCTTTGTCACACTGCAGTCTTGTCTCACCACAGACCATGTAATGGACTTGTTTCAATTCACATTGCAAACTTTGCCATTTCAAAATAGATATAGAAAAAACATACAAGGTCTTGCTTAATTTGTTTTGTTACTAGTTCTGACACCCATCTCACATTTGTAAGTGATTAATTCAGCATTTAATTTCATCTATCATGATGTTGCCTATCATGATGTTTTATTGATTCAATACTCCATATTGCTGTCTTGGCTGCATGTGTTGGGCAGTCATAAGTATGAAGGTAACCCTGGTATCTGAAAATAGTATCTGTATTAATTTGAATACTGTCAGAAGCAAATTTGATGTTGGTTAAAGAACCATTCCGCTACGATGGTACAGCTTGTTTGCTGTATTTATTTTAGTAAAGTTGGACTTAAAAGCATATGCTGTAAATTACATAAGTAAAATATGTTCAAAAAGAAATGTTTAACCACATTTATAGCTCTTGCAAACATAGTGTAGTAGTAGTGCCTATTAAAAACCATAAAGAAGGAAGCAGCTCAAACCCGATAAAAAGAGCCTCTGAACACTAAAAACAGTTAAGCGACAGAGGCAGAAGGAAAAACATGAAGCAGCAAGAATAGTTGAGACTAAATATAATTGTAACAATAGCTCCTTCTTTCTGTGCGCTCTCCATGCACATCTTGGATTGGGTCTTCATCAGGGAAGCTTGCAGCCTGCTGAAGAGGAGAATTGCGCTATGCAGGCTAAATAGTAGCAGGGGAGAACATTTGCGTAAAGGTAGTTGTCTGCAATAAAAAGAAACTTGTTCACCAGTGCAGGCCAGCTGACACCTTGACTGGACTCAGAACAAGATAATCTTAGATGGGCCTCCTTCTGTAACTAGTAGAAGGCTAATAATAATTACCATTTAAAGACATGTTTAGTCTTCTCCCTTACCCTCCTCTCCCCTGTTTCCCCCTTCTATCTTCTCTATACTTTGGATTTTTTGATTTTCTTCCTTAGAACAGGTTATAAATGAAATTCCTGCCACAGAAAACTGACAGTGACACAAACCTCAAAAGTTACTAATTAAATAAATACATTATTATATGTGATAATTTAAATAAAAATAGAAATATGTGTATTAAATAATTTTTTTTCAATCCATTTCAACACATTTTAAAGGACTGCAGTTATTATTCAATGAAATAAAAAACTCAAAGTTTGAATTAAAGATATGGTAAAATCATACATAAAAATTTAAATAAAAATCAATAAATAAATAGAATAATTTTCTTTCTTTCAAGAAATTTAAACTGCTGTTTCATCAGATAAAAACCCTAACATCTACCCTGCATAGCAACTCAGCTGCGGACCAGTCATCTTTTCTATAGTATTTTTGCCAGGTTAGCTTACATGTGTCTACAGTTTTGTTAAAATTTTCACGTGTATAAATATAGGTTTTGGTTATTATTATTATTATTATTATTATTATTATTATTATTATTATTATTATTGAATTGTGGTACTTGTGACGTCCCATATGTGCTGCGTTCCAATCGTTGAGAAGGCTTCTGCTTGTGTATTTTGATTTGAGCTCCAAATGCCATCGGCCAAGTCTTCTTTTAACAGTTGAGGGCCTGCAGCAGTATCTTCATTTCATTAACCTTCGACCACCTCCAGCTAGAGGTCCTGTGCACAGGTGCAGCAGCGAGGATCTGCCTTCTAGTAATGTCAATCCAGAGCAACGTACGAAACAGCACAGCCAGTATTGTTTCCCAGCCTCCAAAATGTTCCTGTTGGATCTGTTCTAATTATAACTTCCAATTGCAAATACACACAATGTGTGTCTGACAGAAACTGCAAAATTTGTTAGAGCTATTAGAGCACCAGATATGTGATCGAGACAACAGGACAGCTGCTTTAGGTGACAGTGGATCGGAGCGCGAACCAAAGGTTGGCTGTAACTGTGGTTTGAGGCATTTTCCTCAAGTGACAGACCTGATACTGTTTGTTTATATCAAACTGATGGACTGGCTGCCTAATCCAGAGCGGAGGGACAGATTGAGGCTGCATATTTTCCTCTTTCTGCTTGCAGTACACTGAGCATTTTATACTTTACTAGAGCGGTTCAATAAACTCAAAGTCAGAAGTTTTGGCAACAGCCAAGCCATTTTGTGTTTGGAATGGGAAGGCTATTACCCACTACTGCAAGCACAATTAAGAAGAAAAAAAATGGAAGACATTTTATGTAACTTAAATATATAGTTTCTATTTTTCTTTTTTAAAAAATATATTCTTAACCATAATTTAATGGATGGAGGGCCCAGTTCTGGGCCACCTTGGGCATGGGACAAATAACTCAGTTGTTCCCCCCTGTCTGCGGCCACGCAGCAAAGGAGGTGTGAAACATGATGAAAGGAAGTGAAGGGCCAACTGGATATTATGGAGATTCAGCAATTCACAGATATTATGAAAATAAAATTTGAAGTTTCCCAAGTTGCAAACAAATCTTCACACCAGGCTATCAGCTGAAAAGTGTTCAAGAGTTCAATGTCCCCCACTTCAAAGACCTGATAAGGGGATTATCCTGTCAGGCTGATTTCCAGCTAAAACAACCTTTAGACATAATCTTACTGTAACAACAAAATATTTTGTTCTAGTACTATGAGCCCCCAATATAAATGGGTATGCTTTAAACGTCACATTCATGGATTTTTAGAGTATTCCTCTGTGTTTATTTAGCTAAGTAAATGGCAATAAGATGCACATCACAATATATATGTATGCATGCACATCTTTCTATCCAACCACAATTGCTACAGTTGGTCAGTGGTCAGTATTCAAAGGCGGCGGTGCCCAGTGATCCTTTTCAGGAATGTTATATTCAGAATAGCAGATACTTCAAATAAAACCACCCAAAACTAGAATCCAGTCATTTCTCCAGGCTTGGCACACTTCAGCATAACATACCTGATGTGTGTTAAAGACGAAGTGACTCCCACCATGGCACTCTCGATGTGGATTTACCTTAGTAGGCTTTTCGTGGGTATAGTTAGTAACCCTTGGTTACAAAAGATTTAGAGATTCTTAAAACTACAGTTGAGATTTATGAAACCTTTATGTTATTTGTGTAAAGAGTGAGCATTTTCAGTTCTTTTTTGGCACTAGGACCACATTAGAATTAGACAATCACATAAATTGCAATATATGGAGTTCACAGAGTCTAATATTCTACAGTGATTACAGATTCTTTTAAATGCAGTTTATGATTTGTGAAACTTTTACTGCATTTGTCAAAACATAAAATAGGAAATTTGACTTTCTCAAAAAAAAATTATGTAACAATCTTGTCTCATCTTATTCTTTTGAACCCAGTATTGTGTGTCACCCTCCCTGGAACATCTAATTATGGTCTGGTGGGTGCACATATATAGACATACGCCTAATACGTCTTTTGATTTTTTAAAATCTCTTCTGAAGTATAAATATTTATATTTAATTTATGAATGCTGTGAGTGTGAGAAATAAAAGTCAAATTCCTAGGCAGGTTTTTACCTATGGAATTGTCTTCCTACACAATTGAAAATAAAGACAAATAAGCAACAGGGTAATGTATTGTACTCAGAGTTTTGAAAGTGTAATTTCCTAACTTGTGCAGAAATGATTGTGTGGGTGAGTAAAAATCTACCAAGAAATGTCTGCAGACTTCTTTAAAATACCACTTAATAGTGTACCTTACCTTAGCTTTTCAAACTTTTGGATGTGAATATGATTAGCCTAATTTACTTTGTCTCTTCTCATGCTTCCTGAGTGGCCTGTCATTGAAAATTTGTAGAGACCAAGCTTGCCTCAGAACAGCTCCAAATACTGGAGTTATGTCAGAACTTTCCTGCAGGAGCTTAAAGTGGAACATTCCTCACTGGCAGAAAGTGACATTTCAAAACTTGGTTAATTGTTAAATGTCAGATAAAATAAAAAAAAAAAAAATGCTGATACAAGTTTTTAAACAAGCAAAAAGTTTGTCTGAAGTAAACAGGGCAGTCAGCATTGCCTCTCAGAGTTAAAGATCCCAGTTTTGTTGTTATATTCTGCTTGCCACTTCCTCTATCATCTAAATCAGTATGGCCTCCTTCCACCCCTTCAGTGCCCTTCCCCACTGAGCCAGGTGTCAGCTCTTAACCAACCTCCTGTAAAGCTTGGCATGTTGGTGTGTGTTGTATGATCATCCTGCCAGAAGCCAGGTAAAAATAGATGCCTTATTTATTCTATTAGGGCCTGTCATTTTAATGCAAAGCACTCAACAAAGTTTTGCTTCAGGAAAAGAAAGAGCAGCAAAAGAGAAGGGGGAGGGATGTGTTGAAGATGAGCTGAAAAGACATGGCAGAAATTATACAGTGGCAGCCATGACCTGTGAGAACCTTCTACACCCGCACGCAGCCCAAACACCTCGGAATAACACCAAATGCCCTGCCAAGTTACAGCGGTGAATTACACTGTTAATTCCTGACAGCACGCTCAGCTATAAATATTTCAGTATCCTTGCCTTTAGTACAGTGCATTTAGTTTATAAATACTGTTTATTTTAAAACAGCCAAAAACAGTGAACGTAAAGAACTTGTCAAATGTATAAATTTGATTGCACTCTACCTGTATGGAGCATAAAGTATTGTAGGACTCCCATTCCCTCTATTTAGCTGAAAGAAGACTCTCAAACTTTTCTCAGGTTTATAAGAACAAATGTTGCTGACTGAAAATGTTTCTAACTGCGATAAGAACAGACATCTATTGGGAAACTGAAGGATTGCCACTCCTATTAATGTGACACTGTTTTGAAAGCAATGTGTCTGTTAAGCAGCTAACTACGGTTCTACTGGAACGGATAGACTAATTGACCAGCTTATATCATCCTACTATACTTGTCACTCTATGAGGAGAAAGTGACAAAAAGACAAAAGTATAGTACAAAAAGTTCATTTAATTTAAAAAATAATACTTAGTTTTAGAGGCATTAAAGTTTTTCCTTAGATCTGTGAAACTAAACTACAAAAAAATATATAGAATAGATATTATTACAAAACTTCATACCAACCTATCCCTACCTGAAGATAAAAAATGTTGTATTTATCATTTTTTTTTCTTTTGTTTTAAATAATTATTTTGAATTTAGTTGTGTTCAATATTTCAAACTGAAAACGTAACCCTGTGTGAGAGCTTGAATTAAAATTTGGGCAGCAGCCTTGGACAAGGATTTTCACCTTATGAAGCTATTGATTTTTGGTCATTTTGGTCCCTTTGTAAACAGAAATATTTACAAATAACAATTTAAGGATTCCAGTTAAAAAAATTCAGACATTTTAAAAGGTGGAAGAACTGGGAGTTTAGAATAAAAAAAACTACACAAAGAATCAATTTTAATTGTGCCCCCAGTTTAATATAAAAACACAAACTAAAACTGCACCCATTAGTAGAGTTTTGGTACTGCATACTTAACAGCATTGCCCAAATGTATGGAACACCTGATTGAAGCTTTTCATCTGTGGATCTATATTGCAAGTAGTGTCTAATACACTTATATGACATCGTAACTTTCTCATCCATCTCATATTTCTGTTTGCTGATTTCTCTATAAGAGTTGTTTCCAAGTAAAGCCTTAAAAAAGAGTCATCAAATGGAAAACATGTTTTTGTGATATATAATCCATCTCATATTTCTGTTTGCTGATTTCTCTATAATAGTTGTTTCCAAGTAAAGCCTGAAAAAAAGAGTCATCAAATGGAAAACATGTTTTTGTGAAATATAATCCAGTCAGCCATTAGCCTTAGGCTATAGAGTTTGCTCTAAATATTCTATGTATTCAGGTCTAGGTCCAAAGACTGGCTGACACCTCACACGTTTCTGCCATGCGCAAATGGCTTGACTATTATAGTTCTGGTACATTAGAGACAAACCCTCAAAATGTTTAAGATCCTTTCTGATATTTATTTATTTAGATCTTTTACAAGCAAAACTAATTTATATTGTTCACATTTTGTGACCTCGTGTCACTGTATTAGACGATCAGCAAATCAGCATATGCCCCTAGATATCATAAAGCAAAGAAAAAAAAACATACACTGCAACATTACACCGCATATAATCTAGTTTTAGGAGTGGAGCTGATGACCGCTACAAACAGGAACATTTAAAAACATCCTAATTGATAAATGAAGCTCTGAACCACAAAACTGTAAAACAGTAAAATACAACAATTTTTAATCAGATTTATGTGTCTTTGCTCAAACTACCTTTCTTAAATGATGAAAACATGTTTTGTTTCTTTTATTATATGTAGTGGGATTGTAGGGCTTTGTGTGCTGGACTCGTAAAATGTGTGTCTCAGATGTCAGCTGTGAAAGACTTGGCAGCAACCAGGGGAAATGAAACTAATATAATTTGAAAACTACTAAAATATAGGCATCAGTGAAACAAAAACTTTCAATTCAATCACAGAATTGATTGTGCTTTAAAAAAAACTACATTTAATGTATTTTAAGATATTTGTGTGCAGTAATGTACTTTTTGGCACTATGCATTTATTCAGATTTACTGTATGGAAAGGCTTTTTTACCTTTAATCTCACTAATGAGTTTATTTCTGTTATCTTCCAGTGAAGTAATGAGATATGGGGAAAACAGTGGAATACGATTTTCTGGTAAACAGATTATTAGCTTTTATTTATAAATTTAGATAACAGTTTTTTTGGTGACATCGCCTTAAAAAGTCTGCAAAACTCAGTTGGATAAATAGCTTGTTAGACTTGAAGCTGGAGTGGAGAGCAGGAAGGGTAGCTGAAAACAGAAAGTTGTTAGAACAGACAGACAAAAAGCAGGCTTCTAAAAGGGAGTGAACAAAAGACTGGAGAGACCCGCAAAAAGAGCTGAGAAGAGCAGATTATGAATAGCAGAAAATGGGTGTGACATGGAAGAGAACCAACAACGAAGGAGCTGTGGAGGGGAGGTGAACACAAGAGAAGATGTTATATGAAGGCAACAGAGAAGATCTGGGGAGGTGTGGGTGAAGGTGTTGGAGGAGATGTCATCTGTCTGCCTGAAGAGGAGACAGGGTGATAAATGTCCTCTGCTTGTTCAGTCACAAAACAATTATAGACAGACATGCAGCAGATGTCTGCTAACTCAAAAAAATTCTGTCCTGAAATGTATCCACCTTGATGGGGTGCAAAAAGTCTTCCTAGTGCATTTGTTTATCAATTCAGATTCAAAAGTGTGTGTGTGTTTTTTTGGCCCATGTGCCCATTTGTACAAATGTGTGTTTGCCTCTGCATGCGATTCTGCTGCAAAAAGACAGAGAAAAATCTTATCCTACTCAACTTGTTTAAATGCTGTACCATGAAAGGTTGGTTGTCAAACACTTAAAAAAGTAGAACCAAGAATGTTTTTTTTGACTTGCAACAGCATAATGTGAAAATAGAAAAAGCACTTCTGGTTCTTTTTTTTCTTTTTTTTTTTTTTCTTTTTTTTTTTTTTTTTTTAGAATTTATGGATTATGTTTTACACAATTTGATGTATGGTGTGTATGTTAACATTACTAACTCTGATCACAAAAGAACACTGTTTTTAACTGCTTTTATTAGGGAAATCTGAGCCCACTAATAAGCTTTACAACACTGTAGCAACCAAGTGATATCTCTTTTCAAATTGTAGCTTCCATCTACAGCCCATTGAAAAGTTATTTTTCATCTTTCAATTTTTCCACATTTTGTAATGTTCAATTCCATGTGATAGACCAACACAAAGTAGTGCATAGTTTTAAAGTGTAATATATGTGGAAAAAATGTGTAATGGTTTTCAAAAAAAAAAGGAAAAAGGTGCTGCAATTGTATTCACTGTCCCTTGATTATTAATTTGCAGAACCGTGTTCTGGGGCAATTTTAGCCTCAGATCTTTTTAGGATATGGCTCTACCAGACACATCTACAGAGAGACATTTTTTTTTTCAGATTGTTCTTGGAAAGCTAACCCTGTTTCATTGTCCCCACAATGAAACATTGGCCCAGCTTCATTATGCTTTGGGACTGCTATTCTTAGGTAATTCAGTTCACACCATCCAAATCACTAAATCATATCCATGTTTGGCCACAATAAGTCAAAAAAGTAGGAAGAAAGTAAAAAAAAAAAAAAAAAAAAAAAAAAACCACAAAGTAGAATCAGGTATTAACAAATAAATGATTTTTTTTTTTTTTTTTTTTTTTTTTTTTTTTTTTTTTTTTTAACAAAAGTAAATCAAACGTTATACAAAACTGGTTGGTTGCAAATGCCTGTTAATTTCTCTGTCCCCATCCAGTGTGACCAAGCTTTAGCTATTTTGCAAAAATTCTGTAGATGTGCAAAGCTGGGAGACATACTCAGAAACCTTGAAACCTAATGCTATTGGTGAAGATAAAGTAAAGTATTGACTCTTAAAGCTGAGAAAAATCCATCCATCCATTGTCTATACTCACTAATCCTTGCACGTACAAGTGGGCTGGTGCCTATTTCGGTGGTGATGGGGCAAGACACAGTATTACCTGGACCAGTTGACAGAATATCACATTGCACCACAGCAACAGACGGGACAAACACCTGGAGTACCCAGAGAGAACCCACATGTAGGGGAAAAAAATGCAAACATCATGCAGACCTCAGGCCAGGATTCAAAGTCAGGATCTTCTTGCTTCAAGGCAACAGTGCCAACATCTGCACTTCCATGCAGCCCTGAATACAAATCATGTTATCCTTTTTTTGTGTAGAAAATTTCAAAAAGCATAAATAATTTTTTTATGACTTCCTAATTGTGCAGTGTTGGTCTATCTCATCAACCCAGTAAAATATGTGCTAGTTTGACTTTAATATCTGAAAATGTGAAAAAAATAAATCTATTGCAAATAAATGTGATCTTCCTGTACCACACCAAGGCATAGACATGGGTGCACTATTCTGGACCTGTACACACACTAACCAACCCTGATGTTTAACTATTAAACAACCCAAACACACACATGGATAATTAGTCCTGATTAAAAACGCAGTCAACCTAAGAGAAAGCGTAAACGTGCATGCCAGCAGGATGCTCTGTCAATTAATTAACAGCTGCAGTAGCTAATAACAACGCTGTAAGAGCCAGTGTGAAGTCGGAGAAACAGCAATTCATTTACATTCTTCACAGATTTTTCCTGCACCTGCAATTACAGCTCTTCGAAATAAAGATAATACCACGCATGCAGAGTTTAATTTGGAACTGATGGTGCACAGGGCTGGATCCTCAGTTCTCTATGGCTTAGAGTTTATGTATTTGTTTGGCATTTTTATATTTGGAGACTTGATTGAAACATTGAATTAAAATTGAATTGCATCCAAAGAAAAAAGAAGGTATTTTCAACATTAGTTCACCAAGAAAAATAGCTTTTTTGGTAGAATGAAAGTCATGTTGTTATTTTGGCAATATACAGTAGTCCCAAGCTCAGCCTTTTTTTTAACAGTGTTTTTGTGTCACCCTCTCCAATTATGATGCAGCAGTTTTCCATTGCACTGATAAGTACTTATTTTTAGTTTATCGTTCAGAAATGTTTCTGCTTTTAGCTAAAGTTTTTGGATCTTGTACGTTTTAAATGAAACACAGTAAACAGTAATTCTGAAAATAGACAAAACAAAATATTCATCTGGATTTTCTACATCCCTGTTTCACAATATTCATAATAAGTATCAAACATACAACACGGATTGATAAATTCATTCATTAAGCATGTTTAGAAAAATGTATATATTCAGGTTATTTTCTGAAACATAATTGTTTTTGCAGCACAAACCACAGAAATGAGAGAAAGTTTTCTGGCCCATTGTCTACTGACCTCTGTCACCATCTGGATCATAACTAACCTATAGGAGAAGTATTAGAATTATTACTTTCGTATATTTCTAGAGTGTAACACTGGCAGTGATATAATGAAATTTTAATGTGACCAGCATACATAATGTTAATTGACAATAGCTGTTCAGAATTCTGAGATTTTTGATTCACCTTTTTGCTTTTCATGGCCATATCCACAGCATAATGCATTTGTCTGTTCATAACTGTATATTCATTCAAATCTATGCCACTGCATTCTGTTCTCCAAACTGTTGGACTGATTCACAGTTTCACATATGGCAAATAAAGTGGGTATATAAAACATTTTAGTACACAATTTACAGAAACAAGTAAACAGTCTCCTAAGTCAGTGCCATTTTCTTCTCAGACTTCTGCACAAATTGTGTTGTGCTTGCATAACAAAAGACACTTATTGTCCATGTTTTTTTTCTTCTTTCATTCTCATAGTACATGTCTTTTTAAAGTTTAACAACACACTTATCGTGTTTAAATTTTGCTTACACCTTATATATATATATATATATATATATATATATATATATATATATATATATATATATATATATATATATATATATATGCTTCTAGATTATGATTAGATTTTTGAATCTGTTTAAAACCATTGGATCTCGGCCTTTTCCGTGGCCTGTGCTATTTGTCGGCTCTGTGTTGGCTCCATGCTGCTGCAGTTTTGTTGGATGTCCTCAACCTCCCAGGGCTGCTCCCAGGCTTGATGAAGGTGCCTCATCCTCCCCATCTGCAGCCACCTTTACACTTAAACTATAGACAAATTCTGTCAGCCATTAGAGAATATCACTTCCACCCTAATTAGTTAGAGGCTATAAAGCCTCATTTACAACAAACATCAATGTATTCTCTGTTTTTATTAGAACCAGCATTAATATCTTTAGCAATTTGAGCTACAATAACTTTTCTGTTGGTTCAGATCACAGCATGCTAGACATGACTATGCAGATGAATTGTTGAACTTATTGGTCATAACTATGTTGCTGCTTTACAATTATTCCTTTTAAGGGCCCCTTAATAGATACTGACCACTGCAGACTGGGAACTCTCCACAAGAGCTACAGTTCTAGAAATACTCTGACCCAGTCATCTAGTCATCACAATTTTGCCCTTGTTAAAGTTGCTTAAATCCTTACAATCGCCTATTTTTCCTGCTTCTAAAGCCCTGCCTGTGAGGACAAAATGTTCACAAGCTGCCAAATGTTTCCCACACACTACCTTAATGATGATTGAAGGTTTTTTTTTATAAGGTGTAAAGCATGACGACATTGGGAATTAGAGGCATGAATAATCTCAGAGCAACTGACTGAATGACAGAAAGAATGAAATACAGTTAGACGTGAAGAATTTAACATATAGAATATAATTGCTTTACCATTTAACCACAGTTTGAAGTAATTCATTCTATATGTGACATTCCCAAAAGAAAATTACAGGCAGTTCTGCTCATGTGCTGACAGACAGACTTTAAATAAATCACCCCCACACATACACAAAGAAGCACGGGCATCTTACAATCTGCCATCAATGGGGCAGCGCTAGCTTATTTCACTTGTTCAGCAAAACAGCAGATGTAGATGAGTATAATTCAATAGAAACATAATGTATTAAATATAGTAAAGCAGTATCTTGCATGAGTCAGGTTATTTGTCAATAACTTGGACCCAGAAGCTGCCTTCCCTAAATCATCTTATCAGTGATCTTAACAGTTGTACTCCAGATAAGTTACATGAGAAAATCTCTTAAAGGCCCAGTGTTTTTATTTTGATCTTTAAAGTTTCTTGTTATTTTTCATGCACACAGCAAATGTAATAACATATCCAGTAGAATTACCCTGTGAGATAAGGAGTGACATTTGCTGTGGTACCATCAGCCAAGGTGGTTGTGATCTGTTATGTATCGTCGCCCTTCGAGTGATGCTTTGAATTTTCCAATCATGCCTTACATGATCCTTTTCACTCTTGCCACTTGAATACCTTGCTCTTCTTCACAGAAATTTAATTCAGCTCCCAGCCAGTCAAGGTCATCCCACAGATGAGATTTAAGCATTTTATTCTCCTTGATGGGAATGAATGGGGGGGGGGGGCAGCAGAAGGTTAGCCAGACTTCCTTATGTTCTCTCCTACCCTTTGTTTTGCTTTGCCAGAAATAAACATTATGACACATTGACTCGGTTTTCTTATGTTCTATTTAATGTGGTTTTGCTTTTTTGTCCTTCTGTTTTGTTTTGTTTTTTAGCTTATTTCCTTCCCTCCTTTAACATGATTTAATGTGATTCTTTTTGCATTTCACACCCTTCCCTTTATCTGGTCTTTTTTAAATCTGCTCTTCAGTTTGTTTGTTTTTTGTTAGTATATATATATATATATATATATATATATATATATATATATATATATATATATATATATATATATATATATATATATATATATATTTTGTTGTGGGGATGTCTATATTGCTTCCATGACACATGTCAATAACTAGACAACGAAAAGTTTTAAAAATGTTGGAGTACATATCTTAATAATATGGCAAAAAGAATACTAAGATACCAACAAATATCAATTTATTGTCTCAAATATTTGACATACTGTATGCTTATACAGTTATACCATTCATAACTTTTTTCTAGTTTGGACCAGTGGAGATTTTTGTATGAATACTGCTTTTGGTAAGCCTCTTCTTCCATCTTTTTTCACACATAAGTCACATAAACAATCACAATGAAGCTCATTTAACAAAAACCAAACAAACAAAAATATATATTTTTTCTTTAAAGCTATTACAAAGATTAGGAACTAAAAAAATAAAGGCTTATTAAAACTGGACTTGCGTTCAGCTTGGGATAATCAGATGAGGTTTGACCAATCTAAATATGACTAGAAGATTATGAAATATTGAATCAGAAATCGTCTGTGGCTAACATTGATGCATCTTCTTCGAGTAGGAACTTGTTGCTAGGGTAACCTTGTAGCACTTAGGTATGGTGCATGCTGACCAGAAAGGTGTTGGAATTTTCTAGATTCTAACCAGCATGTCACAAGTCAGGTACAATCAAGCTATAAATGATTTAATTTCAGTTACCAGCTAATTTCGCAGCACATCACTAGATTTAATCAGACCACAGATTTAAACATCCAAAGGTTTCACCAACAAGAAAGTTTTGTTGCTCATATCTACACAGAACACATCTATGTAACATTAATTAAAGGTTCTTCAATTAAGCACAGCCTGGGATCAACGACCCTACTTCTTTATTCCTGCAATGTGACTATGCTGACTAACGAAATACAGTGGGAAGGTCCAATGTGTTGCTTTTCAGGCTGGGAAAATAAAATTTCAGCAGACCAGTGAATACTACATCGAGAAATCTGCACATATACACTTCTGAATGTGAGTTTTATATGACGTATTTACCCTGCCTTTCCACCACCTCTATAGTACTTCACTGCATTTCCACCAGTTAGTCTGATTCTAATGACCGCCATCTTGCTCTAGTACCATCAAATTTGTTAACACTGATGAAGAATTGGACCATTTGTCCTGACTACATGGCCCATCTGTTGCTCTGACTCCGTTCCCCATCTATAAGCCCCCTCTCAGTGCCTGTCTGAGTCTTGCAGTGCTTAATCATATATAATTACTGTTGATGATCTTTAGGAAAAGACGTTCATGGTGTTTTTATTGGTCTTATGACAACTAGAAACACAGGTTATTTCATCCTCAGTTTTGGTTTATTGAGTTTTTACACAAACAAAAATCATTCATCATAATGAGTGTGGCTTTTATTGGATATTGATGAGGAAGTACAGTCTTATTGTTAAATTGGCTTTTTGTTCAAATAACATTAATTTCTCAGGGGATTTGTATAGACTGGACTCAGCCATCTTCTTTTCATTAACAAGAGCTTAAGTAAACCCTCTGTGTGTACTAACTAGATAGTGTGCACATTCAGTTACAAACGCGTGTGTGCCTGTCACAGTCTCTGTGTGTGTATAGGTTTCCTTTGAAGCATTTTCTCAAAATAAAAAGTCTAGCTGGTCTATGATTTAATGAGGACATGTGACAAAAATATCTTGTCTATAGAGAGACGGGAAGCTGGAAGGAGTTAGAGAGAAAGAGAGAGAGATATCAAGGACATTTGGAAGAATATCTGTAAAGTCAGATGGGAAGTCTTAGTGGCAAATCCACAATCATACCCCAGTGTCTTCACAAATGTCTAAAAGCAGCAGCTTTGCCAGCTCTGTAATCTGCTGCCTGTCTTGAGCTATTTTAATTACCAATCAAGGCGCTTTACAGAGATATGTGTGTTTTGATGCTGCAGGATTCATCATTCTTTTGCAGGATTAGTACTAGTGTGGTAATTCTACCTTAGTTTCACACTTCTTTTAAGTTTGTCTTATAAAAATAATCTCATTTAAAAAATCAACACATCTGAATATTGTTTTGCAAAGGTCAAAAAGGAATTTATAGCTTGTAAACTAAACTAAAACAAATACTTACTGTAAGTACTGTTGTGAAATCTGTGGGCAACCTGTAACAATTGACACAATGTTAATCATGTTTTTTTTTTTTTTCTTTTCTAATCACATGTAATTATTTGTATTTTGAACTTTTTTCCCAAAATCCAAACCTGCTCTCACACCATTTCTTACCATTTCTTGTTTATTCTAAAAGCACATTTTGCTGCGATGGTTGATGTAAAAGAGTTAAAAACCTTCCCTTGCTACTTAAATAAAAATGCAAAAACTCTTGAAATACTGTTAAACAAATGTTTGATGTTTTAATTATAACTAGAGTGATGACAGTTCTAAATTTTCAAAAATGCTTTAAATTCGCTATGTTTTTAAAACCAAGGCAGAGTAAGTTTTCATGTATTTCCATTTTGACAAGTGATCGACAGGCACTGTGCTACACACTATCCATTTATTACTTATGTGGGCTACAGCGCTATGAAAAAGTACTCTTTCTTTTGTTTTGCTTTTATGTCACACTCAGATTTTTCAGATAATCAGATGATTTTAATAACATAAGATAAACTGAGCAAATGGAAAATTCAGCTTTCAAATGATTTGATTTACTAAGCAAAAGAAGCTATTCTTTTCTCTTTGTGAATAAGTAAAGTAAGTGTTCCCTAAACTTAACACCTGGCTGTGCCATCCTTGGCAATAACCATCAAATGTGTGTTAAATATGTTAGTCTTTAATGGAATTTTATTCCATTCTTCTTTGCAGTTTCTTGTTATTCAGCCCCATTGGAGGGTTTTTTGGCCATGAACACCCTTTCTATGGTCATACCACAGTATCTTGATCAGATCCTTGTCCAGACTTTGACTAGAACACTGCAAAACCTTTTTTTTTTTTTTTTTTTTTTTTTAACAATTCAGTGGTGGAGTTGCTAAAGTGCTTTTGATCAGTGTTCTGCTGCATGTCGCAAGTGCACTCGAACTTAAGATCACAAACTTATGACTGGATGTTGTCCTTCAGGATTTTCTTGTACAGAGCCGAATTCATTGTTCCATCAGTCTCGGTTCTGAAACACCAAAGCAGCCCCGAGTCTTTATTTGACCAGCACTGTTTGACTGCTGGTATGATGTTCTATTACTGATATTTTATGTTAGTTTAATGCCAGATGTAATGGGACACACATCTTCAAAAACTTGCACTTTTGGTCAGCTGTGGTTTTGGACTTGTAACTTTCCCATGGCTGCCATTTTTGCCCAGTGTCTTTCTTATGGTTAAATCATGAACACTGACATTAACTGAGGCTGCAGTGTCTTAGATGTTCTCCTGGGTTATTTTGTGACATACCGGATAAATCAGCAAAGAGCTCCTGCTGTAGTTGTGGAAAGTCACTTCTGAAAAGGTTCATCCTTATTCCCTGCTTCCTTCATTTGTGGATAATGTCTCTTATTGTGGTTCAGCAGAGTCATGTGGTATTAGAAATGTTTTTGTAACCCCTTTCCAGATTGAGGGATGTCAGGGATTTTGTTACTTATCTGTTTCTAATATCTTCAATAGATCAGGGCATGATGTGTTGCTTTTTTGAGATGGGTTAGTCATATTTATTTAAGAGTATAACTCAGTGCAGAGTCTAATATTGTTGGCTGATGTTTTAGGCTTTTTTATGGTTTGCAGTTTTGTGGGAAATACACTGTTTATGCATGTTAGACATACCTTTCTGTTTTGGAAAATCAGTCAGTTGAAATTTATGATATAAATGATAGCTCACCAGTCCTCATAATAGTAGTATGTGTTGTATTTGATGTGCTACCATTTTGGACTGTACACATATATTGGAAAGAATAAAAAATCCACAGTTTTCTACTGCAGCAAGGCAGGGTTATTTTTACCTAGATATGAGCATCTGTTTGAAGTTTTGTTCCTTACTTTATTTACTTTACTTAACTGCCATCAAATGGAGCCACTGTCATTCAGCCCCATTGGAGGGGTGAGTAAATCTTTATCAGTGCAGTCAGAGCTTCTTCACAGCATAGCATGAGTTTAAGTGAACTTACTTGATATTTGGACATCTTACATTTTTGAAACTGGATGAATGTTATTTACCAAATGCAGCGTATCCTGATATGCCAAATGCATGCCATTATATCCAAATACACAGTAGTTTAATAGGTTATAAGGGGCAATCCATAGACAAAGTGTAAATGAGATGGTTTTGAAGCAAAGCATGACATTTACTCTATCATGGTCTCATGAACTATTTATTGTAGGAGTGATTTGGGAAGGACATTTAGAAGTGTTCACAGATTAGTAGGACATAACCCCCACTATAGGTTTTTTTTAGATTATACAGAACAATGGTAAAAGGTATGACTTACATTTTATGGAAAAATCTCTATATGTGTCAACTCAGTGTAGAGGCACATGTAATCACCCAGTAGACATCTCGCATCCGTGCCGAAATGCAACTGGCAGCAGCAATTCATTAGACTGGATTCCATGTCCTGTTTGTGGATTTCAGGGATTGTTTGTAAGACAGGGTGCCAGGAGGAGCTGTCCTCCATCTGGTCTGAAATCTGTGGATGGAGTGTGTGTAAACATGACTGTCAAAAGGTTTTTGAAAGAGGATCCTAACAAATGAAGCTTGTGGAAGGGCTCGTTATAGAACAAATCCCTGAAAAATTCAATTTAAAAAAGTAAACAGTTGCATAAATGCATTTTAAGCTATTTCATCAACTCTCATACTCTAAATAAATTACATACTTTTAATCTAATTTGCATACTGTAATTTGATTTTCTTTCCCTCATAATCAGCATACTTGAGTGCTTCACAGTAGAATATATTGCCAAGTCTGGGCTCTTTTCACACATTCTTGCCATGCTGCACTTCCAGTCTGGCAGCATGATTAAACTCCAATCTGTCAGCTTTTTTGAGCACATTTGAAAAATAAAGTTACTGGCAGCCTTCAACTTTCAGTCTTACACTCTGCAGCTGATCTTGTCTTGTGGTTTTAAAAGACGATATCATAGATCGAGCCAGTATTAGGCCTTATTCAAGGTGAAAGTGTAGATCAAGTGATAGCCAGTTTCAATCAATGGGAAAATCAATCTAAAAATCTGTTCTGAATTATTGACCTTTAAGGCTATAAAATGTGTGTGTGTGGCCTTGTATTTGATACATTGTAAGGAACATTTTTCTAACAAATACTACATTGTAAGGACCAACTGCTCCTTATGGGACTCAAAGCCAGGGTCCCATAAGAAGTGCAGTTTTTGGGTTAGGGTTAGAGAAAATGTCTGGGTTAGGCATAAATGTAGTTGGTAAAATGAATGGTCAATAGAAAGTCCTAATATGGGTAGAAATACAAACTTTTGTGTGTGTGTGTGTGTGTGTGTGTGTGTGTGTGTGTGTGTGTGTGTGTGTGTGTGTGCGCGCACGCCTGTATGGGAGAGAAAAAGAGGTTGTGAAAATGTTGCTGAATGAGTTTAGAAAAATAAAGATAAACCTGGACTTGAACATGGTATTTAATACATTCTTGACCAGCTGTTTGTGTGTAATTACAAGGAATATCCCGCTCAGGATTTATTTAGTCTCTGATACTAGTCAGTCCTTAAAGACAAGGCATTTGCCAATGTTGATTCTCTGTGCAATACTTCTATTAAATGTGCCAAAAGATGCATTTGCTAAAAAAATGCAATAAAATAACACTACATTTTATCAGTATTAATCGCTCACAGAGGATGTTTCAGTTGCAGCAATTTTTGTTTTTCTTGACACAAGCAGATATATTATCCTGACAGGAGTTTCTACTGGACAGTTTATTTCTAAACATATATCTGACTCGACCCACACAGCTACACTCTTTAATCAACTGACATCTGGCTCCAACATATAATTTTATGTAGACCAGTTTGATGGTAGCTTGGCATGTTGTTTTTTTAAAAGTTTGGTATGCTAATCGCTTTTTTAAAACTATAGATGGCTGGCTTGTTACCCAAACAGATAGCCTGACTTGTAAACCAGCTTACTTTACTCCCAGTGTCACTCTATAAAGAGCAGAGTGGCAAAAATTGTATAATACTGTGCACACTACAAAGGTTTATCTGGAAACCACTACTGTATTTAGTTGGGACTGATTTAACATTTTTGTGTTATCAGAATAAATATAAATACCCTGTGCTAGTCTTTAACCGGTGGGTCCCGACCCAAAAAGGATGCAAGGAAGTCTCATTTATCCATGCTCCTTACAGTATGTGGAGCCTGCACGGTCTCTTTTTCACTGTGAATGCCATTGCAAGACATCAAGAGTTGAATTTAGTCTGATACTCAAATGCTTAAAAATGCAATGATTGGAAAGAAGAACAAGAACGCGAACAACTACCACCACCTTTCTAGGGGGAAAATTGCATCCCTATTATTCATGTGTGTTTTTCTTTCATTTTAAACACAGGATGATATAAGAGGAACATAATGTGTCTTATTAATGAACAACATTGTTAGAGCAAACAGGGAATAGTTAGGCCAAAGCCTATAATTAATTTTATAATTCCAAGTTGCAGCTGGAGAAATAGAAAGATCTTCTTCATATTTCTTTGTATTTTCCAATCAGAATGTTTACTATTTTTTTGCTAACCAAAATTCTGTTTCTCTCCAACACTTGAGGATTTCACTAATACCTGAAACAATCATTTCCTTCCCATATGCTGTTCTCAAGCACTGGAAAACAAGATTACAGCTAATTACACAAACCTTCTACACAACTCGGTAACAGGAGCTTCTCCTAATCCTCTCAGATTTGATGCAGATAGCAAACATGCTGCAGCTTTTTGTTTGTCTGTTACAGTAGCAGTCTTGTGGTGTTCAGAGAATAAGGCTGATGAAAGCATTCATTTTCTATCGCTAATTATTTCTTAGCTTGCTGTCCTGTTGCAGTTAATTACAAAGAGAGGCCTTAATTTCATCCAAACTATTAGATCCTAGTATTCCAATATTCATGTTACAATTTAAAATAAAATGCTTTCTTTGATATTCACAATCTTATATCCTTTGTCATACAATTCAGATGTAGCTCAATGACCATCTTGCCCATCCTGTGAGAGTTGTTAGCCACTGTCACAAAACATTTCCATTATAAACCTACAAAGATGAGCCGCCTCTGAGCTCCCATTGGTCAGTCATAAAAGTGTCACATAGCTGTTAGTTAAGACAAGTGTATCGGGATGACGTGAGGTGCTGTGGGGTATGGACCTCAGTATTATACATAAAATCTGTGTCGTAAATTTCCCCCAGTATGTTTTTAAAAAAAAAAAAACAATAATGGCTAACCAACTCAGTGTAGTGATCCTGTGGTTGGCAGAGAAAATGCTTCACATTTAAATTCTATCCCTAGTCTTCTCACTCTTCTCATCGGTAATTATTTCTGAGACTTGTTTACACTTGTTAATTCCTCCCTTGACCCACAAAGCCTGATTGCCTTTATACAAGTCAGCCAATTTGGTGCTGTGTCTACCTCGCTTGGCGAGTCAGGGCGATAACAGAGGCAGGCTGACTTTGACCCCTCCTCGCCTGATTAGTCCTTTCGTAGAGCACATGGTGATGCAAAAAAGGCGCCTTAATACCACCTTAATATGCTTTGTGAAAGGGATTACTATCTTCTGTGAGTTCACTGACTTGTCCAGCAGATTATATGTTTTAGCTGTATGTTTTTGAGGTATAAATTGTCGAGAAAACTTCATAAAGATCAGAACTGTCTTATATAGTCCTTTGCAAAAGTAAGTGATAGACCAATATTAAAACAAAAAACTAATCTAAGTGGAAGAGGAAAAAGGCTCAGAGATAAAGTTCTGAATATTTAAATGTGACACTGTTCGATGCATTATCCAAAAATCAATGACACAATTTGGATGGCACAAGAGCAAACTTGTCAAGACAGCGACATTCACCCAAATTGACAGGTGGAGCATTATTCTGACAAGTGGCTAAGAGGCCCATCGTAACACTGGAGGAGCTGCGGAGATTCTGGACCATTAGTCATGCAATGAAAAAACATTGCATTTATGGACAAGAAGACAGCTATTTTTAAATAACCACCATAGGAGTTCTGTTTACAGTTTACCACAAACCACGTAGGAGACACAGCAAATATGTGGGAAGATTTAACTAAATAATAGCAAATCCTTGGAAAAACCCTGTTAAAGGCTGTAAAAGACTTAGGATGAGTTTAAATTCCAATAGGAAATCAACCGTTAGCACACTCAGCTTAACTTATTTTGCAAAAAATGGGCAAAAAATGTTGTTTCTAGATGTACAAAGCTATAAGAGACACACCCAAAAAGACTCACAGTTGTAATACAGTAGGGCAGAATAAAATTTTAACCCATGGTGAGCCCTATGGTTACTTTTTTTTTTTTCAGTCTATTTAGCTTTCTTCTACTTTCAATAGACATCTATTGGTTCTGTCCAGATTGTAACTGCCCAGAGTGCACCATTTCACAAAGATCTGGTTGGAGAAAAATCTTGACCTGAAGTTATTAACTTGTGATATACACTGCTCACAAAATTAAAGGGAACACTAAAATAACACATCCTCGATCTCAACTAATTTAATATTCTCATTGAAAAACTATCAGTGTAAATCAAAATTATTACACCGTGGAGATCTGGATTTGGATTCACACTCAATATGAAAGTGGAAAATAATATGATAGGCTGATTCATTGTCAGTGAATATTCCTCAAGACTAGTCTAAATGAGGCTCAGTAGTATGTGTGGCCTCCAAGTGCCTGTATAACCTCCCGACAACGCCAGAGCATGCTCCTGATGAGACGGCGGTTGTTCTCCTGAGGGATCTCTTCGCAGACCTGGATTAGAGCATCTGTTAGCTCCTGAACAGTCTGTGGTGTGACGTGGCGTTGGAGGATTGACCGAAACATGATGTCTCAGATGTGCTCGATTGGATTCAGGTCTGGGGAACAGGCAAGCCAGTCCATAACATCAATGCCCTCATCATGCAGGAACTGCTGACATACTTCAGCTGCATGAGGCCTAGCTTTGTCATGCATAAGAAGGAACCCAGGGCCCACTGCACCAGCATATGGTCTCACAGTGGGTCTGAGGATCTCATCCCGGCACCTTATGGCAGTCAAGGTATCTCTGGCGAGCACATGGAGGGCTGTGCGGAAATGGCAGAAATGCCTCCCCACACCATGACTGACCCACCACCAAACCAGTCATGCTGGAGGATGTTGCAGGCAGAAACCACGGTGTCTCCAGACTCTGTCACATCTGTCACATGTGCTCAGTGTGAACATGCTACATCCGTAAAGAGTACAGGGCGCCAATGGCGAGTCTGCCAATTTTGGTGTTCCCTAGCAAACGCCAATCGTCCTGCACAGTGTTGGGCTGTAAGCACAGGCCCTCTATGTGGACATCAGGCCCTCATACCACCCTCATGGAGTCTGTTTCTGACAGTTTGAGTAGAAACATGCACATTAGTGACCTGCTGGAGGTCATTTTGTAGGGCCCTGGCAGTGGACCTCCTGTTCCTCCTTACATAATGGGCTGTAAAAAACGCCTCATGATGCCTCTGTGCGTGACAGCACTGACAAAATGAAAAAGTGACTAAAAATTCAACCAGAAAGTATGAGAACAGAGAAATGATATGTGGTCACCTCCTGCAGAATCATTCTTTTATAGGGGTTGTCTTGTTAATTACCTCTCATTTCCACCTGTTGTATGTTCCATTTGCACAGCAGCAGGTGAAATTGATTCACAATAAGTGTTACTACCTAACTGGTGACATTGAGTCCACAAAGATGTGACTGATTTGGAGTTACATTGTTTTGTTTAGGTGTTCTCTTTATTTTCTTGAACAGTAAATAATGTTTTTTTGTAATGTGGTATTGAAGAGGTTATTTAGTTCCACTCCCCCCAACCCCAAATGATTTTTTTGAGCCTTGCTCAATCCACTGGATTGTGTACACTACTCAGCTTGGTTTGGGTTGAGATGTTTTGTGCCAGTGGTGTTTCTCATCTCACGCTGTTGTTAAGTTGGAAGGGCACTGAGATTTTGTGTTTTGAACAAGACAGACACATTTTTGTCTGTCTTTTGCTATGGATTTGTGTGCTGTGCTGTTTTTCCTGATTTCTTAGCAGACTTAATAAGGTCCAGGACAAAGCAGCCACAGGTTTGAAGTAGCTAGTATGTTTATGTTCATTCTTCTTCCTCTCTGCTTTTTAATGGTACTGATCACAGCGAGTTTGTGTGTATGTCAGTGAGAAAGCGTGCTAAAGGGTAAATATGAATTTCCCTGTCTGTGGGACAGGAAAGAATATTTGTAATCTATTTTATAATGTTTTGGAGTTTGTTAGATTATTAAATATGTAAATTTGATTGAAAACTTAAAAAGAAAAACCATCAACATAGGTCTCTCTATTAATATTTCAGTATGTTGGAAAAGTTATTGGCCTGATTAAATGGGCCAACCAAGCCTGATTTTCAATTTTTTTTGCCAAGCAGTCTCCCGAAAGAGGCAAGAAAATACTATATTTTTCTTGAGTGTTGTTGATAAGGCTAATAAATATCCCTCTGTTTGACATACGGTGCTATGTGTTGTGCATTAAAGTTGGGATGTATCTGTTTGGCAGATGGCATCTGTGATTGAATTGCCCTGTTGTTAGGTCTTAACATTATTTCCGTACACAGCAATACAACATATACCCGTAACGAGGCAGATCTTGATTTACACCAATTAGTCTAAACAGTTCTCTGTCATCAAGGAACTCCATCTGCTGCAGATACTCTGAAGGTCTACAGACAAAGGTCCTTGATATGCTTAATCAATTAACTTTATGCATCTTTTTCTGGAGAAAGAAGAATATCCAGTACATAAACATATTGTTGTTCCTATTTATATGATACTTTCAGCAAAGCATTGTTTTTGAAATAGTTTTTGAATATGTTTATTGGCTCTTATAAAATTAAACTTATGACATTTCTTAAATAGCAAATTCTTCTTTGGATTAATGTTCTCAATCTTTATTTAGTTGTGGTAAATGATGCCCACACAGCATGTAAATGAGACTTTCTTCAGCTTGTACATGTGTGGACTCCTCCTGTTCACGCTTTGCTGTTACCACTCAGGCCCTTTTGCTGACATTAACTAACTCTGAACAGATTTAATACTTTTGTTGAACTGTCAAAGCTTTTGCCCAATTCCAGGAAACATGCTAATTAAGTTCTCTGGGAAGTATTTTTTTGCCTACATTTGGAGCACGATTAGGACTTCAAATTTTTAAGTGTGTTTAATTACCGCTCACATGGAAATGGCTTCACGCTCCAGCTGAGTTTTTGTTGCCCAAGATGGAAATGGTCATGGGTGAGAAATTGCTGAAGGTATAGAAAGTGGGATAATGGATGAGTCACATGAAAAATGGGATGAGATAGTAGATTATGATGATGTGTGTTTTTGCAGCTTTGTGTAAATCTGCCTGCCTCTGTACTCGTGTGGCAGATTCGACTGATTCTTGTGGCCCTTGAAGGAATTGAGGAGTGATGACAGTGCTACTCAGGGGGATTTGTTTATGTTTGTATGCATGCGTGTGTTAGAGACTGTGTGTATGTGGCTGATTTAGACTGTTCACCTCTTCGCTCAAAGGACTTGTTTCCTTGCTTAGATGTTTTTGCCATGGATTTAAAAGATTTTAATCTTGGACTGAGTCAACCTCAGCTCCTCCATTTTTGCTGCTGCTTGCTGCAAGTCGATTGTTTCCTGTTTCCAGAATACAAAAACATCAAAATTTGTCTCCTCCTTCTGCATTATTGAATAAAGCAAGGGAATCAGTCTTTTGCCCTGGGGAATGAGCAACTGAGTTTCTGCTTGTGTGATATAAGAAAGAAAACTTCTAACCTTGGAGCTGGAACAGACTATATAGCTGGTACATGCTTGAACATGTGAGTGTATTTGCATGTGTCTGCATGTCTGTGACAGTTGGGAGAGCTCACATGTTTCACAGCGCACACATATAAAGCCAGTTTTATCCCATCCCATGGCGAGTTGTAAAGTAAGCTGAGCATGACACCATCAGGTTTTATGATTCTGTACCAGATGGAAGGGAGAAAGGTAGACCTTCATGCCCGTTGCATGCATTCCGAAAACTATTCAAATGTATTCATGAAGTGAGCATGTGTTTCTCTGTCGTCATGTGTGTGGAAGTTATCCAACAGAGATGCAGAACAATTGCTGACTTTGTTTGATCCTGTTCTTAATCTACCATGGCATTTTCATTGCCATATCTGGGGTGGATGGGAGTAAAAAGAATAAATGGAAAGCTGGGAATTATGCATAAGTAGCAATGGAATCTTTTGAAAATGTAACACGAGATAAAATCCTAAATCGAGACTTTATTGGCACCTTTCATGCAAACTGAATTTACTGTGAGTACTTTACAGATTAGCATTTATTGATTCCTAAAGGCTTAAAATAAATTAAGATTTTATTGGCATAGCATAATCTCACATATTTTTTTTTTATTCAACATTTTAATTAAAATCCACAGTGGCACAGTTATTACCAATTGACAATGCATTTATATTAAAAGTATTTGAACCTTTTTTATATAATTCATAACTTATATTGGGAAGTTAATCAGAGTTTCTAAGAACTTCTTAGTACTCATCCCTGATTTTCTGTTTCCCTGGGGTATTAAAATGGCTTAATACAGGGGCCCATTTTTACCACTCCCCACTAAGCTGGATCAGGACCAGGTAAGATTAACAGTTTTCTGTTCAAGAAAATATATAATATAATATATAATTTAAATGTGGTGTAGATAATTCTACTTGAGTGTACTGAATTCTGTTGCCATTCCAGTATCCTGAAAGCTGATGAATCAATTGCTGCTTTTAAAAGGCTGCTGGTTACAATCCTGTAACTTCAGTTGTTCATGGTGAGATTCTGCCCAGTGTTGTTGCATTGTGTTCTAAGTGTGAAGTTCAAAAGAAACAACTTTACCTGCAAACACTGGGAATACATGAAACACAAGGTACAAAATTTATAATTGATGACTTGTTCCCTGAGCCACAAAAAAATAGCATGTGATATAAAGTTTCCCTACAAATGTTCATTAAATAAAGCGAGGGAATCAGGGAATTCATAATGTGAATATACAGTCAGTACTTATTTAAATCATGGACAACAGGAATAATAGATTTACCAGGGAATAAAACCACACTATTAGTCAAATGTCTCAGCAAAACAACTCATGTCATGTGTCAGCAAATGTTCATAAAGACCAAAGTTCGACTTTTGTTTTTCCTTTTTTTTTGTTTCTTTTTTGCCGTAAAACATTCATTAAACGTTTAAATCAAAACTGAATCCTGAGTACAGATGATTACTAGGAACATCCAAGCCAAGGCCAGAGAAAGAACAAGCACTTTTTATTTAGGTATTATCCACCATGTATTCAAAATGGGCAACCGTTCTACAGAAGCTCTGAATCAGGTAAAGCCTCTTACACTATTTTATTGTTCATCTGAATAAATGAGTGTCCTGCTCTTTTTTTTTTTTTTTTTTTTTTTTTTTTTAATAAAATAAATGTTTAGATTAATAAGTAAAAGCTTGTAATCACAAACATAAAATGCAAATATACAGAATATATCATTTTATATAACTGTTTTTTAACCTCATCAAATCAGTGACCTGTCTCTTGTTTCTGGTCCTTCCATGTGTTTTTTCTAGTTATTTGTGTTTTGTATTCCATCCTTCTTCCTCGTTTATTCCTTCTTCTGTTTGCACTGCTGGCCAATCAGACTTTAACAGAGAAGTTAGGATGTGAAAGATCTGCTGATATTTATAGTTAATCCCATCACAGCTGATATATTTCCAGTCGATCAGTAAAGATTTCAGGCTGAGTTTAAACAGACTCCCTGATGTACCATCTTACAGGAAATATGAAATTCATTTATGTAAAAAAAAAAAAAAAAAAATTAAATTAAATAACTGAACTAACAGAACATCTGCTCGATTACATTTTGCGTAACACCGTAACAGCAGTTTTTCCAGCTCTTTGATCATAGTGAAATGTTAAAGTAAACCATGAAGTGCTCATTCAGATCATTTGTTGCGATAAACTCTATTTATCAAACAGCTTTGCTTATGACCAAATGTGTGATAACACATATACAGTATACAGTGTCTTGCGAAAGTATTCACACCCCTTGAACTGATTTTACACTTTGTCCTGTTTAAAACACGAACTTCAATGTAAATTATCTTGAGTTTATGAAACAAACACAAAGTAGTGCATAATTGTGAATTAGAAGAGAAAGGATTCATAGTTTTTAAAACTTTTTACATATAAAATTCTTATAATCATAATGTGTATCCTCCTCCTCTACTCTGATACCCCTAAAGAAAATTGACTGCATCCATTTGCCTTCAGAAGTCACTAAATAGTTAATTGGGTTTACCTGTGTGTGAATTAATGCCTGTATGAATGCAGCTCAGTGAATGCCTCAAAGATTTTTTTTTTTAAGGAACATTGAAGAACAAGCAGTATCATAAGACACATTAAGGAAGCTGAGGGGAAATATAAAACAGTCATAGGTTGTTAATGAACATCCTTAAAATTGCTCTTTATCCATCTTCCATAAATGTATAATACAACTGCAGACCCACCAATATATGGCTGCCCATCTAAACTGACAGGCCAGACAAAGAGAGCAATAAACAGAGAATCAGCCAAATGATTCATAACTCATCAGGAAGTGCAGTGAGTCACAGCTCAGGTGGGAGAATCTGTCTGCAAGACAACTTTAAGTCACACACTCAAGTAAAACTGAACTTTTTGGCCTTCATGCGAAGCACTATATCACTCTACATTACCACAAAAAAAAAAAAAAAAAAACAAAAAAAAAAAAAAAAAAAAAAAAAACAAACTGGGTGGTGGAAGCATCATACTCTGGGTTGCTTTTCTTCGGGAGGAGCCGGAAAGCTGGTAAGAGTTGATAGTAGTATGGGTGAAGCGTTATTCTGAAAGAAAGCCTGTTAGAGGCAGCTAGAGATATATGCCTGAGACTTACAGCTGTATGTGGCTGGACAAAATATTGACACAAAGGACCTGAATAGAAATGTACATCCCACTTTTCTGAATTTTTGAAACCAATTTTTCTTTCTCTTCACAGTTATACATGACTTTGTGTTGGTCTATCACATAAAATCCCAATAAAATAATCTGAAGTTTAAGGTTATTAGGTAAAATGTTTGAAATCTTTTGAAATCCTTTTGCAAGGCACTGTCTGTGGATAGATGTTGAAAGAATCACTTTGAAATTGTGTTTTTTTTTTTTTTGTTTGTTTGTTTGTTTTTTGTTAGCCTTGTTTAAGTTTGTACATGGAATGCAAATTTAAACAAAGATGTTTAAAACTAACAAATAATTAATTGTTTAAGGCATTTGTTATGCACATGAAGTAAAATCTTTACCATGGTAATTCTGTTTGAGCAAGCAACCACTGTGTTTCTAATTCCTTATTTGTAGCTCTCTGCATCATATTTACTCAATGAGCCAAAATTGTGAATGTTTTGGCAGCTGATCAGTTAGATCTGTTACAGTTACAGCCTGTTTGCTTATGAGGAGTTGTGACAAATCATTCTACACCATATGAGCATCACAGCTTGCCACTCTTCATATCGTCATAACAAACTGGAGTTTGTGAGCTGAAGTGGGGAATCACCTGAGTGATTTGCATAATCATCAGGTAAAAACTGATATCAGAAGATTATGGTGAGGAGATAAGTTTGCTCAAACCAGCACGAACACATTTCTCTCTTTTCAGTATTATCAGCTCTCTGTGGATGGTTGTGGATTCGGTCCCGCATATTGGAGGGCAAAACATTTTGATTAACATAGCAAACTCGAGGTCCTGTGCTGGAGGCTTATTTTCTAGGTAACGTGTATGCATAATTCTGTTAGTTCGTCTTTACCACATATAGGCTTGCAGGGAAAAAAGAAATCCCAAAGCTTCCCAGCAGGAAGCTCCAAGCACCATGGTAAAAATCTCTTTGACTGCTTTCATTTTCATCATCATGTCTTTGTTCCTGCAGCTGCACCAGTGCTACCACTGAGCTTCTGTACTGCCTTATAGTAACTCCCACCCATATATCTTTTTCTTTAAAGGAAACACATCCCCAACCAATACCCAAATTCCATTTCATAAGGTTAATTTGTGTGATTAGGAAAGGGGCCTTTTCATTTTTCATTTGCCTTTTGATTAAAATACAAAATAAAACCACCTAAACTAATCCTCACCACATGGCAGCATTGAAAACAGGAAAAAAGCCTTTCATACATTTGTAGACACAGACAGAAAGACGCTCAGTACATCAACTGTCACTTCCAAATGTAAATTGAGGCAGCAATTAATTTGTTGATGAAAATCCATTCATTTATATTATTTCTTGTTTGATAGACTGGATTAACCAAACTGTTGCCAAATGTTATTCTGCATCTACATTTTGCAGTGACTGAATTAAATCTAACACACAGACACTTTTAACATCACAGACTTAGGTCACCATACCCACACACATCCACACAAGTGGTTCTACTTCCTTTGGTGCCATGCTACTAAATTGCCCCCTACAGGCCAAAGGCTCTGAAGCACATTTAAGTTTTGAATTTGGATTTTTGGAATGAAGCCTGGAGGGGGGCAGCCAAATTCATGTCTGTGGATTTATGAATTTTAAATACTAGAGTCGCCTGAAACCTCTTCATTGTTCTGTTTTGTCCTTCTATGTGCTTCATAAGCTGTGTTAATCATTCCATTTAATTTTTTTTTTTTTTTAAATATATCAGGTTTTTTTTTTTTTTTTTGTCTTTTTCAGCTTCTGTTTAGCACAGATTCTGATTATTATTATTTTCATTGTTTCTATTTGTTTACACTACCATTAAGGTTTCTAGCTGAAATTTCCAATGTTAAATTATGAAGGAAAGTCTATAATGTTGAAAAATGTAACATTTTGTTTGAATCATACAGTCAAAATTAAAATGGATATATAGCATTAACAAATACTTAAGATGCATTTGAAATGCTAAAAAAAAAATCTACATCAGTCAGAAATAACTAGACCAGGTGTCTGCAACCTGTGTCTCCGGAGCCACAAGTGGCAGTTCCAAAGAGCCACTTGTGGCTCCGGAAACACAAGTTGTTTGAGGTTGTTTGATGTTTTTTCTTTATTTTAACACCTAAAAATAGAGATAAAATAGTGGTTATTTGCAAAGTACAATTTTCTATAGTATATATTTATCTAAAATTATAAGTTGTCTATTTTCAAAAGGTCATGTATCATTATCATCTCTAAACGAGTTTAAATTAGCTGGACTGAAGGCAAAAAGGTTGCAGATCCTTGAACTAGATATTATTACTGATGTTAACTGTACTGGGTGTTAATACACAGTGCATTGCAGCTTGTCATATACAGGGCTGCAGAAAGAACAGGGGTCAGCATTGCCTCTCACATCAGTATAATGAACCCTGCCACCAAACTAAAAAAAAAAAAATTTTGAATGGTTTGAGCTGCACAGCAATACATTTGCAGTGTTGACCTACAAAATTCTCAGATCTCTATCCAATGATACATCTATGGGATTTGCTTAACAAACAAGTTCGATCAGTGGAGGGCTTGCTTCGCAGCTTGCAGGAGCTATAGGGTTGGTGTCCTGCAATTTCAGATGTGTCCTGGTCCAATGGATCAGGTGCATTCTACAGAATCTTGCTAGTGACCTAATAATCTGATTCAGGTGTGTTTAAGTAGAGACAAATCTAAAAGCTGCATAATGCATCCACTAGCCCTCAAACACTGGAGTTCAACCTATGGCCTAAAGAATCTGCTAGCAACACGTTAATCCTAGACTCTACTACACATCTTCAGAGGTTAATGAAGTTCGTGTTTCAACTGGTTAGGGCTGCTTTGGCAGAAAAATTGGGGATCAACACACTATGGTGCGGGTGGTTATAATGTTATGCCTCATCAATGCATATCTCTGTTAAGAAAAGCATTTGAAAACTGTATTAGTACTATATTATAATTATGTTGTACTTGTATTATGCTTTAGGATCACTAAATTGGCTGGACAGTTGCAGTAGCATCAGCTGGCATTATGTGGTCAGACCTCTAGAGTAAGGACAGCAGGGATCACATTCATATGTTTAATTTGTGAGGAAAATTCTAGATCTGCTCAGAACTGTTGAGGCTGGATGTGGTGCAGCTGAAAGACATTGAAAGAATTCAGTTATCCTGTTATTATTAACTGGAGAACTTGTAGAATGTTCCATTCAAACTGGAAACCCCTCCCCACCCACTGCGTGTGACCCGCAATGAGCCTTCATTCAAATTTCACTGTGTTCTTTCCACTGTGCTGCGCAGCAGGCTATCAAATTTCAAAATGAGCAAAACTGAAAGGGAAAATGCAGGCTGCATTTTGGGGGGAAAATGATGAACGCAGCAAGAACGTACAGTGTAAAGCCCATCAGTTTTTGCCGTCTTAAAAACAATTACCTGAACAGTTGGAATGCTTTGCATGACTGAGCACCTCATACTTGAAAAATAAAAGACCAACATAGAACAACATTAAAGATAACACACAATGCTTTTTCAACAAGATGAATTTTATTCTATTTTCTGCTATTGTCCCTCCAGTAATCACTGCATTTATGTTTCCAGCACCTTTCTATATATGTCTTACAAAAATATGTTTATCAACATGATATTCAGAGATGTTCTGGTATTGTGAGGATATGATATGAGCTGTTGCTTTTTGATTTTATGTCACTATCCAGAAATCAGTTAAGTTACACCACAATATTAGTTTATATATTCAGAAGGGATGGTCAATGTTATGAATCTGATGATTTGATGTAATGAAGGATTTTTTTCTTTAGCTTTCATATTGTATTGAGATATGATTACATTTCATTGTTTAAATTTCACATGTGGCTAAAAAATAAACAGTGATGCTGCCAACGTATATATGCTCCCTCTTATATATGTTTGCTGCATGTCTATAAAATGTATGTCCATGTCAATGTTAGAATGCATAGCAAATAAATATTAGTTTTCTGAATTATCAGAGGGAATGTTGCCATTCATCTCTTTATCAATCTGCTGCTGAAAAACTGGAAAAGACTTCCCCACCACATGCTGTGGAGCAAAAACCAGCTGCTTGCAAACACGATCTGATGCAAGGGTTTACTCTGACAAACTGACATGCATGAAACATTCTATCAAGTTGTCGTTTCACTGAAATCCACTTTAACGCCACAAAAAGTGTTCGAGTCTAACCCTGCCATGAAACACAGAAGACTTTATTTTTATATAAGATCTTAAATATTTAGTCATTCATTTAAACAAAAAATGTTGATGATATAAAAATTTAAATTATTTTCACTGCCTAGGCAATATGCATGCTTAAATTGACAATTCTCTCTCTAAATATTGGTTAAAATAAGCAGAAGGTTTTTGAACTATTTGGCCTGTTACGTTTCAAAAACTTTGTGTGTTCTTTTCTGATTAACAAGACATGAGTTGGCTGATTCATCTCCAAACACTTGTTCGGAATTTATTAGGAACATCGGGGCAAGTGGTCCAGCTTCAAGCAATGACCAATTCCAGGATGGAAGGGTAATGATCTAACATTCTTAAGATCTTACATGTGTACCTTAGAATGATGTCAAACAAGATTAAACATAGTGCATTAGTTTCATAATTGTCCCCTGCCCTACATAGATGCATCACTGATACATAGCATAATCCATGGTATGACATACATGGTGGGTGTCCAAAATAGAGCACTCCACTAGAGCACTTTTTTTTAATCAATCTACACTGTCTAGGCACTGTTCAGAACAATACATAAGGAGTGATCTCTCTGTGTGGCTGCTGTTGTATGGGGGCAGAGGCAGATAAGCCTGCCAGTTATCTGCTGTAGTTGTGTCCAATCTGACCTAGCTGGTTAGCTTTATCTAAACCACTGAGTCAGTATGTTTAAGGGTCTGTGATGCTGTATGCCACTTTTTTCATATCATGGCATCTTAAGGTCTCTTAAATACCAGGAAATTTATTTAAAAAAATCTACTGAACTCCAGAAAACTTAAATTGGGTTGTCATCTTGTCTTGTAGCAGGACAATAATCCAAAGTATATGACTCAATCTAAATAGAAAAGGTACACTAGACTCAACCTTCATCTGTTGCCATCTCCGTCCCCTGGCCTAAATTGTATAAGAAAACCAGTAGAGTGAGATGAAGAGGTTTAAAATCATTTTCCTAACTTTGGATGCTTTTGGCCAACTAAAAAAATATCTTGTCTGTGTCAGATTATGCTGTGACCAAAGAAATTACTTTATTTTAATGGGATTTTTTTTACACATCTTTCCCAGGGGTGCCAATAACTGTTGTAATCAGAAATAATCGACATATCAAGGCAGTTTAGGCTACATATTCTGAAACACAGAGCTTAGGGTGTACATAAACCTGTAAAATGCCGGTGCGTTCCGTGCATTGAAATATCCTATGGTTGTATTTTCTTGATGTGGTATGTCAAATCTGTTGCTCCCCTGAATTTTTTTTTTTTTTTTTTTTTCTGATAAACATTAAAGAGACCTTGTGGCACCTTGTGCCCACATGACTTATGACAATATAAAATGTTTTCTGCCAAGCCCTGCTGTCTGTCCACATGTTTTCAATCTCTTTTAGATAAGACTTCGTCACACTGAATTCTAACAAGCTGTCTGGCCTTGGACTGAATGTTCAAACTCTGGGCTCCAAGATGGTGGATGAAATGTATTTTTTCTATATCTCTGTGTTCAACTGTGCAGAAGGGCGACAGTTGTTTGAAAGTATGTTATTTGATTTAGTTTGACATTTGTCATTGACTAAACAAGGGGCTTATACTTTTACTTCCACCCTGTGGCTGTGATCGGCTTAAAAAAAGACAAAGCCCCCATTTGTAACTGAACAGAGGAATGGATTTGTTGTACTCAGACTAACACAAAAAATGTCCTGTTTGCACATAAGAGTCAGAGGACAATTTTCATGTCCCCAGGAGATTTGGTTCTAAACTGAGCTCTAGCTCATTTTTATGCTTCTTTGTTTTTGACTCTCTCCAACCTTTAGTGTGAGAAACTATAAGTAATGCACACAAAAAAACATTGAATTTACGTTTATTAGCAACAAACAAATCCCAGTATGATGTATTCACTTGCTTGGGAAGTTCACAAAGTCCAGATCCAAAATCCATGTCAGTAAACTGACTACTTTGACAGACGAAGTCTGAGTGTTTGATATTTCCAAAGGTTTCTGTGCAAAATCAACAAGCAATGCATACATATTTAATGGGTTTCTTCCCCACCTCTGGAATTATGATGAGTGCTAGAGGTCTGCAGGGTTCAGTTCCGCTTTAAAGATCAAACCTTTCCATGTCTGCAGTCTGAGAAACTTCCACACACGCAAACCTCACAGGAGCAAAGGCATTATCAAAGATGGCATGACCTGCATGTACAATTCCTTCAAAAACAGGAAATGTTGCCATTCACAGTTTACATTTTAGGCTTCAACTTTTTTTTCTTGTCTTAAATTGATTTATTTTTTGCTATTGTTTAATTGGTGAAACGAACACAGTTTGATAGTAATAATAAATATATATGATTTATCACTAAATGGTTTCCAGAAAGATCTGTTTTTGATTTTTCTTTAGTTTTAAACAGGGAGTGAAAGTCGTATTTCACACTTATGAATCATCACTGTGGGTGTTGTGTGAACCAGCAGTCTGACCCATTGCCCATTTCCTAATTTTAAGTTTTGTTTTGTGCATACGTGTGATATTTTGTTACATGCGTGGGAAGTTTTGTTCAAACAAGGGAGTGCACAGTGGGTTCTTCATGTGCTGGCTGAAAATATGTTTTTAACTTTGCTCTGAGAATACAAAGTGGCAATAAACATTAGCCTTGGTGATTTATAACTAGATCAAAAATTCCTGCTATGATCCTTTTTAATTTTTTCTTTCCTTTCTCTGCGGGAAGCAGCTACAGAACATTCATGCCCGAGCGGAGTGAGTCATTGATGGTCAACTATTTTTACCTTTATTAAATCATGTGCTCTGACATCGGATTCCTGCAAAGAAACCCTATTTCTTCAAAGCTTTGCTTTTCAGACTCTTTTGTATTTGCAGGGATGCTGTTGCTGCAGGCTTTAAATAAATTACCGATCAATGTTTGAAACCCTCTCCATTTTCTTACCTCTGCTCCTCCTGTGATTAGATCATGTGTTTTGGAGCAAGATATCAGTAAAGGATGAGCTAAGACTTCACCCTCCAATCTAAATTTATTCTTAGGAATCTTTTTGCATGTTTTGCTGTTGTATCTAAAAGCATATAGAGCATGTTTATTAAGTGGTACCAATTGCCCTCTTTGGCTTTTGCCTTTTAATTTTTAGAATAATTATTAATGTTAGCAGCAAAAGTCATGGGAGAATTGTGTTTTGTTTTTGTTTGGCATTTATTTAACAATGTGGGTATCAAAAGGGAAATAAAACCATATGTATACTCAGAGGCTGCATTTCTTCAACCATAAATTGTGGATCCTTAAAAAGGCAAAAGAGAAGCTTGTGCAGTTGTTACAGCCTTTCAATGTTTTTCCATGAAAATCAGCACAGCAATTTTTAATGGATGATCAAATGTTGATCATATAATTTTAAAAAATTGCCAACCTTCCAAATCAGTTTCCAAAATCGTTATCTGAATCTCAGCCAGACCGGTTAAATCAAAACATTCAAGTTAAATTGTTTAACAAGCTGCCAAGAATTTGCAAAGTTCCTCCCAGAAATAAAAGTAGAGCTCCTATGTATAAATGAAGCCACTCCACACTGTTATGTGCATTATAAATGTTACCCCACTTAGCCTAGTATTTAGGAAATGGTTGTGTTCTTTTGAGAAAAATGTCAGCAAAGTGGCTAATATACACAAAACAAGTATAATGAGGTGAGAACAAAATTTCAGTGAGCTTTGACTAAGAGATTGTACAAAAAAGTTATTTTAAACTTCTCTTTAAGTTTTTGGGCGGCATAAACATATATTTCTAATAACCGTAGCAAGTCAAGCATTGCAACAGCAGCTTAAAGATCTTTCTGCCTCACCTTGCTTCCCCTTTTTTCCCTTGTTACAGACTAGTGGAGTTTGATCTGACACTCTTCATCTGTTTGCCGTGAGGATCTAAAATTTTTACACCATTTCTTTATTCCCCTGCGTGGCCCTTTGTGACATTTGCTCCTGTTTCTTGTTCTACTTTTCACGATCAATGACAGCTAAGGAGGAAATTGTGATGAACTGTACATGTTGCATCTTGCACCACGTGCGCCAAAGATTTTAAATGCTGACAACTGGGCAGCTCACTGTATGTCTGTTGGTAGTATGTATATGTTATGTGGTTCTGATGAATGCAGGCCATGTTGTATAGTACTGAACGCAACATTCTCATTTCCATTCATGATGGCTTTTTTATGCATTGTTAACCATTTGTGAGAATCTGTTTCCTGTTTGTCTGAGTGAAAAATGAAGACAGGATGCTATGGAGTCCAATGTGTTCTGGATGGCATAAGAGAAAAAGGCAGGAACTGTTAAATAGACCACGGAGGGTTAAAAAAAGCTAAAATTTTACTAGTCAGCCTATACGAAAATAACAAAAAAGGTAGAAAATTGATTAATAAATAGGTCTGAGTTATTTTTGGCAAAAAAAAAATCATAGTTGTGTAGTCAGTTCACATTGGAATTTAAAGCTGTGGTAACTGTCAGCTTGCAGATGTGCTGATTTTTTTTTTTTTTTTTTTTTTTTTTTTTTTTTTTTTTTTTTTTTTTTTTTTTTTTAAGAATTTTTTTAGGCTCTAGTGGCCTTTATTCACCAGTAATCTGACAGGAAATGGGGCAGAGAGAAAGGGGGGATGAACATGTGGCAAATGTACTGAGGACGGGACTCAAATTTGGGACAGCCACGTTGAAATCTGTAGCCTCTTTTATACAGGATGCCCGCTCTAACCACTACGCCATGCAACACCCCACATGAGCTGATTTCTCAATCTAAAGTGCCTTGCAAAAGTATTCATACCTCTTACACTTATACATACTTTGTGATCTTACAGTCACAAACTTTTGTGTACTTTAATTTGGATTTTATGTGCTATAGGAATACAAAGTTGCAGATAATTGTAAAGTGGAAGGAAAATTATGTAAAATGTTTAGGTTTTTACAAATAAAAATCTGAAACCAGTGGTGTGTATACTTTCAGCCCCCTTTATCCCTCCAACCCCCTCCACCCCCCTTGATAAAATCTAGTGCAACAAAATTTCTAATTACCTAATTAGTAAGAAGAATCCAATTTAAGTTCAGAATTATCCAGCTGTTCCTTCAAGGTCTAAGATGTTTGTGTATAACAATATCCAAAGTTTTGGACAACTTATGGAGCACTGTGCAGTTCTTTAGCTGAAACACAAAAGAGTTTAGCTCAGCTTCAAACCTACCAAGACATCGCTGTCCATCTAAATTAACCCACCAGGCAAGCATCTTTCAGCCAAGAGGTCTATGGTGACTTTAGAGGAGCCGTAGAAATCCAGAGCTCAGGTGGTACGCTGCTCAAAGTCATTGGAAGTTCTGTTTGTAGGGGACATGGCAAACATATGGAAGAGGGTGTTCTGGTAAGATGAGACCTATACTGAACTATTTGCCCTACAAGCAAAATGCTTTGAGTGGTGGAAAACAAACTCTCCATATTAGTCTGAACACACATACCCCCCCACACCTTAAAACTTGGTGGGTGCAACATCACACGTTGTGGATGCTTTTTATCAGCTGCTACCAGACAGCTGGTCAGAACATGGATGAAGCTAAATATGAGGTAGTTCTGGAAAAAAAGACGTATGAGGCTGCAAAAGATTTTCTACTGGACCAGAAGTTCACCTTTCACAAGAACAATGACCCCAAATATACAACCAGACCTACGTTGGAATGATTTAGATCAAAACATACAAATTCTTAGTCAAAGTACAGAACTAAATCTATGTGTGAATCTGTGGGTAGCATTGGTGTTCACAGATGCTCCCACTTCAGCCTGGCTGGGCTTTAGCTGTATCCCAAAGAAAAATTGGCTTAAATGTCTCTAAGTATGGGGGAGTTAGTACAAATGCACACTACACCTTTTATTATATGTGAAACATTCTGAAAACCATGCATAATTATCCTTCCACACTTCACAAAAATACAACTATAAAAGACACATGAATACTTTTGAAGGACACAGAATATTATGAGCTCAAATATTTTGTTCATAAAAAACCCTAACATCATTAAACATAAGGTTTTATTAATAAATCATAATGTTTTCTAAGCATACAATTATTTTAGACTAAAATGAGCAATAGTGCTTCATGTATGCAAAACTACATCCACTACATCCATTTTTTTAATTAGCTAATCATTTGTTAGTGTAAAATGGAAACTTACACCTCGACCTCATCAACCACATATCGCCTATTAAGTTGTCTGATTAATTCCCTTCTCACACCAATGAGCCAGCTTCTGAATCAGAATACAGCTAGAGGGCCGCAGATTGGACAAATGCTGAAGGAGGATAGATGGGAAAGTTAATGAGCAGAGCCTCAGCCAGCCTTGATGCCTACCTGTTTATGATGAGAATGAAAATAAGATGGACAATACAGCAAATAAAGGCATTGCTCATCAACTAAATCCTGTAAATACTAAATGGTTGGCTGTGGTTTTGTAAATATATGCTTCGAAGGGGAATGACTAGTAGTTTGCATTTAAAATTATCTGTAGTTCAATTAAAGCTTAGGCAAATGTATTATTCACCCTGAAGTAGAGAAAAATCCTTCTGCTATTTGATCCTCCCACACTGGACCTGTAACATCCTCCTCCTGGTCTGAATGTTCTCACCAGTTGCTCCTTGACTTTCACTTTTCCAACAATTCTGTTCATTAAAATGCACAATAACAGTCTTAAGTTTCTAAACACTAGCTGCTAAATTAACCTCTGCATTTGCCTTTGCTCCGCAATAGTGAACTTTTATGTAAAACAATGTACATTGTAATAAGATTTTCATGAATAACTGGGTAACCAGCGGTAGAGCAGCTGTTTATTGACCTTTGAAAAGGCAGTGGGAATGATTGTCTGTCTTGAATCTTGAATAATTAAGCTAAATGACCAGGTATCTAAATGAGACCTGATTAATATTTTATGCGTCTGTGTGTTGAAAGGTTAGACGAATGGAATTGATGTTCCTGCTTTATCTTTGTGCAAGTATTTTTCGCAGTCTGTACATGCTAGATCTGTTAGTGTCCTATATTACAGAAAATATCATGATATACATATAAATAAACCAATCCTTAAGTGCCATGAAAAATATTGCATGAATGCCTCCCTGACTTCTCTTCATGATGCAGTGGTTGGTTGTTGGACCCAAATGCAGAGAGGCAATGGCAGCGAGTAGTTTTTGAAGATTTTATAAAAATGATGAACAAAACATTTACAAAACCACAGGGAATGCAGGAAAACAGGAATCCAGGGAGCAAAAACAGTGGAGTACAACAGGGAAGAAAACCGGTAAGTAGGTAAGGAGAGCTGATGGGAGACTGAGGAGAGAGAGCATGGTAGCAGGGGGCGAGCGAGAGTAAACAAGGGAGTAAAGAAAATGAATCTGACAGTAACAGAGGGTAACTAGAGACAGGGTGATAAACATATTTAAACTAGAATAACTAAGAAAGGATTGTACTAAAGTTAAACAAAACCAAGGCTGATCTAATCAACATAAGAAACACAGGATAACAATAATCAAAAACTAGAATCAGAAGAATTAACCCCAAAACCACCCAGGTTCTGACACTTCTGGGGTGTGTTCATTGGTTTTTATAGTGTCTGTTTGTTCTCCAATGTTCTCTAAAAATCATTTAAAGCCTTCAAAAAAACAAACAAACAGTCATTCTGTATTTTATGTTTGGATATAAGAGCAGAGGGGACTGAACATGGCATGCCACACTGTTCATATTTTTATTTGTAAAAATAAAAATCAGAAAGATGCATCATTTTGTTTCCACTTCACAATAATGCCCTTCTTTATGTTGGTCTATTAAATATTATCCAAACAGAGTTTATGTTGAAGTTTGTGGTTGAAATGTGACAAAAAGTAAAAAAAAAGTTGAGGGAGAATCATGTGAGTACTTCTTCATAGCACTGAACCCAACAGCCAAACTTTATCAATCACATCTAACATTCTGAAGATCTTGGTATTGTGTAAAATCTCTACTGCCTTATGTTTAATATTTTTTTAAAGAGGATGTGAATTTGCTGTGATTAAAAATCTTTCCATTGGAGTCTCAATCCTCTGGGTGCTGTAATTAGGTTAATTGGCTCTAAATTACCAAAAATTTGAGTCTTGCTGAAGGACTTTACTGCCAAATATCCCGTCTCAATACACCTCTACTTTTTCTACTCTGTTCACACATCTAGGTACAGATGATTCCCTCTAAAGCTTTCATTTCATATTTTCCTCTAAATTACATCCTTCCTCTTCTCATCCCATCCGCCCTGCCTCCTTATCTGCATATCCCAGGTGTGTTAGCTCTTTTGATAGCTGTGCTCTCTCTTTTTTTCCTGGTTCCATACCATATGTCAACATTTTTGTTTTAATGGTATTCTGTCAGCTATTAATGTTTCAAGAAGTCATTCATCCTGCAACTGACTTTCTCTCCTACTCTCCATCGTCTGATTTTTTTCTTTTCTTCTTTATTTCCCTTTCCACTGAGTCCTTTTTAAATCCCTTTCTCTATTACATCTGTTGTTCCTATAAATGTGTATCCCTTCTCCATATGGTAATATTTTTTCCAAGTGACCACAGCTCTGGGAATTTGGAAGCCTGGATGTGATGACAGGCAACTGGCAGTTCCCATTCACGAGGGGAATAAAATAACCCACACCATGGATTCAAACCAAGGAATCACTCTAATTTTTTTCTTCTCAGCCTTTCTCCATTCTGCCTAAGGACCCAAAAAATCTGTCAGAGTTGCACTCACCTCCACAACCATACTGCATTCCGTCTTTCAGTGATTACATCTGTATGCCACAGGCAGGAGCCAGAAAGCGAAAGTGTGAAATACGGTAGAGGATTACGTTGTTTCTCACCTGTGCATGTATGCAAGTTCACAGTAAAGAAGACGTTAGACAATTTGAAAAACAAATGCATTAAAATGGGAAAAAGAGAGAAAATAGGAAGGGCACATAGAGAAAGAGTGGTAAAGAAGAAATGAATTGAGAGAGACTGAAAATATGATAAAGTGGAAAAGGGTAAATAAATAAGGTCTAGTCCAGAGTGCAAAAGTGGAGACAGAAAATTCCAGACAGTTGTAAGTTGAGTAAAGGAAGAATAAGACAGAAATTAAATTAAAAAAAGAAAAAAAAATATCCGGCCGCAAGCAATCATGGTTTTCATGGTGGCCGTGTCTACTTTCTCCTTCATTGTCCCGTAGTTGGGAAATTCAGATGTAACAGCAGAAAGGTGACAGGACATCGAGGCATGTAGGTTCACACAAAGAAAAAAATATAAAAATATATATAAAAAAACAAAATTAGAATAATTTACTGTACATTAAGGGCAAAATTACAACAGAGCTTGCCTTCATAATGAGGTTATCTAACCACTTCCTCTCAGCTGTAGTTAAGCTGTTTCTCCAACACACTATACCATAGAAGATGGCTGATGCCACCACAGAGTCAAAGAAGGCCTTCAGGAGCACCCTCTGCACTTCAAAGACCTCCTCAGCAGGTAGAGTTTTCTCTGACTCAGGTACTTATAAGAGTCTACTACCTCAATGTCCACTCCCTGGATGTTTACCAGTGTCAGTGTGTCACTGTTTAATATGTAAATCAGCTGTTTGATACATTTACTTCAGTTGCAAGGTAGTTAGATAAAATTAAATTCTGTTTTGGCCTAAACCATGGATAATTTTACGTTTTTTTTTTTTTTTTTAACAGAACAAATTTATTTTTGAATATTTAAATTAAAGATCCTCCCACAATTAAAGATTATAACAGCTTGACATGCAGAATGCCAAGTAACTCTGCTTCACATCGTTGAAGAAACGTGGTCTCACTTTTTCTCATGCATCTGATTAAAGGCACTTTAAACCGTAGAAACAGTGTGATGGAAGTTTTTTGGCGGTCTGTGCTCAGCGTGACACAAAACATGCATGACATGCTATGGTAGAAATCTGACATGTAATGTAAGGCTCTTCAGTTTGTCTGATAAAAGGACAAGGTGTCGTCAGGAAAGGCAACCTTAAATGACCTTTGCTGTGATCTGGTGCTCTATGGAAAACAAAATTAACTTGATCTTCAAGGAGTGGAGCAATCCTTTTTGGAGGGTGCAGCACCAACCGTCAACATTCATAGCACAACACAATAGGGTGCTCAATCCCTGTTGTTAGGACATGCATAAACAGCTCAAAATTCCATCAAGATGCTGCTGACAGAACGTTTTATTTTTTGGGGGAACACATGCTGGCCCCTGGTGGAAGAACACCCTGAGCAGGAAGCCATATTGTCACATCAAAAGTTACAAATTAAGAGGAAAGGTAAGAAAAAGAAGTTGGAGTTCCGAGTAAGGAGCAGTAGCACAAAAAACAAAAGTAGGACAGTGGATATTTCAGAGAAATTGATTAACATTCAAACAGACGTAGTAAGCTCTGGGGGCTGGCGATGTGTAAAAGTGTGTGGGTGTGGGTGGGTGGTTGAGTAGGGGGGGGGGGGGGGGGGGGGGCGCTGAATATTTCTCACAAAATGTCTTCCAATTGCTGGCACACAGCCACACCCAAAAGCTCTTGATAGACAGAAATAGATGCATACCCACACAGATAAAAAAGTGACAGAGACTGAAGCAGCAGGACAGAGATCCAGCAGCACTAAGGGAAGCATAGAGCAAAAGACAGTTGTTAGAGACAGGCAGAGAAAAGAGGCAAGACAGTGACTGACACTGAGTGAAAGGTAGCGCTTAAAGCTGAGCTCTGGAACACTTCCACAGGCTGTACTCTCACACTACAAGGAGAACAGATAAAGGCTCTAACTGGCTTGATTGCAATGTCTCAAAGCGCTGTTGATGTATGGGTGTGTGTGTATGTGTGCATGTGTATGTTTATTACTTTCCTCTTGCTCAGGGATATTTTGTTATATTTTTCCTCAGTGGTACCCCTGGGGTGTGTCCTTGCATTAATCAGGAAGATGCAGCTGCTGCTGCGTGTGTATGGCAACAACAAGGCCACAAGTTCCCTATCAGTGATTCTATGTTTTTAAATGCTGTATTAAAAAAATAGAACTTTTTAGAACATAGCTACAATTCATTTTGTATATTTGGTAATTAGTTTAGAATGGTTATAGCCTTAAGAAAATGCCACATATGGAATCTAGTTATTGTTACATATACAGCTTGATGTATATGTAAAGTCCTGCATTCTGAAAAACATATCACTCTCCAGGACCAGACTTTCTGCCCCAACACAGGATTGATCTTGTTCATGGACATCTGGTTTCACTCAGAATCTTCACCTATGTCAAAATAACACATTCTCTGACACCCAAAGACTAGTGACCTTTTTTAACACTGCTTTCACAGTTATATAACCACTGTAGCAGCATTTTATTTATTTTACAAGGAAATATGTTTAGTTTGGCATTTGATCCAAGTTCCTTGTGATTTAAAAAGGTGTAGTTTTTTTAACTGTATAAATCTAAGAATAATGTGTTTTACAGAAAGTTTCAGATGAATGCAATAAAATAGAAATTTTGTCAATATTTAGTATAAAAAAAATCTCAAACTCTGTAGTTTTAGTAGGCTGTAAAATTTTAAGAGCTGGTCCTAAGCTACTGCATATGATGTATTACATTGCAGAAAGATAAGGTAATGTGTCCTATATTTATATATGTCCACACACCGTTTATTTAAAGGAAGTTAATACAGGGCTATTGGGTATTATTACCACTATGAAACAATTAAGAATTACACCAGTTTCTATTAAGGGAAAAACATAATAGCGGTTAAAATTTTGAATAAACACAGTTTATTTAAAAGTTGTAAACAGAAGTTATTCTATTCAAAATGTAATGGTAGTGTAACAATTTCAATTACTTTATTAAAGTAATATAACTGGTAACATTTAGTTTTTACTAAGTCACCTGGGAGACTGGGTGTACTACATAACTATGTAGCATCCTATTATCCATTCCCTTGCACTTGGAAATATTAGCTTACCCAGAAAAATATTTTATGTACATGTTTAAAAAAATACCATGAAACTATGATGTTTTTATTTGAAGTTCTCCTACCTTGAGAATTTCATTATGGCCTATGCCTAGTCATTTTCACCACTTCTTTTGAAATTATTTGTTGGTAATTATTTAATTTTTTATATAACTTTAATTTTACCCTGACATACTATGATGAAAGCTAGGATTTTTTTTCCCCTTGTTCTTTTCTTTTCTTTTTTAAATATTTGTTTCCTAATTTGTGTTTTAGTTCTGAACTCCATATCCATTTATACAATACTGGAAACTATGTCCAAAAGCTATAAACCAAGGTGTTTCTCATACCGTAGTGGTCTGTAAATGCATTGTTTTCTCCTGAGAACAGTTGTTATTAAAATGTTGTTTGCTTTCATACATCAGAAGAAATTACTTCCAACCTACAGCTTGAGATTTTTTTCTTTTGTGAAACAATATAGCAATTAAATCCTATCTGACCCAAAGAAAGCTTCACACTAATAGGATCAGTCCAGCAGGGATGCAGAATGGACAAAATACATGGAAACAGGACCCTTATATGAGCTAAACAGCATCATATTTCCAAGGCTAAATAACAAAAAGTCACATCTGTACAGTTTCTGTGTTTCCTGACGAAGTTTCACTGATCACGTCAGCTCATCTTTTCCAATGTGATACGCTGGGTTACTGAGCACAGGTTACCATCTGCAGCTCATTTCAGTAAATTTATTTGGCAGTGAATGTGGGTGATGGCCACGTGGAGGATTAAATGGAATAAAGTCATTCATCTTTCTTTTTTGCTGCCTTGTATCTCATCATATTCCATTTGTCAGTCTCCTTGTGTGTTCCTGTTGACCAGTGGAGAGAGTGTTTAACACTGCCAAGCAAATTTCGCACTGAATCAGGAAAGCAACTTTCAGTGTCTCAGAAAATGGTTTAAAACAAAGCACAATAATTACCAGACAAAAATCAAACAAAAAAAAAAATGACAAAGTAATGAAATAATTTTCTATTACTTTAACACTGATCAAAATATTATTTCAAACTTGTGCATTGATATTTGCTCGATGGTTTTGATAATTGTCATGTGTATTTGCTTGATGATTTTGATGGTTTGCTGTGTACTTGATTGATGTTTTTTTTTATGATGTGAAGCACTCTGAACTGCCCTGCTGGAATGTAAATAAACCTGACTTGACTTGACTTGTAAAAAATAAACTGTTGGGTGTTTTTGACAAAGTCAAAATTTTGGCACAGATATGATTTTTTGTTATTACATTATATATTGACTATATAACATAATCGTTGATGTTAAATTCAAATATAGGGGAGAATGGGGATGATTGTAACACTTTTTACTTCAGCATATCTAACTCTGTGATATTTGGAGATAGAGTTCTCAAACTGTTATACAAAATACCCACATGTGTTTACTAGAAATGGTACTAACTGAAAACCCTGTAAGTATATCAGACTTTTTGAGGTAGTGTCAAAGACACAAATATCCTTTGTTACGACCTACCCCACTACTGGGATAGGTTGTAACACATGCTGGAGTGAGTTGTGACAATAAGACAATAAAAGCAAAAATAGAGGACACATTATAGATTTCATTCTACAACAAGTGTATTTGAGAAATCAAACAGCCCAGAATAGTGTCTGGCATTCTTTTTGATGGACCATAACTCAAACACACCCTCTATTGAACTTATGTGTGTGTGAGAGAAAGAGTGCACATGAACAAGGTTTAACATTATCAGTGCTCCTTGCATATTCTCTATAAAACAACAAACGAACATATTGATCTTATTTAAAACAAAATCAGTGACATAAAAGTTTTTGTTGTCCATGCCATTTAAATTTCTTCAGTTATATGCATTAATACCATTGATGTGGGTCAGTTCTCTCTAAAACCAAACGGACGATCTGTTAATATGTTGTGTTTATTGATGAAGGCATCAAGTTGGGTGACCAGTTTTTCCAGGATTCTGAAGAACTAGTAAAGTGATGATACTGGCCTGTAATTTGTGAAAAAAAATATTTGTCCCCAACTTTAAATATTGGAGTAACTTTGGCAATTTTCATGTGATGTGGATATGATCCTGTTGTGAATGATAAGTTACAGATGTAAGTTAATGGAACTTGAAGGCAACTGTACATGAACTTTTCCTGAAGAGAGGTGGAAATATTTAAAAAACAAAAAAACTGAACATTTTTAACATTTCCACTCCTTTGTTGAACGAACTTAACATGCAAATAAAGCAACTCTGAGGAAAAGCCATCTTAAATCATTAAACTCAATAATCAGATCTCCAGTTTAATCCCCTACAGCACCCTCTGCTGGTTGTCTTGAGTCAATATATTGCATAGTTTCAACTTAATTTACACGGTGTTGTAATCTGTCTTGGGGTGGTGGATACCTGAATGGGAGGCCCGGTGTGCCCTCTGATGCAGGGTCTGCCTGTAAGTGGTCATAATATTAAGCCTGACCAGTGTACATAGTTTGGAACAAGATGTTGATTGATAACTTTAAAACACCTTGCACTTGGTTCTTCCAGGTTTTATGATTCACTTTTCCAATCAAAATCCTTGAAGTGTTGTCTTTAGAAAGCTTCTCTCTTAGCTTCTCTGTCTTAAAAGCTCCTCAAAAGCTGAAATACAACATCATTCACAGGCTTTTAAAGTCTATTCAAAGGCTATCCTTATATGATTGGACAGCATCATGCATTCCATACACCGAAATGGACTTCTTTCATTCGGCGTTATAGCTCTAGATGGTTTTATCCTTTCAAATCATTATCATTGGGGGGAGGAAACATTGGTTTCCTCATCGTATGGATTCGGCTCTCTGATTAAATGAGCTTTCATCATCTCTCACACACACGCACACATCTAAGACACCCCTCCCTCCTGCGCCTGTCTGCAGTCAGATCATCTTCCCAATGAAGTCATCCGGTAATGATGCGAATCACATTAGATGAATGGATAGGCTTCCTAATCACATAAAGCCTGTTAATTGGATGCATATTGTCATGGCTAGCTATTATAGCATCATAAAGTATCTGAGCTGAAGTGGGTGGCCCTGCTTTGAGGCTGTATGAGCAATGCTAACATAAGAGCAAATAGGCATGACAAATAAGACAGGGAGGAACCCCACAGGCATGTTATTGTGCTCTGCCTCTGTCTGTGTCACTTCGCTCCGTACTCTTCGCTCTCACACATTAGCTCCTAATAATCATTTTTAATCCCAGGCTGGAAAGCACTTCCTTCCTGCCACTTCTTCCTCCCTGCCCACCTGGGGGAATTTTCATCAGCCTTTTCTGCTTAATTACCTCAAAGATGCTGTCACTCTTACCTAATTATAACTCAATTCTGCACATCCAGTCTCGGAAGGGCGGGCTTTGAATTGAACCATTAAAAATCATGTGTATTTCCATGACCTCTGGAGCTCCCATCATGCAATACAAACAGATGTCAGAAATTAACATTTGCTCTGACCCCGAATGCCTCATTTAGTCACTAATAATAAGGATAAATATGCCTAGATTTAGGGCATAGCCTGTGTTTTTCTTCCTTCCTGCGATGTTAAACAACTTTTATGTAAAGGGATGCAAAGGACAGGTCAGAAACATCCAAAGTGATCTATTCATTTGGACATTTACACACTACACTACACTACACACACAAACATTTTGCATTGTACAACTCCAACAGTTTAAAAACAGTTGAAAAAGGGCGTGACTGGATTTTATTTTTCTGCCTTCAGAGAGTATATTGTAAGCCAGCTGAGTACTGCCAGTCAGCTGGCTGCAAGAAAGCTCCTGCCCTTTTGTGTGCTTACTGGATAGACAAATATGACTGTTTGGAAGTATTTCTAATCACAAAAAACACAAAAGGTCGCTTTGTTGAAAGTAAAGGAGCACCAGCTAACATTTTTATGTTTGCAACATTTTTTTTTTTTAATTACAGTTAGCAAGCATGACAAAAAGAGATTACTACATGAGCCCAACTCATTTGCCAGTTCATGTTTGAAAATGTGTTTTTCTTTAAAAAGAACAAGCAGAACAACAAAAAAGGGATAATATTCTACACACATAATCCTTAAAAACTGAGTTTTGTGGTTATCGATTCTTGATTTTTTTTTGCCTCAGTCTATGTATGAAAATAATCAAAAAATACATTATAATTAAGAATATAATACATGTAATGGTCAATATGTTATTTAAGTAGAACTTAGGGAGATGGGAGCTAAAACAGGGCTCTTCTGACTAAAGGATGCAAGGATACCTTCAAAAGACCAAAACTCTTCTTGTAGATGCCAATTAACAATCAGAGATCAACTTGTAAGTATGGTATTGTCGCTTAATGGACAATACCATACTTTAAATTATGAATTTAATCAAATGTGACCTTTTACTGTGAAGAAATGCCTTGAAGCTTTGTCGATTTTCAAGCATGAACTCTAAGAACCGAAAAATACTGCACCGAATTTGTAATAGCTGATATTTCAGTATGATACCATGTTAAATTTAAAACTGATTTTATTTAAGTCTTGTATCTATCTATCTATCTATCTATCTATCTATCTATCTATCTATCTATCTATCTATCTATCTATCTATCTATCTATCTATCTATCTATCTATCTAGATAGATAGATAGATAGATAGATAGATAGATAGATAGATAGATATTTCATAAGTTGCATAAATCAATAGACACATGAGGCTGACCAAATTTATCTTAACCTTGCTGAAGTTTGGACATCAAAGATGGAGGTCAAAGGCTGCAAAATACTGCTAGTTTTGCATTCAGATTTTGAGTCAGATATCTGATTCAGATGTCTAATGTGGATAATTTATAAATGTCTTATATATGTTTTTACCACAACACTACTTTTGTTGTCAGTGTAATAGCTATTATCATTGGAGAGTAGGCTTTTTCCTGGGAAAAACAGATTTCTGGTTTGCTATAAAATCTGACCTTCCAAATTGAACTATTTTGGATTTTTTAACTTTATATTAAGAACTATACCACAAAAAAGAAAAAAAAGCATAATGAGAAAATGTACTACAGGTTATTTGATAGAGGTGCTTTGGCTAGAACAGATATTAATCTTCATTTATGCTTCATAGTGTCTGCCACTAACCTTTATTCAACTTTATTAAACTTGAAAAAAACTGCATCAAAGTACATGACATTGGTTGATGTGTTTATTGAGATGGTGAGAATTCTGATGCATTTAATGGTTGGGAAATTTTAATTTAGATTTTGCAGTATTTGATCTGCTGATCACAAATCAGAGCCAGTCAAGGAATATTTGCCAATTCAAATCTCTGATTGATTGATTTGACTATCATAAATTTATCTGATTTAAAAATTACATAAAATTCCTTCTGTGAAAATGCATCATTATGAATAAGACTCTGCTTCCCAAGCATAATATTTAAGCCCTTCTATTTATAATCATGTTTGTTCGATTTGAGTTATTATCTTTCTCTTCTAGCATCGCAAATGTTTAACATACGATTATGCATGAACATTTCTACACTAAACTTTTCTGTACAGAATAGAAAATGTTCAACTTAACATATATTGGTGAGCTTCTGCACCTGTAATGCTTTAAGCTGTTCCTGCATCCCTTTATCAGTATGAAGTTTGCCTGCTAATGCTCTGACTTGCAGCATCTGCAGCTCTCAGAGTTCGTTCAAACACATTACACCATATACTCATGGAATTACACCGAACTGTGAGTCAACATTAAATCCATCTGAATCTGCTACGCTGCACCTGTGATGCAAGTAAATGTTCACATACTGACCAAGTATCAAAAACTAATCCATTTACCTTAACATTAAACCTTAACAAAATGCTTCACTTCACAGTATTACTTTTTAAAATCAAATGCATTTAGCTAGTGTCAAATGCAGTAAAAATACATTAAACAAAATTTACAGCATCTTTGTACTATTGGTGTGTGTTTGGAGAAACAAGGGAAACCGATAAAATAAATAAATAAATCAGAAGGATGTCTAACATTAAACTGTAATTATGGTGCACTTAATGTGCAATGCATGATCTCATGAACCTTCTTTCACCTTGTAATCCCTACATTCAGCAAGTAAATGTTGTCATCAGGAATGTGCAGAGCCCTTTAAGGGGTCAGATGCTCCAACTTTAAAAAGTGAACATATGGTAGAGAATTAAAAAAAGAACACTATCACAATGTCTCTATGAACTAAAACAACCTAAGCTGAAACACAACACAATACAAAAACCATCCTAGCAGAAACTGTATCGTGTCATTGTCTTTCTTGTCAATTAAATAATGGTTGTCTAATATCTTCTGTAAGGGGTGTACTGTTCCATTTTTTTTTTTTGTTTCTCTTTAATGTTTTCTTTGGTTGTTGCTTAGTGTTATTCTCTTCTATTTTTTTCTTCCTGTCCTGTTTTTGGGGCTTGTTTTGCTCATTTTCCCACAGCTTACCAAGGGTTATTTACCTTTTGCAGAAATCTTGAGCACCTTAGTTTTTCTATGTGCCTTCTCCCTCTGGGTGGCATCTTCATAAAGTATTCTTATACCACTGTCATACTATTGTGTATACTTTTGTAGCATTGTGGCATATTTTTATGTGGCATTTAGTGGCATATATTATGCCATCAGAGAATTACGTTCCCAAGATGTCTTCCTTTGCATTTAATAATGTAACATGCAAAATTTGATCTCAAACTTTTACATTATAAATTTGAGAGAGACATTTTTGGAAGCCAGCTTTCCTCCATTTTGTCACCAGCACCACAAGGTAGCTTCACATCAACATCATTCTGTATCTTGAGCAACTGCACTTAGTTTGATGTTATGTTTCTGTCAGAAAGCATTTTTACCTGTTGTCAGATTACAGTGATCTAGTTCAGCATTTGTTTTGGACTTGGGAAAATCACATCTGTATCTCAGTAATTAAATAAAGTCAAGCCAGTTGCTGTTTTTATTTTCTTTCTCTTTCCAGAGGACGTGAGTGGGACAACATTTGATACAAACAATAGGGTGTAATACACAGAGCTCAGTTTGTGTTTCTGCAGTGCAAGTAATCAGAAATATTTGTGCATGTTTTTAGAATTTCAAAAGAGAGTGGAGAAACCATGCAGAGCATCACATTCTGAAACAGAGATCATTTAGTTTATTTACACAGTCTGTTGGTGGGTACTAATCTGTTAGAAACAGCATGATTCTTAGAAGGAGACACAAATAAACAAAAAGCTCTGATTAGCACATCAAGATTAATCATTTTGAAATCTACTCACAAAACCAGCAGTGAAGGATGAAACTTTGAATTAGTAAAATTGTAGATATACTATACATTCTAATAGTTATGGTATATTGAATGATGATCCATCTGGAAAGATAAATATGCCACTATTGCAAGTATAAAATATATAGAGGAGGAGCTATGTTTGTGAACTGTATATTTATTCTCTACTGGAGTAATTTAAAACAATTCTTTCTGTATTATCAATGTTGAATTATATGTTAATATTATGAATGAAAATAACTTATTGGAACTATTTATTTTACAGTTTTATTTTATTTTTTTATTTTATTTTACTTTTTTTTCTACATTCCCTCATTTCCTACTTGTTAGTATTAGTAAGACATTGTTGTAAAGTCAAGAAAACATTTAGCAATAAATTTACCCATGCAAAAAGGATCTGAATTTGTCTGTATATAAAGTCTGAGGTCGATGAACTACTTCACTTGGTAAGTGTGCAGCAAAGTGATAGCTTTTTAGACAATGAAATATATATATATATATATATATATATATATATATATATATATATATATATATATATATATATATATATATATATATATAGCATCAGCAGCTTTATGGGTAGAGCAGAGCACTTTTAGAAATTTGGAAAATTGTTTGAATTCTCAGAGGAATTAAGACTGATGTAAACATATTGTTTTACCTTTTAGCAAATAATAGAATAGATGCTCCACTGATGTGACCACTCAAAATAAGATAGCAAGAAGTCAAAAAAGGAAATGGCTGATAAATATAATGGAATAAAAATAAATTTAGTTTTAAAAAAAAATACATTATGGGTTTTTCTGTCCTGTCACAACCACCTCAGTTCTCTAAATTTCAATTTCTCTTGTCCAGAATGGCTCTGCACTAAATCTCTCACACTAAAAACTGTCTAACATTTCCTGGGCTTTTACATTGTTTCCACATTGTAGCCACGCTCTCTCATCTCACCTGATATACACTTTAAATGCTCCAGAAATGTACATATTGATAAGGGTGGGTAGTGAGTGATGCATTTAGGAGAGCTAAGACAAACTGAGCTTCCACTGAGAATCATACCTGTCAAGTTTTGGTTTTAAAAATCCAGGAAATTTTCCGTCGCCTGCTGCAAGCCGTCCCAGCAGCACAACCAAGGTTCATTATCTCTTACATTGAAATCTAAAATAACCTTCTGTCAACCACTTACAAACTACAATTACGGAATCAGAATCTGATAGGGCTACCTGTGTTGACACTGAAATGCTGTGCCCCATCCTGTTCCACTTTACCTCTTTAGAAAACTTAAATTCACTGTCCCATTTTACAAGAAGTCTTAACTTTTTTGGCAGGAACGCCTTCTCTCTCCTTATGTCCATCCATCTCCCTGATTTATAGTTCCATGGTTGTTCTCGCTGTCGGCAATAACCTCATGAGAACCGCCACCCAGGCTGGTGCAGGTGGTGGTTCTCGCAAAGCTAGTGACATTTCAGTTTGGAGAGGCACAGGAATGCTTTTTTAAAATTATAATGTGGGAAATTTACGGGAAAATACTAATATGGGACAACAGTGGGAAAGAGGAGTAAAATACGGTAGTTTCCCAGCCAAATCGGGAGACTTGACAGGTATGCTGAGAATCCAACAGTAGTATTGTATGTTTTAGACATTGCACATGGAACAATACTGTCATATCTGAAATGCATTTAATATGTTGCCTCGAAATGGACAAGAGTAATCAAAGATGGCTTGTAATTGAAGCAATGTAGAAGTGTTTTTTTTATTATTAATTAATAGAGAATTCTTGCAAAAAAAGAAACAGAATTCATGTTGTTCCATACTACCTGGAATGATCTGGGCATGCTAGGAAAAGTGTGTGACATAGGAAACTATGTGAATGTGGACACTTAAGTATGCCCACCAGAGCAGCAGACTGTTTAGTCCTTTAACCTCCTGTGGTCAGAATAGAAGCCATTAGGCTGAAAAAGCATTAAAATGACAAAGAAGGTAATATGCTGTCATATTGTCATATACTGGTAATTCTATGAAAAACTAGATAGCAGCTCAAGTAATTAGTTTGATCTATACAGTTCAGTGGTGAAAGAGAAAATGTAACATCTTTCTAGGTGCAACAGTCTCCATTACATTTTTTTTAAATATTAGATTATTTAGTATATTAACCTAACACCTTTTTTAAACTAAAATATCAAATAATTATTTTTGAAATCCCTACAATAAAAAGTAATAAAACAGGTGAATGTCTAACTTTTTAGAAAGCCACCAGAAATGTGGTTTGATAATTCAGATTATAATCTTCAGGAATACAGTGATCGGTTTGCGCAATTCAAACAGCAAGGTGGGTTTATTACCTTTATATTCTGTGTATTCAAAAAGTATTATTTGAATACAAGCCAGACTTTATTGCCATGTCTCATTTATGTGTTGACACAGGTCAATGTGCACCACAAAAGAAACATTTTGTTTATTATAAAGGAGTAGAAGCAGCAACCCAGCATGGGACAGATAAGCATATTGCTAAAGATTTTACACTGACGAAAAACATATTATCTACAACCATAGCGTGCCCCATATCAGAACTCCTATTGTAGCTTGAAAATTATATCTGGAGCTTCTCAGTGGCTCCAGAGAATAGGCCTCATTTTGCTGTGGTGACGCCACTGATATGGGCGCCGCTCGCATTCATATTGCATGCAGCACTATCTCTCATTTTTATGTCACTTGCTGGGAACAAACTAATGCAAGCTGTTCAAAACAAAATAAAAATTCTAGTTCTATTGAAATAAATAAATAAAAGTCTGCCTTGGAAATACTTGTAGTGTCTCAGGCCCTGCAGAGCCACATTAGGGTCTTCCTAACCAGCTGTGCACTGGTCTCTATAGGTATTAAATTTTGATAATGCTGATGTGCCCATGAATGCAACATATTTGCCGCCACAAGCGTTGCTTGGAGATATTGGAACAGTGAGATTGGAATATGGGCAAATAAACAGCATGAGCTCTTTTTATAATTAATTTCATTACTTTCAAAACAAGTGCTCTAGATAGCAGCAATGTAGTACCATTCAAAAATAAATTTAATGTCATACATAGTGAAATTGTATTTGTTCCCCTCTTACTGTTGAAGGAGGATCCAGCAGTATTACCAGAAAAAAAGAGTTGTTGCCTTTGGACTGCCATGCCAATTTCCCAACAACACCATCTCAACACTGTCAACATGTTAAGTGGTAAATTGGAGTAAAATAAGATCAAGTAAAAGTACATTTTTAATACACTATATTTCTCATTATAAAAAAATCACAGGGAAGACAATTTTACCTGGTAATGTATATCAAGGCAAACTCTGCTAATACAACAGAATGGAATAGATCATCAAAAAAGGGAGGGAATAAAATCTAGTTTTTGTTGGGACCAAAAAACTTTTTTTACATTTCAGTACATATAAATTGCAACACAAACACTGTCAAACCTTCTATTAAATTACTTGTAAAATAAAAATAAATACCACAGCAGCTACATATAGGTGAAACAGTATTGCTGTTTAGCTTTAGAACATCAGAGCAAACTACAACCCGAGTAGATGTCTAGTACAAAGGTATTCAGCATCTCCAAGGCTCTGAGGGGGAAGAAAACTTTATAAAAACTTCATGAACCCTGATGAGACTGCTGTTTGAGCTGCTGTGTTTGCTGTCGACCCAGTTTAGTTCAGCCCAGCAGTTCATCCTGGCACTGCTGTTGCTTCAGTGTTTTTCACTGTCATCCAGCAACTCACTACTGACTCCATTTCTCCTCACATATCTTAGCTGTAAAAGGTACATACTCCCAAGCAGTTTTTATATGTCCAAAAGGTCTTCATATCAAGCTGTTATTCTTTCGCATGAATAACAGCACTTACAATGTCTTGCAAAAGTATTCATAGAATATGAATATTTTCACATATTGTCACAATGCTAAAATATGGTGAATTTATTGGGATTTTATGTGACATACTAACAGCATATGTAATGTTCTGTGAAGGACTAAAGTACATTAAATTAAAAAAAAAAAAAAAAAAAAAAAAAAAAAAAAAAATGTACAGTACAAAAATCAAACCTTTAATTCTGGCATCTAGATGGTGGCAGCAGATTCTTGAAATTTGTTTCACACAACCCATAATTGCTAAATTAGATTGATATCTCAAGAACACAGAGACCAAATTAACTCCTCAAACTTTTTGCTGTGCTCTATAAAATACATTTCAAACACTTTTTTCTGAGTGTAGGTATCATTATTCTGCTCAAAGAAGTCAATGCCATTGAGAGATTTATATGGCAAATATCAAAGTAGCATCCACATGATTTGCCTGATGAGCAAGCAAGTTTGCTTTCCTCCTATAGTGCAGCTTGATGTCCTGTATTCCTTAGGTAAGCACTTTGCATGGATCCAACTGTCCACATATTTTAAAATAAAAGGTCGCCGTCCTCCCCAGGGCATATTTCAGTTGAAACATGGTCATTGTAGAAGCTTTTGGTGGTAAACCTATACCAGCACATGTACCCTAATTGATCCACAGCTGACCTGCACATGTAAAAGCCTGTGATGTACTGTGTGTTCTGACAAATCTCTATTAGAACCACCTTTCTTTAACCTTTATGCATTAGTGAGTCATAGTCACCCATGGCCCTTTTGGTGGTTCACCAGTTTTGCTTCCATAGACTTCTTCAAAGAAATTCATGACGACTTGACACATCTGACAAGAACTTGAGTAATGGAGATGCACTGACCCAGCTGTCTAGAAATCATAGTTTGATCCTTCTTTGAGTCACTCATATTATTACACTTGCTCATTTTGTCTACTGTGAAGACATCAAACTTGATGGACAGAGTCCCACTTTCTATTGAATACATTCCACCCACTGCCAGGTGCTTTATACCAAATTAGTCAGTTGTCATAATGCTATCTCTGCTTGGTCTGTGAAATATTCATATTGGAAATAACTGGCTGTTGCTATATTGAGGTTCTATATGTTTTAAAGTAAACATTAAAGGCAACAATAGGAAGAGAGACAATGATTGTTGATTTGTGAGTGTTCAGACTTTAGTTTTCAGCAGAAAAATATAATTAGTACACCTTGTTTATGGAAAGAATTATGCAACATAACTGCACTTTGCTGCAATACAAAGCTTATGATCTTCTGGAAGATTGCCTGTTATCTGGGCATCAAACAAACCTGAACATATTGGTTGGCTCCTATGATGAAATCCTTATATGTGCTGCTTTTTTCCAAATTTAACAAGTGTTACTATCATTTTATACAGAGATCTTGCCCAGTGCATTTATGAACTAAGGCATTGCTTGGGGCCCCTGGTAAAGGTGAGGGCCCTCCAAGAACACTCAAATTCAAACACACAGTACAGACATTAAAATTCAGATTTATTTTAAATAACGGGACAAAGAAGCCTACATTTAAATTTGTGATACTCATTAACTGCAAATTTATAAGAATTTAATTTTTTTCCCATTCCCCCCCATTTTTTAGGATTTGAAATTAGGACATCTTAATGACACTTGTTCATTATTTGTTAATCATTTCTGCCATTTGGCTCTGTTCTGAAGTCATATTTTATGCCTACTGTAACTGCAAGTTAATTGTCAACAGTTTTGCTTGTTTTTAAGCTCAACCAAATAAATTGTCGCTGACTCTACTGAAACTGCAGTAAAATGATGTTCTACTGATACAATTGCTAGACAAAATGAGAAAGTCAGAGAGGAAAAAAAAACAACTTTTCTTTACTGTTTATTTATTTCTATTTTAATAAATAAAGTGAAGTGAATAACATTGTGCTCTCTTACTATTAAACCATGACATTTAGGGTTGCTGTATGCAAAACACTTTCAACTTCACACCTTCAGGCTTGATTGTTTTAAAGGACATAATACTGGTCCTGTAACTGGAAGTGGGGACCCAAATCAATTTGTGCTTAGGGCTCTATTAATTCTTTGACATCTCTGATCATGTACAGCAGGACAAAAAACTTTTAATGCGCCACATCTGTAAAGAGGTAACTATATTAGACATGATCAGCCTGCACACACAAAAACATTAATGCAATCATCACTTCCGTTTACATTTGGTCAAACTCCCACCACTGAAACTGAATTTTTCTTCTGCATTTTTCTTTCATTCTAGCAAATATGAGCACAAGAAAAGACACCCACTCTGGCCTCGCTCAAAGACAGTGACCTGCTGTGAACACACATAATTTATTAGCAGGAATCTAATCAGCAGCTTCAAATGAGTTCCAATGGAACTCATTAAGATGGCTAATGAAGAAAGACTCAGACAATAACAAACCCTGATAGGAAGGATGGAAGACAAAGGATGGATGGATAGGTGGATGGATGGATGGACGGATGGACGGACGGACAGATGGACGGACGGACTAATCAGTTGCTGTCTTTCCTCCAGACTTAATCAGCTTTCTTTTTAAATTCAGTTAATTAATTCAAACAATTAACCGATCTTACTCTTAGGTCCTATAGTATTAATGCAAGAGTATTTCTCATTATCACCCCACAAGAGATTGCCCAGTATGCTCTTCGGCATTGTGATACAATCTTGAGTTACCCTGTCAGCTGGCTTCTTCAGAAGTAGCAGTCTGTGAGGCCCTCCTGTCCATGTCATTTTCCAAGTCAGTCAAGGATAAAATAATAAAAATAAATAAATAAATAAATAAATAAATAAAAAAAAACATTCATCACACTGTAAGCAATAAAGTTATTTTCTTGCAGCCATTTGCACCTGAAAGCAACAGAAGCTTATCATGCCCACACCGGGCCAACAAGGAGTCCACCCTGTCTAACAATCCCCAAATCCCCCAAATGGGGGGTGTGAGGGGGTTTGGGGAGGGGGGGTGGAGTAAGAGGAGAAACTGCGCTTCTCCTCTTACTCCACTTCTACCAACAGCACTGTAAATTGAAGGACGCTGTAATCAGTGGTGTGACTCAGTCAGTAAGTGACGGCATCGATCGTCTGGGATTGAAGAGTCAGTCTTAATATCAGCTTGGTTCAGGAGTTGGAGTAATGTTGAGGTGGGGGATGCCTCAGAAACAAGGGTGTGAGTGGAGGGGTTATAAATGAGGATGGATGGACAAGACGTATGGAGGGAAAACTGGTCTCCGCACTCATTTGGTAACAACCTGCTTCAATCAAACGACGCCACGGTTTACAGACTTGTGATTCAACTTCAATCCCAGACGCAGGGCTAGAATTAAGGTTTGAAAAGTGTTGTGGATTTACAATGAAACTGCGCTCAAAGGTTTCCAGAGTGCTTTGCCCTTGAGGGAGCCAAGCGGTTTTCCAATTCTAAAGCTTATAAATACAAAACAAATCAAAAACAGCACTCTCTTTGAGAAGCAAACAAAGATAGAGTGCGAGGCCACTTAGAAACTAATTTTGAAATGTGCATAAATATAATGACAAATGAAGGTAGAACTGAATGCCAAACAGACAACGGTTACATAACACACATAAAAATAACCCAATGACAAAAGATGAGACTCTTTCACCTGTTTGTTCTAAAGTCATGCTTCTATGCACAGGCATTTAATTAGCTTAATTAAACTGCTTTGTATTTATGAGGCACAGAGAATTTTTGCTAAATACATCATCTTATTAAAATAGGTGGATGTCAGGGCATTGCACAAAATGTAATTGCTGGAAATACTCCCACACAGTTAAATTGAATTTTGGTGCATCATTGTAATACTAAGATAGATTTAGCAGAATCTTTGGGCAGAACGATTAACTGAAATGCTTTTGCAACATGCTATCTTGTAATTGTAACAGAAGCTGTTGTGTTTGAAGGTATTGAGCATTGTATCTCACCTTCTCCAGACTTTGTTTTGTAAACGTCCCTTTAGTAAGATGAATATATGTAATTTACACTTTAAATGCATATGCTTAGTTCTTATCTGCTCAAAATTTACTGATCCATTTTAATGAATGAAGATATAATTGAAAAATGTTTATATATATATATATATATATATATATATATATATATATATATATATATATATATATATATATATATATATATATAAATCTTCAAACTTTTAAAAGCACTATAAGAAGGAACAAAATCTCCTCAAATGTGGCAAAAAAAAGTTTAAAAAACCAGCATGACTTCCTAAAGAGCTGACATCTCTAGCTTCAGATCTGAGACCAAAATCCAACCTGAAATAGCTACCTGTCGTGCACTGCAGGCTTTTTTTAATATAAGTTGGCTAATTTGTTTGTTTCTTCCAGCATGGTGGGAATGCTCAAGCACTGCTGCTAAGCCTTTCATGAGCAAGTACCTAAATTAGAAGAGATCCATTTTATTTATAGAGCTTCATTTAGTGTAAGTGTTAGATGCTCTTGGTTTGATTGGGCCTAATTACAATTCAGATATTTGTTCTCGAGGAGTGTGGTTAGAAGACTTGGGAGGGTGAATGCTGCTTCCTCAGGTTTTACAGTAATCTAGAGGGGCAGCTGGAAGGTATTTGTGTTGCTGTGTTGTATACTGCTGTGATGTTGTTTTTATTCCCCCTGGTGTTGTTGTGATGCCTTTTCTGTTTTAGTCACAGGAATTGTGTCACTTTGTTATATTTCATCAAATTGTGTTAAAGTTCATTTCCAGAATGTATGTAAAACTTTTTTACTCTGACAGCAGAAACTGCTAGAAGACAAATGCAAATTGTTTGAAGTAAACTTTTGCCTGCTTGGTAATCTTCCGTACCCTCACTACATTTTACACATTTGTTGCATAGTCCCATCATGATTTCACAATTTGTCCCCTGACTGCAACCATATCATATCTTCTCTGATCATGTCAGAATACAGGTGCATGTTAGAGGATTTTGCCATGCAATGCATTAGCTTACTTGGAGTGAGCGCTATTGTAGTGCATGATTGGTGTAGGGCATGATTGGGTCTAATCCCAGGTATGAGGCCAGCCCTGCTTAAAGTCCTCAGTGATCAGATCTCATCACTGTGGAGGGATTGTGTCATGGATAGGCAGCCACAAAGATAATAAATCACTTTAACTTTGCTACTTTACTTTTGTTCCTGCTCTAAACCATCCAGGACTCCTAAAATCATATGAAGGTTAATTGAAGACTACTGCATTACCATTATGATTCTGAAGATCCTACCAGGGCTATCTTTATGCCAATCATGTTCTAGCCAAATTTTCACATATTAACTGAAAACTTTATAAAGTGTGAATAGGTGGTAGATGTTGTCAGTAGTTTGGTGTGTTTGACTTAATGTTGATAAGCTTGTAATTGTGTTTTTTCTTAATTAACTATAGTAAAAACATCTTTTTTAATCTACCCAGTTGTTTCCTCTGACTAAAAGTAATATTGACATTTTGGAGTGGCCCAGCCAGAATCTGAACTTGAATCTAACACAGAATCAATGGAGAGAGCTAAAGACTAGGGTGGTGGCAAGGTGGTCTTCCAACCTTAAAAACTTGGAGGTCTTCATCAAAGATAAATCCTCAAAATACTAGTGCAAACATACAAAAAGTTGGTCAAATGTACAAAAAGGGTCTCATTGCTCCAATGATTATGGAGAGATGTATAGATATTTTCATTATATTATCATCTTTTGAAAAAAAACAACAAAAAAAAACAACAACTTCTTAGTTGGATGAAAATAATTTTAAATCTAAATCTGTATGAGTATGAGTAATTTTGGGCTTCAAGGTGTTTTCATTGCACTGGCACAAGGACACCACATGTAGAAATGTCTGCAATATCATTAGAATTTTGGACCAAACTTGATTTTAGCCTAAATGTCTTTAGATAGTTTAGGTAATTTTTTGAAAGGTATACCGCTTGTCTGAGCAGTCAAAGCTCAGATTTCTCCTTTGAGTTGCAACTCATATCCGAGCTGGCCAGCAACACAGCTAGAATATGAAACCCTCAACAGGGTGTTTTTGTTGCTGTTTAGCTTTCTTTTTTTAATTCAAGACTGTCACCATTTTTCTTTGCAAATGGAGCTCGAATTCCATCCTGGAAATGCTTGTGGGTTTGATGTTCCTTTGACAAGTAAATAAAGAAAATATAATAATTTGTTAATCTGCCACTTTAGAAAAAAAATAATTTATGTATAGCCCTTGTTAGTTTTTTTAACCAATCTACTGAGTAAAGTATAGAGGTTTTTTTACTTACTTACCAACAATTATAGATCTCAGCACCCAGAGAGTCAATTGTTATAAGCTACACCAGTAAATAGTCTTGTCTAAATAGTCTTGTCTTGTCTAAGATATGCTATCAAAAGCAGCTGATTATCTGTGCAACCTGATATAATAAATGAGATTACATTAACTGGGTAATATGTACGTCAAATCTACATATCATTACTGTGACTCCACCATGGAAAGCTACACAGCCTATGTTATCTATATTTTTCTGTCATATTTGCACTACTGTCCATTTCAGCCACATACTGTCCCTGTGTTTTTACTCCACACTAGCTCTCTTCTCCTCTCTTGCTGTCTCTATCCTGTAATGGAAAAAATGATTAGCACAATTAAACAGCAAGAGAGACACCCAGAGCCTTCGGGTGAATTGTTCTACCTTAATTTCTTTGTTAATTGCTTCTCTGGGGAGGCTTGAGAGTAAAAGTAGCTCGAGGGTATCTAAGTCTTTCACATTTACACACTAGCATGCTTTAGGGAGAAGCTCATTTCCCCTCTCTTCCTCTTCTCTTATAGTGCTTCCCTTTACTTATTCCCTCTCCTGCTGCTTATTAACCTCCTGCTTCCTGCTCATTTTTTTGTTTTGCTTGGGAAACCTGGCTCATCCACCCCTCGATCATATGTTTTGTCTGTTATCACCTTTCCTCATGTGCATGCCATTCAGCTTTTTCACACTTCAATTTTACTTTATTGTTATTTAAACACTCACTAGTGCCATGTCTCTACATTGATAGTCTTTCACCTATTAACCTGTACTTTTCTTTCTTGTTTCCTTCAGAAAAAGGTTCAGTAAAGCAAAGCTATGTAATTTATAGCACTTTATGGATAAAGTATATGTGGATACATTAGACACAGTTCAGAAAAAAAATTACTGCTTCAAGTTCACGTTTCATTTCTGTTTTTACGTTGCTACAAATTATACATCTTTTTAATCATAGTCAAGAGAAATATAACCTTGAAACAGCTTTGTCTGATATAACTTTGGTTAATTTACTAATTTACTAATCCTGTGCAGCTCCTTTTAAAATAACAAAGATAATTTTCTGCCATTCCTAGCAATAATTAATGGATGTAGTTGATAGCTTTACGTTTTTGGACCAATCTTGGTGAAAAAAACCAAATGAAATTTTGCAAACGTTGTACTATTGTATAAAACCTGGGACAATCACCACTTTACATATTGCCATGCTTCTACAATTCTTAGCAATCCCTGAAAAACTCAACAACAAATTAGAAAATAATGAATTATATATATATATATATATATATATATATATATATATATATATATATATATATATATATATATAGAGAGAGAGAGAGAGAGAGAGAGAGAGAGAGACACTGCTCAAAAAAATAAAGGGCACACCTAAACAAAACAATGTAACCAGTTAGGTAGTAACACTTATTGTGAATCAATTCCACCTGTTGCTGTGCAAATGGAACATACAACAGGTGGAAATGAGAGGCAATTAGCAAGACAATCCCAATCAAAGACTATAAAAGAGTGATTCTGCAGGTGGTGACCACAGATCATTTCTCTGTTCTCATCCTTTCTGGTTGAACTTTTAGTCACTTTTTCATTTTTTCAATGCTGTCATGCATAGAGGCATCATGACGTGTTTTTTACAGCCCACTGAAATTGCTCAAGTTGTGCAGCTAATCCAAGATTGAGCATCAATGCGAGTGGTGGCAAGAAGATTTGCTGTGTCTCTCAGCACAGTATCCAGAGGCATGGATATGTATATAGATGATACAGATGTTGAACATGTACATGGCAATAGTTTTTTTTTTTGTTTTTTTTTTTTTTTTTTGGTTTATTACTGGATACTAAAATTAGTTGGAAACCACATACCAAACAGTTCTGCTATGTCCTCACAAGATGTGAAGCTGTGTGTGTATCTCATTAGAGAGACAGTAGAGAGTTTAGATCAGGCTTAAAAAAAATCCTCAGACTTTGCACTCTGCTGGCTTAGTAGTGTAACTCCTCCCATTTTTAGCTGTTGTTTAACATCTTCCAGCTCCGTTCTACTGCTTGTTGTAACCAGAGGGTAAGTCAAGTGCAAATCTTTTGGGATGTGTGATTGATCGGAGCAGAGCAGGGTGGAGCCGTGTGTGCATTAGTTGTGCATTGTGCTGCATTTGTTACAGTCTAACCTTACTTTCTTTCTGTCCTCAACAGGGTAAACTACCTACTCCTCTATTCAGACTATAATAAGCAGATTAACACAACTTTATACAGTGCATTCTTGTTGAATGTTCAGTGGCACGTTTATTAAAAACGTGCCACTGAACCCAGAGCCCGACCTTACCCACCATCAAGCACATAATTTTGGCCCAACACAGCCCGGATACCGGGGCAGGTTCTGGTCGGACTTGGGCTATAAATATAAACTCCTCGACAGGTTATTAATTTACTTCCATTGTTTTATTTCATGAAAATCTTGTAAAACTGAAATAAACAGACAAAAAAGTACTTTAGTGTATTGTCTCATACATGTGTTCTTAACTGTAAATCTTCCTGTAAACCCAATCATTCTGTACAGAACAGCATAAACATATACAAAAAACCCACACAACTGAAAGAGTAGGACCTTCTTCAATAGACAGAGGAAAATTTCAAGGAGTCAAATTGTGAAGTCAAATTTCTTTTAAGATATGTTTGATATATATAGTATTTTTATAACAACTGAAGGTACATACTAACCTGGCCATTGCCTTGCCGCACAGCACTAGTTGATTTAAATCTTACTTCACAGCACAGTCTGGGTTTTCTCCCATTGACTTGGATTTCTCCAGTAGAGTTTTAACCGGGCCAATCAGTGAACAGAAGAAGAGTTGTGAATGATGACATCGATCTTCTGCACTGTTTTAGAATTGTAGTCTGCTTGTAGTTTGGCAATGGCAGCAGAGGAAGTCGTTCAGTCCGTGTTGGCCATGCTTCCAAATATTAAATTAACAGTCATCTTGTTTGGCTTGGCACCGCTCTCTTCGCAGTAAATGGCCTGTACTTATATACCACTTTATCAAGTCCAGGGAACCCCAAGTGCTTTACTCTACATTCAGTCATTCAGTGAGGGATGGTTGTTTATAGCACACGTAATTTCCGGAAAGCTTCTTCTCTGTCTATCATTTCTCAATAGCTGAGAGCCCAGACCCTCTGTATGAAGAAAAGCATTGAACAAGGGGCTGGTTTTTACCAGGGTAGGTATAAACACGCCTGATCAAAATTTTAAGACCAGTTGAAAAATGGCAAGAATTTACATTTTGCACTGTTGAAACTTAAGAAGGTTGTAAGTCAAGCTTCAAAATGCAAAAAAAAAAAAGAAGAAATGGGAGTTAGACAAAAATAAATAAATAAATAAAAGTATTTTTATTGCAAACAACCATTAAACTGAAAAACTGAAATGGGCTGTTCATCAGCTGATCAAGAGTTTAGATCATATCTAAAAAAAAACCCAAGAAACCCTAAAATAAAAATAAAAGTTTCAAAAAAGGACTCCATAATGAGTAGCTGCACCATGTTGTTAATCATTTCAAAAATTTGTTTTGGCATGCTTGATGCTAGTGTTTCCAGGAGGCTCGAGGGATTGTTCCTTCATTCACTGCCTGGAATTGGTATCCATTTTTGTAAACTTCCCTTACCATCCAACCCTAAATGTTCTCAATTGCATTTAGATTAGGGGAACATGCAGGATGGTCCAAAGGAGTGATGTTAGTTCTCTGGAAGAAGTCTATTGTCATGCAGGCATTGTGAACTGCAGCATTGCCCTGCTGAAAAACCCAGTCATTACCACATAGATGATGGCCTTGAGTCATGAGGGATGCCTCCTGCAACATTTCCACATAGCCAAGTGCCATTTGATGCCTCTGCACAACTTGAAACTCTATTGTTCCATTGAAGGAAAAAGTCCCACAGAACATGATGTCGTGCCGTGTAAAAAACATCTCAGGTGGGATCTCCTTGTCAAGATTTGGGCTTTTAAATGCTGTGGTTCTAAACTTTTGATCATTTGATAAACAGCCTATTTCAGTTTAATGGTTGTTTCCAATTAATTGCTTACTCAATTTATTTTTTGGGCTCACTCCAATTTTTTCATTTTGCATTTTGAAGCTCTACTTAGAATCTTCTTAAGATCCAACAGTGCGAAATGTGGATTCTTTCCATTTTTCAATTAGTTTTAAAATTTTGATCAGGAGTGTAGTGATTTGATTCTGCTATAAAATTACACTATGTGCCTGGAAAATACAAAATACCTCCCTTTAAACCATACACATTACATCCATACCAACAGAGGTTCTTTACTTCATAACAAATATATTCTGAATTATAAATAACTTCATATTCTCTATTGCTCACTGGTTTCACTTTATTTAAACTTATGCAGAGAAGACAACACACAGAAATTCATTATCATCACTATAATGCAAACATGCATAAGAATTATGCATAATGTAGACTACTAAAATCTGAAAACACTGACTTAAGTCAAACATATTGAATTTAAATGACCTATTATAGTTTCCCACCTTAATCTTTATGTATAAAATAAGCAAAATAAAACTCCCTGATAAGGTTTTAAAACTGATTGTCAAATAAATGTGTTCAAGAGGAATTGTTTTTCTGTCTTTTGTATAGTATTCTGTGTTAGCAGTAGATGTGAACTGTGAATAGCTTTAGATGTCTTCAAGAAGCAAGTTTACTGATTTTCTAATTTGAGAAAGATGTGATTGAGCTTCATCCCACTTCTTTTGAGCATGTTGTACATATGTTCAAACTTTTTTATTGATGTTCTTTTGTTTTAACATGTTGAAATAAATTATGCACATATGTAACTAAATATATAAATCTAGTGTCTTTTGTAGAGATTTAGCCTCATTAATTGAGACAACACAAATCTGGGTTCATATAAACAAGACAAGAATTTAACAATACTTTGAGAAACAAAACACTCAATTTTACGGTTTTAACAATCAGAAAATGTGGTCAAGAATCTGGGCTCGATGTTGAGAACTTCAGTTTAGATTTGATTTGTCCACATTGTTGTTTCTCTAATTCGTATGGTCTCCTAATACCACAAACACTGAAATTCTACATTTTGTGGGTGTTCCCAATTAGGCTGCATTCACATAAGCCCTGTTTAGTCCACTTTAATCAAACTCTAGCTCGTTTGCCTAGAAAGTCTGGTTTGTTTCGGGAGGTGTGAATGCGCAATCAAACTCTGATGCGGACCAAAAAAGCAAACTCTGGTCCGCCTAAAAACCTAGGTCTTGGTTTGGTTGAAGTGAACTCTGGTATGGTTTGAATGCATACGTGAATACCAAGTGAACTGGAGACCGCTCCAAAAGCAAGAAACAGAGTATAATGCAGGCCATTCTGGTTAAATACAACCAAAACAAACTCGTGTCTTGCACTAGAGGAAGAAATGGCCCGTGGTCTTTTAGCAACGACAAAAGAGAAATCCTACAACTGCTAAAATCTGGCACAATTGCATTTCCATATACATTTCGTGAAGGAGTCTTCAGAGGTTTTAATGTCATTTCCTTCAGTGGTTCTTGGTGCAGCACCACCACAGGTGAGGTGGGGGACAGGTTTTTCAAAGGGTTTGGTTCATTTGACACAATGCTGTGCAAAACCCCACCGCACCAGCTGAAAATGTAACAAATGTTGCAATTTTAGTCCCCAATTTGAACTGAGTCTACCAGACTATAAGATTAAAATCTGAAAATGTGTTTTACAGAATCTCAGTTCAGGATAGAATCACCCTCTCACCATTTTCTTTTTCCACCTAGGACCCAAAATTCTGCTGCACAAATGATTTAAAAATAATGAGCGGGTTCTTCAGTGCTTTTGTAACCAAGTGTTGTCACCTAGCCTTATTAGCAATCTTTATCAGTTGACTATGTCAACATAAACTCAATAACCACTTTTTTCTTACTTTAATATAAGAGTCTCAAACATAAATGCAGGTAGTTTAGCTTAGAGCACTCACTTTCATCTGTCAGGCTCATAATAACTCACAATCATTTCACCAGATAAACTCATGCCGAACTTAACTGGATAGCATTCCACAAGACCTGGCATTTTAATACTAATAATTGTTGATTATGTGCACTCCTAATATAATGCTTTATCTTGAAGGGCAAAAAAATCTTTGGACTTTCACACTGTTTCCCAGTATGGTGCTATGCGGGTTTTAAAAGGTATGTAAGTGGTTAAAAGTGTTTTTATTGTTCTGTTGAGAAAATGGTAAAAATCTAAATTTTAGCTCATTGTGAAACATAGACTACATATTCTATCTTTTCAAACCCTTAACTTCCTTTTTTAACCTCATGTATTTTGGTATTTGAGTTTGTATATTTTTAACTCATATTACTTTACTGACATTTGGCATAAGGCATAAAACTAAAATAGACTGAATAGTCAACAATGCTCCAAAATGTTCATTGTGCGAATTGAAAGCTAAATGCTACTGACTGGAGTTCTTTTGCAGTTTGTCAATTTCAAATTCCCCAACTCTTAATACCCAAATGGCAGTTTTATTATTTAATATACATTGCTGTAATAGGATCTATTTATATTTCAAAAAAAGTGGGCCATTTTCTTCCCAGATTAAAAAACAAAACAAAACACACACACAAAAAAAAACAAAAAAAAAACTAAAAAAAAACTAAAAACAAGCAGACAGGCGTGCCCTCTAGGGTAGAGATTTTCATTTTGTATAATAATGATATCAACATTTTAAGTGTTTTACATGTTTTTACGTGCTTAAAAAGTGTGAACATTTCTAATCTACCAAGTTTCCAGCTGAGGTCTATCAAAATGTGAAGTTCACTGCTTTGAGGTAGATGGTCAAGCGCAGTCAAATGTTAGATGTTCATAAGTGGTATTTTTTTCTATTTAAAACTTACTCAGCATACAACTGATCATTTGTAAAATAGTAAATCTTCAATACTCTTTTCAACAAGTATTTGCATATTTGCTTTCTGAATTGAGTAGTGTTGATGAAAGACCCTACCATTATCTTTATCCTTTGTGTTTTGTTTCAAAAAGCAGAATTGTATCCTGCTATTTTATAAGTTAACTGCTCAGGTTTGTGGTAATATTACGGTTCTTTGAAAGAAGTGGGAGTTGCAAGCTTAGAACAGATGAAGGCACAAGGCTGAAAAGGCTTTTAACAAAAACGAATAGATAAAAGCATGCACTCTTCTCAATGGTAACAATATTTTATTTACTGATGACATTTTGATCCAACCCTGATCTTTGTAGGGTCAATATTAAGTAGCAAAACAACCCACCCATATATACAGTAGACTTTGGCATAAGGATAACAAATATTCGCTGAGGTGAGGAGCAATCAGTATTTCATTTTTTAAAATTCACTACAAATTAATTACATTTATATATCTCATCTCCATTGTACATTCACTACTAAAATAGTGCATCAATCAGTCACATATACACAAATGACAAAATGTGGTTGCAGAGTATTTAAGTTGATGAAATGGATAATTCCTTTAAGTATAGAACTAAATACACACAAAGAGAGTGAAATTAAATAATAAAAGTTCTATATAGATTTAGGTGTAATTCTACATTAGTAAAGTCTTTATGTCTATTAACTTTTATTGTTAAATCCAGCCATAATTTCTAGACACCCATGAAAATTTTACTTCAAGATCAGTATGATTTGATACATACTGTATGTAGCCTCAGCTTCACAAGAAAAGTCTATTTTATTCTGGATTAAGTTCTTCTTGGGTTAGGATCTGCAGTGTGAAGATATATACTTAGTCCTTAATATTGACATTTAGCAAGTATAGCTGAACCTATCCACCTAGCTGAACAATAAGATACAATTGTCTCCTTAAGATTTTGAGTTTAAATTATCCATTGTTCCTTACTTTCTATAAGATGATGAATGGGGTATGAAGTGAAAATACCAGAACTACTACAATCATGTTCCCTTTCTATACACTGATGCACCTTTGAGTGAAGCAATTACCCTGCAATAGTTCAGTTCAGTAATTGTGAAAAGAAGGGCTGCTGAGAAACAGTAACCATGCTCAGTCAGCTCAGAAATAAAGGTTAGTTTTCCACAATATCCTTGCTACTAAATTTCTGTGCAGCATTTAGTACATGAGTGGGTGGGATGGGGATTCTTTTTGACACCATTTGGTGCTAGTCAATTTTCACACTTCAAAAGGTCTTTAACAAAAAGCATGAACCGCAGGCCTCCCTCCCACTGATGGAAATACACAAGAAAATGTTGTTAGAACCATTAGCTCTGGCATTTAAAAGAAAGCATACATTTGATAAGACAGAAGTGATGTCATATTAACCTTTTATGGCTTCTTCTTTAAATTCTAATACATTCAAATGATCTACCTTTTATGTACATAACAAATGTGTCCTTTGTTAAGTGTAGATGTTGTTTAATTTGATGGCATTGTCCTTTACTGGTTACAGAGCAAAATTAATTTCATACATGGATAGTAAATGTGGGAGGATGCCAGTCAGACCTGGCAGGCCCAGACGTATTGTGAGGGTCTGTTGGGAACGCCTGGCAGAGTCTCCCGTGAGATGGTCTGAGTGGTCCATTTTCCATGCCTTCATTGTCAAGGCAGCTTACTGGAGTTGTGGCTGCAAGCTTTTTGGTGCCTCTCGCGGCAGCAACCCGCGAACCTGCTGGTGGACACTATTGGCAAGGGATGCTATCAGCCTGAAGAAGGAGTCACTGAGGCAAAAATTCAGGTATGGGAGAAGTTCAGAGAGCCCATGGAGAACGACTTCCATACGGCTTTTAAGCAATTCTGGTTTATCTGGGGGCTGAGGGTTCACCACCAACACTGTTTATAGTGGGAATGGTGTGTTGCTGACCTCAACTTAGGACGTCGTGGGTTGGTGGGCAAAATACTTCGAAGACCACCTCATTCCCACCAGCAAATCTTCCATTGATGAGGCAGAGCCTGGGGACCCTGGGTCAGGCTCTCCAATCTCTGTTGCTGAGGTTACCGAGGTGGTTAAAAAGCTCCGTAAAGCTCTGGATGTTGTGGGGTTGTGTTGGTTGAAGCGACTCTGCAGTGTTGCGTGGACATCATGTGTAGGTCCACTGGATTGGCAGACTGGGGTGGTGGTCCCTCTATTCAAAAAGGGAGACTGCAGAGTGTGTTCCAGCTACAGGGGGATCACACTCCTAAACCTCCCTCGTAAGGTCTATTCAGGGGTTCTGGAGAGGAGGGTCCATCAGTTAATCGAACCTCGGCTTCAGGAAGAGAAGTGTGATTTTCATCCTGGTCGTGGAACACTGGACCAGCTCTATACTTTCAGCATGATCCTGGAGGTGCACGGGAGTTTGCCCACCTTGTCTACATGTGTTTTGTGGACTTGGAGAAAGCATTTACCTGTTTCCCTCGGGGAATTCTGTTGAGGGTACTCTGAGAGTATGGGGTACTAGGCCCTTTGATACGGGCTGTTAGGTCCCTGAATGACTGGTGTCAGAGCTTGGTCTGCATTGCCAGCAGTAAGTTGGGCTCGTTTCCAGTGAGAGTTGGACTCCGCCAAGGTTGCACTTTGTTACCGATTCTGTTCATAACTTTTATGGACAGAATTTCTAGGCACAGCTAAGGTGTTGAGAGGATCCGTTTTGGTGGTCTTAGGATCGTGTCTATGCTCTTTGCAGATGATGTGGTCCTATTGGCTTCATCGTGATGTGATCAACAGCTTTCATTGGAGCAGTTCGAAGTCAAGTATTAAGTGGCCGGGATGAGGATCAGTGGCTGTAAATAAGAGGCCATGATCTTGAGCTGGAAAAGGGTAGAGTGCCTTCTCCGGGTTGGAGAAGAGGTCATGCTGCAGGAGGAGGAGTTTAAGTATCTCGAGGTCTTGTTCACGAATGAGGGAAAAATGGAGCAGGAGATTGATAGGTGGATTGGTGCTGCATCTGCTGCGATGTGGGCTCTGTAGTGGTCTGTCATGGTGTGGATAGAGCTTAGTCAAAAGGCGAAGCTCTTGATTTACTGGTCAATCTATACTCCTACCCTCATCTATGGTCATGATATTTGGGTCTTGACCGAAAGAAAAAAGATCATGAATACAAGCAGCCAAAATGGGTTTCCCCTCTGCAGTGTGTCTGAGCTCTCCCTTAGAAATAGGGTGACAAGCTCGGTCATCCAGGAGGGACTCAGAGTAGAGCCACTGCTTCTTCATGTCAAGAGGAGCCAGTTGAGGTGGCTTGGGCATCTGATTAGGACAGCGCCTTGACCCCTCCCTGGTGAGGTGTTATGGGCACGTCCCACTGGGAGGAAGCCCAGAGGAAGACCCAGGACATGCTGGAAGGACTATATTTCTCGGCTAGCCTGGGAACATTTTGAGATTCCACCACAGGAGCTGGTCCAAGTGGCTGGGGAGTGGGAAGTCTGGATCTCTTTGCTTAGACTGCTGCCCCTGCGACCTGACCCCGCATAAGCAGAAGACGATGGATGGATGGATGGATGGAAGGATGGAAGGATTGATCTAAGGAAGGAAGGAAAGTGTTAAAATAACATGACAATCAATTATTGAGTGAGTCCTTAAATCTGTCCATACAAGACATTTGGAATTTTCATCACAGCCATAGATGATTTCTTATGTGTATATGTAATTAATATGCAGAAGGTAAAAGCTATTGGGTAAACAGAGACATGTTTATTTATCCCAATATTCCTGAAAGTATTTTGGAGCAACTTTGAATATCCAGACAACTAGTCATTCAGCTAGGTTATACATATTTCACATTTCTTTCCAGATAATGGCCCAAACCCTAAGTAGGGTGTACATGAGAGTAAGACAAATTTAATGTCAGTTCAGGAGTTTAGTATGTGGAGGCAAGTAAATCTTCCTCATACAGACAGTGTGTCTGCGTGTCATAGCATCAGACAAAGTAATGTTATTATTGCATCAAAGCTTTGCATCATCCTTGGCTATTTAAAGACAAGGCAGATAGTAAATTTAGTAAAATATCAGAGTTGTGGTGAATGATTTGTGATGAAATAGCTTCCTTCAGTCAAGATCCCTTAATTTAATTCCTCCATCTTTTCATATCATTGCTGTTTTTGTCTTTTCTTACCTGAGTCTTTTAGATGTTTTGTACTCCCTTTGATAACTGATGAGTTAAATAAATTTTCTAGAATATATTCCACTGTAAGGAAATATAGTTATGTAACTTTAATGGATTTAATCTGTCAGCAGGAGCCCGTTTAAATTTACGTAGGTTTGATTAGGGATCACAGTCTTTTATAATAAGGAGTCAACTGGTCTAACTTATTCTCTGGAAAATTATTCACAATAACTGAAGCTAAACAATGTTTAATTATTTTTTTTTATTTGCTTATCTTAAAGCTGCAGTATGTAACTTTTATAAAAATATATTTTTCAACATATTTGTTGAAACTGTCACTATGTCATGACAGAATGGTATGAGACAGATAATCTATGAAAAACTCGAGCTCCTCTCCCTTCTCCCAGTGCTCCCAGTGCTATCTCAAAACAATCAGAGCCAGGAGGTGGGTTTTAGTGCTATCAATCACCAACTGAGTGGCGGTCCTCAACCTTCCTTCTCCCTTCCCCCCCTTGCTCTCTGCTACACTGCAGCTAGCAGAAACTTTTGTGAATACTTAGGCTAACTGGCATGACCACCGATGACGACGGATAAATGGTTTTTCAGTAACGGTAAGTTGTTTCTCCGCAATTAGATCATTTAGCAGCGAGTAAATGACTGAGTTGAGTGATAGCGCTAAGACCTTCCTCTTGGCTGTGATTGGTTGTTTTGGGTCGGGAGGAGTGCAAAGTTACATACTGCAGCTTTAACTACCAAGATAAATCAAATGATATACAATAGTTAGGTAGATGGGTACAAACTGGTTTGGTACAGGTACAAAAGGAAACTAGGCGAGGACAAACTGGCAAAGTAAGGGAAATGAAACTGGGGTAAGACTTTGCAAAAGGGTTAATATACCTCAAGCTGTGGACAGTACACTCCGGCCATCATTGGTATATGTACATGTGTTATATATGTAACCACCAAAGTGCTGATAGGACTTTGGTGGTTGCCCTCCACTGCTCAGTATGACCTATATAATTGTTCAATAAATAGCAAATGAAAAAATAGTGGTTTCAAAATTTTTGGAGTGGCTGATTACAATGATGGGATAAAATCCTAATCTCCAACCCAGAATAATATTTATTTCATGGATAATAATTAGTTATAATTAATTATGAAAATTATTAGTACCGATTCTGTAAAAACAAGAACTTGCTGAACTTGCTCAGTTACAAATAAATTCACTGGAAAATACTACATCTGCATTGTTTGTAAGAATGATAAATAATATGTCACCAATATACAACAATTTATGATGTTCTTTCAGCATTAAATACCTATTTTATTAAGTCTTTCATAATATACTGTCTTGTAACTTAATGAATTCATTTAAAATTTCTGTTGTACTCCTGGATAGCACAAAAAATAATCATATTGTACCTCAGAGAAAAATAAAACAAGTTATTTTCATGTACATAAAATGTTGATTTAGCACTAGATCTTTCGCTACATTAAATGACCTTAGTACTTGCCCCTTTCCTTTTGTCACTACACACCCTTTAAGAGTTTGTGCCATTTTTCAAATTGCTGCAGCTCTCTGGCTGACATCACTTTGTGGTTACCCCCCACCCCTCAGTGTGACCCAAATAACAAAGCTTTTATCACCCTCCTAGTTAACCTTTGAGGATGATGATCTCTCATGCACCCAGAATTTTATCTCTGAGCCCCAGAGGTACAGTCTGTTCCAGACTGCCACTGAGATGTCATTAATCTGAGAACGACTATATTTATAACACATACAGTACATGTAGCCTAATCAATCAAAGGCTAAAGTTTGTGGAAGACTTGAATAACACATTGCTGTCGGTTCATTAGATAACCGTTGCCATTTTTAAAAATGACACCTCAGCAAGCTTAAAAAAAAGTGCTGTCTTACTTGCTCTTTTTTAATGAAGTAAACTTTTCTGCTTATTCTGCATGCTGCCATTACAGAAAGGTAGTGAATCTATCCAAGGTAGAATATGGCAAAGTCAATCATTTAATTTAGAATTCTGTAAGCTCACCTTTCAGTAACTGTAAATCGTTGCCTACAATGAAATGCCAATGATTTGTAACTAAACTATCAATACATATATATGAAAGAATATATATATATATATATATATATATATATATATATATATATATATATATATATATATATATATATATATATATATATATATATACGCACACTGAACAAAAATATAAACACATTTTTTTGCTTACATTTTGCATGACCTGAACTCAAAGATCTAAAACATTTTCTGTGTACACAAAATAACCATTTCTCTCAAATATTGTTCACAAATCTGTGAAAGTAAGCACTTTGCAGAGATAATCTATCCCACCTCGCAGGTGCGGCATATCAAGATGCTGATTAGACAGCATGATTATTGCACAGGTGTGTGATATATATATATATATGTATATATATATATATATATATATATATATATATATATATATATATATATATATATATATATATATATATATATATATATATATATACATATATATATATATATATATACATATATATATATATATATATATATATATATGTGTGTGTGTGTGTGTGTGTGTGTGTGTATAGATAGATAGATAGATAGATAGATAGATAGATAGATAGATAGATAGATAGATAGATAGATAGATATCATACCCCTTGAGCTTTTTCACATTTTCTCACATTACAGCATCAAACTTCAGTGAATTTTAGTGGGAACTTAGGTGATAGAACACACAGTAGGTCACAATTGTGAATTGACAGAAAAATTCTTGATCCAAATTAAAGGAAAATCTGAAGAGTGGCATGCATTGATATTCTCTTATATCCTTAAGAAAATTCATCCAATCCATCTGTCTGTAATTTAATCCCTCTACAAAAACAACTGTTCTGTGAAAGCCTTAGAGGTTTGTTAAAATAGATTTATGAACAAACAGCATCATGAAGACCAGGTAAAAAACTAGACAAGTCAGGGATAAAGTTTTGTAGAGTGTATTGCAGGGTCCATTTTTGATGGTGGTTAGAACAGCGCCCTGTGAGATGTTTGAAGATGTGGATAGAATATGGCACACTTACAAAGACATAGCAATCCATCTAAGCCAACATACTGGTCAAGAAGATAGTTAATCAAAGAGGCAGCCAAGAGGCCTGTGGTAACTGTGGAAGAGCTGCAGAGAGCCACAGCTCAAGTCTGTTAACAGGACAACTATTAGACATGCACTCCAAAAATCTAAATGATGGCAAAAAGAAAGCCATTGTTGACAAAAAAAAAAAAAATAATGCTATAATAAGTCTTGTCAAAGGTATCCCAATGTAGAGGCTCTCTGTTCAGCCTCTCTGAGCTAAAAATGTAACTTTTTGGAAAATGCTATTTGTGGTCCAAAAGTAGTATTGTACATCACTCTGAGCACACTATTCCAACAGGGAAACATGGTGCTGGCAGCATCATGGTGTCATGATCTTATCTCCACATAACTAGTAAAGCTGGATAGAGTTAACAATAAGATTGATGAATATTAGCTCAATCCAAGACAATGATCTTAAACATACAGGGAGAGCTACAATAAGATTTAGATAAAAACACATTTGTGTGTTAGTGGCCCAATCAAAGTTCAGATCTAAACCAATGTGAAAGTTACTGGTTATTCAGTCTGACTAAACTTGTCTTTTTGCAAAGAATTGACAAAGATTAAGCCTTTACTTAGGGATGCTAAATACCAAATCATAAACTTTTCAGACTTCTTTTTTGGAGGATTTTTAAAACCATGTGTAATTTTCAATCCACAACATTATTATGTGCTAGTTTGTATTAAAAATTTCCCCCAAAATAAACGGAAGTCTGTGGTTATATTGTGGCAAAAAAAAATGCTTCAAGGGGTATGAAAACTTTTGCAAGGCAACGTGGATGGAATATATTTACTGAAAATATTATGTTTGTTGACTGCAATCATGATTTTAATTTTGCAGCACTCACACCATGTTTTCAGAAGAAAACAAGAATAGTAGAAGCACTCACAATGTATTAAATATTTTTCTATTGATTTTAACCTATAATTATTCAGTATTCTACAGTTGATGACATTATGAAAAATAGAGCACACAGTGCTCACCACTGCTGCTGAGTTTAAAATTTTAGCACCATGACAACCTGAATCTGCTGCTTTTCCATTTTTAGAAGAAGACATGAAGGCTTCTTGGTTAAACAAATGGGAAATAAGTTAAAGCCAAACAAATAAAAACTTTCTTCCACAAAGCACTTTCACTTTTAAATCCATTTCAATTGACACAAAGCACTGTAATGGCTTGAGAGCTCTAAGTCGGCCCATTTGTTTTTCCCTCTCTGTGGTAATTGGTTTGGCTCGTTACAGATCCAGTTGCACCTGTGAGGTAGGTGTGATTGGGTATAACGGTAACTCCTACACAGTACTTGCCCTCAATCTCTTCTCTGTCTCCCGCTCTCTCTCTGGGAGGTTGGCTTGCCAGTTGGAGTAATGTTTTTGGTTACAGCTATTTTTGTTATTTGGTCCTTCATTCTTACCAGTGTTCAGGCAGAATGTCTTTTTCCGTTATTGACATGACCATCTTTTCCTTTCACAGTGAACAGTTTTCGTTTTGAGTTAAATAAAACTGAGCAAGCGAAGCTTTGTCTGTGAAGTCTCCTCTTTTGTTGCTAACTATGAGCCAAGCTGGTGAAAATTCATGTGGGAAATTTGCCTAAAATACTTTTTTGTTTAGTTTTTGCCCACAATAACTTTTGTCCAAAGGCTAAAATGTACATTATGCTCACAAAACTGTGAAGTTATTGCATGGCTAATTAGCTCCTCACGTGTTACACAACTAAGAGGTTAGAAGGTGAATGGGGAGTATGCAGACATAAGGAAACCCAAGGTTACTCACTGACACAGTTGAAAACCCATTATTTGTGAACAGCTATCTAATTTTGAGGGGGCTTATGAAACCCCAGTAATAAACCATATATTCCATCTTGGTTGGAGTCTTACTAACACTGAAAAATTCCTGCTGCAAACATCTATTGAATCCCATTTTTGAAATGTACAAGGTTTCTTCATGCACTTACTTTTGTGTTCTTGATGTACTGTGAAGAGGAAAATAGAGGACAACTGTTAAATCACCCAGGAATCATTTCATTGCTCTGAATCCACCCTGTCTGACAGAATGTAATGATGACATGTCAACACCTTGTCACCTGTGGTCATAGCAGCATGCGATGTTCACCTTTTATCTGAAGTCCTTGAAAGACATGTGCATTCAAGCAAAAACATGTAAAAAAAAAAAAAAAAAAAAAAAAAAAAAGAAAAAAAATCTTGATGGTATGAGTACAGGCATTCATACAGAGACACGTTGATATCACAAGTACAATTTTAAAGTACAGTTATGTCTTCTCTGTGCCTCTCATTCAAATTCACCCACATGAGACGTTCATTTCTCATCTTCATATACCTCCCCCACCCCCCCATGCCCAGAAGACTGTCGTAAACCACTGAGTGGATTTTCAGGGAGCAATGATGACAGGATAGATAAATAATGGGAAGGGGAAGAAGATAAAAACTGAAAAAAAAAAACATTTTGAAATTCCAATCATGTACACTACCTTTAGGAATTTTAAAAGAGCTGCTTGGATGATGCCACAGCAGTATCCAAGTGTACAGGTGCATCTCAATGAATAAATCCATCATGGAAAAGTACATTAATTTCAGTAATTTAACTTATACGTGGAACTCTTAAACATAGAGTGACAAATATGGAGCATTTAGCTCCCTTATTCTTTTTTGACAGTTAAAACCCCAAATACGGTTTCTCAAGAATTAGAATATTATTTAAGACCAATGAAAATACATTTTTAACGCATATACACTGGCCTACTGTCAAAGTATGACCATGTAGTGTAAAGTATATGCACTTAGTACTTGGTCAGGGCATAATGTTCTGTTCTGTGAAAACCCCCACTTCTTTCACCATGGCTTTCATGGCTTACCCACCTTAGTCTTTCCTATGTTTGCAAGGACCATAAAATTTTTAAATTACAAATTCTTTTTATGGTTGTATCTAATATTCCTTTTTTTTTTTTTTTTTTTTTTTTGCTGTAAGTTACAATTATTAAAATAAACCAAAATAAACATTTCAAATACATCGATGTGTGTAAATAATTCATTTCTGAGGTTGACATTTTGTAATGGAATAAATACATTTGAGATTAATGTTTATATTATGTCAGTGTATCTATACCCATATTTAGCTTACACTTAATACTGTAAAAAAGGACACACTGAAATAAGAACAGTTTTTCTTGGTATTCATGAGAAAAAAAATTCAACAGTCTGTGAAACTTTCTTTCTGTAAAACACACACAGGCTGCAGGTGCCAGAGTTCAGTCATTTCCAACAGTGCTTTAAAACATGTTTCCAGCAAAGTTCTTCTTCCATAATGAACAGAATGACAGCTGCATCATTACTATTTGGGGATCTGTACACGTGTAGGCTTGAAAATGTTTACTTCCATTTGTGTGTCTCTGTGTGTGCAAATGTGACTTGTCATTACCATTACATTGTCCATCTGTTCCGCTTTGACAAAGTGGAAAGTTTTTGACCAACCCCTACAGATTTATTATAGATATCTGTCCTCGAGGCTTTCATTGCTGCACAGATGTGTGTGTGTGTGTGTGTGTGTGTGTGTGTGTGAGGTTGGCACAGGCAGAGAGTGAGACGGACAATTGTCAATTGATTATGGAGGAAGAGATGTGGAAGGAAAGAGGACAGAGGCCATGAAATGATGGTACAAAAAAGAAGGGAAGACTACAAAATGAGTGAGAAAAGGTGAGATGTGGAACAGGAGTGAAGAGAAAGAGAGAGAAGACAGGAATGAAAGCCAAAAACACTATGGATTTACAAAGTGTGGCGGAGGAAGGATGATGACTGGGGTTGTAAGTCTGTGAATGGGTATGGACAATTCAGAGAAGAACTGTGGCACTAAGAGGGCAGACAGATAGAGCACTTAATAGACTTTTGAAAGGATGGTCGAGCTTCTTGACTCATAGAAAATGGTGAAAATGGAAACAGAGTGTTCCATCCACACTAGCATGATCAAACTACTCAGTGTTGAGTTACTTGGGTTTATTATTTGCTAAACTTTTTAAGTTCAGTTCTTAAAATTGAAGATGTATAGTTCTTAATATTTGCATTGCATAATTTTTGTATTTTCTTTTATCTGATGAAGTTGTACATTAAATGGTAAAATGTAACAATAGAAACCGTCAGCCTTAAGAGTAAAGATTCACAGATAATAAACAATAAAATATTTGGACAAAACATTGTGATTGTATAGTACTATTAGCAGGTTTAAGGTGGTTTTTATATAGCCAATATGGCTCACCGAACAGATGGGCACAAGCTGGAGGTTGACACCATGAGCACTGGGAGGGAAAAAAAGTTATCTATCAGTTGCATGCTTAGTTTTTTTTTTATTGCTTACTGGCATACCCAGTCAGCGGGGCCTGGACACCCCACATGTTACAGTGTAAACAATGTAGGTAGGGCAGGGGTCCCCAACCCCTGGACTCCGGTCCAAATCCGGACCCCGAGAGGGTTTTGTCTGGATTGCAAAGCATTTGCTAATTTACTAGTTGTATTTAGACATTCTATTCCTGCCGGCAGCGGTGTCTGACTTTTGAACAGGCGCAACGGGCAGCTATGCTATGCTACACTATGCTGCGGGTCAGCAACATGCTAGGGGTCCTTTAAAGCGGGTTGCTAAGTTACAAGCTTGGAAGCTCACACACAGAAAGCTGGCAGTACAATGATTTGATGGGGCACAGATAAGTGAGTAAAAGAAGATGGCGTTTTCAAAAACATGTAAAGTGGTTTATAAGAATCGCACATTTAAAGAAAAATGTACAGAAATATTCTATGGAGAGCCATTTCATTCAAAATTAAATAAATAAATAAACATTGTTTGTAATACATATTCCAATAAATAAATAAATGTCCCCATGAAACAAAGCAAAATTAATATTTAAAAAAATAAATTTTTACCTAATTTGTTTATTTTTTATTTATTTTAAGATTAATTTAATTTATTTATTTCAAAATGTATTTATTTATTTCAGGATTTATTTATTTCAAGAGTTATTTATTTCATTTATTTATTTCAAGATTTATCTATTTAATTCAGAATTTATGTATTTATTTCATCGTTTATTCATTCAGTTTATTCATTTTATTTTGTGACACTTTTATTTTGTAAAGCTACTTTATGTATTTCATTGACTTTTAGTTTTTTAACTCCATTTTTATTTCAGGCTCTTTTATTTCATGTTCTTATATTCAAATGAGGGGGCAGGGTTTTCACTGTGGCGTGGGGCTGCCACTGGTCAGAGTGAAGCGAGCAAAGAGACCCTCATGCATCTGCATGAGGGTGCAGATGCACTACATCTGCATGAGGGTGAAACATGCCAGCTATAAGGGCTTGCACTGACATCCCAGGACACTGAAAGAGGTGGAATATCTTTGGAGTACTAAGGGAACTTGTATCCGTTTAATCAAAATCTCTTCACAACCCTGGAAGAACCAAGCATTTCAAAACAAGAACACATGTGCATAGTTTAACTCCCCCGCTTACAAGGGAAGGCAAGAGCTGTCATGGCAACGCAGGGAACACAAATTCTGTCAGGGATAATTACCTTGGCATGACACGTAACGGTACGTCAGCTCAAGCCCTTATAGCTCGCAGCCTTGCACGTTCCACCCTCATGCAGATGCACTGAAGATCGCTGTCTCTCAGCTCACTGTACTCTGACCAGAGTCACTCCACAGAGAAAACTCTGCCCCCTCATTTGAATGTAAGAACATGAAATAAAAGAGCCTGAAATAAAAATGTAGCTAAAAAATAAAAGTCAATGAAATACATAAAGTAGCTTTACAAAATAAGTGTCACAAAATAAAACACCATTATGAAATGAATAAACAATGAAATAAATACATAAATAAATCTTGAAATAAATAAATAAATCTTGAAACAAATAAATAAATCTTGAAACAAATAAATAATTTCAAATAAATAAAAAATAGACAAATAAGGTAACCATTTCTTTTTAACATATTTATTTTGTTTTATTTTAATGGGGACATTTATTTCATGGAATATTTAATAATAGTTTATTAATGACAGTATTTATTTATTTTTTTTAATTTTGAATGAAATGTCTCTCCATAACATTCATTTTACCTCTGGGTGCAGATGTTGTGAGACTTTTTTGCTGTTCATTATTTTGACTGACAAGGTGAAAAAAAAAATCCCATCATAATCTATATCTACCTGTCAATTTTTAAAATGATGATAATGACAGATTCAGTTGCACTTAATTTTCTCTTGGTTTAATTAATATTCAACAAGCTTAACTGAGAATCCACATTATTACTTGGTGCAAATGCACAAATTTTCAACTTTATACACAGAGTACATTGCGGAGGTAACTAAAATCAATTAATTTAAAAAAAAAAAAAAATTCCATCTGAGTATCATATCTGACCTGGACACCGAACTCAATGCATCTCGCTATCTTGGAGATGAGCGTGTTGAAGAGTTATGGAGGCTTTGGAGCGAATCTGTTGCAGCTGAAAAAGTTAAATATGTTCATTGGCTTGATGTGTGATATGGTTCTTTAAAACGCAAATTGAGTTTATGAAATCTGTAATCTATTTATGATAGCAGAAAATAAGAATTCTTATTCCCTTTTTACCATTTGGCACAACTTAGACTCAGACAAGAGTCAAAACCATAATAAATGTTCATCTTAAACCTGGATTATTTCAACAATGATTACAAATTCATTAAAACAGAATTTCAGATTTATGAAAGCTTTACATTTGTTTTAACCACCACTGACATCAGTTGCAATTTCAATAAAATCAAACCAACGATAGTACCTAGTGACACATTCACACAGGTTAAAGTTAATTTGTTATGGTATTGCTACACAAAACGACAGATTTGTAGTAGTAAAACTAATTTTGAGGAAATAGTTTAAAGTTTATTCAGTCTTGTCACAGCTATAAAGTGTGTGTCACAATTTCATTTCGGCTGGAGGTGCTTTAAGCATTCATCATGCCTGGCTGAATAAAAATTCAGCATGTAGGCAGAGCAACTGTATACCATAGCCTGAGATTAAGTAATGCTAGTATTGGGTTATTGCTAGAGAATAGAGTGGCACTTGCCTCAATTCCTTAGCAGTGGCAAATATTTGTAATATCACCCATTGGAGTTACATCCCAGAAATTCAAAGCAATGCTAGAGTATTATTTACTTAGCTATGTGTTCTATTTAAATGAAATTTAGGGCAGATATGCATTAGGGATGTAAAGTACAAATATTTTACAGCTTTTTATGTTCATTACTTAGTTCAAGATATCTGAGTCACATTCAAGATAGAGAGATGTATTAGGACTTTACAAAGTTTCAAAGTCTGATGCCAAATGGCAATCTTTTAGGACCAGATGGTTAGGTTATTGAAACATTTTCAGAATTGACATGTCCAAACAAAGGTTCCAAGTCATTCTTACCTTTCATGAAGCATGAACATCTTCTTTTAGGTTTTTAATAACATCCCGTACCATTCTTACCATGGTGACTATGTTGCATGTTATGATGGACAATCTGAGGTCTTCTCAGCAACATTGGGTCAGGGCCAATTTCCTGACATATAGCAGGTTAACACTGACATGTCATTATCTGTCTGGTCTTCTTCACTCACTGTGTGTCTGCTCCTCCATCAACCACATCAGTCTACTTTTATTTTCCCAGCCTCCATCATGGCAGATCTAAATGGCTTAAGTCTCCCTCGCTCTCCCTTCTTCTCACCCCAATTCTTTGCAATTTCTCACACCACACCTTTGCTCTATCCATCTCTCTTTGGTAATGCATTGCAGCTAACTCTCCCTCTCACTCTCCCTTCCTCTTCCTTTCTCCTATCCATCTGTCCAGAGTAGTGTGTCTAAAAGGCTTGCAGTAGGTTGCTGTGCCAAGCAGAGTGCACAGATTTGGATAACCGCTGTCTGGAGATATGTCTGAGATAACAGCTACAGTCAGTCACTCTTGGTTTGGCTACCATCCACAAGTGTGTAAATGTTTATTTGTGTGTGTGCGTGTGTGTGTGTGTGTGTGTGTGTGTGTATGCGAGAGCTCAGATAGCTCTGGAGTATCTTGCTCTGGGCCTAGCCAACAGTGTTCAGATGATAGTGACAATGAGGAAATTTCATGAATCACAAAAGTGGACATCTTCAAAAACAGATATTCTGCAGAGGAAGACACTAAGAATTTAAGAAAACTTTGTCAGATATGGAGAAATATAGAAAATACAGATTGCAATATCTATTAGAACATAAATCTCTCTACCAAAACTTACCAAAACTCTTTATCTAGCAGGTCTGCCTTTTTGAGTTCAAACACTGAATGAACTCTTCTCCCGAAGACTACTCCAAGTATTAATCTCAACCAAGTTAGGAGATAGTTGTTAGTTCGTTGGGCTTGTGGATGTTGTTCGGCCTTTTATAGGGAGGTTGAAGCCAATGTTAGAAGCTGGTAAGACCTAGATCAATTTTATTATGCTCTGATATGTAAAACCCAAGAACTCAAAAAAAAAAAAAATGTGTCCTCTCTTTTTTTTTTTTTTTTTTTTTTTTTTATCATGTCTGTGTTTGGTAGCACTTTTTTGATGAATAGGACCCTAAGATGTAAACTTTCAATAACACTGTTCCATAAACTTGCTCAGTTTACATTCTTAAAACATAGGAGGGGGTGTTACAAACAAAAACAATCAGATTGCATGTCAATGTAAATACTCTATAACTAATAAATAAATCAATGAAGCCCAGTTAGGTATAATAAAAAAAATTTGCAGTAATATGTGCAAGAAAAAAAAAGAACGGGATTCTGAAAAGACATATGAATTCTGTAGGCTATGGGGTATAACTCTTTCAATCCTAGTGACAATCCTGCTTGGACTTAAGATGAGGCCACAGACCCAGAATGAATTCATTGTCATGTACAATAATGGTCTGATTCTGGACATCACAAACAATGTGCAAGAAAGAATCCAAAACAAACTTCAGGAGACATTTGAACTGAATCCCTGTAAGCTTTTGTTGTTTTCTCATTTCAAAGCACAAAAATATCCAGCACACACTTATGCATGGCTGGGATAACAAGTCATGTGATGACTGCAACTGCTTAGTGAAGTACACGGTTGAAATGTGGAGAACACAGTAAACCTAAGTGAGGTTTCAAAGTCTTTGCTTAAAATTCATACTTGGCAGCTGCCCAAGACAAGCAATCTGCTGGGTGCTGCAACAGCTCTGCTGAGATTTATGTTGTGTAGCAGCAATACCATAGACAGTGTAGGAACAAAAATGGAATTAGGGTTTAATAAGCCATCAGCACCATATATTCCCCTATGTGTATCAGCTATGTTATTCTAATGGGAAAGTAATCTGCTTGCTAGAGACTGTTCAGGTTTTTTTTTGTTTTTTTTTAACATTTATTTCTTGGCAGTAGAAAACTTTTAAAGCATGATTCGTTCTATGTAGTTTAGAAAGTGTTGCAGGAATTTCATTGAAAGGCTTTGTCTTTGTTCTAGCAATTTTTTCTCTTATTTGAGTGCTCTGAATTTGTCTTTCTGGTAAACATTACAAGGAGTTACATCCTTGTCAACAGCCATCCGTTAAAAGAAAGAAGAAAAACTTTTGTAAACTCTTTAATTTGTTGACATTGAGCTCCTAAATATTTACTGCATGTCTGTGTTCTACTTCGTAAAACTTATTAAGCAATACTTCCAATTTGCAAACAACACAGGTTTACAAAATGAAAATGGTGTCACTAAGTGTGAATTCTAAAGATAGATTTGCTAACATACAGGTGCTAAAATCCAGTTCCTGTAATTATTCAACATAGTAAAACATTTTGCTTTAGCTCATCTCACACAACATGTGTAGTATTAAAGTATGTAACCTAGTTGTCCTACAGTCACACTACTGAGCCTTAGTTGACCATGAGCTGCAATGCCATTTTACTGGTTGTCCTTTCTTTGTCCAGCTTTGGTAGGTACTAACAGCTTTAAGCAGGCTATATCACCAGTCATCTTGGTATCACAATTCATGTGTTCTTGTAGCAGGCTCAGACTTTTAGTTGTCTATTTTTTCCGTTTCCTATGACAGCAATTTCAAGACCTGACAGCTCAAGTATTACATAATAATTCCTGCACCCAGTGATTAGTGGCATTTTAACAACCTATTGAATGACATTCACTTCACCCCAAAAGTGGTTTTAATGTGAAGTTAATGGACCTGTAGTACTTGAGAAATTTATATGTGTATAAATGTATGTCTATATGACCTATTTAGCTGTGTTAAATCCTTTCATTCACCTCAACCAGACACTTATGTTTGGACATTTTTAGATCTTCAATTTGACCTTTTTTTGGTTTCAATAACTTCAGAAAACTTCTGCTTCAAAACATCAAAAGATTGAGGCTTACAAAAGAAGCTTTGTATATATCATTTCTTAGTTTTTTTTTGTTCTACAAAAACAAGTTTATCCAAGATTTTAATTGGTATTTTATTTTGTAACTCTTGTTTTGTACGACCAAGAATTAAAGGCTGAGAATAAAGAGAAAGGAAATGGCGTGTTACAAAGGTCACAAACTCTATATGTATTAAACATCTTCATTGCTGTTGCTACCACCTCTCCTCTCTCCTAATGAAGCCACATATCCCCACTAACAAGCTTAACAAATCTCTCAGATATCAGGTACTAATTGCAGGGAGACTGTGCTGTGTCTAATTACTGATATTTCCCACTCCACAGATTGCACCTGCACCATGCAGGGTATGTAGAGGTGGTGAAGGGGAGTATTTTGGAAGAATTATTTTCCATTTGATTGGACAGCTGCAGTATCTAACATGTCTTCCATGGGTTATATATAATCACTAGGAACTAGTAAAGAGTGGCTGAGTAGGAGCAGTGAAGAGAGAAAAGAACCAAATCAAAAATAAAACAGCAGCACCGAGAAAGTAAGGAGTCACATTTAAAATTAAAGTGATGTCAAATGATTCAAGAAACATAGATTGTTGCAGTGGTGATTATTGAAAAATCTAACCAAACTTATGCACAGCCACTTTTCATGTTACCATTTTACTTCTTACTGGATATTTTCTTCTTGGGACCATTTTCTCTAGACCTAATGGATGGGTTGTGTGAAAAATCCCAGCAGATAGGTAGTTTTTAAAATACTTAGGGCATCCTGTCTGGCACCAACAACTATGATAAGTTCAAACCCACTTAAATCCTCTTTATTCTTCATTCTGATGCTCAGTTGAAATTTCAGGAAGTTGTCTTCACTACACCCAGATGTCCAAATGCATTTATTTTCTACCATGTGACTGGCTGATCTTCTAAATGTGGTAATAAGCAAGGTGTGCCATGTGTTTCTTAAAATCATTTGATTTTGGCTGTTTGGGCTGGCGGAGTGAAAATGCACAGAATGTGGTGTGCTTGGAGATAAAGCCTGGCCAGAAGTGCTGTTGGCTGAGCTCAACGTTGGACTTACCTGCATGAAACAACTACACCGCTGTTTCTTCTCAGTAATGTTTGTCCCCCAGATAAGAGGATGGGCTATTTACATCTGCAGGTGTGATTATAGCATGCAGACGTGTAAGGCAGAGGCTGTTTTAGTTTTTATTCATTTATTTTTTCACCTTCTCCAAGATTGGAGGCAGCTAGATTGATCATGGCTGTCATCTGACATCCATCCATTCACACTACAAAACTGAGGGTCCTGCTGCAAAACCTGTATCCTTTTGCTGTAGCAGTTAAATGATTTAAAACCTGATAAGGTAACTGGTGACTGACAACAGTATTTAGCTGAAACTTCTTAATCTTATTGCCCACATTAGACAGAAGATAGTCATACAGTGATTCCTGGTTCTCACCATTTTCAAGTAGTGGAGAGAACCACCCCCCCACTGGCCAGCATGACAGCTGATTACTATTAAGACTGAACAAGGAATGGTCCACAACATTATTTTAACAGTGGGAGCAATTTTAAACTTTCTACCCATCAGTGGTAATAGCATAATGGGAGAATGATGAGTGTATTTTTTTAAAGGTTTTTGTGGCACAAGTGACTTCTATTCAGCAGTAGCTGGACAGGAGGAAGGATAAAGAGAGAAGGAGAAGACATGCAGCAAATGGCCCGGGGCCCGGGACAACTCTGCTGAGGGCTGTAGCCTCTGTGTATGATGCGCCTGCTCTACCACTGAGCCATGTGGCACCCAAGTGTACATTTTACATAACTGTGTTCTTTCCTTACTCTTTAACTTTATCTTTATAGCCTGATTTTATGAAGGGATTCTAAAGGAGAAGGCAGAGTAAATGTTTTCTTCTATATAATCATAAAGCATCTTAATTTTAATAACTTTACATCCAAACAACTAGATAATTCACACTAGGTTAATGTGATGGAGAAACATAGTTATGAAAACTATGACAAACTGGTGTGGCATAGGTGGAAACCTTTACAGTGCTTTCTCCTCAGACTGGGTATTTAAATAATAATTAATTGGTTGGCTAAATATGTGTATAAGCTATGGAAATATGTACATGCATTACAAATGCACACAGTCAAACATAAATTACATCTGGTATTAATTCAGTTAATGCAAATCAATCTATTGTAATTAATTTGAAAAGTGAACAGTTTACAGCAAAATCATAGAACATGTATAAGGTTAATAAATGGATAAAACATACCATTGCTCAGACACAAAATAAATTTAATAATGTAGATATTAAGCTAAGATGATTGTTTTTCACTCACACTACCTTTAATTTTTACAAATGAACAGTGACAATGAATCTATTGTTCTGTTTTGGAGGGGAGTTGAAACTAGTAAAAGGAACATATTTCTTTGGTGTGTGTATCACTGCTATGGTTACATGCAAAGTAAGAAATTCAACAGTTTACATAAAATCCAAAACTTCTTCTAAATCTCTTTCATAAAAAAAATATTAAAACATATGAGTGGTTCTCCTCCCTAACAGCTTTGAACTTTATAGGAGATTTTATTTTCACATCTGTAACGTTTTGGATAACTGAGTGCAATTTTCTCTTAAACAGACCTGTTCTCTGAAAAAGTAAATGTTGCTGCCAGTGCTGCGGGCAATTTCCTTCAAAGCAAAATTTCTTCATAAGTATTAGGATCAAAATGTTCTATTTTATTTTCTATTCACATTGTGGGTGTATAATTTTGCTCCCTTTAGACTGTTCAAATGCAAAAATCTCATCAGTAATTAAACATACTGTGATGGATGTTCTAATGTTTTATGATAAAAATTTGCTCCTTCTTTTTGTCAGGAGACTTTCACATTTTTCATGAACTATGTGAACTGATTAGAGACAGTGAACAAATGTGCAAAGGCATCTGTAGACCTCATATAATGAGTCTCCCTCCATCCAGTTTTTTCTATGTCTGCCTAATTCTTGTAGGGTTGTGAAAGGGCAACTGGTATTTGTTTCCAGCAGTCAGTGGACAAGAGGCAGGGTCCATCCTGGCCAGGTCAGCTTTCCATCATAAGGCAACAAAGAGCTACGCAAGACAGAAACCACTGCATGCACACAAATCAAACCTAAGAACAACTTCAAAGTGACCCATCAACCTAACATGCATGTTTTTGGATCGTCTGAAAAATTGGAATATGCATTGGCCAGTTATCGATATCAACATGTTGGTATGATATTCTAACGTTTAAAATGTTGTATTATTTTAGCAGCAGTGTGTCATGATCTGCAGAATATTTATTTTATTTGTAAACTTTTGCTTTGGAATTTTTGGAAGTTTTGACATACTAAGTGTTTGTTTATGATCTATTTTATGATTGTATAGTTTATTGTGACCATTTCTGTTTATATCGCTGTGTGGCTATCCTAGCCATTTTCCCCTTAGTCCATCCAGATCTTTGTTCTCTTCACAGCTGCCACGCTTTCGGTTACATAGAGTCACCTGATCCTGGTTTCCCTCATTGCTTTTTGGCATTTGTTAGCCTTCAGAGTTTATTATGTTGTGCAGTATTTCTTTTGCCATGCCTGTTTCCAGCTGTGTTTTACACTTGTGGTTTTTCGTTTCATCATTAGCTGGATTTTGTTGAAGTTTTGTTGTCTTTCTAAGTTTCATCTATCCTCTGTTGTTTTATTCAATCTTCCAAAATATCATTATACAACCATAACAAATACATACATATTTTTGTTTTTTTAGAAACAGCTCATACTATAAATATAGTTTTTAAATGTTTGTAAAAATACCCCGATATTGTGAAACCATGCCTTTTTTATTTTGGCCTAAGGTTATCTTACCATGAGAATTTTATACTGACCAGCTAACCTTGGGAACCCTGGGTTGCCCAAGGATAACATGCAAATAAGGCCACAGACAAGTAGTTGTTTTTACTACATGGAACCCAGAGAATTTCAGACAACTGGGACACTCACACTGGGCTTCATTAACATACGAGTTGATGGTTGCAGAATCTGTGGATCTGTCAACAAAGCAACATTTTTGTTTCATCAGAAACTACTCATACTATGGGGGGCATGATAAAACAAGTATGGCTCTTTTTTGGGGAAAAGACAGGAACGAACTCAAATCACTGTCGTAACCTTGCTTTGAGAATTTTAAGCAATTGTTTTGGACAGTTAAATCAAATGCAACAAAAATTTAGATGAACACTTTGCAACATTGTGGTAATAAGGTGCAAGTGCTCGATTGTCGAATTGACTGCTGTCTTTCTCTCATTTCGTTTGTGTTGTAAGAGCTATATTAACCACAGACCAGTTTCCAGGATGAAAGAACACCGAGCAACGAAACCCCTGTAAAAAAGCTGGTCTCAAAATGGTTTCAAAAAGTTAACCTTTTCTTTCATCCTGCCTTTATAGTAAAGGTCCTTTAAGTGGCAGGATGGTGCACAGAATAATGCAACTCTGCCTCTCCCCCACCTATTTGCTGAACACTGCCACTTAGCTGGCTGGAAGAAAACTACTATTATCTATTGCAAGCTTGCTTACGAGGAGGCAGCATTATTCCAATTGTATTTGACAATATGTTTTAATTTAGCAGTAGTAAGAAAGATTGTTACTTTTCTGTTTTTAATAAATAATAATCAGGTAATATTTTAAAACTTGGTTTTAAATTTTTGTGTAGTTCTCATTATACCATGAAATTGTGGTATTTTTACTCAAGGTTGTCTTACTGTGAGAATCTCATGCCTATCAGTTATTCAACTTTTTTTTTTTTTTTTTTTTTTTTTTTCCCTGCAGATAGCAACAGCTTGACATTTCCTCTAATGAAGTAACAGGGGTGAATATTCTGATGATGACACCAAACTCCATGCGTGTCAGATGACTTTCACTTGACTTTGACTCTCCATTTTCAATCCTTTCCATAGCTTGTTTGGATGTAGTAAGACTTTAGTGATTGGAGCAGTCTGACACCCTGCTGTGAAGGTCAGCGCCATGTCTGATAAAAGCAGTGTGAAGGAAACTTTTTCTCCCTCACTTCTTCTGTAATCTCTTAGTGAAAAAAAAAATGCCAGCTGCCAGTCTCATTTAAAGAGATAAGGGCCCAACCCAGTTGCATCTGTCTGGCCACCCACAGTAGAATAACAGCAATAGTATGAATATGTAGAAGATAAAAAGGAGGAAATTTATAAAAATTAAACTACCCAAGCTCAAACCTCCACAGTAAGAAATCCCTGAGCTGATAGAAACAGGTGTAAACCTTTTTTATACCATAGCTTGTGCTAATACATGTGTGTGTGTTTGTGTGTCCATGTGTTCTGGCTGTCCAGTCTTCACTCCAGCTCCCAGTTGGCAGAATAAAATGGATGGCCTCTGCTATAGATTTTTGGCAGACAAGTCCCCTTACAACCATCTTATATCTTATTACCAACCGCCTCGAACGCTCAAATTGATCTTTATCGGTGTGAAAAGAGAAATCCCCACGGCATGGTCGACCTTTATGGTCCTCACCTTTCATTGGTGAATGTTTTCCACCCGTGAGAGCGGTGTATGTGAGTGTTAGGCGGTCTCATGCCAGTGGAAACTCTCCGAAACACACCAACAAGCTTGATTGAGAGGAATTTCTAGTGCAGTGAGCATGTCCAAGGCGATAGCCTCAAGTTGTACTTAGATAGGAATGGAATTAGCCTTTTTTTTCCCTTTTCTTTGAATGAAGAAGGAACCTTGATGCTGCAGCTACACCTGCGGTATCAGGCTAATTTGCCTGCTATGAACTGCTATAAACATAAGGTGTCAAAGCCATGGGCATTTTGTCTTTTAGGAGAATAAATTGAACTTCTGCTGAAAGGGAATTTATTTTGGCGGAATAGTGATGAATGAGAGATGTTTCTTTCACCAGTGTGTGGTTATTATTGAGAGCTGACATATCACCTCTACAAGCACTCAGAGCATTGTCATTTCATAAAAAGCAGGACGATGTCATATGAATAAAATGAGCATGAACTACAATTGCTTTTTTGGCAAATGTGCTCTACAAAGTTGTATTATATACTTGTAGTGCTTTAAGTGGAATGAGTGCTGGTACTCCCCTTAATGTCATAAAAATAGGGGACAGAAACATGCGTAATATTTTTATATACATCTATCGTTCCATAGATCAGTAGTTTTATTGCACAAAAATGACAAAGAACAATGCCTGTTCTGAATCTAATCCACATGAGTCAAATTCAAAGTGTCTTGGAGCGCATAGTAACTGATTACTTTTACTCATTTATGTTTGATTAACGTTTTGGAAAAAAACGGACATACTGGACATACTTAACCCTGTTCTAATATACAGTACATAAACCCTGCATTACCTTCTATCTTAGTTTAAGATGTTTTATACTAAAAAAAATATATTTGTAAAAGTTTATTTTGCCTTAATTTGTTTGTTTTTTGTTATTATATATATATATATATATATATATATATATATATATATATATATATATATATATATATATATATATATATATATATATATATTTAGTCTTTAAATATCAAACCTGCACATATCCTTATACCTTTTCTTATACCTTGTCTGATGACATCATTTTTAGATATTTAATCAAATGTTCTGGTCTGTTACTCAGTAGTTAACTAACCTTTTTACCAAATACTTTTTTACTCTTACTTCAGTAATTTCTTGGATGAATTCATTTTACTTTTACTTGAGTAAAAATATCTTGAAATAGTGCTATTCTTACTTGAGTACAATATTTGGCTACTCTACCTACCTCTGCTTGTGGGTAATTTATGCTTCACAGTTTCTACTATATTAGTTCTTTCCTTGAGATCTATTTTCATTGTTTATTGTTGTGTTCCACTTCCTGAATATTTTTCCTATCATGATCTACTGTGTTTTTATTTCAGTTATGGTCTTGCAAATGATTTTTTCCATTTGTATATATCCCATTTGCAGTGCTTTAAGTGTTTAATAATAAATGTTAAGTGTTCTCCGTTTTCATGCACTGATTCACATTTCCTTTGCTCCGTGCTGTGTCCCGTTTTTCTGTTCCTGAGTTTAGTCCACTCGTGCGGTTACAGGCTTGGAGATGATGCTCTTTTTTTTTTTTTTTTTTTTTTTTTTTTTTTGAAACCTGTATTGGCATATTGACACCTGTTACAACACCGGAAAAAGTCCTTGTACGCACCAAGCGCTGCAAAAAAAAAAAAAGTCTCGATACAGTGAGGGTTTAAAATTAGAAATGGTGGCACTAAATTCATAAACAAGTTAAGGGTTTATTGAAAAAAGACTTGGTAAGAATGTAGATTTACTGCATTTGCTAAATGTTTAAGATGGAAGGTTGCCACAGCTTTTTTTTATATACTTTGTTTCACAAGCTGTAGTAGAGTTAATTTAAAGTTGAATAAGTTACCTTGGAATAATTGGAACTGAAACAGTTCATTTTCTTCCCTAACTAAGTCTTAAAACACTTAAGTAACTGAAAGTATGGGCTTAATCTAAAATATAAGACTCACTCTTGTCATTAATATGAAATCAATAAATATCTGCCGTAACTCAGAACTTTTTTTTTTTTTTTTTTTTCTTAGCTTTAACAGATTAAGATTACTGGTTAATAAAGTCTCTGCTACAACAGGACTATAGTACGGCTAAATATTTCTTTACAGTTTTTTTTTTAGTTATTTGTTTGCAGACAATTTTAGAGGGGGATGATAAAACACTCCTGACTCTCTCCTTCCTCTCTTACTCAATGTTTTGTTGTTTTCGAAGATAAAGACAGACCGATAAGGAAGGGGATTATAATAATAATAATAATAATAATAATAATAATAATAATAATAATAACATTTTATTAGGTTTTAACATATGTCTGAACAGGTGAGATGAGTTATCTTTATAACAGAGTTTGTTGTGAATTCTTCTTTCTTTTTGGCTTTGGCTATTTTGTTTTTGGTCATTTGTGTTGGTTTTACATCACAAACCAAGACACTGGACGGTGCATAATTAGTAAATATTCCCAGAACAGCAAGTAAACAGTAATCAACAGTTAAACTTGCAAACTTAATAAATTGAGCCCAAATGAGCAAAGCAGCAAACTCAAGAATACTTAAAAACAGATCTTTCACTGAAGACATTCAGATGGTAGGGTCAGAAGTTACAACATAAAAACGTGGATCCACCCTATCTTCTTTCAGTGGTCCAGCCTGCCGGTGGTGTAATGGTATAGGGGATATCTTTTTGATACACTTAAGCCAGCTTGTTACAAATTAGGTATTTTTTTTAAACCCCACAGCCTATCTAAGTAATTTTTGTTGACCATATTAGTTTAATATGAATTAAAATCTCCAAGGAGTGTTGTCAATACCTTGTTGATTCTATTCCACAACTCTGAAGCCAAAAGGAGGTCCAACCCATTATAAATAAGTACGTAAGTAAAGCTTTATTTATACAGCACATTTCAAGACATTGGTCACAATGTGCTGCGCAGACAAACATTACAATAAACAGTACATATCAGTAAATCCAATAGTTAATTAAAGGTAATTTTAAAAAGATGAGTTTTTTGTTACTTTTTAAAAGCAAGGTCTATGTAATAAAATAGCTATTGAGTGAATTTTTTTTGTAAATTTCTGTACATATTTCAAATAGATTTTTGACTTGTTAGTTATTTTATACTTTCAAGTGTTTGCTCTCAAGCAAAAACACAAAAACAATGTAACCTTTACAGATGACTATCCATTTACAAGAGGCTTTTAAAGATTTGCCACATGTAACAAAAGACGATGATTGAGACAATCAGTCTGTAAAGTATTCCCTGTAATTGTGCTTTTGCTCTATCTATTCTGCTTCTCCACACATCTGTAGAGGGAAAGACAGTTTTCTCCTGTTTTCAGTTCAAGTTCGCTGTGCCAAAGTTATCATGTAACAGTCTGGCATAGTACCTTGTTAGGTTGGTGTGTTTGGATAATGTAAGAATGAACCACTTTGGTTTAGTTTCATAGGAAAGTGTTCAGAGCCCTGGTTAAGGTAGAATAAAGCCTAAAAACAAACAAACAAATAGCCTAAATGCCTGGAGCAATTTAAACCTAAAAAGTGTTTTTGTCTAATAACTGAGACCTGCATATGTTTCGTACAGTATATGATGTATGTAGGCCAAGTGATTTGTTTTCAAAATAGATTTTCCTCTTGTGTTGGCATATTGTTATAGTTTACAGCTAGCAGTCGCTCTTGTTAACAGGTCTCTCTTATAAATGAGACAATGAGTCTCAAGAGATTTTTTTCCTGTATAAATAAAGAATTGTATAATTGCTTGGAAAAGTGTGAAAATTGACTTTTTTTTTTTCCCTGTTATAACATTTCTGCCTCACAGTCACATACAGTATGGAGATGCACAAAGATTAACTATGATATGGATGAAGAATTATTTACATGCATATCAATTAAAATCAAATTGATACTCCCTTATATGCAGAAGTACATAGGAGATGACAATAATGGAGGACATGAAATTATATTTCTTGAATTAAATCACAGAGAAAAAAAAAAGAAAAATTCTTGTTCTGAAAAATGAACAACAAGAAAAGGAAATCAGGCTAAGAAGAGCTCTTCTGTGACACAATGTCAGACTTGTAAGGTGTCAAGCAGAGCTGCTTCACTAATACAAACCTGTTCTTTCCCCAAGTCCTTCTTTCGTGTTATTTCTCTACCACCAGGAGTTTTTAACATCATTACACCTTATTCAGTTGTCTCTCTCCTGGATCTTGGGTTCATTAAAGCCCTCCAGGTGTTCTTTCATACAGAGTTGCAATAGAAACATACGTGAGACCACCATCAGCTAAGAGACATTTTGCTACACTACATTACACTAGTCTTTAGTTGCAGGCAAGCTCACGGTGCTCTGAATTATAGCCTCCAACGATTCTCAGATCTATGAGGAAAAAAGGAGCCAGTGGTGTAATATTTGATGATGGAGCATGCAGGAGGAAAAAGTAATAAATCACTCCTGGCTCTTAACATCTCTCAGCAAACCCACAGCGCTGTAGGCTGACAGCAGATGGGGGAGATGAGGAGAGATACTGAAGAAAAAGGCAAAGAGACAAGAAGTGGATGAGGGTAGATGGAGAAACAAGGTAGAAATTAAACCCCAGACTTCCCTCACAGTGCAGCTTTTGCAGTTTCAAATAACTCTATTTAGTTCAGAAAGTTGTTTGGCCTGAATGCAAGATACTTTGTTTCATTCTGATATACTTGATAATAAAACAATGTGAGGATTTTTTTTCCCCATATTTATCTTTTTTTAGTGAAGCATCCACCATGGAGCACAACTTTTCTGTTTGGGTTGGTGTTTTGACCTTCCAAACTATCATCTAAACTGAGGCAGATGGCAGCTATTTGTTTTAATACAGCTCCATCTGTAATAACTCTTTTGGCTCCGGTTTAGCAATCACTCACCTCAGTATTTATACCTCTTGGATTTATTCAGTCCTTGTCGAACTCAAATTGTCACTATTTTCTGTTACATACCTATCTTTCCTTTTATTGCCTACAGTGCCATTTGCTTTTCCCCTCTGACCTGTTTTTATTTTTTTGTGTTCTCAACCAGCAGTTTTTCTTTTTGTCCTGGACCAGTGACATGAATGGCTTAACATTCAGTACATCAAATATGTGTAATTCACAAGTATAAGTATCTGGAACAATAATTTTGGCAGAAATTAGGAAAAAGTGTAGGTTTTATTGTTACTTGATGATGATCTAAATAATGTTATGCAAACAAAGCTTCTGTTAGCTTATAGACTCTGTCACAATATGCTGCATCAAACACAGAAGCATATATTTTTAATATACCATCCTAATCCATGGTGAATTAGTACAGGACCTGGAGACAGCAGGCACATCGATAATCCAAGGGATTTGTTTCAATAGAGAAGCTGAAGAAGGTAGCTGATCTTATCTTTAGTCTACCAAAGTTGCTTTGTTGCTTAAACCTTACTATATATTAAGTTAAAGCAAAGCTGTAAGAAAACCACATGCAGCACACACACACACACACACACACACACACACACACACACACACACACACACACACACACACACACAGATAGAGAGAGAGAGAGAGAGAGAGATACACACTCATACTAGTTTGGTTCTGCAGCTTATCCCACCAATGTCCCTCCAGGCTATTCTGTGAACTAGGTTGGTGTAACATTTGCTGTCTGCAACAAATTCTATGATCTTTGGTCACTGTATCTTGGCTTTGGACCTCACATCTATTATTTAATATTGAACAGTAAAGTTTTTGCTCACCACCAACTGTCAATAAGTATAACATAAATATTTAAAGAAGCTGAGTGCCAGTCCTAACTTAGTTATGTTTTGTGAGAGCAATATCTAACAATAAAACAAAGGTTCTGTTCACACCAGTATAGATATTTTAACCTATTTTTGCTGCTCTTTGACCATCTGTCTGCATGCAAACCGTTTCTGGTGACAAAAGAACTTTCCAGAGAGTAGACTTTGAAAAACTCTATGTCGGGATTGGATACCTGGACTACAAAAATAAGGAACTTTATTTCCCTATCTGTCTTATGTCTTCCTGACTCTACTTCCATTAATCTTAAAATACAATAAAAAGTTAGTGACTTGGAAGAAATAAAACACTTTAGTTGAGCACTGCTCTACCCCTGCTTAAAAGCTTCTTTTAAATTTCGGAATTATTACTGTCAACATTTTCGCCGCCTAGTGGCACAGCACTGATATTA